>OY829906.1:5000-1255000 GCA_963691955.1 Chloroclystis v-ata | reverse complement strand
AGTTTCACAAACCAAGACTGGTATGTCGATTCCGGGGCCAGTGTGCACTTGACGCCAAATAAACAATGGCTTACAAATATTTCCTACGAGAAAAAGGATCAAACGATAATAGTGGCCGACAGAACAAAAGTGCCGATTGCTTGTTCGGGTGATATAAAGATTACTACAAGAGTAAATGATTGCAGTTTTGATGTAGATGTGAAAGATGTATTTTGTGTGCCTGAATTGACTACAAACTTACTCTCGGTTAGTCAATTAATTCACAGAGGGAATAATGTTGTATTTACTTCAAATGCTTGTGAGATATACAACCGAAGTGGTACACTAGTCGCATATGCATTTTTGAAAAATGGAGTTTACAAGTTACAACTTCAAGAAAACTTGTCTGCAGCAGCAATCATATCAGGAGAACTCTGGCACCGCAGGCTAGGGCATGTAAACACTAAGGAAAAAAGAAGAAAATGGGACAGAAAGGCCCAAGAATGTTGTCTAGTTGGCTATGCTGATGGGAGCAAAGGCTACAGAGTGTATGATCCGGCAAAGAAAGTAATTAGTACAAGCCGAGATGTGATAGTGATTGAAGAAGAAAACACTACCATACCAGTAACAGAAAAGGACAGCATTGTTCCAGGTCCAGACTTAACAACTTCAGTGGGGGAGACAGAACAGGATGAGTCTACCTATGATTCTGGTTCAGAATATTTACCCAGTGAAGATGTGGGAGAAAGCTCACAGGAAACTATAAAAGGTTTAAAGGAAGTCAGAAACAGAAGACAACCTGACAGATATGGTTTCAGCAGTATACAGAGTGCTCGCTTTCAGGAATCTGAAGATTTAACATTGCAGGAGGCCTTGACAGGAACCGAGAAAGAGTTTTGGCAAAAAGCTCTAAAGGAAGAACTTCAATGTTTTGAGGAGAACCAAGCTTGGGAGTTGGTTGATGTTCCAGAAAGTGGTTGTGTAGTTCAGTGCAAGTGGGTCTTAAAAAAGAAAAGTGATGTAGATGGTAAAGTTCTATATCGTGCACGTTTAGTGGCAAAAGGTTTTACTCAAAGATACGGTGTGGACTATAATGAAACATTTTCTCCGGTAGTCAGATTTTCCACTCTAAGATTATTGTTTGCTTTGACAGTTAAATTAGGTTTCAAAACAACACATTTAGATGTAAAAACAGCTTTTTTAAATGGACATCTTGAAGAAGATATTTATATGCAAAAGCCAGATTATTTTGGTGGGTCAAATGATGGCAAAGTTTTAAAGTTAAAGAAGGCAATTTATGGGTTAAAACAATCTTCAAGAATGTGGTATAAAAAGGTTGATGACTGTTTGAGTAATATTGGTTATGTAAAATCAAAGTATGAACCCTGTCTGTTTATTAAGAAAAACAAGAAATGTATAACTGTAATTGCCTTATATGTTGATGATTTCTTTATATTTTCAAATGATTGTAATGAAGTGATGAACTTGAAAAAGGTTTTAGGAGATAATTTTAAAATTAAAGACCTTGGTTCTATAAGACAATGTTTAGGTATGAGAATTGTATGCAATAAAAATTATGTAACATTGGATCAGGAGAGTTATATAGACCAATTGTTAAGTAAATTCAATATGACAGATTGTCACACATCTGATACACCTATGGAATGTAAACTGAATCTCAGTACAGAAAACAGATGTGATACTAGTATACCATACCAACAGCTTATAGGGAGCTTGATGTATTTATCAGTATTAAGTCGTCCAGACATATCATATTCAGTTAGTTATATGAGTCAGTTTAACAATTGTTTTACAAAGGAGCATTGGAGTCATGCAAAGAGAATTTTGAGATATTTAAAGAAGACTAAACATTATGCTTTGAAATATGACTCAGGACTCAATTGTGAAATAATTGGTTATGTTGATGCCGATTGGGGCAGTGATGTTATAAGTAGGAGGTCCTATACAGGTTATGTTTTTGAATTATCAGGATCTGCGATATCATGGGAAAGCAGAAAACAAAAGGTTGTTGCGCTCTCCAGTACAGAGGCAGAATATATAGGGATATCTGAAAGTTGTAAAGAAGCTATTTATCTAAGGAACTTGCAATTTGAAATTACAGACAGAGTATATCCTATTATAGTTTATAATGATAATCAAAGTGCACAAAAATTGTTGTTAAATCCTGTGTACCATCACCGATCTAAACATATTGATATCAGATTTCATTATTGTAAAGAAATTGTTGCTCAAAAGTTGGTACAAGTCCAGTACCTTTGTACAGCTGATATGCCAGCTGACTTGCTTACAAAAAGTTTGAGCTCAATCAAACACAAACATTTTGTAACTGAAGTTGGCTTAATTGAAAAATAAATTGTATTATTTTATATAGTGGGGGTGTTGATTTATATAAAATAATAAATAAGTAGAAACTACAGATAGCGCCATCTAGTCTAAGTAATGTAAGGTGGTTGTCTATGTATAAAGAACAGAATAAAGATTGTCTGTGGTCCGTGTTCAGTCGTTCCAAGTCAAACAGTAAAGTATGTGTTTCATTAATTCCTTTATAAAAGTATTAATTATTAAGCGACCTTTTAAAGTCCATGCGAGGAGCCATAGTGCAGACACAGACGCATAACTTCCTGCATGCTATTAGCATAATATAGCTGGTTATGTTGGCTTGCATGCTAAGGACCGACCCCACGCCCCTAGGTCACTCTGCAGTGGTTTAGATATTCATAATAAACCCTATGTAAATATGTTCCCACAGCTGGGACACTGAGACTTCTCTCTTGACGAGAGATTAGGCTTTAATTCCCCACGCTGGCCTATTGCGGGTTGGTGAATGACACATGTCCTTCAAAGTGTTCAAAGTTCTCAGAACATGCAGATTTCCTCACGATGTTTGCCTTCACCGAAGAGCACGTGTTTTTAACGAACACAAAAATATCTAAATAACACATATATACGAGTATACCTACTTAAACTACTTTTAACAGCAGGATAATCCTTACACCTACAGAGAGTAGCTGTAGAGCCACGCGTGGAAAATAGTGAAGATTGCTATAAAATACCATAACTTATACCGATGAAACATAATTAACTTAAGATTTATCGTTAGTGCCCATGTCTTTTATTAGGTACTGTTACACACAGCGTTTACAGACCAGTGTTACCAGTGCTCAAAGTAAATCGTAAATCATTCGCAGGTAGGTTTCTCTCCAGTCCATATTTCCAGGCCTTACAGTAAATCAGATAGGGTTAGGTTTTACCCAAAACCTAGCAAGGTCGCCGGAAACTCGTGTTCCAAAGTAATCGCTCTTAACATTCACTTTGATAAAGAAAGTGGGAGGTATTGTGGTCGTTATAATTAGCAGAGTGACGTCATAAACCAAAAATGATGGAGGACTAACGCTTTGTTCTAGGAAAATTCGTCATGCGAATTAACGATTTGTAAGGATATGGAAATGCGGACTAATAGATTTGACGCTTTTTACTAAGTTCAAGGTTAAATTCTTTTGTTCGGTCATATTTCAAAAGGTGAAATAACACTTAGTCCATTGACTGTAAGAAATATAGTTTTTTTTTATTTATTTAGGTAATTATCCATATATTCTACAGACATCAAACAACCGTCTGAATATGTAGGAGTAATAGGCCTAATAATTTCTTACTGCGTTGTCCAGAGTCCAGCAGCAATGCTACCTAAAAGATACAGATAAAAACAACATTCCCTCTCTGGTCTATTAAATTAACTTGTCTTGCACTGGCTCCATTTTACCAGACACCGGAGCTGTGTTTACATTCGGCAAGTCCCACTTCGCGGACAACGAGCCGAGTCACTTCTTCATCAAGAGCGACCCTGTGGTGGCCATCTCCTGCGGCGATGAGCACAGCGCTGTTATATGCCGTGAGTATACTTGCTTTAGGTCGTTTTTCCAATGGACTGCAGAGGGTCATACTCAAATCAAACGTCAAATTTCATGAAAGCTGATGTTAGTGGAAAGAATAGGTGTATGCTACAGGCCTCCATATGCTGCGGTAGGTTACAACAACAGGTGGCCCACATGCTTTTCTGCTGCGTACAATACAATACAATTAACTTTATTGTAACACCAACAACATACACTGCGTAGTGGTATAAACAAAATTAAGACCTCGGTATTATGTCACTTGCTCAAATATGTATGTACTAAGCCATTACATCCACTGCAGCCATCCATCTTAAGTGTTATTCATTACTATTAAGGTCACAACTTGACCAATCCTTGACCCGTAAACGAGAACACCCAAATAAATAAATACCAGCATTCCTCTCTCGTTCTAGAATGTGAAGCACGTCTCATATTTCAGAGAATGGGCGAGTGTTCGTGTTCGGAGGGAACTCCTGGGGCCAGTTGGGGCTGGGCCACAAGGACGAGACGACCCGGCCGAGCTGCGTCAAGTGGCTCAAACCTCATCGGGCTATGTTTGTGGCTTGCGGACGCGCGCACACCGTCTTTGTCACAGGTGATACTAGATCCCATCTTCGTTCTTAGTCACGTATCCAATGACTTGTAAACTTGGGTTAGGACGACAAACTTTATTTTCTAAAAATCAGAGAAAACCACGAACTCGGTGAACGACGCAAGTATCTTTGCAATTGGAGTCAATTAAGTGAGTCTGTTAAAAAGAAAGTGATCAATCATCCCTTGTACCTACTGACTTGTGCTATGGAAACCCCCTGTGAAGAGATATCAAAGGTTGACTCTAGGATAACAGCCAGCTTGGTGCAGGCTCTGAGGATCATCCGAATGCGGAAGATGAGGCAGCACAGTTTCAGACGACAGAGTCGACTTCCAGGTAGGTACTGTTCCAGGTTTAAACAATTATTCTAGACTCACGAAAATGTACATAGTGAAATAATTCTTCTGGTACGTATTGGTTATGATAATAATAAAAACCAATAATAATGATAATGATATAACCAAATAAAGAAAAATAAATAAAGAGCGCCTATTGACCGCCGCTCTATTGGTGCCGACCAAAGATTTTTATCCGCGGATGTTATCATACTGACTATAGGATTTATATATCAGAAGACGGGACATCGTTCTGTGTACTGTCCCAATAAAGTGCGATCACAAACCCGCTTGGTCAACGTGGTTACACGAAATCACCCAAGAGCTGTAATGGATTATACTGGGGAGAACCGTGCCAAAGGGACAAAATATGAGTAAAACCATACACAATTCACTGCAAAACTATTCCTTTAATTATGCTCGGGGGGTTATCTTCAATGAATATTTGACTGCACAGATAACAACGTGATCTACTCAGTGGGATGCAACGACGAGGGTCAATTGGGGACGGGAGACATGGAGCACCACACGGTGCCTCAGTCCGTGGAGCTGGAGGGAGCTGGCCCCATCCGCCAGGTGTCAGCCGGGAGCAACCATACCGCGATCCTTACGGGTACTGTTATACCCAACTGATGTTTTACCTACCTAGTTCAGTACAAGTTCACAGTAGGTACAGTTATTTACCGAACAAATTGATTTCACGCCTAGGTATGAGTTCGAAGTCAAACCGTAGCCACATAGCTGCAGATCGGTAGGTATAGTAAAACCATTTTTAAACTGAACGCCCCTCCACCGCGGTTACACGTACATGCAAAAAGGTGTATAGATACAACACACATAAATTGATCTTTGTCATTGGATGTTCAATGACGTATAAACAAACGGGCCCCTAGACATGTGGCATCGCTAACTTCTGACGTGCGTAATAGCTTAGACCATAATGATAATAGGTTTATGTCAAATCCATACATTTTGTACTTTTTTACTAACGATGTCGACGAACGCCAAATGTCTAGCCTCCACGGTGTCACTATGAAAGAAAGACTGGATCTGTCGACCAACTAGTGAATTATATTGCCATTTGCATTACCTCATTTACCTACCTCTCTATAGGTTATCGGTTATAGCAATAGGTAATAGCCGACATAGCCCAACGGTTAAGCTCTTTAAAGTTGCAATGGGCAGGCCATATAGCGAGGAGAACAGATGCCCGATGGAGCCGAAAGGTTCTCGAGTGGAGACCACGGATCGGAAAACGCAGCGTTGGACGTCCACCAACAAGGTGGGCAGATGATTTGGTGAAGGCGCGGTGGATGCAGGCCGCGAGCAGCCGTAATAACTGAAAGTCATACAGGCAGGCCTATGTCCAGCAGTGGACGTCCAATGGCTGAGATGATGATGATGAGGTAATAGCTTTAGAGAGGTAAATGTTCACGTTTTGCAGATGAGGGTCGCGTGTTTGTCTGCGGCTCCAACTCTGAAGGCCAGCTGGGTTTGGGCGAGGACGTGCGCTCCAGCGTCAACTTCGCCGAGCTCAAGTTCATGGAGAAGATAGCCTTCGTGGAATGCGGGTACTACCACACGGTGTTTATCACGGGTGAGTTCTCCAAAGTATAATGTTTCTCAAGTGCCGGCCTGAGTACCAAACTCCAGCCTTACAAACCTTTTTTTCTCTTGTATGGCTAACTCGTTTAACACTACTACGACTCAAACATTTACCTCGGTAGGTATCTACACCTCATTGAAGAGACTTTCTGCAGATAATTAATATTATTGATTTTAATAAAAGCAATGCTCTAACTCTTTACAAGAATATTTCTATCGTTCTCACATAATGAGACAATAAGGTTTAATTAACGTTCCTGCAAGTTAGAGTTAAGATTTATTTGTAGAACGTTGTTTTTTTTCGTTACTGCTACTCAAACAGTTACAGAGAACTTTATGTACCTATGTACTACAGCTAAAGGTGCCGTATTCGTCACTGGAGACAACGAAAACCAGAAACTGGGTATCAACAGCCCGTCGACAACAGTCTACGTGCCCCAAGTCCTCCCGACAGACATCCCGATCAAAAGCGCCTGCTGCGGAGCCAACCACACCTTTCTACTATCTATGGATGAGGCCAAAATACTCACCTTCGGCTCCAATGAGAAGGGCCAGCTTGGAATGCCCAAAGAAGTAGAATTTGTGACCGAACCTACTGAAATTGATATGGAGAAGATGTTCGACGGGTATCAGCTGAAACTCGTTGCATGTGGCGCTATGCACACAGCATTTGTGACAGGTATACTTAACTCATTTAAAATTTGACAAAATATTGACTCAGACGTCTATGTAATATTTGTTTGTGTTCTGCAAACAGACCGTTCTAATATCCATTATTGTAGTGTTGTGGCGCGTTCCGTAATTAGAATCAGTAGCTCGCACGGTCAATTTACTTTATATCGATCGCCTGCGCTCAAATAGTAATTTTAAGTGTTACTTACGTGCCTATATTATACGTGGGCTACTGATTGCCTAATAATTGCCTCTGGCACGGCAGAGCTTATCGAGGACTAGGCGATCAGTACTTCGCGCCCACTTGTTGGAAAAGGCCGCCCTTGCGACTTTTAATTTAAATATAATTTTCAGACAACGGACTACTTTACACGTGCGGGGAGTCGAGGCACAATAAACTATGTTTGGAGGATATCAATGACGCCGACAACTCGAACGAGCTCCCCAATCAATACACGCCTAAGCGGGTCACTGCTATGAATGGGCACGTCGTAGACAATGTAGCTTGCGGCGGCTGCCACACTCTGCTCACTGCCACCAAGGGCTCGAACGCGGACTTCACTAACAACGACTTTAATATCGTCAGCGAGGAAACTAGACAACATTCATTGACGGAACTGCCACCTTTGCAAAAAGTCCCCGGCATGAAGCCTGAAGACGCGACTGTGGACGACGTGAAGAACTCCAACGCAGAAGCCCCGGCGGCCGCGGACAGCGTCAACGGCAACGTCGAGGACGAGGGGTCGATAGATTCATTAGAAGCGAACGTGAGCGGCTCACACATCGTAAACATCAACGACCTTGATGAGCACGGACTCACGCCCGACGTCACCGACTCCAATATGGACGAAACTGGCTATCTCGCACCCATTAAAGCAGAAGTTAATAATGCGATCGAAAAGATGGATACCACGGCTGATAATATTAAAGACAGCATTAATAACGCCGTCACCGATGCGAAACACACTGTAGAAGAAAAAGTAACCGAGGCTAAAAATAAGGTAAACGATAAAGTTGAAGCTGTAGAGGAAGTAATGAAGAAAACGATGACCGTCGGGCCGAGTATCCTGGACGGGCACAAGAAAGCGAGCAAGGAGCTGAAATCGTTAGACATTCCGGGCAACGAGTTAGAGTCCAACTCTCCTCCGGCCAAAACGCCGATACTTCCCGAGCTGTTGGAACTACCGGATCTGTCGCACATTAGCCCGGCGCTCAGCAAGCACAGCGACGACGGACAGAAGAGCGAGACGGGTCAGTCTGAGAACGAGACGATACCGTGCGGCTCTGACAAGTCGAGTCCGCACGCGAAGACAAAGACGCAGGCGGTCATGCCTATAGTAAGGAGCGAGGACCACATCGACGCTGAGGGAATCGAGGAGGGCGTGGTCGTAAAGGACAAAGGACGTTTCGCTCGGATCTTCCAGACGATAAAGGATAAGGAGCATTCCTGTATGGGAAAAGGAAAAGTTATCGAGGAACATATTACAGGTAAGTCGTATTTCATTTTAAGTGTTACATATTATAATAGAAGTATGTCCTAACCTTCGTTACAAGCTAAATATGCGCTGTGTCCGACGGATACCAAAAAAAAATGTAAAAGCTAGCTACTGTATTCACCGTGGATGCATACCGCTGCTGACCAACAACTGCAAATCTTAAATTATATTTCCAACAGTGGAAAGTCTGACAGCTGAATGTAATAATGACGAACCTTTCCAATACAGTAAGTTTAAAAAAGTACGAAATATAATTTATGTTCCACTAATACAAATTTATATTTAACAATAGGTACAGTCGGCCAGTACAGAACAGTACAGTAATAAAGTGGTCTACCAGTTTTGACATAAGTTTCTGTGCGATGTAATGATCGATTGACTTTTCTAACATAATTTAACTTACAAACGAATCGCAACCGTAGGGTGGTAGACCACATTTTTTGCAGACTGTACCTACATCTCACTTTATTTACGTAATACGTTGTAACGTTACGTTTATTACAGAGGACATCCACAAAGGCATCGAAAGCGCGGAGGAGAGCGTGCACAAGGTGGAGGAGACGGTGGTAACTGAGATACGGAACCAAACCAGCTCCCGAACCTGCACCATATTATAAGCACAATGTTTCAGTAAATGTTTTTATTCATCTTTTGTTTTATTACATCTTATGTATTTAAACTTAGTAACAAAAATACAAAATACCTATGTAATCGACTTAGGCACTTAAATGCAAATACCTACAAGGGTAGGTTTGAGATCTCGCAGTAGGATCAAAAGCTGGGCCACAATGTATCGTCCCTGTTCGCTTGTGTTCAAATATTGTGTTCGTCTACAGAAATATAAATCACTACATATTCTAAAACAAAGTCGCTGTCGCTGTCTGTATGCTTCAATCTTTAAAACTACACAACGGATTTTAAGGCGGTTAGAAATAGGTAAAGTGGTTCAAGAGTAGGTTTATAATTCCTTCATAACACCCCTATTCCGTTCCCACTGCTGGGACACAGGGACTTCTCTCTTGATGAGAGAGATTAGGCCTTAATTCACCACGCTGGCCAAGTGCGGGTTGGTGAATGACACATGTCCCTCAAACTTTTTCAAAGTTCTCAGAACATGCCGGTTTCCTCACGATGTTTGCCTTCACCGTTAGAGCACGTGTTTATAAAGCACACATAATTTTCCAAGAAGAAAAATCAGAGGTGCGCGGCGGGGTTTGAACCCACGACCTTCGGAATGAAAGTCGAGTGTGCTCCCACTTAGCCAACACGGCTCACGGCAGGTTTATAATAATTAGGTAAAAATGCGGGGCCGGGACGCTATTATTCACATATTATTCAATTAGATTAATATGTGAATAATGGTAATAATTGATAATGTTACCTAATTTTGATGAATAGCACTCCATATTCTATGTCAAATATAAAAAATACTAGTGAAAGAATTACTTCGATACATCAATTAGTTTCCGATTTAGAAGTAAAACAAGTTGTAACCGTACGACGCGAGCCGCCGGTTACGGTGTGACGTCATAGTGCAGCACGATCAGTCTGGTTCACTCAGTCCGCTTGCATTCGCTTGTTATTGTGACGTAACTATAATAGTTAGAAATATGCTGTCGCGACATTTTTTGTAGATATTAATGTGTTCTACAAAATTGTAGTACATTGTATATTTCTAAAATGAATACTTTTCGCAGCGCATGCGATATAAGATTTTTTTTTACATCTTGGGTGACATATTTGGGTTTTCCGTGCGGATCCCTACTTTTTTTGAAAATCTAATATAGCTTATAACCTTCCTCGATAAATGGACTATCCAACACTGAAAGAATTTTTGAAATCGGACCAGCGGTTTCTGAGATTAGCGCGTTCAAACAAACAATGAAACTCGTCAGCTTTATAATATTAGTATAGATAAGTATAAGTATAGAAGCGCATAAACAAGTTTTAAATCAAAATAAACGGCCTCACGCATATTGTAAGTAAAATAAATACAAATAAAAGTGGCCAAGTGCGAGTCGGACTCGCCCATGCAGGCTTCCGCAGCAATTGTTTATATGAAATAGTTTATGATGTACTATAAAAAAACTACTTCATAGATTTTGCTCAAATCGATTTTCGTTGTTAGTTTTTATGGTTATGTACAATATATATTTTTCTAGATTTATCATCTTCTTATTTTAGAAACTAGAGGGGGGGGGGGGGGGGGGGACACACTCTGTTTTGCACTTTGGAAGAGTCTCACGTGTAAACTATTGAGTTTAAAATTAAATGGTTTTAGAAATATTGTTATGATTTTTAAAGACCTATTCATAGATAACCCGTCGTATGGGTCCGATAGAAAAAAGTTTTTAAGTTTCAGTCCTATGTATGGGGACGCCCCAATGGAATTTTTTTTTCAATTTTTGGCCACTTTTATTTTGTATTTATTTTACTTACAATATGCGTGAGGCCGTTTATTTTGATTTAAAACTTGTTTATGCGCTTCTATACTTATACTTATCTATACTAATATTATAAAGCTGACGAGTTTCATTGTTTGTTTGAACGCGCTAATCTCAGAAACCGCTGGTCCGATTTCAAAAATTCTTTCAGTGTTGGATAGTCCATTTATCGAGGAAGGTTATAAGCTATATTAGATTTTCAAAAAAAGTAGGGATCCGCACGGAAAACCCAAATATGTCACCCAAGATGTAAAAAAAAAATCTTATATCGCATGCGCTGCGAAAAGTATTCATTTTAGAAATATACAATGTACTACAATTTTGTAGAACACATTAATATCTACAAAAAATGTCGCGACAGCATATTTCTAACTATTATAGTTACGTCACAATAACAAGCGAATGCAAGCGGACTGAGAGAACCAGACTGATCGTGCTGCACTATGACGTCACAAGCGCTCATGTGACTGTTAGCGAGACTCGATATTTTTCGAAACTTTGAATGCCTATAAAATCAAAACTACTAGGTACTTTTTAACTAAACAAAAACTAGTGTATTTGTATACACGCAGGCTTTACTGATACAACATTTCAAGCGATTTGGCATACCTAGTAACATTACTTATTAATCTTTAAGGGTCGGTCATGGAGTAAGCTAGTTTGTTTTCAGAGATATTTAAATTCTTGCTCCAACTTTTTGAACTTGCTTTTTGAACGAATCACAATAATTAACATCAAACGAAGCTTCCGCCATCATAGGTTCATTTCCTCTACAAATCAAATGAAATGCAAATTAACCAACAATATAAATTCTAAAACAAAAATCAACAAAACAGTTATCACCTAAAATTCCTTTGGAAGATTTTAGTAGAAATTTCGAAACGGAAAATCACCTATGTAACAATGTGGCCCAATAGTTAAAGAAAATTTAATAAAATACGTAGGTGCTAGGAACTTACGTAATAATAATAATACAATTTAGAAAACTTAAATACTTTGGTAAGAGACCATAGCAAACACAGGAAGGGCATTACACTCATCAAATTCAATCTGATTCATTACCCACGAATGCGTAACAACAATTGAATTCAAATCACAAAAAAATCCAAATTATTAACTTTTTTAACATATTCAATGTTTAGTTCCTACGTTAAAACATTCTCCCAACAACCAACTTGTTAATTTTTTTAGAAAACTATCAACCTGTCGTAGCGCAAATCTCAAACGAATCAATAACTATGTCATATAGACATACTAGATACTAGTTCTAGTATTTATATTCGACCCTGACACTGGAAAATTAAAGCGCAATTTGCCAGTGTCAAGTGTTAAGTATATAATTTTTCAAAATTAAGTTGTTCTTCTCTACCTATAAGACATAATTACACAAACCAGTTGAACAAATTATATTTTAACAGACTTTTTAATAGATGACACACTAAATACGCCACTATGTATTTAGTGTGTCTTCTATTATGTTTTTAAAACTTGACAATTATTGTTAACTTCACGTTAGTTACAGAATCGTTCAAGACTTGGGGAATGTGAGGCTGATTTCAGAATCTCTTCTCACAGGTTGAATGACTTAATAATGCTTGTAGATTAAAATGGTAAGAAAACAGTTGAGCTCAAATCTGTGCCACAATATAATTTTTGATACAGAATATGTTAATTAAGCAAGCCATATTAAAGAAACAAGAGGTTCTGAAATCAATACAAACAGCTATATAAAACTATAAGAACATTATAATTTCAACAGCTTGGAAGTTAATTTGCAAAGTTCTAAACATAAAAGAGTGTGGCGGTGGTTTTGTGATCTATAAACTGCAGTCTTACATTCAGTCTGAGAATTTCCTTCAGTTTCCTTCCGATTTCCATAACTGACGACTCATCGTTGTATCTGGTCCATATTGCTAGAAAAAAAAACAATTAAAATAATAATTACCCATTTACATTATCTTTAACAAAAAAATTGAGTAATTTTATAAAGTAGGATTTTATGGGATTGACAATTAGACTTATTTCATTTATATTAAGTATAACGTGCGCAATTAGAAATGAGTTCTGTAAATGGCGTCCGCTCGCATGCGTTCTCGCTCACTCTCTATCGCTGTCTATACTTTTATCCTTGTTTTGCCAATCGTACCATACCTACCCGCCGCCATTTACAGAATTCATTTTCAATTGCGCACGTTATAATACTAGACGCCCGCAGCTTCGTCCACTTTGTTTCCATGTTTTCTAATATATTGAACCTTATAGACTGTAATATAAATACATAGATAGATATTTGTCGTCATATGTCATAGACTTACAGACTCTGTGCTTGTTGTGCTGTTTGAGGTTCACGACGGCGCCGCAGATAACATGCGAGTTCGGGAAGTTTTCGCCGATCATTAGTAGAACCTAGAAACAAAACATTTATCATTTTAACAACATCATGAGCAGATGGAGAGTTTGGAGAGCCGTGTTGGCTAAGTGGGAGCACACCCGACTTTCATTCCGAAGGTCGTGGGTTCAAACCCCGCCGCGCACCTCTGATTTTTCTTCTTGGAAAATTATGTGTGCTATAAAAACACGTGCTCTCACGGTGAAGGCAAACATCGTGAGGAAACCGGCATGTTCTGAGAACTTTGAAAAGTTTGAAGAACATGTGTCATTCACCAACCCGCACTTGGCCAGCGTGGTGAATTAGGGCCTAATCTCTCTCGTCAAGAGAGAAGTCCCTGTGTTCCAGCAGTGGGAACGTGAATAGGGGTGTTATGTTATGTTATGTTATGAGCAGATGATCACAGCTTTATCACACACGTGCTTTCATGGTGAAAACAAACATTGTGAGGAAGGTGTACTGAGAACTCTGAAAAGTTTGAAGGACATTATGACATTCACCTAATCACGTCTCTCGTCAAGAGTAAAGTTTCTGTCTCAGCAGAGTGTCCAGTAAGCAGAGATCTCTAGACAACTGATACAATTATTTCTCAAGACTTGTGTGCCTTTAGAAGTGACTGGTTTAGAACCACACGGTAGAACATGTAAATATAGACTTTCTAAGTGACAAGAAGAATGACTTTCCACTGCAAACATATGGCATTGCCCGCATTGAGGTTGTGGGTTCTATTTCCACCTCAGGACAACAATTTGTATGTTATGCAAATATTTGTTCTGGGTATCTGGGTGTTATTTAAATGTGTATAATAAAAATATCTATCTATTTATTTATATTCTATTAACTGTATCAGAAATCTAGCACCTGTAACACAAGCTACAAGCTTATACTGGGCTAGATGTTGAGCTTATACTGGGCTAGAAAACCAGCTCAATCGGCCCAGCCGTTCTCGAGTTTTAGCGAGACTAACGAACAGCGATTGATTTTTATTTATTTATTTATAAGAAGAAGAAGAAGAAGATATAATAAAAAAAATAATTTTATAAATTTGAAGCCCTTTAAATGATTAAAAATATAAAAAAATATTGCTTGATGATATAAACACATACCACATCCAGCCAGATCCTGTCAACCTCATTTCCTTTTCTATCCATTTGGATCACCCACTTGCCCCCAACTTTATTAGCATCATCCTCCCACATTGGCTTAATGCCTTTCTTGAAGATGCAATAGTCCTGGCCAACAAGCAACTCAGACGGCACCTTCATATGGTGGTATAGACTGAAACCATTGCATTATAACCATAACAACAGACATGACAACACAGGCACAGTCACATAGGCCCTAGTTTCATCAAAACCTTAGGATTCACAGCATTTGTGAAGAAATAAAATAAAAATCTAACTATGTATGCTATTAAGAATATCAGAGATCTAGCACTAGTAACACAAGAACAAATACTTAATTACCACAGGGCTAGATTTTACTGTATGATTTGTCCAGCAATATTTATATTTCTTTTAAGAGGGTGTGGTATTTTGTATTATCTACAAATACTGTGCTGATAACAATAGAAGCATTAAGTACACTAACAGTCACACATCAAAATAAAGGATATGATTCATTTAGCAAACAAGGCTGATAATAACTGAATGATCCAGATGCCTAAAGGCCTAAATAGATAGGCATGTAAATGGGTACAAAATCATATAAAAAAACATTTAAAAATGTATAATGCCAGTATTATTCTTACTATACTCACCACCAATAGTCTTCTGCAGTATTAAACACTGTCAATACTTTTTGGTTCTCGGTCCAACTTTTTCCTCTCTCATTCATGTTCAACCAAAAACCCCAATTATGTTCCAGCGGGTGCTTTATATCCTCTACAACTGTATCTATTTGAATAGACTCTTTTTTAGTCAATTGAATGATAGGGATTGTGGCAATAGGTTTCACTGCCACATCTACTTTGCTAGGATTTGATAAAACCTTAGTTGGCATCTCTGGAGTAGTGTCTATTTTATCTGAAACTTGACTTGTAGTACCTATTTCTGTACTAAGTCCCACTGCTTCTTTACTAGCTATAAGCTCTCCATTGCTAGAGTTTTCTTCTCTAGGTGATTCTTTTTCTTGAGAGGGTACAATTCCCTCCTTACAAGTTGAATTTTCGTTTTCACCAGGTGAGCTTTTTACATTGGATAAGTCTTTGCTATGTAATTCTAGGTCAGAGTTAGGAGCTTCAGTTTCTAGTTTTAAACTATTTTTTTCTACAGCTTTGACTGAATTCACTTGATTCGCCGCTTTATTACGATTCGAGCGCGACTGGAACAGTTATAAAAATTTCATGATTACGTCAAACAAAAGAAAGCTAGGGAGGAAGATATGATTCGAAATATAAATTGATGCGTGCGAAGTGCGATGAGCTAGCCTATTTTCACTTTCTACAAGTCACGCATGCAGGCGAATCCACACAGAAATTATGTCTGTGTTCGTTGATACGATTACTAAGTAATATTTTGAAGCATTATTTTAACATTTCCAGTTATATTAAAACGTTTTGGATACATAAATTATTAACATACCTTGTTGTGAGACTTTTTCTTATTTGTCATTATGTAAACTGTTCACCAGAATTACTGTAACTTACTAATGAAGCGTTTTGCAGTGTGTATGGTATTAGTCAGTACGGGAAAGTCCCTAGTCCTAGTCCATATTAAAATTAACAAAACGGTCCGATGACAAGAGCCAACTAAAAATATAATGAACTTGAAAGACAAACGATTTGATTTGGAAGAAAAAACCTGAAACCGACCGGCAACCACCAACCACAACAACAAGCAACCAACCACAGATCACTTCACTTCACTCACTGCACTGATAGTCTGATAGACGTTTAACGAAAAAATGACACATTCGTTCAATCAAGCTTGTGAGTATTCTAACAAGAAATGAAGAAAACAAATTAAATAGTCTATGGATAAATTGATGCCAGAAACCTTAAATTAACCAGAAACCTAAACCAACGGAAGTAATAGTGTTCTGTGACCTAATCGCGCCAACACACAAGTCTTACGAACGAGTGTGAACTACGATAATATCAACGTTTATATCTAGGAAAGAAATAAACGTTGATATTATCGTAGTTCATTCAGTAGCGCTGCTTAAGCTTTTAACAGACTATTATACTGGCCAAGCCATGAGTTATTTACGAAGTAGATTAGACTTACATCGGCTACAAAGGCTGTCAAAATTAAATAGAAGATCGCTTGCAGTACCTTCATCTCAGATTTCAGAACAAGGAATCAAAATTCCTCTCTCTGAGGGAGGAACCAGTATGACGCATATGAGAGAAACAAGCTAAGCTAGTCCCTTGGAAGTAGAGACTTATGTTAATGTAGCTTAGCTGGATAGTGAGGACGATATTATGTTCGATGGCCGCTAATGAACTAGCCAGTGATTGTATTGTTTATTCAGCAAACTCCATTCCTGGCCAGGGAATTTTTCATTTTGAACATTATCTAGCTGACCCACCCTTGGGTTCTCCTGCTTTATTCCCGTATTTTCTCACCATTTAAACTATTTTAAACGTTCCCTGGGCTATTAAGACGAAAGGTGGCCCATTTCTCGTGTTTTACCACTAGAAATGGGAAATCCATTAGGTAGGTACTTACTCTCTTAAAAATAAGTAAAGTAAAATATATACTTACATAGTAACTGAGACATGTAGGTATGTGAAATTAATTCCTCTATTGTCGTTTGCTGGGAAATCCCCACTTTCCCTTATAGGAAACAAATTAGTCTCACTGCCACAGAATAAAATAAGAACGAAACTATGTTCCATATACATTGTATAGCAGTACAGGACTTCTGATGCCAGTATTCTTTAGTAATTTAGCCAATTTCACGACAATCGAGATAGGGTGGTTTTAATTCTTTGACTGGGACCTCATGTCATTTTACATACTGGTATAATAATAAAACATCCAGAAATAGTTTTTTAACTTTTTTCTTTATAAAATACCAAAATATTTGACATGCAGACAACAGTTACCAAAATACTAACATATTTACTTTATAATAATTGTCAAAGCCTGAATCAAACATAATCCTTGGTAGGTAGGAATAGCAATGTGACAGTAGGTATAAGAACACAATAGTGAAATTTTATGATATCATAATTAATGGTTATTTAGATATGAAATATTTTAGGCATTTCTTAATTAGTTAGGATTGGAGACAATGTTAGTAATTAACTTATATCAATGTGATTTCACCAAACACTCGAGCACAATTTTACAGCTAGATCATGGGCAAATGAATTTATCAAAAACTAGCATAATTTTTCAGCAACAATCTTGTTACAATAACAATATAGTTGCCATTTGCATTAAAACATATAGCTCTAGCTCTCAATCAGACTTCAGTTCATACAAACATCCAGTTGTAACAATAGGCAGAATGTTTGAGGAATCAGCACTATACACATTGCCAGAACAACCTAAACAATACTAATGTTAAATAAGAACTCTAAATTTAATCAAGACAGTCAATCAGAAACAATGTAGGCTGTGGATTTCTCTTTTAAAAGGTATGCAATAATTTTTTTATATGAAAAAAAATTTCTTGCAGTACACAGAATCCACAGGCTAACTGTATGACTGATTATGTATATGTAGGTTATTGACAATGACTAAACAGTGTAAAGATTCTTAGTAGCAGAACTGTGCTTGACCATTGTGTCTCTGTGGACTTGGAAACCCAATTTTCCGTGGATACCGAGCTGTTCTTTTAGTCTTTTGCCAATCTCAATAGTTGCATGTTGCTTTGTTGCGTCTGCAGTCCAGATACCTGAAACAAAAAAATATATAATTATCACTTTAAAAACATACCATTTATTATGAAGAACATTTATTATGAAAACCAAGACATACCAATTTTATCAAGTTTTTGTCTAACATTTACTACAGCTCCACAAATCTCATCAGGATTTTCAAAGTTCTCGCCAATTAACAACAAAATCTGCAATTTACAAAATTAAATTAGGTCGAAGTACTCATAAAATTTCATGTGTATAGAAATGTATGACATTAACTTACAGTATCAAGCCAAAAGCGATCAAGATCAGAATTGCGTTGTTTCTTCTCTAAATTGACAAGCCATCTGCCTCCCATTTTGTTGGCATCATCCTCCCACATGGGCCTAATCCCTTGTTTGAAGACAGCATAATCATGGCCTTGGCGGAGCTCAGATGGTAGCTTGATATGATGGTACAATCTAAAATAAAAAAGTAGGTAAACATTCTACAAAGTAAACATCTAGAAAGTAATACCTATTTTGAAACCTAAATTTACAACAGTGGATACTGGTTTACGATAGTTACCTCCAGAAATCTTCAACAGTATCAAAAGTTGTTAGTTCAATCAGATTCTCCTCCCAAGTCTTGTTTCTATCATTGTCATAGAACCAAAGACTCCATGTGTTTTGCAGAGGATGCTTGATCAAAAACTCTGGTGGTACTTCACCGGTGTTGTTGGTCTTCGTCTCTGCGACCGCGGTCCCCTTGAAAACACAGGTCATTTTATACTCCAAACCTAACCTATCTCGTATAGTAGTTACACTTTGGTTGTAGCACTTTAACTTTTTTATAGTTGCAGCAACACTTAGAGACCTATTTTTAATCACACAACCGGATAATTGGTTATGAAATACGGTAAACATGAAACAATTGCAACAGTGAAAGTTAGTAAGCCACATCAGCAGAATATCTCAGAAAGTAGCATGAATTTATTTAATAACCGCGAGATATAAGGTAGTCAAAGAATTGTGTACATATTTGAAACAATTCTATCTACCCACCTCCACTTCTTCAGAATTATTTCCAGCCATTTCCACAAGAATCTCACGATGTAATTTATAATAAAAAGAATGACAGATGTTCGTGGTATTGCCAACTGATTATTTTTCTTTGTCAGCCAGCAGTATTTTAATTTATCTTCAAACCCAAAAAAGATTTTAAGTATTGTTTATTATTTTTGACAAAAAGTCTATTTATGCAGAGAGAACTGCCTCATGCCTGCGTTACGTTCGTTATGCAATAGCGGCATTTCATCTGATATATTTATTGTTATTTTTTGTACATATATCAAAGACATTTTATTAGTTTTGATTTTTTAATGAGTGGGTGCCCTCGCAATGTATAATGCGAAAAATTAAATTTTAAATCTGTGACGTCATGGTGCTTTGCTTCATTCATAGTGCATTGCATAGTTAAGATATGACCTTCATAGCCTCAGAAGAAGGAATATAATATTCATAGCTTCATTCATCAATCATTCCGTAGTGATTATGATTATATTCTCTTTGAATCATTCATTCATAATTCATTAATTCATTAGCAAGGGTCCGGGTATTGTACGACCAGGTAATGTACAGCCAGGTAATTCATGTACAAACAAAGCTTGTTTGTTTGTACATGAATTACCTGGTTGGACAATACTTGGCTGTGCAATAACTGGCTGGGCTTTCCCTACACGTACCGGTATTGCTCAACCAAGGAAAGCCCAACCAGGTAATGTCCAGCCAGGTATTTCATGCACATATCATTGTCTCTTTCTTTTATCTCCATCTCTTTTCTTACTTGCCCAATTTCGAGGATCTGTTTACATTAGTTTAGCAGAGGGTTTAGTGGTAATAAGCATAGACAATAATATTGTTTTTGTGCAACAGATATAATACTGGGTTGAATGAAAAGTAAAGTACTGACTGATTGATATTTGAATTATTTGAGAATGTCATTGTCAGTGAAAGATAAAAATTATTTTTAATCTCGCCTCGCCATACGACGAAGAAAATATTGTATTTAAGATTCAAATTAACAAAGATAAATATTGTATTATAGAATTATACTTTATACCAAAAGGTCCAGAACATCAAAACGTAATTATTTTTAAAACAATACTGACTGGGAAGTCGGTCGTAGCAATCTACAAACGCGACGCTAATACTACTTATTCATATTCAGTAAAAGTTCAGTAAGTAAGTCAAATGAAGAACTAAATTAATTAGAGGTACGAATTAGATTTCATTATTTTGTTTTTGCACCTTTGGTAAATTATGTACCATAATTAACCTTACGCATGAACTACCTTCCTGAGTAAGATAATAAATATGCGCCGCGGGTGGAAAGCTTGTGAGCTATAAATAAATTATTTCTCATTGAAGTTTTAAAACATCTTTACCTATCATAAGGTATAAATTTACATGTAGGTAATATCATGAGAGGCACCTCTCACATGAGGTTTCCCAAAATATACAAGAGATTTTACCTACTTACGACATTTACCTACTTACTAGTAAACATACCTACAGCACCTACCATCCAACTTGTTGGATTCCTTCCTACTTTATGCAATCAGCAACCTGTCTGGTCATTATGTAAATGACTCCAAAAATAAAATAAATAAGTAGGTACCTATATTTTGTGGGACACAAGGTTTGTTATAATGTTAATTACCTAGGTATAAGAAGTTAGTTACTCAAGTGCCTACCCACCCAACTATGTTATTCTGTATTACACACATGAACAGTTTATTCGAGTATTTAAGTATAGTAGGTACTTGCTTGCTTACCTATTTTTATTTTTCAGGTTTAAATGAATCTTATGGTCATGATCAAGAGAAGCTTGAGGAGACATAATGTGTCTCAGAATTACATAGTTACATCTGATTATAATATTGGACATAAATGTAATGCTGTTACCTACTTGTATTGTAATGAAACTACATGGAAGAAACTATTATTTCTATGTGAAAATTGTGCTGCACAATTAGGTAAGTAACTGTTTTACTTCCTTAGCATCAGTGCTTAGGCTCACTAAGCTTGTTTAACCACATTGCAATGATGCATCACATGTAAGACTTAATGAGATACAAATAAGACTTATCTCTCCTATCCAGAAGATCTAAGAAAGTTGTTAAGTGAATACCATTCTTTAATGAAAATGATGAAGTTATTTCTTTAACTTGATTTGATAATTATAATTGTACCCTATTATAAGTGTTTACAGTGCTGTACACAGCACACGGGCGTCGCTGAAAACCAGCACTATGTCTGTAGTATTGCAGGCACAGCCTATGCTGAGCCGACGACCCTTTTGTGTATTCTGTTGTGTCTAGTTTTAAGTCTCAATTTGTAATTTTATGTTTTAGTACACAAATAAATCTTATCTTATCTTAAGTAAGTAAAATAGGTTTTAAGTAGGTATTGTTAAAATAACATAAATATATCAATCAATTTTTATTTCTTGTTTTAGGTGGAAAACAAGCATAGCACCACTCCCATAAATGTTATCGGAAAAATATATTGAAATCCAAATAATGTTGAAATGTTTAATAAATTATCTACAGTTGTCAAGCAAAGCAATTGAAACTTGACTAAATATAATATTGTTGATATGCAATGACTGTAGGTGTGGTATAAGAAGGCTGTATTGCCATTGTTACAAGGTGTGCTAAGATATGGCAGGATCAGTCTCCAAAGCTTAGGATGCTGCATGTTACAATGTTCTTGATGGAACATTAGCTCAGATCATATTAAGCAAGTAAATTAAAGGACACAAATGGATCACCTACTGTTATAACAGTTCATATCCTATATTTTATGGGTCCTTCTCCAAATGGTGACAGTTGTGTAAAACCATAAAAATCCCTAACATCCCATTCCCATAGCATGGGACAATAATGTGAGTGCAGGACATAAAGTTGCGGTGAAGCATAATGATCTAGCAAGTGCAATACAGGTTCATTTTTCCTATACATTAAAAAATCTGTGTTTGTTTTTGTTCATGTTTTGTTTCTCCTTCAATAAAACAAATGTTTCTCATTTCATTTGTTAAACCTATCTACCAACTGTGGAAAAATGAAAAACGGCGAATGAAGAAAACCAGACGACAATCCAGCTGGAAGAGTAAAATGCGAAGGTTCCGTGTTAGGAAAAAATAACGAAATAAATTGATTAACAACTATAAAAAACGGAGTTTCCATTATACGACCCTTCAGTAGATACCTACATTTGTTTTCATCATAAACGACTGCACTACATTACAAATAGCTTTATTGTAAGGCCAAAAATATACAAGACAATACCAAAAAGAAACAGATACTTAGCAGTGGCACAATGCACTTCACTGTTAATAATACCTAAATATTGCTGGACAATTCACCCAGCAAGCTCGAAGTTCGTGATACGGGTGCTATGTTTCTGATATACTTACTTACCTTTTGAGTATAATATACCTACATAGATAGATATTTTTAAAATACCTATACCTACCTACGTATTATCTCTCAGATACTCGGTCTAATAATTGTAGATCGTACAATTTTTTTCCCGGAATCGTACCCGCAATCTTTTGCGTTGCAGGCGGACCTTCACCCGCTGCGCCACAATTTTTATAATGGCCAACTAGGGTCTGTCTATCGGGCCAAGCCAGGAGGCCCAGGCGCCTAAGCATAAAATAAGAATGGTGGTAGTGTAGTGTCGTCACACCTACACCAGGTATTGAGAGATGTTGATTGAAAATTTCCACGGGCAGCTATAGGGCAGAGCTGCTAGCCAGACAATACAAATAGTTGCCCAAGGTTCCTCTACCTACCTATAGCATAGGAGGCGTACCGAGGGGGACAGCTGGAAACCTGGCAATCACCGCAGTCATCTTTATCTATATCTATACTAATATTATAAAGAGGAAAGATTTGTTTGTAATGAATAGGCTCCGAAACTACTGGACCGATTTCAAAAATTCTTTCACCTTAGGAAAGAAAGCTACATTATCCCCGAGTAACATAGGCTATAGGTAATATAGCAAAGAAAATTGCGGGAAAGTGTAAAACGCGTTAAATTAATAAACTTGGATTGAGCTCGCCAGAAATTAGATAAGTTTTGATTTTGATGTGTTGAAAATAGTTGAAATGTTTGAATATCTGTAAGGTTCATTTTGCGGGTCGCTTTGCTCGCCTTAAAACAGTTCAGATTTTTTAATACGTTTGTGTGGATTCAAATTATTTATTGATATCACACAATGTAATAGGTAACCTAGGTATAGTAAAACCATTCTAAAAATGAACTCCCCTCCACAAAACCGTGATGATTTCAACGTGTGAGAGGAAATACAGAAAAACAGAATACACAGAAAAAAAAAATTCAGAATTCGGTAGAGGGGCGTTCATTTTAGAAATGGTTTTACTATACATATCTACTTAAGTAAGTAGGTATAACAGTTGTTTTTGAGATTGATTAGGTACAGTCAGCAAAAATGTGGTCTAACACCCTGAGATTCGTTTGTCTAACAGTATGGCCGCTCTGAGAATTCGTTTAGGACACCATGTCAGTTTGACACGATAGTGATGGGCACAACATAATGAGTTCGTAACCGTTCCTCCAAAATGAACCGCCGCGTTATTTTTAAGATTATTTTCGTTGTAAATTGGCGGAATCATTTAATATTTATATTTTAGTAATTATAAAAATTAAGTGGAGACCGACTGTTTTAGCGTCACAAAATGGCGGCCCATAACGCCATTTGGGGTCATTATTTTAAACCTAAATATAAAAATACTACTTTCATTCGCGCGTTCAGTTTGTTCGTAGTTTTATTAAAAATCTTATACTTAGTCCATTATTTTAAAATTCTTTAAAGTATTATTTGTTAAATATAACTGTAACAGATAACGATACTGTTGTTTCCTGTTAATTTTAGCACAGCACTATCTACAAATTAATATAAAGCACTGACATAACCTTGTAATAGCGCAATAGAGATTTAGAAAAATATTGTTTACCGAGTTATTTTACACTCAGTTTTGCACAAAATGATTAGATTAATTGATTATTGATATAATAATGTAGATTTAATGCTCATCAATTGTTAAAACGGTAAACAAACAGCAAAAATATTTATATCGTAACTGCAACGCCATTACAAAGTTACGTTGTCAGTTCAATTGCGATGTGTCAGGAACGCAATCTCTCGGCGGCCAATGTATTATCCTACACAGAAAAGTCAACCGTATCGATCTTACATCGCACAGAAACTTTTTTCAAAACTGGTAGACCACTTTCTTGGCCGACTGTACCTTTAAATTCTGGCTTTATCACAAATGCATATCTTTAACTGACGTTTAGCATTGACATTGACAATTCTAGTATAGGTTGGAAGCTACTCAACTCAATAGTTCATTTGTCAGTTAAATATTTGAGAGGCGTTTAAGTATTTCTATATTCTAGGATTCTAGGGTATTCGGGCACAACTCAGAAGAAAGAATCCTACTTCATTGGGGCACAAGCACATCACTTCGCTCGCCGATAACTTCTATTTATTGTCACTGTCACTGTCATCAAGCCTTGTTTAAAGCAAAGCCAGCCTCAATAATTGGTTTATCCCCTTAAAGATTCGTCATGTCTGTCCGTCCGTCCGTCCGTATATCACAGCCGTTTTTCTCAACAACTATATGAGCTATATAGTTTAAATTTGGTAAGTAGATGTATTCCGTGAAACGCACTAAGATTTAAAAAAAAACTTGAAAAAAATCAATGACATTTGGGGGTCCCCATCCCCATACATAGAACCAAAACTTTAAACAAAAAATTTCATCAAACCCATACGTGTGGGGTATCTTTGAATAGGTCTTCAAAAATCATTATTATGGTTTCTTACAACATTTATTTCTAATCTAAATTGTTTGCACGAGAGACTCTTCCAAAGTGGAAACATGAGTTACATAAGATAAAGCTAAAAAAATATATACTTAAAGTACATTACTACAAAAACTACCAAAATTGGTTTGAAAGAAATCTAGCAAGAAGTTTTTTTATAATACGTCATAAACCATTTCATATAAATTGGTAGGAAAGTGTAGTAATTAGCTCTCGTGAGCCACAATAGATGGCGCTATAATAAATGTTGTGATTACTTCTAATTGCTGCGGAATCCTACAAGGGCGAGTCCGACTCGCACTTGGCCACTTTTTTCTAGCTTTGTCAGGTTCATCAGGTTGTATTGTTTCTAGGTTTATTTGGAGATAATCCAAATATTGAGGCTGGCTTCGCTCCCCATTAAACAAGGCCAATTTAAATGGTGTTTGCATGGAGTTCATAATACCTACCTAAACAGGGCGACCTCAAGGCTGAGGTCCTAAGCAAAAAAAAAAACGTAATAACACGTAGGATTATACCTACATAGTGATTATATTAGTGATTGACAACTATTTGTATGATATGCAAATATTTGTTCCGGGTGTCTGGGTGTTAGGTATAGATTGGGTATAGGTATATGTGCTTTAAAAATATCTATTTATGTATGTATATTGTATTAAGTAAGTAGGTACCTACTTATATCAGAAATCTAGCACACACACAAGCTACGAGCTTACCACGGGGCTAGAGTTTGCTGTGTAAATTTTTCGGATATACTTAATACTTAATTTATTTATTTATTACTTATATTCTTATTCTATTCCTGAATAGCCACCCCTAGACCAGGTATACAGACCAGAATAGGTAGTATTTTTACACGGGTGGTGATTAACAATGATTTTCTATTACCTACCTACCTTCGCTACGCTACCTACCTATTTTGTTAAGTAGGTAGTTACTTAGGCCTCGGTCTCGAAACGAGCGGGCAGCGGGGCGGCGGCGGCAGCGGCGCGGGCGAGGGGCGGGCAACGCATACCTGTTCTCGAAACCAGCGGGCAGATCGCGCGGCGCTGTAGCGGCGTAGTGTTGTGTTCGTGGTTGTGTTGTCGACATTCGCAAACGAAATGTCCGAAAATCGGCGACAACATCTTTTTGATTCAAATGTATTCCTAAGGCTCGATTTATTGTGGGGAAAAGAAGAAGTGGATCCCTACTATAGGGCAAGGAAACTAAATGGCGAGTTTTATCGAAATTATGAAGAACAGAAACAAAATCCCGATAAATTCTACGACTACACCAGAATGAGTGTAGAAACTTTTGACTATATTCTAGAAACTATCAAGAGTGATTTAGAGTCTGGAATTAATCCAAAAATTGTAATTGTATTTATTGATAGTTTCAAAAAGGAAGTGTTGTACCTACTAATTTAGTAAATAGTTTGGCATCGGTATTAAGTTCCCAGATACAATAATTTTAATTAAATACCTACTACACACTAATCAGCCTTAATTATTTATCTTTGACGAAAAATATAATATAAAAACGTTTCGTATGAAATAAGTAACATAACAGTTTGTCATTTATTTAAAAAAAAAGTACAACACTATACTACAATGCAGACGCGCAACGCGGTACGGTCACCGCTCGACTGGAGTGCACCGCTCGTAGCCCGCCCCCGCTCCGCTCCCGCGCCGCTGTTTTCGAGATTCGGTCCATTTGACAACACGCAAAAGATCCTGCCGCTCCCGCGCCGCCGCCGCCGCCGCCCCGCTGCCCGCTGGTTTCGGGACCGAGGCCTTAAAATTATGGCAGGCACCAAAATATTTATAAAAATTATGTTTCTTTCATTCTAACCGATAGAATGAAAGAAACATAAGTAGGTAGGTACTTAATATTTTGGTGAAAACAGAACAGTGCTTGTCCAGGAAGGGCGTATACGCCGCGTTTCTCTCGCGCGTATTACGCGCGAACGTTGCGTCCACAAGGCGCGTACCAACGCGCGTTTCCGGGGCAAAATGTTGGCGCTCCATTTCCCTCGATACTTGCACTCGCTCTAGAGTTCGTGCGTTAGCTGGACGCATCAAGGCGTCCCTAGTATCTCGACTCGCGCGTAGTGCACGCGTTTTACGCGCGTATTTTGAATTCGCGCGATGCTTGTGGACGCGATGTATTGATGTCTAGTATCTCGACGACGCGCGATTCGATTCGCGGCGTTTTCGAGCTTTCTGGACAAGCACTTAGACCTTGTCCAGAAAGAGCGAATTCGCCGCGAATCGTATCGCGCGAATTCATACGCGCGTAAATCGCGTGCATGATACTAGGGACGCCTTAATGCGTCCAGCTAACGCGCGAACTCTAGAGCGAGTGCACGTATCAAGGTAAATGGAGCGCCAAAATTTTGACACGGAATTGTTTATAGCTCGCGCGTTGGTACGCACCTTGTGGACGCAACGGTCGCGCGTAATACGCGCGAGAGAATCGCGGCGAATTCGCCCTTTCTGGACAAGCTCTTAGGTCTATTATAAAAACAAAAAAGTTGCTTTGGGAACATCTCATGTTTTTAAAAAGTTAATAAATTGAAAATAAATAGGAAAATAATGTTTCGCCCAATGGGAGGCTCAATAAGTTGAGAACCTATGTACCATTATGAAAATAAACAATAATTATTATGATTAAGATACTTTATTCTGATTAATTACTGTGCGACAGGATACATCATCCCACAATAAAGACGTAACATCAGCTATTTAATTCTAGGAACGCCGTGTGCATTATGCCTTTTGCTTAATAATAATAATCTAAGGCAGAGGGAGATGGTTATCCATAACTTCATAGATATAAAACCACAAAAACAACAAAAAAATATATTACTCAGCCAGGTACATTTCTAAACACAATTAAAGCAGCTGTCATACACGCTGCTTTACACCAAAAAATGAGTAACTATAATCTCAACTTAATGTTGCTCTGTCCCTGTGAAGAGACGGAACAACCATGGTTTTCAGACTCCTCCTATTTATTTATTTATAAAGGCACAGCCAACAGCACACATTACAAAATTGGTTTCAGGACTTATTCTATGGAACATGTGCCTAATTGCCTATTACTCGTATAGGCTAGCACACAGATTAATAAATAATCTGTGGGCTAGCACAACATTTTTGATTAGTAGTAGTAATACTCCTATTGTTACCTACCTAGAGATTACATACAAGTTTTGCTCTAACAATTTTGTCAGGTGTATTTACTCAAACCCTGTCCATCACAGTTTCAAAGTTGCATTTGATGATTGACTGCCTTATTAACCCTAATGTTACCTAGGTAGAACTAAATTCATCAAGGTAAAACTAGGTAACTAGGTTTGAAAGTGAAATAGGTAAAATTAGTTAGGTATTGTAACATCTAACTAATTTGAGGACTTGTAAGAATTTGAATCTAGTTATAATAATGTCAAGTGTATTATAAACTTTTTACCGTTGACTAAGAATTTTTTGTTTCTATAAATTCTTAGTCGACAATAAAAAGTTATCAAAGTTAATGTAGATCAAAATTATTTTAATCAGTAAGTACATATTCATTTAATCAATGTACAGTACATATTGACAGGTGTTAAGAAATGGTTTGAAACAATTGATACAAACATTAGTTAGAATTGATATTATTATATAAATTAAACTTTTAGAATGATGAAAGTAATTAATTAATAATGTCGAATTTTCTTGTTTTTCTTGGCTAAAACTAGTCATAATATTAATAGTATACCTATCTATGTATAAACAAAAAAGCCTGTAATTTCTCTTGCAGTGATCCATTTTCATATATTCCATAGTTTTTTCCGTTCATAGCAATATTGAATGAGTGTTGCTGCTTCTATATCAAGTTGGCTGCTAACCCTTCTTAGCTTTAGTCAGGAGTAGAAGTTTCATACTTTTGAACAAGTTGATTTTTCAAGTCTGGTGTCAAGTATGGTGGACATTATGCATATCTCATCAATCTGCTCTAAGTTGCATTTGGTGATGCATCCTTAGTTACATTTTTATATAATTATGACTCTGCCAAACTGTGAAATATACAATGTACCTATCTAAAAGCTTTCCACATGCAGCTATGCCCATGTCATGGTGTACAGCCTATGGGTTATTCTGATACTTATCTGAAATGAAACCTATATCGTCAAATTTAATCATAAACACATTTTATGTAATCCATACCTACTTGCAAATTTTCATATTTACAATAATAATGCAATGTATGTATGTATTGCATACTTTTTGTCTAATCATTTGATAGGTACTTTATTTACTGTAAAGAAATTTAGGTTTGTTGATAATAATTAATATTAGGTACCTAATATGTATTGAATATGTACATAAATAATAAAAATTATTTCATAACTTTCTTACAAGAAATCTCATTGTTTGTATTCCTTGTTGTTGTTGCCAAAGAGAATATAATCACTACGTTGCAATTGCAACTGCAAAAACTGTAATGTTTTAACGTGAATAAAACTTTTTGAACTTTGAATTGTAAATTCTGAATTACTGTTCTGATTTTGCTTTTGCTGGTAAGGCAAGTCCAAAGAGAATATAAATAAACCTTAGATTGTATTCCTTCTTCTGAGAAATAAACCTACGCTATACAAGTCATTCATTCAATTCAATAAGCCATAGATTACGGATGTCCTATATTCTTACTCTTTTACTCCACAGCGTTAAGCTATATGTTTTTGACGATATGTTTCTCTGTTACACACAGCGAGTGCTTACTGTCTCATGCAAACAAAGCATTTGAAAGCATTAGTAACAGCTGTTTTTTGTTTGTACATGAAATACCTGGCTGTACAATACCTTGTCGTGAAATACTTGGCTGTGCTTTACCCGTCCGTGTCGGTAAAGCCCAGCCAAGTATTTCACGACCAAGTAATGTACAGCCAGGTAATTGATGACATGGTCGTGGATTACCTGGCCGGGCATTACCTGGCTGGGCTTTACATGGTCGTACAATACTTGGTCGTACAATACCGACTCCCCATTAGCAAAATAGAAAACACAAATTTAATTTGACAAATTAATTTCTAATTTGCCGGACAGCGGACACCTATAAAGCTGATAAAATTGTAAAAATGTCTGTGCAAACAGTACTACTCGACTTTTCCTTGGATGCAGCTCGTCTGGGCGATGAAAGTGGTCAAAAAGCTGCATTTGTTCAACTCGAAACTGTCCTCAAAGAATTCTTACCGACTCTTATTTTAGCCGCTGATATTAGAGTCGATGGAGGTTCTTTGAAGATTCTTACAGGAAAAAATGATTGCACTGTGTCAATTAGAATGTTTGACCGTGGCCTTATTACGATAAATATAGAGTTCTACAAGGAAGAAAACCCGGAAAAGGAGTCAATTCTAAGTCTCAAGGTAAAATACAATTTCCAATTTTACTTTTAATATAACTTATCAGATATTTTTAAACTAAGGCGCTAAGGGTATAATAATAAATTACCTTCAAATCTGGATAAGAAGCAACACATTTATCTAGAATAATTATATTTATTGACATAAAAATATTCCTATTTTCTACATTTTCTAATAACAATCTAATACAGATAGTAGGTATTTTATTATTACTTCAATAATCATAATCATTTATTTATTGCTTATTATGTATATTCTTATTTATTATATTGGTACATAGGTCTTTCAGTATTATTTACGATTTTTGATGAAAACAGCCTATCTATTTTTAGCAAAGAGCTTTAAAACTTCTTACAGCTTAAACTGCAAAGCCTGCTTTACTCAAGTATTATCTTCGATATCTTAAAAATAGTAATTTTATTTAAATAAAATGTATAAAATTATATTAAGTTAAAGTTAAGTAGACTGAGTGTGAAGGTACTCACTTGATTATGAAATATAATTATTATGTAACATACATTTATCTAACATTGTTTTATTCTAGAAAGCAAGAATCCTAGAAAACCAACTGAAAAAATATTTAAATGTGAACAAATCCCAGGCCTATGCACCACTTAAGAGATGTCTGTTTGGAAGATATTACCCCACCTCAGGTAATCATTTGAAGTTGTTTACGAAATATTTATACATTTTCTAAACAAAGTATCAGTTACCTACTAAAAAGTGCCAACATTATCGCCTGACTACACATCCCTAGAACCTCCTGTGTTCAATTCACCAAGTAGTCAATTATTCAATTGATTTATATGAGTTCAATAATTGATTTAAGCAGTCCTATACACATCCTGCACTTAAAACATAACTTATCAGCTGTAGTATTATCTATCCTGCAGCTTCACTCTCTTTTATTCACATGTTTTCTCACTTTTAAACCATCTCTTGGCTATTATGCAAAAATCTTATGATAACTATCTAATGCTTGTTTACAGATGAGAGATTGCTAGAATATGATATTGACAAAATTCTGTTTGATGAGCAATCGGAGTTCCAAAGAGTTCAGATTGTGCATTCACAGAGTTTAGGAAATATGCTGGTTCTTGATGATCTACAAAGTAAGTTTATATTTAAAGTATATTTAAGTAAATAGAGTAATAATTTTTCTTAAGAACAATAATTGTTCTAAAAAGATCTTATTATAATAATTGTATTCATCAGAATATAATAAATTACAATACAATTTAGGCTACATTATTGTGAAGTTTCATTTAATGCATTTTTGCGTGAAAGAGTAACATACATTCTAACTTTAAGAAATTCTTAAGTAATCTATGTTCTAAGCATATTTCCACAATTTTTGATATTAAAACAATGTTTATTTATTTTTAATATCTATAAGTTTATATTATAATCTATTCATCCCTCGAAACTTATAAGATGTTATGGTGGTATGGGGTTTGTCTAGGTTTTTCTTCCTGTGTCCAAATGTTATTCTGTATGGCCACATTCTCTTGTTATAAAATATTTATGTACTCATACTTACCTATACTCTTGCAGACATATCAGAGGCTGACCTGATTTACACTGAAACTTTGATGCAACGAGGCAAAGAAAGTTACGAAGGAAAAGAAATTGTGATACTTGGTGAGATTTATCCTTTTTTTATGAATTTAATTATTAATTAATTAATTATAAGGCTAAAGGAAATAGAAACTTCAAGACCTAATAGAAAACCTTCAAATAAAAATACTTTCGAATTCTTTATTACATAACAATAAGCAATTTTTATATTAGATTTCTATTACAATTCACATGATGAATTTTTAACGCAAGTCGCTGCCGTGGGTCTGCTTGTATCAGAATAAACGCGGGGAAAGCTAGTTATGCTGGTTTTAGTGTCATACGGACCGTCAGTACAGACCGCGCGATACTTTTAACGCCTCCTGAAACGGACAGCTCTATACTACTCTAACTAAACCGCACCCTGAAGCTTGCATGGTTCTGTTTGCGCGGAGCGATCCGTACTGACGGTACGTGACATATCAAAACCAGCCTGATAATAATAATCATCATCACCAGGCGGAGGCGATGGTGCCCTGCTGTACGAACTGCTGAAGGAGCGCCCCAAGTTCGTGTGGATGCTGGAGATAGACGCGCTGGTCATGGACGCCTGCAACCGGCACCTGCGCGCCATCTGCGGAGACGTGCTGGACACCAGGAAGGGATCTAACTATGAGGTACATATCTGGATGCTGGAGATAGACGCGCTGGTCATGGACGCCTGCAACCGGCACCTGCGCGCCATCTGCGGAGACGTGCTGGACACCAGGAAGGGATCTAACTATGAGGTACATATCTGGATGCTGGAGATAGACGCGCTGGTCATGGACGCCTGCAACCGGCACCTGCGCGCCATCTGCGGAGACGTGCTGGACACCAGGAAGGGATCTAACTATGAGGTACATATCTGGATGCTGGAGATAGACGCGCTGGTCATGGACGCCTGCAACCGGCACCTGCGCGCCATCTGCGGAGACGTGCTGGACACCAGGAAGGGATCTAACTATGAGGTACATATCTGGATGCTGGAGATAGACGCGCTGGTCATGGACGCCTGCAACCGGCACCTGCGCGCCATCTGCGGAGACGTGCTGGACACCAGGAAGGGATCTAACTATGAGGTACATATCTGGATGCTGGAGATAGACGCGCTGGTCATGGACGCCTGCAACCGGCACCTGCGCGCCATCTGCGGAGACGTGCTGGACACCAGGAAGGGATCTAACTATGAGGTACATATCTGGATGCTGGAGATAGACGCGCTGGTCATGGACGCCTGCAACCGGCACCTGCGCGCCATCTGCGGAGACGTGCTGGACACCAGGAAGGGATCTAACTATGAGGTACATATCTGGATGCTGGAGATAGACGCGCTGGTCATGGACGCCTGCAACCGGCACCTGCGCGCCATCTGCGGAGACGTGCTGGACACCAGGAAGGGATCTAACTATGAGGTACATATCTGGATGCTGGAGATAGACGCGCTGGTCATGGACGCCTGCAACCGGCACCTGCGCGCCATCTGCGGAGACGTGCTGGACACCAGGAAGGGATCTAACTATGAGGTACATATCTGGATGCTGGAGATAGACGCGCTGGTCATGGACGCCTGCAACCGGCACCTGCGCGCCATCTGCGGAGACGTGCTGGACACCAGGAAGGGATCTAACTATGAGGTACATATCTGGATGCTGGAGATAGACGCGCTGGTCATGGACGCCTGCAACCGGCACCTGCGCGCCATCTGCGGAGACGTGCTGGACACCAGGAAGGGATCTAACTATGAGGTACATATCTGGATGCTGGAGATAGACGCGCTGGTCATGGACGCCTGCAACCGGCACCTGCGCGCCATCTGCGGAGACGTGCTGGACACCAGGAAGGGATCTAACTATGAGGTACATATCTGGATGCTGGAGATAGACGCGCTGGTCATGGACGCCTGCAACCGGCACCTGCGCGCCATCTGCGGAGACGTGCTGGACACCAGGAAGGGATCTAACTATGAGGTACATATCTGGATGCTGGAGATAGACGCGCTGGTCATGGACGCCTGCAACCGGCACCTGCGCGCCATCTGCGGAGACGTGCTGGACACCAGGAAGGGATCTAACTATGAGGTACATATCTGGATGCTGGAGATAGACGCGCTGGTCATGGACGCCTGCAACCGGCACCTGCGCGCCATCTGCGGAGACGTGCTGGACACCAGGAAGGGATCTAACTATGAGGTACATATCTGGATGCTGGAGATAGACGCGCTGGTCATGGACGCCTGCAACCGGCACCTGCGCGCCATCTGCGGAGACGTGCTGGACACCAGGAAGGGATCTAACTATGAGGTACATATCTGGATGCTGGAGATAGACGCGCTGGTCATGGACGCCTGCAACCGGCACCTGCGCGCCATCTGCGGAGACGTGCTGGACACCAGGAAGGGATCTAACTATGAGGTACATATCTGGATGCTGGAGATAGACGCGCTGGTCATGGACGCCTGCAACCGGCACCTGCGCGCCATCTGCGGAGACGTGCTGGACACCAGGAAGGGATCTAACTATGAGGTACATATCTGGATGCTGGAGATAGACGCGCTGGTCATGGACGCCTGCAACCGGCACCTGCGCGCCATCTGCGGAGACGTGCTGGACACCAGGAAGGGATCTAACTATGAGGTACATATCTGGATGCTGGAGATAGACGCGCTGGTCATGGACGCCTGCAACCGGCACCTGCGCGCCATCTGCGGAGACGTGCTGGACACCAGGAAGGGATCTAACTATGAGGTACATATCTGGATGCTGGAGATAGACGCGCTGGTCATGGACGCCTGCAACCGGCACCTGCGCGTCCCCCATTATAAAAAAAATCATGCGCTAAATAAAAAAATAAAATAAATTATGTGCTTATTAAGATATTCATAGTTCAAACAATCTTTTTCAGGTCATAGTCGGCGACTGCATGACAACAGTCAAGAAGTTCATACGGAACGGACGTAAAGTGGACTACGTGTTCGGCGATCTCACAGACATACCGATAGAGTCGTCTTCCGACGAGCTGTGGGAGTTCATGACTATGATCCTGCAAACCTCCTTCCAGATACTCAAGCCTCAAGGGAAGTTCATGACGCATGTAAGTTAATAACGCATGTTACAGTCACGTTAGTTACGATCTCACAGACATCCTGGTCGAGTCTGCTTGTATAATCTGAATGTGAAGAGAAAAATGCAAAGCAAAATCTCAACTTGCACAATGCTAACCACCGGAGTCGGAATTATTTTATGCCTTGAATTTTAATTTTGATAAATTATTTGTAAAGGTTGAAAATCTTTCTACACTTATATACTACGGCAAAAAAAAGGATTGATAATAATGCCGTTCTCGTGTGAATAATGATTCAAATCTAAAGTTCAATCTCGTTTTACTACAGGGAAACGGTGCGATCTGCAGCGAATCACTAAAGCTGTACGAGGCGGAGCTGAGCAAGGTGCAGCCGCCGGTGCGCTTCACCAAGTGCCAGGTGTTCGTGCCGTCCTTCCTGGAGCAGTGGATCTTCTACCAAGTAGCCTTCGACGGCGCCCAGGCCGGGGGCGACGAATGAATGAATTAATTAATGAATAGGGCGTAACTAGGGCGAGGGGCTATTCACTCTGTGCGACTCACTATATACTTCTGAATATCCACATGATTAATGTGTCGTACTACTAGCTCAGAATGCTGTTAAACTGCTGTTAATCAATAGAGCATACCAGAAATCAAAATTTCACCCCAGAACATGATTATGGCCAAACGGATGGTTATAGAGCAGATTAAAAAAACAAAAAATATATAACTGGATATTTTAACAGTTAATAATACAATTTTCTACTTGCATGTATTTAAACAAAATTTATTTATAATATTACTGCTGTATGTACTAACAGCTAAGTAATATTATAAGTTGATAGTCGACTAGTGAAAATAGGATCTAACTAAAGTCAGATTGACTTTATATTGCATCTATTTAGGTCATATATAGAGGCACTGAGATAATACATGACACTTATTATTAACCTTTCTTTTAACACCTCATGTAATGCGATGGCCCCAATGATATCAGTCCACTTGAGTATAATTGGTAGATTGACCTTTATTCCTAAACTTGTACACTGAGTACATTATATTCCTGTGTTCAAATATTTACTCATGGTATGTTTACTTTTATTTAGTATAGTTATTGATTTTGTGCCGAAAGACTGTCCACAGTATTTTAATTCTATACCAAAGAATGACATTATTGGTTCCTACACAATTGTGATCTGATTTTAATTTAGTAAGTAAGTTTATATTTAAATTATAAATTCGACTTCAGGTTTAAGTTTAAGACATTTAAAAAAAGACATTTGAAATGATTGTAGGTATTTAATTTTGGTAAATTGATGACCATCTTGATTATAATATAAGACAATCTTGTATTATTCAAATTCAGTATTCAAGGCAGCCATATTTTCCTAGTTCCATAAGCAAAAGTAGTTAGACTACACATAATAATTTATTGTTTGTGTTTCTTTTGAGCTTGTTACCGTTTTTCTTTCGTTTAATAAATAATTGATTTATGACGATTGTCTTTTATTTGAACTAAAAAACGTATAGTAAAACCATTTTTAAACTGAACGCCCCTCCACCGCGGTTACACGTACATGCAAAAAGGTGTATAGATACAACACACATAAATTGATCTTTGTCATTGGATGTTCAATGACGTATAAACAAACGGGCCCCATAGACATGTGGCAATCGCTTAGACCATAATGATAATAGGTTTATGTCAAATCCATACATTTTGTACTTTTTTTACTAACGATGTCGACGAACGCCAAATGTCTAGCCTTCACGGTGTCACTATGAGAGAAAGGCTGGATCTGTCGGCCAACTTCGGCATTAATGAGCCGAACGCGCGACTGAACGGACGTGTCACTCAAACAAAGAGCGCGCTCCCCGCCATACAAATGCCTACACGGGATTGGTCGCACAACTTATTGACAACGCAGTGCGCGGATGAGTCCATGTTTACAGTAAAGTTGTAGCACGCACACAAGTATACTGATGCAATACGTATTTCCTCTCACACGTTGAAGTTATCACGGTTTTGTGGAGGGGAGTTCATTTTAAGATTAGATCATCTATACATATTTATTTATTAAGAGGCCTATTACGTGAAATCGCGAAATTGTTCGGTTTTCTCGTCCTAATTCTATGGTTTGCGTTAGTTGTTTGATATTACAATTACATCTTTATAATAGTTCGTTTTCTCCTCTACAAAAGTAGTAAGAAACATTTTAGATAACTTGTTTATATATTGAGTAATAATCATTCTCCGGATACATGTTTCGTAAAAAACGATCGAAGACCTGTTTTCTCAGCTCTAATTTGTAGATTCTAATGAATATGGGCGATAAAACTATTTTTTATTATGTTACGTATATCCTATTCTTCATTTAGAGTAGAGTACATTTTCGTTAAATGCTTTTATTCTAAAGATATACCGAATTTAATATCGACCGAAAATGCTTCGAAACAAACCTCAATAACTCCGAAGTTCTAAATCAATGGGACGTCATATTTATATCAAAATATTTATCAACATTTGCTTAAACTATGATATTAATTTTAATTTGTAGAACGGTTTTGGTATTTTTTTATGAATAAAATAAAACTACCATAATTTAGTAGTTTTTTCATTCAGCCGGCTTTTTCCATTTAGTACCGCGCGAGCGCTTGTCGAGGTCGGACCTATGTCGGTTGTTCTTGAATAAAATATAGAAATATTTCGTAAAATGTCAGTGTGTGGGACTGTCAATTGCTGTAAAAACGCTGTTAGTGTGCGTGTATGTGTTATTGCGATACTACGACCGACATAAGTTGATCCGTTGATAACGATCAATTGTTATTTTTATTGATAACGGTCAATTATTGTTGTTGCTGGCCTAAGAATTGTACCAAATGTTGCTGGCCTAAGAATTGTACCACATCATTGTCATCTTGTTTTACCTTATTTATTTGGAGGTTATGCTGTAGGATGTGGATTGCATATCTAAAGTTATCTATCCTAATTAAAAAACAACAAGGCAACTTTTTTTGGTGAAACCGTCCAACGACTAAATGTAATTATGCCTATGATTTTTTTAGATTATGACTAACTTGCCGACCCGCCGACAGCTGCGCTTGCGTTTTTACGTTATTTACTAGTTTATGTTTTATAGCCTTTTTCGATCATTTTACTATCCAATACTGAAATCATATTTTAAATCGGACCCGCGGTTCCTGAGTAGCACGTTCAAACAAATAAACAAGCAATCTCCTCAGCTTGATAATTGTAGTATAGATTTCCATAATATTTATTACAAAGAAAATATTCCGTAATTTTTTGTTCTTATTTTTACCGAGTATCCAATATGTAAACAATAAATAATGTACCTTTCTAATAAATATATTATTTATTGTAAACATTAAATAATTGTACCTTTCTAATAAATACAGGGCGTCCCAAAGTTATGGGCCATGGAGGGGAAGTACCTTAAATATCGTAGATAGTGAATTTTGCTCAAAGAAGACTTCATTTTATTTTTAAAAGTTAGTAATTCTGGATTCATAGATTTTCTAAAAATTACTTGCTTTGTCTGGGAATCGAACCGACTTACATGTAGAAAAAAAAACTCTATTTTTATGATACCAATCGAAAGAATAGCAAAAAATAATAACTCTGCTTAAGTAACATAGTATTTTAAAAGAAAGGAACAACGTGAAATTAATTATTTTAATCAAATAAAAAACATGAAACATTTTTTTTGTAAATTAATTAATTAAATTACTTACTTTTTAAAATAAAATGAAGTCTTCTTTGAGCAAAATTCACTATCAACGATATATATGGTACTTCCCCTTCATGGCCCATAATTTTGGAACGCCCTGTATATAAAATAACACCCCTATTCACGTTCGCACTGCTGGGATAGGGACTTCTCTCTTGACGAGATAGATTAGGCCTTAATTCACCACGCTGGCCAAGTGCGGGTTGGTTTTTTTTAATATAAAAATTAAATATTTTAAATAAGTTCGTAATAAAATAAAAATAAATAGTTTATCAAAATAAAAATATAATGGGAATTATTCAAGATGACATATGTAGATAAATGGATATTCTACATCTGTGTATGACATATGTAGATAAATGGATACCAATAAATATAAAAATAAATATAAAGTTCGAAACTACAAAAATAATACCTAAACATAATTAAAACCTTCATTAACGAAACTTTTATTTATTCAAACACAAATATACCATCTAACAAAACAAGCAACTTAAATATAGGTAATATAATTTATTTGTTTTGTTATAATTAGAATTTGTATTTAGTACGTTCAATTTAGACTTTCGAACTTACATAAAGTCCCAACATTCGACAAAAAAAAAACATTTAATTACAAACCTACACACCAAATTTCAGAAGAATCGGTTTAAAAATGAGCCCATAAGATGAGATGAATGAGGACATTTAACTTCAATAAGACTATTTTCAGTTTTATTCTTATATATATAAATATTAATCATGAATGTTTTAATTTAAAATTATGTACCTACTTAATTGATTTCAAATAATCAATCAGATTTAAAATAAATATTGATATTATTAAGATAAAACATAATTGATTCAAATATTGAAATAAAAATATCCACCATTTTGAATTTAGGAAAATATATTAAACACCTATCAATTAAATAAAAACATTAATATAATAATTATTTCGGAATGAAACTGAAAAAAAATCCACTCAATAAAATGGAATTTATTCGATGCCATTTTCTACAGATCTAAAATAATTATTAGTATATTTGTATGTTTTAGATCGACGAAGTATCAAGATCATTTAGTATTTTTCATAGAATTCGCGTGACGCGCCGGTCACGTGGTGCATAAAATATCCAATTTCGCAAAACTTCGTAAAGTCACAAGGCTCTTAAAGGTTAGTTCAAGGAAAGTCATTATGAGAAACAAATATAAATTCATTTATATTAACTTTATATTATATTTTACAAAACATTTCACATTATCTTTTTTGAACAAAAAAAATAATCACAGTAGCATATCAAGCACAATAGACAATGTAAATTAAAATAATGGAAAAAGTATATTACAGATCACTTATAACTTATATGTATACGGAAAGTTGAATTATATTAATTATGTACTGCACTGGACAAGCTACTCATTTAAAAGTATATCTCATTCGCAGAGGAAATCTCCCATTTATAAGAAAATTATATAACTCTGGATCAACATTATATGGGTATTTAATACACATTATAAAAGTTAAAATAACTCATAAGTAGTTATTTACATAGACAAGTTATAAATGTATTATTTAGTTAAAATTCGTAATTTCTGAAGTGTCCATGTTCAAATCTCTGTTTATGGAAATAAAGATTTTTACTTTGAGTCATTTTTACGTTTTATACAAAGTTGTATTATAATATATACATTTCCTGGTGCCTTAAAGTACAGTTATTACGAGCTCAGTGTTACATCCACCAACACCCACCAGCCAGGTGGTGAATAAGGCCTAATCTGTCTCAAAAGAGAAGTCCCTGTGTCCCAGCCAGTGGGAACGTAAATAGGGGTGATGATGATTACTATGACCCAGCGTATCTCAAAATTAACCCTTAATAGGACGCAAGCACCTAGTCATAGAATTAAAAACAAGTGATTTCTAAGTAATTTTGGGCTCTGTTTTTTTTTATGAAAAACCCAAATCAGGGGTTGAAGCCCCCTTCCTGTTTTTAGGTGTAATAATGTTTAAGACTATTGTTTTATTACAGCTTAAGGCATTATTAGTTGTCGCAACAATGTGTAAATACAATTCAAGTGCGCGCTAAATACCCGTAACTCTCTGCAATAACAGCCGTATGCATGAAACATTATGGTTATTTCCTTGTGGTTGTCACTCGGCCTGCCGCAGACGCGCGAGGCGCTGCGTGAGCTCGTCCTGCTCCTGCGAGACGACGGTGGACGCGCCCACGGACGTGCTCGGGACTCCGGACGGCAGCTCCATGTTCAGCTCCAACCTGGAAATTCAAATCAAATCAAATCAAAATTCTTTATTTGAACCATTTTGTTGTACAAGAAACATGGTAGAAAAACGATGGTGACTGCATTAGTTATAATATCAACTGTGTCGCAGACACCAACGCCCCCCTCCGGATGATAGTTACATTCGGTTTTTAATAAAAAATTAAGTTTAAACGTTATGATAATATTTATATACAAAGGTGAGTGTATTTATCTATAGTATGTCTATGTAATTAAATAATGACATTATATCACGGGCGGGGCTATATGATCCTGTGTGTTGTCCAGCAATATTTATTTAGATAGATAATAACTTTATTGCACACTTTAAAAGACAAAACAATACATATATAAGAACACAAACTAAACAAAATGTACAATAGGCGGCCTTACAGCGATCTCTTCCAGGCAACCTTTGGATGGATAGGAACTATTGAATCATCGAGTATTTATTTTGTAGTGTAGGATATTATCAGGGCACTAGCAGACCCTCCCGCCTTTGCACGGGTGGACATGAGATTTTTTTAATTTTATCATATTTTTATTTTTATAATTAACGTATTCATACTTAAATGAGAGAATGAGATAGTCAGTTCTTGATGAGAGAATGAACTCAGTATTATGGGCTTCATTTTACTGTAGGGATAATGAGTAAAAATCCATCCTAAGGTGTCAAAGTGGACAGAAGACAAGTAATAAATATTTTGAATTCTAAAATCAAGGACATACCCAGCCTCATCGGCTACTTGTTGCAACAAAGAATCCACATCGCCTTGTGGGACAGTTGTGGTAGTAGTCTGGGACATAGCATTCTCCATGTACGAAGACTGCACATCCAAATCCTCAAACTGGCTCTCAAACTTATCCATTAGTCCAGATATCTTTTCCAAGTTCATTGATTTCATAGCGGCATCCATAGCTTTAACCACTCCTGCCATTGAGTTTGTGACCTGCAAATTTACAAATAAATAAATTTTAGTCATCTGCCGCAGCTGGGACACAGGACTGCTCTTTTAAGAGATTAGGCATTAATTCACCTTAAGTTAGTATGACTCACAGATTCTTATTATTTATATAAAATAAATAAATAAATAAATATTGCTGGACAATTTTTACACAACGACATCTAGCCCCGTGGTAAGCTCGAAGCTTGTGTTACGGGTGCTAGATTTCTGATACTTAATATAATATACATACATAGATAGATATTTTTTATTATACATATATAACACCCAGACACCCGGAACAAATATTTGCAGATCATACAAATTGTTGTTCCGAGGCGGTATTATATAGGTAGGTATTATGTTATATTACTCATCTTGTTCCAGAAATATACTAAATTTTTATTATATCTAAAAACAAGTAGGTATCTGTTATGTATCAACATGTCCAAACTTGTCAGCCTTATTACAGAATAAGTAGGACTAAGTGGGCATGCTGGTGCGCAGCAGCTCCGGCAGTTCGCGTGCGACGCTCCCTAGCGCAATACACGTTCTCACGGAAACAATGTGTTTTATTTGAATATAATAGTGGCGACGATTGGTGAAAAGTGTTAAAAATGACGACAAAAGCAGTGAAATTTGAACAATTTAATCCACAAACAGACAAGTGGCAAAATTACGTAGATCGATTAAACTTTTGTTTTGAGGCTAATGGTGTCATCGAAGACTGTGCTAAAAGGGCTAATTTTCTTTCGCTATGTGGGGCGCGAGTGTTTGAAATCTTACTTGCGTTAATTACACCCCGAAAATCGAGTGAAGTATCATTCAAAGACATCGTGAATGTTCTTACTAAACATTTCAGCCCGAAGCCCAATGAGATATCAGTGTCATACAAATTTTATAAGAGAGATCAGGGCAAGGATGAATCATCAGCAGATTATATAGCTGAACTGCGAAGGCTAAGTACAGACTGCAATTTTTCAAATTTGGAACGGATGCTAAGAGACAGGCTGGTGTGCGGCATGAGCGATCGATCGCTGCAGTACGAGCTGCTGAAGCGCGACCGACTAGATTACGCCGATGTGGTGGACGCCATGCTGTCGGCCGAGAGTGCAGGTCGCGACATGCTCCTCATGCACGCCGCCGCCGTGCTCCCCCCGCCCCCGGCGCCCGCGCATTCCCCCGCACCCGCGTGGGGCCCCGCGGACCAGCCGGCGCCCGAGGCGATGGACGTCAACGCGCTCAACTCGAGAATAAATACTCGATTTTGCTACCGCTGCGGAAACCGACATACCGGAGAATGCCGTTTCATCAATGTAATATGCAACTACTGCAACAAGAAGGGGCACATCGAGAAGGTGTGCACTAGTAAAAAGAAATTTATGGCGGGGAAAACCTACCACACCGATGACGACGTCGGAGCAGACGGAGCGAGCCTAAATGGAGTGTACAGCGTGAACGCGGCGCGCACGCGCGTGCCGCCCTACAAGTTACGAGTGAAGCTGGAGGGCGCGCCGGTCACCATGGAGGTGGACTCGGGCGCCGCCTGCTCGCTGCTGAACGAGCGCACGTGGGCGCGCCTGCCGCGCCGCCCGCGTCTGCGCCCGCTCTCCACCAGGCTGCGCGCGTGGAACGACTCGCGACTGATGGTGCTCGGACAAGCGACAGTGTCGGTCATGTACAAAGATATTACGCGGAAATTAGAGATTATCGTAGCTAAGGGAGCTGGTTCCAATTTGATAGGACGTAATTGGTTTAAAGCTTTTGACATTTCTGTTAATGTAAATAAGATATTGGATGTAGACATGAGCAAAACTGTATTAGGAAAGCATAGAGTGTCTAAGGACGAACTTGGTACCGACCTAAAGTATCCCTTCGGGATACATTTGAAACCTAAGGCTACATGTAAATTTTTAAAAGCACGATCTGTTCCATACGCTATCATGGATAGAATCTATACAGATAGAGATAAGTTAGTAAGGGAAACTGAAAACGTTCTAAGTCCGGTAGTGTTCTCGGAATGGGCGACTCCTGTCGTACCATTCAATAAACAGGAAGAGGAGGTTCCTTTATGTGGAAACCAAGGCAGCACGGTCAATCAGGATACCGAGGCCGAGTCGGATACATCTCCTAGGCCCACTGCTAGCGAAGTTTCCGCGACTTTTTCTGACGGGACCTTCGATGTAAAGCAGAACGCTGGTACATACCTGCGACAGTTCAGAGTACTGCCCTTAGGCCGCGCTGTCTCGCGGGAAGGAGGACGGCGGGGCGCGGCCGGTGGGCCGGGGCTCCTACACGCTGCACGCGCACGAGCGCCGCTGCTCGCAGCTCTACAAGGAGCTCACAGCCAAATATGCTTCAAGTGAGAAGTGAGCAAATGCTGCTATTACCTAATGGGCACGTACAAACGTAGGCCACAGAGTGGTAACGCCTGGTTTGACTTATTATAATTGACTCCCTATAGTGCGACATACCCATATGTATACCTACTATCAATCCCAACAAATGGCATAAAGACTTAAAGAGAGAACAAACAGGTTTCCAGAAACCAATCAAAAGCAGTCAGACAGAACAGACTTGGTCAAGCTGTAAGGTACATGAACTAAGTCAGTATTTAATTATTTACACACACACACAAACAATTTCATTTAAATAAGTAAAATAAAATAGTTAATATGTACCTGGTTAATCATATTACAATTGTAATTTTCTATTGACGGTTTTTTTTTTAATATACACAGGTATTTTAATAACAGACAAATTATTTAAAGAAGACTAATTGATCAGTTTATTAATTAATATACTTTTACTTACTAAAGAATACTAAATATTTACTCATTCATAAATTGTCAGTATTTTCTTGTATTAATAATATTAATATCATGTTGCTATAGTATACTACTTTGTGATGGTAATATTGTTCATGACACACATGGGTACCACATAAAACAGAAAGACAATGTACAGACAGATGACAGATGTGACAAAGAGAAGTATCAATGGTCTGGAATTAGGGGAGGAAGAGGATCAGTGTATGGAAGGAGTCTCTACTAGACATCAATTAATCGTACACATGAATCAATCATAGAGATACCAAGTTCGGACAAATGGACAGAAGTGCTAGCCCGTTGTCAACTTCCATAATGCTAGACCACCTCATGATCTAAACTTGTAACATGTAAGAAAATCAATATGTTCTACTTAGTTATTGATTGTTGAATTGTAACATGTAAGAAAATTAATATTTATGTTCTACTTAGTTATTGATTGTTTATTTATGATTTTATTATGGAGTGTCAATAATTAGTTATTTTTATTAATTTGATATCTTTAATATGCTTACATAAGATATTAAGATAATTTAGTAGTGTGTTAATATTAAGTTATTATTTTGTTATAATAACATACTTGGGGGAAAGGTATGTTATGTATCAACATGTCCAAACTTGTCAGCCTTATTACAGAATAAGTAGGACTAAGTGGGCATGCTGGTGCGCAGCAGCTCCGGCAGTTCGCGTGCGACGCTCCCTAGCGCAATACACGTTCTCACGGAAACAATGTGTTTTATTTGAATATAATAGTATCTTAACAATTTTAATGATTTTCTGAGTAATATTATTGATGAAAAAAAATCTTATTGTAGATAATTTAATTGTTGAAGTAAATAATCACAAAGCCAAACCTTTCTAGTGGTGAGTGCAGTCTGTACCCTGCTGGAGACAGCATCGACGCGGGCCGACATCCGAAGATAATTCAATGCTTGGTTTTTCTGTCTAATTGCATTTTCTGCATGAATTCTCGCTCCCTCCATATTGCCTTTTTGGATCGCTTTTTTTGCCTTTTCCTTTTCAACTTTTTCTTCTTTTTCACATTTCTTTGAGTTTCTCTCTAACTCTTTTACAGCAAATTTAAGATTGAACAAATGCTCTGATGGTTTTTGTTTAGGAAAATATTTCATAGTTCAATAGAAGAGCTATAAAACTTGAACATAGCTAAGCATGTTTGCTTAGAATGTAAGCTAACTATATTAGTTTGTCTGAAACTCATGGACTTGCGTGCAAATAAGTGTACAAAAGCTGATAATTATACATAAGCTGTATTTATGGGAAAATCGAATTCATCGAAATCAGTTATTTACTTTAACGTCCATAATAATGTTTAGATATAGTTAGTACACCTACACCAGAACATAACATAGCATTCAAATAGCAGGATATTTAAAGCTGTAGCTGTATGTAGTAATTGCACATCTTGATGTTTACTAACCAAATATCCAACGATTGGTGCTGGATGACAAGGAGGCGAAAATTATGATGAAATTTTAAAAGGATACTCTCCATCGCTGATGACGACATTTCGTTTCCCATGCTTATAAAAAAAAACAATATAAAATATGAGTGCGAAACTTTTTCTTACGAAAATAAATTGCCACCTATTTTATTGTCAAATTAAGAAACAAATTTTACAGCGATGACTCACTCACATTCACAATGCAAAACAAAACACTTTCATAGAACGTATATGAAGTTTTTGCAGATTACGAAAAATCAGCTGTCACTATGTTGTGATTTGTGGTGCTGCACTGAAAGCCATTCATTCAATCAGCACCAGCACAGCACATTCGCAACTTATACGATAATCGAGATTATACTTATCAGAATAATCGAGCAGACCGATATTTTATTATTTTTTTGTTTATTATATGAATGTAATAATTGACTAAAGATATCGCTTGAAGTTAATCTAGATTTTTTATATAAAATACAGATAACATTTTTAACTTTTACGTTAACAGATAAGAAGAGCTGATATAATTTACTCGAATTAAAATCGATTTACCCTGTTATGAAAGCTATTTTATTATCTTGTGTTTTGTCTGTGGTTTTTGTTCGGAATGTTGGTATTCTGCCACCTGAAGTTAGGATCAAAACAAAAAAAAACGAAAATTCAATGGTTGAAGTGATCGCTGTCGCTCTGTCACAAATTATTTGGAAGTGAAAATATCAAACACCCCTAGAAATCCCTCGTAATTCGAGGGATCCTCTCCCTAATTTACAAAAAACCACACTTTTATTTATTGTGAACTTAGTGCTAGCTGAGAGTTATTTATATTTTAGAAGAACTGCGTCTGAGAAAAAAATATATAAATCGGATAGAAAAATATACCTACCTTGAGTGAGAAGATCGGCTGGGCGTAAAAAGAAAATGGCGTGCGCTACACTGAAGAGAAATTTTGACTGGGGCGAGTCCTTGGCTCAATTGCCTGCTAAGAGACGCAGGTGCTCTCCATTAGCAGCAGGCTCGAGTACAAGTCCTGGAGGATGTAAAGTTGAGAACAGATCTGCTTTTGGTGAAGCTGTCAGTGCACCTGCGATATTGACCCCAGGTTTGTTTATTTTTGTGTACGTTTATTTGAACGGGTACTAATTTAACGCGGGGATTATAAGTTATCGGGTATTACTCAGGGTAAGTTTTTATTCGTCAGCTGTAAAACGCCATTGTTTTGTGATTATCATGCTGAATATTTTTATCGCGACAGAGCGAGACAGGTGATGCTTGAAGACCGTTGCGTGGATTTTTTCATGACCTTTTGTTGGTTTTTGTAACCAAGCACCATTTCGTTTGTGTCAATTTCGAAGTCTTTGTTAGAAGTAGTAAAGTTTATAATTACGTGGGTGGCGTAAGTTCGTCTTTGTATGCATTGTTCATGTTTGTTATTGTGCTGCCTGCCATGTACTTTCATGTTGTTATTAGTAGTAAGACCTGCACCTAAAAAATGCACATTTGCATTGACAACATGAGTAGATTCCTTCAAGTCAGTATTGAATAAAACTTAAATATTTTTTAATTATTATCTATACTAATATTATAAAGAGGAAAGATTTGTTTGTTTGTTTGTTTGTCATTAATATATGCTGAAGTGGGAACAGTATAATTAAATTGATATGATTGGGCCATAAACCAGCCATTTGCACTTTATCCTACTCCAACAAAAAGTCAGGTAGTCATATTTTTTGCACTAGGCAGGTCTGTATGTGAACAATTTCTAAACCATACCTTGCATACAAAAAAGTATTCATAAAAGGAAAGATAATCTTCAATTATTTATACAGAAATAGATAAGGTTTTGTTTGTATTAAAATATTCTAGACTCCTGTGTTAATTCACAACAAAGTATTCTGATATTATCTTGTTATAGATACTCCTGCAGTTATCTTAATGTAAAGTTTCATTTGAATCTGTTCTGGGGGCCAACCACCATCTTTTAAAAACTATCATGTTTCCGAACATTCTTAGAGAAAGCCTACAATAATATTACTTTATATGGTTTATAAGAGGTTATGGTACGAAATCACAAAATAAGATTAGAATAATACTGCTCTAAGAGATCATGGTAGGCCCCCAGTAGTTTCAATGTAAAAAGTAACAAAAACCTCTACATACTTATAGACCAAGAGCCTGTGATGGCCAGACCTTCCTTTAATTCACAAGCGTGAAAATTCTTTCATGTGTATGTCTAACATAGGTAAGAATAACCCCCAAACATGAAACCTGGATCGCGGTTCCTTTGGGAGATAACAACCTTTTACCTGTTATCTCCCAAAGGAACCACGATCCAGGTTTCATGTTTGGGGGTTATTCTTACCTATGTTAGACATACACATGAAAGAATTTTCAAGCTTGTGAATTAAAGGAAGGTCTGGCCAGACCGGGCTCTTAGTATAGACTAATAACCTGTGATGGCCAGACCTTCCTTTAATTCTGAAGCGTGAAAATTATTTTATGTGTATGTCTAACATAGGTAAGAATAACCCCCAAACATGAAACCTGGATCGTGGTTCCTTTGGGAGATAACAGGTAAAAGGTTGTTATCTCCCAAAGGAACCGCGATCCAGGTTTCATGTTTGGGGGTTATTCTTACCTATGTTAGACATACACATGAAAGAATTTTCACGCTTGTGAATTAAAGGAAGGTCTGGCCATCACGGGCTCTTAGGTTATTACAAACATAGCCATTTATAATACTGCAATGTTTGTCACTGTATCTTAAATTTGATGAAATATTTTAATGATTCTAGTTATCATCATCACAATCATTTTTTTGATTATTTGAACAGGGGAATGTCATGATAAGGCTCTTGTTTTTTCTTTTGTCTTTTGCCCACAACTTCTATAGCATTAGCATTCTTTTACATTATCTATTAGTAAATGGATCATATAACATTCTTCGATAAGTGTTCTATTCAGAATGTTCAAATTGGATGAGAGTTTCCTGGGATTAGCACATTCAAACAAACAAACTATTTCAAATAAAATATTTGTATATTAATAATCTATAGCATAAGATTGGTATGACTCAAAAACTATGCAGAGTTTGTTGAATTACAGATAGTTTATCTTCAAATTGGATCCATTGCCTCAACTAAACTTTAACCTACTTTAATCTAATGCAAAATTATGATCATGCTAGTTCTTGCTGAAAAATATACCTATCTAGTATTATTATTGTGCAACAATTAATTCACTTATTTGTGTGTAATCAAGTGAGTGATAATATCGGAATGTTTTGTTTCAGAACGCATAGCCCAGTACCTCCGCGATGACATCAAGCGGCTGCGGCGGCGCCAGCAGTTGCGCATGTCCGGCGCCGCCGCCTCCTCGTCCAGCGGCTCCGAGGGCGACGCGTCCCCGCCGCGCGCCGTGCACCACGCGCCCCATCCGCGGCACGCCGCGCAACGCGCGCTCTTCACCTTCAAACAGGTACGTGGAGGAAGGGAGGCCTATGTCCAGCTGTGGACGTCCGATGGCGATATGCATTTTATAAAACGGGAATTACTCACGTATTTACACAGGAGTTAAACAACTCTCGACGTTTTGACCACAACAATAGCAGTCGTCATCGGGAGGAGTGGAACGTTCGAGAACGTTTATTTAGTGTCAGCAACTACATCTGTTGGTAGCGCGCGCCAACACGCCCCGCCTCTACGCTCCGATACCTCGCCCGCAGTGAGAATCGAACCTGAGAGGAGACGGGGCACGGCGGGACGCGCACTCCCCCCGGTAAAGACTGCTATTGTTGTGGTCGAAACGTCGAGAGTTGTTTAACTCCTGTGTAATACGTGAGTAATTCCCGTTTTATAAAATGAATTGTATTATAACTCACGAAAATTTAGAAAGTGAAATAAAATGATATGGTTTGTTTCCAGGTGCGCATGATCTGCGAGAAGATGCTCCGCGAGCAGGAGGCGGCGCTGCGCTCCGAGTACGACGCCGCGCTCAGCACCAAGCTCGCCGAGCAGTACGAGGCCTTCATCAGGTTTAACCTGGACCAGGTACATTACAACCGACGTGCCTCTGTTCCATCAGAGTTCCATCTCAGTTTAGTTTAACTAGCCGGTCCGCCGACAGCTTTGCGATTTATTTTACGTTAACTGCATATTAAGCTCAAGAACGGCTAGGCCGATATCGGAACAGCGGTTCCTGGGATGAGCGCCGTAAAAAACTCGCAAACACTCTAGAAAGAATTTGTCCGCGATTAACCTATCGCTGATTATCACTTTGGCGATCATGAGGATAGGAATGATCCGATTTTTATGAAATTTGGTAGATATGCAAATAGAGGTCTGGGACACAGGATAGGCTATTTAAATTCTTGCTCCAGTTATGATAAGAAGTGGCCCCCATACAAACGCGGACGCAGTCGCGGGCACCGCTAGTGTTATAATAAGTTTGTTTCCCAAATGAATAAAACAAAACTACAGTAGAGTTACAATACAGTTTGTTGTGCTGTTCCAGGTACAACGTAGACCCCCTCCATCCACCTGCATGCCGCTGGGCATGGACGCCGATCATATGCATCAGGACTTGGTACCCAGTTGTAAGTCTTATTTGCTTCATTTCTTTCCAATACAAAAAGTCAGGTCAATGTTCTTTATTATATGGTTAATGTAAAATAATACCTGAAATTGCACAAAATTCTTTATTACCACTGACCTACATTAACTGATTAAAATTTAATGTTCATTATTTTAAAATTAAAAACACCTAAATCGACCCAGTCGTTCTGAGTTATAAATTGCAACAACTAGCATTTTGTATGTTTAAATATATGTATAAATATTCTATCAAGTATATTAGAAATCTAGCACCTGTAACTCAAGTTTCAAGCTAGCACCATGGGGCTAGATGTTCCTGTGTGAATTGTCCAGCGATATATATTCATTTATGTTTATTTTATTACAGATCTGTCCTAATATATTGGAGCGGCGGTGCAGCACTGCAGTATATCAAGACAAACATATTTTGGTATATGTGAATATTATATTCAGGAATATAAATCCTGAAACAATCAAGACATTGTGATTGCTATTGGAATTTGGCCTGCAAAACATATTGTGGTTAGCATTAACTAATTGCAGTATTTTTCTATCAAAACCCTTAACATGCACTGAATTTGATTTTGTATCTATATGTATAGAATTTACTACTGATTTATCTTAACTTATTAAACATGCCATTACTTTATTATATGCTGTTTCAATACATCTGTTAAAACAGCTATAAAAAGAACATCTCATATGGATATCCATGTTTTAAAACAGCTCATATGAGTCTTGAGTTATACAGGGTTAAATACATTGTAAGCATACATATTGAATAACAACGGCAGCTTCTCGTTTGTTAGTGTCAAACACAAGTGTTCAGTTGCCCTGTTATTATATTAGCACAATATATTAGAACTATATGGTTGCGGCCAAATTCCTCGGTTAAGTTCATGCCACATACACATAATTAGCTTGTAATGCTTTAGATAAGGTTTGCTGGTAATTGTGTTCATAGACTGAGGGCCTCGGTGCCGGAGTAATGTGGATATTTACTTTGGCCATGTTTCGTAAACAAAATGGATGACGAATCGATAAACTACAGGAGCCTATGTCTATTGATTGTATTTTGTATATGCCTAAAGTAACGAAAGATCCTCTAGTAACCTAGTATTTAACTGATTAAAATTCACGCAGAGTGCCTCAATCATTGTCCTCAATAAACGCGAATTAGTTAGCCATAATTTTTTATTTTACGTTCAATTTTTACTCTTAGTGTTAGAGTAATAGTTGTAGTTTGTAATTTATATTTTGTTGTCTCATTGCGAGTGAAGTGGCCTCACGTATCAGACACTTTGGAACTCAATTCTATTACCTTATATTTATGGTGTTAAGCCAAGTTAAACTACTACATACTTATGTACGTTTTTATCCAAATTAACTCACTGATACACGGCTTTTATTAGATTTAAATTAGTTTAATTAAATTTCTAAGTTATATTTTCTCAATAATGTTCTACCACTTATTACCAGTCTTGGAGTACAACGGAGATATGCTGGCTGTGGCAAACATTATTGGCTCTCGTTTTAGAACTATTGTTTAGTTTTATCTTTTTATTGAATACAAAAACGTATAATTTGTTACCAAGCATTATTCAATAAAAATAGGATAGGACTTTTTTGAATTGTATTATCGGCTCATTATTAGTAGGTTATTGGCGATTAAGAACTGAAATAAATTAGCTAAACATACATACATTGACCTTTTATTGATTGATTATATTTATTTAACAAACAGTGTGCAAGTCGTTACTGTGCGTTATCTTAGCTTGATGGTTAATTAACCTCTGGGTTTATCTATAAAAAAGTTGTGCTCTATTGGTGAAGGCATATACTTAGCCGTTGTGGTGAATTAAGCCCTAATCTCTTGTGAAGATAAGTGATAACTTTAATATTCATATTCTCAAGAGGAGTATAGCTACCTACCTACTTAATCATTATAAAGGAAAAAAAAAAGAAAGAATTACTTTATTGTACACCATTACATAATAAAATAACATAAATAATAACTAGCTAGATACAAAATATGATAATGGGACAATTGGCGGCCTTATCGCTAAAGGCGATCTCTTCCAGGCAAACTTTGGATGGATAGGAACCATTAAATGCTGGAGTGGCGGTGCACCTTCATAGTTACATTAAGTTATATATTAATCTATTAAATTACTTAAACAATGCTAAGGCATGTGAATATCAATGAGAATATATAAATAACTAGCTTTCCGCCCGCGGCTTCGCCCGCATTATATTAGATTTGAAAAAAAAAAAAAAAAAAAGTAAAAAGTACCCTATGTCCTTCTCCTGGCTCTAAACTACCCCCCTGCCAACTTTCAGGCAAATCCGTTCAGCCGTTCTCGAGTTATAAGTTCAGGCACTAACACGACTTTCTTTTATATATATAGATAATAGGAATTCACCTTAGTAAAAATATTTCAAACATGCTGGTTATATCTATAAGATTATGTATAAAAATCGGTTTCACTGTGTACTAGAACGGGTGTTAGCAGATGAGTACAACTGAATATTCTGTGTTGGGTAGGACTACGGCGATGCCTCACTACGGGGGTGAAATCACTAGCGTGATTCATGGACGCTACGCTATTAATAACAGGATGTTTTATAATTTTAAAAACCTTGATATTTATTTTGTCCGCCTCATGTCAAAAAATGCAGCAGGTGATAACGTTGCTAAGTAGGTACCTATGTTAAAATTGCCTCCCGTTAGGCTCTGGTCACTCATTGCCCGTGGTACGGTTCAGTTGTCCGGTCAACCGGACTACGGAAAAATAATATTTTCCATAGTACAGTGGCCGGACTACGGAAGAATTATTTTTTTCCATAGTCCGGTTGACCGGACCACAGAAGTTACAGACATTTCAAACTTACGAAAATGTTCAGCGATTTACGTAAACCATTTTTTAAAGTTATTTAAAAAAACTAATGATGCTTTTTTATTCAAACCTTTTTAAATGTGGTTATTACTCTTTCTTTTGAGGTATCAAGAAAGCGGATATCTCAAAAAATATTGAAATTATGATCCAAAAACCAAATTGAGGGAGAAAATTTAAGCCAACTTTAATGAAAAAATAAGAAAATTATCGAACTGCTAAAAGTGACATACACCGTGTGGAACCTATAGTCAACCCAGGCAGACACAATCTTAACGTCAGTTGGTCAGTTTTAAATATTAGGACGCCTCTGCGAGAAATCCCAAATGATTATTACCATTTAAGGTATCTGGTAAGAAGTGGGATCCAATCAAAGTTCTGCCAATTACTCCACCCCACACACTGACAGACTGAATTTCCTCTGTACTGACACCTGCTTTTTTCAGTATGGATTTCTGCCCTTGTTGGCCTGTTGGTGAAGGTTGTGAACGTTTGTTATGCCCTCTCTGGAAAATTTACTTTTATTTTAAATAACTTTAAAAAATGGTTTACGAAATCGCTGAACATTTTCGTAAGTTTGAAATGTCTAACTTCTGTGGTCCGGTCAACCGGACTATGGAAAAAAATAATTCTTCCGTAGTCCGGCCACTGTACTACGGAAAATATTATTTTTCCGTAGTCCGGTTGACCGGACAACTGAACCGTACCACGGGCAATGAGTGGCTCTGGTGCTAACAGGACTTGCATACGAACAGGGGTTTCAAGTGGAAAGAAGGTAATTGATTAGTAATTTTTAGAAAAAACACAATAAATTGAACAATTAATTTATTTGATATTTTAATTATCGTGCATTCAAGGATACATGTTCTAGGTGCGAATAACATTTCTAAACGAGTAAGTGAGTTAGACAAAGTAGTTAGATAAAAGTTTCAATATTTTATGAATAAACAATTACATAACCAACAATTTTAGAAAAAACACACAATAAATTGAACAATTAATTTATTTGATATTTTAATTATCGTGCATTCAAGGATACACATGTTCTAGGTGCGAATAACATTTCTAAACGAGTAATTAAGTGAGTTAGACAAAGTAGTTAGATAAAAGTTTCAATATTTTATGAATAAACAATTATACATAACCAACAATTTTAGAAAAAACACACAATAAATTGAACAATTAATTTATTTGATATTTTAATCATCGTGCATTCAAGGATACATGTTCTAGGTGCGAATAACATTTCTAAACGAGTACTTAAGTGAGTTAGACAAAGTAGTTAGATAAAAGTTTCAATATTTGATGAATAAACAATTATACGTAACCAACAATTTTAGAAAAAACACAATAAATTGAACAATTAATTTATTTGATATTTTAATCATCGTGCATTCAAGGATACATGTTCTAGGTGCGAATAACATTTCTAAACGATTACTTAAGTGAGTTAGACAAAGTAGTTAGATAAAAGTTTCAATATTTTATGAATAAACAATTATACATAACCAACAATTTTAGAAAAAACACACAATAAATTGAACAATTAATTTATTTGATATTTTAATCATCGTGCATTCAAGGATACATGTTCTAGGTGCGAATAACATTTCTAAACGAGTAAGTGAGTTAGAAAAAGTAAACATTTCAATATTTTGTGAAAAAACAATTACATAACCAACATAATTATCGTTATTGTGATTTAAGCAAGAATGTTGTATCTGCTTTTCAAGCAAAAATGCAAAGCATAGGCTCAATTGACGATACCTTTACCTACTAACCAAGGGACAGTTTTCAAATAATTACAAAATTTGATGTAAGTATACCTATATTAAAATTTGTTACTTTAGATTAAACACAATGATTTATTACACATAATTTGTTCCAACAAATCCGAATGGAATATGTATAATGTTCGTTTTATTGCAACTGTAGAATTTAATTTCAAATTTCCTTATTAAGGCAAAGTTTTGGGTAACTGGGATTTACGGGAAAATGAAATAATCTATCATACCTTCAATATAATGTTGACTCATTTTTTATGTCAACCGTTTGTGACTAAAAATGACGGTATAAATTAGGTAACACAGGATAAAATCAATTTCACGGCAATTAGTTGAAATATTGCAGCGTGTTTCGCGTCATTGGCAATGTATTTCATTTTATTGTAATCGACAGACAGCCACTTAGCTAGTAGGTACGTAGTTAAATCTGAGCGGTACCTAGGTATTACGTAGGTGCCTAGGTAGGTATAGAGTGAAAAGCGTGAATTAGAGTTTGTATGCCTGCCGCATCATCAGGTCGAAGTAGCAGTCGTTGTCGATGGACACGCTCAGCCCGCTGTAGTAGTTCATAAACTCCTCCAGAGTCACCTGCGAACAAATGGATTTAATAAAAAAAAACAATAATGTTGCTGGACAATTTACACAGCAACATCTAGCCCCGTGGTAAGCTCGAAGCTTGTGTTACGGAAGCGCCTCATCGCCACATTAGAATAGTATCACTTGTTCTGAAGTATTTTAATTAGTTCAAGTATAAGTAGGTACTTTTCATTTTGTTAGAAGTTTTCTTCCGTAATGCCAAATGCCAACATAATTATTTCTCTACTAGCTTCCGCCCGCGGCTTCGCCCGCGTTGAAATAAAAAGTAGCCTATGTTCTGTCTCAGGGTCTAAAGATTGTCTGTACCAAATTTTATCAAAATCGGTTGAATGGTTTAGGCGGGAAAGCGTAACAGACAGACAGACAGACAGAGTTACTTTCTCATTTATAATATTAGTAAGGATAGCTCTATCGGAAGATCAGCGTTGGACACTAGCATGCTAGTCGTCCAACATTATGCTGAGATAGAGCTAGTGTTTCCGACAAATGTGTCTTTACATTTGTATTTATTTTGTTCCTATTGTAAGTTGGAAAAATAAATGTTTGTTTGTTTGTTTGTACTTACTTTTCCATCAACAGTTCCCCCGGTCTCGAATATAGTGAGGAACTTCGACATGACATGGTGTTCTGACTGCTCGCCACACATGTAACTGAGGAAGACAACAATAATAATGTATTGGGATTCAATTTCAAGCGGATTAGCTCTTTGAAGTGGCAATGGACAGGCCATATAGCACGGAGAACAGATGCCCGATGGGGCCGAAAAGTTCTCGAGTGGAGACCACGGATCGGAAAACGCAGCGTTGGACGCCCACCTACCGGGTGGACGGATGAGTTGGTGAAGTTAGCTGGTTCACGGTGGACGTCGCATCCGACCGAAACGATAACTAAATTCATTATTTTATAAGTAGATATTGCATGCTAAGTGTTTGGTGAAATATGTGAAACTAGTTTATTATTTAAGACCTAGACCTATGTACACCTACCATATTTCTTGCAATAAATGATTTATGATTATGATTACGACTGGAATTCAAGCATGGACGTCCGACGGCTGATATGATGATGATTCCATAAGTAGGTACATAACATAACACTTAGGTAGTCATATCATAAAATAAATTTTATACAACAATGTCAGGTAAATAATTAAATTGATAGGTACCCTACCTACCTACATTACATAACACTTAGTCATGACAAAATAAATTCTATAAAATAATGTCAGATAAATAATTAAATAGGTACTTAATTAAAATAATGTCAGGATAATCTAATCCCAGATGGCCAGTTAGTCTTTAAACAACCCTAAGGAAGTCCACACAAGGTAAACATGAACAGATAAGGAGGAAGTCTTAATAATAATAAACACAAAAAATACATAGAATTAATTATTATACATATAAAATTAATTATGTCAACACTTATCTGCGTGCGCCGCGTCAAATTGACTGATTATTATTACTACATTTTATTTTTATTACTATATTAGATTTATTTGACTACTATATTAGGGGTCGTCCTAATTGGCAGCGGTCTACGATGGCGCGATGCGTTTTTGGTCGTACGATCAAAGTGGCTATGGTTATTTTATGTGGTCGCAAGATCACTAATTAGAACACTCTGATGAAATCTGTATGTTTGAAACTCGTCGCACGACCAGAACGCATCGTACCATCGTACGACCACTGCCAATTAGGACAACGCCTTAGACTTATTGTATTGTATACCTTGGGTCAGAAGTGACGGCGAAGACGCTCTTTAGGTCGTTGATGGTGATGAGTCCGGATTCGTCTTTGTCCAGTTTCCTGAAGGCCTGCTTTACGATCTCACACCGCGACTCCGACATCGGGGGCTAAACGCAGGAATAATTTTTATTCCCATCGGTCTCCGTGGACCGACCCCTTAAGGGGACCGTTGGGACTAAAAATCCCAACGGTCACCTCGATTACCACACGGGTACCATTGGGTCAAAAAAAAACCAACGGTCATCACAAAATTATTCACAAAGGTCCTTTTATTTAATTATCTAATATAGGATTTACTGTATACCCGATTAATACCTACCTCTATCAAATATAAGCCTCATAATAATACGTATAAGGCATGTCAGATTAGGCGATCCACTCTTGATAATCGTTTGATTAAGATATATTATGGTACATTTATTATTATCATTTAGAACATTAAGTTGAACCATATACCTACACCATAATCTGACGCGCTAATTTAAAAAATAGCGATTTATTTTTCGATCTTTTTTGGTGCTATTAACACTTCCTTAGAATCTGACACGCATGGTTATTTTTTTTTATTTTAAATTAAAATAAAAAAAAATAACCATGCGTGTCAGATTCCTTAAGTACCTACCTACATTCACCCGGATCGTGTAAAGTTTACACGATACATTATTAAAGATACATAAATGGCATTGATTCTATCAATAATATCAATATCTGACGCGCTCGAGTATGTCCATGCAACAGTATTATTTACCATACGTTTTTAATTATCTATAGCCGCTATGCCCAATGAAACACTTCAGTCTCATAAATTTTTTTTCTTCTTATCATCTAAGCTTTCCAACCCAATAGGTCTCTATGACGCTCGAGTAAATCCCCATTTAGCAACGTCGCCTCCCCTACTATTGGGAAAAGCAAGTTTATCAACTCAACAGGCAGTTAGGATTTTGTACTCGTACGGAAAAAAAAATAAAGTGTTTCTCATCATTTTGTAACGTTATGAATATTTTGTATACACAGTGTATATTTACCCGAATCTGAATGAGGAAATCATCGAGACTGATCGAGCCGCAGTTGTACTTGTCGAAAGAGTCGAACAAGTCTTCAGCCTCCTGAAATGTAAGAGAATACGATTCAAGTCCATGTTAAGATAAAAAAATAAAAATAAATAAAATAAATATTCCTGGACATTTGTTTCCGTAGCAACATCTAGCCCCAATGTAGCAACAACATACAACTGAACTCTTGGAAAAAACGGGAAATACCAAGATACCAACGTTTACTCCTATTTAACTCTGTGCATAATTACGATTTCTTAGATTCCACGATCTTTCTAAATTGTTGAATTTGATATTTTGTTGGTTCTTTCCGCGATTGCCCCTGATAGCAATTGGATTGTTTCTTCAAGACAAAGGTGACTGTTAACACGCAAACCACGCAGTATGTTTTGAATTTATTTTCACTTAACACTGCGTAATGGTTGGTAGCCCTAACTAAGGTACCTACTAATTTTAACAATGATTAGTAATGATTTCTATAAGTTGAAAGTTTAATTTTCACATCTGCAAAATGATAGAAGTGATAAGGCACTGTTTTGGTCCTAGGTAAACCTTTGACAAACAAGCAAAGCGTCTTAGTTTCAAGAGTGGTTGATTTTGTTTTCGTCAGTACAAAATAGTACCTAAAGTATATTTTATGTACCTACCTATGTCATCAGGACTACAGGATTTTTTTTAAAAATTCGTCATAGGTATTCCATTACCTAAGATGCAACTTTCTACGATTAACAGAACCCGAGTAATGGTTTGTACCCACAGAGCAGATATAGAGAGGAGATGTTGTAATCAGATTTCCTTATGAAACAACGCGTGACAATTTGCGGGGTGAGGGGGTGCTATGTGGGTGTTAGATCCCGCCCACTTTTTTCTTTTCCAACTAGGTACCGGTCGAATAATAGTTTAAATTTAGTAATAATAGTTTCGGGGCTGGCATATTCGCAAAGCGAAAAAAGCCCCATAAAAAAAAAAAATAAGAATAAAAAAAAAAAAAAAACTACCGGTCAAAAGCAAAACTGCTTGCTACGTAGTTTAACTACTTGATAATAGATGTCACAGGTGTAGGTGTAGGTAACAGGGACGTACTCAGAATGTTCGGTGTATCGGTTGCATTGTGTAATAGAAAGTATTTTGTTTTTTTATTTATCACTGTGCACAGTTGCGTAGGCCGTCTCCTCTTTGTATTTGCTCCGTGTTTGTACCAGACAGTTAGTTAAGCTGACAAAAGTGATTAATAAGAGAATATTTACATGGCTGCTGAGCGCAAGCCCCGTTTCTTTGATTCCATGGAGGAAATCTTTTTTCTTAAGCTTCTTGCCGCAACCGTCGTCCATAAGACGGAATACTCTGAAAAGTTTATAATAAAGTGATTTGCAGTACGGTCAGCCAAGAAAGTGGTCTACAAGTTTTGACAAAAGTTTCTGCGAGATGTAGGGTAGACTGGGTACGGTTGAAACAATTTGGCATTTATCATGCATATCATCGGGATTTGTCATGTGAGCGATATCGGAAACATACTAAATAAAAGACCTTATATTTGTCTACAATAGGGCAATGTTATTTAAGGTCAATGTATAGTCATTTCTGAGAAAAATCAAATTAAAAAAAAACAGTTTTTTGTTTCAACCGTCCCCATGTCAGGGTCGGTTGAAACAGTGTCTGGGGTCAATTGAAACACATACAAATAATACAAAATATAATCAATTATTATCTTTTATTAACCTTCATAAAACATCTTTCGAATGGTAGTGGCACAGTTGACTAATCACAATAGTCTTTGACTATATTTATAACCGAACATTGTTTTTAATCAGCCTTATATTAAGTACAACTTAAACTAAATTATAATGAGATGTTGGTAGCGACAATCCTTTGGCTATACTTATAATCTATCATTCTTTTAATCAGCCTTCAGATTAATATTAAGTATAACAACATCTAATTATTATTTAGTTTAAGTCCCTATGACTTGAACTAAATTTTTTTTTTGCCTTTTTTTTCTGCGGCTGTTCTCAACGAAGATCCCGCTTTATATGTCGGCTTGACCTTTTATACCTTTTGTCTTCCTTTGGCGTACCCTCGGTATCTAAAAAACAAGAAACTTTTATAAATAAACTGTTTCAACCGTACCCAAAAAAATTGTTTCAACTGTCCCCACCCCCCATCTTTGTATAAAACGGTTCATAGTAAGAATGTCAGTAAATGTTAATAAAAACTAATCATACTACGATATTGGACAACCTTTAATTTAACTGTAACAAAACTATCAATACTCTAACCATAAATGAAATCTAAATAATTGCAAAAATGTAGACATCGAAATACTTACTTTGCCGTTAAAAAACACAATGGGGCCTCCTACAGACAAGCACACCGCCCGAAGAGTGAAGCAATACTAAAATTCGTGTTTCGCCCTGTCGCCCGCTTCGTTCTCCCCTTGTACCCCTCCCCCCATCGCGCACTATTCACAAGTTATTCACTTTGTTTCAACCGTCCACCGTTTCAAACGTACCCAGTCTACCCTAATGATCGCTAAGGTTGTTGTTGCCTAACAGAATTTAATTTTTAAATGTAATTTAACAAGCTGTTCGTTTCAAAGATAGCAATACTCACTGACATAATCTTATTGCGAGGGTAAATCGACCTTGTGGTTTCATGACGAACAAACGAATCACAACCGTAGGGTGGTAGACCACATTTTTGGCTGACCGTACCTACTTATATAAAATACCTTTCAGGATCTTAAAAAAAACCAGAGAAAGTTGAATTATTAAAATAAAAACAACTAGGTACTATATATAGGTAGACCAAGAACATCACACTCACACCTACAAAAACAAACGCAACTTGGTCCATTATCGTGGGCATTATTAGATACAAATACCATTTACAAATACTATGTAATTATGTGCTGTTGGCTGTGCCTGAATTAAATAAATAAATAAATAGATACGTAATGCATTCGTTGAACACAGGCAAGTCCCTGACTCCTCGTACTATTCATAGCATAGCTATGCAGATCACGCACGCACGCATCCTATGTAGAGAGAGATCACACCGCACAATGTTGTCATTGTGTCATCAATGTTGTCATCGTAGGCTTGTGCCTACGATGCAAAATCGTCAAGTAATGATGAACTGGGGTCCAAATTATCTATCAGCAGGGTATGTACAAATTGTCCAACCTTGGACCGACAATGTTAATTGTTTGTTTATTGTTGAATTCTAGAAGCTAGTGAGGCACAGCAGATGCAGCTCCAATGTCCAACAGTAGTGGTCTGATCGTAGGAGTTAGACGTTATTATCGCTAAAATGTTTATTACGTGACTAATGAGGCCCCAGACGAAGCGAGACGAAATATCAAAATGAATGAAAATTCAAATTCTTTATTTTTATCACACAATGTACATAACATAACAGTTTACACTAAAGCATTACATGGGATCATAGGTACCTACTTATAATTTATAAAATAAACTTTAAAAGAAGAACAAAGATAAACTAACTTATTATAATAAACCTTCAATAATATACCTAAAAAACTACGTACATATTAACTTAAGATGTAGGTACCTGCAAAAGCGCAGGATGCCACAAGCACCTCTGGAGAGGCACAGCAGACGCAGCTTCACCAGGGGGTCGGTGGTGGAGGCCAAAGCGTGGGAACTCTTCTCCATGAGCTCCTCATCCACCCTGGAGGTGGCTGACTGCGGTCTGTGCCATGCCACTGCAATCACCAAATGTTGCAATTTAGCTTTGGTGAGGATAAAGTTACCACGGTCGTTGCAGACTGATAAATAAAATTATGCGTTTGAAATATCAAATTTGCTACCTACCTACTCTTTTTCTAAGCCACTCTAATTAATTTTCCATATAGGTTCTGACTTTTTTTACCTTTGCAAATTTAATACATGTATAGATTACAATCATCTAATGAGGTGGACATTAATATTCTTATTTCGTTTTACTTACCAATTGAAAATTCGTCACGCTTATATGTATGAACCGTATCTCTATTGCCTAGTTCGGACTAGGCCCTAGCCTAGGCGAGTATTATAATCGAGTACCCAGTTGGTAATTTAGTAGGTAGCTAAATATCTCTGAACACCCAAACATTTTATCGAGTAGGTAAGAAAATAATTTAGTAGCACTAAATTACTCGGTACTCCACTCAATTACTCGTCTAGTCTGAACTAGGCATAAGGACGATAGGTAGTCATCCTACGCAGTAACCCAGTTTAAGGTTACGTTTAGGGTTACGGCGTAGTATGACTATCGTAACCCTAGACGTAACCCTAAACTGGGTTACGGCGTAGTAGTCTAACACGGGTAGTATAGATTTTCTAATTTAAAGGTACCTCGGTGTCAAATTTGAACGGTTTTTTTTTTCTCTGAAAGTATTTAAGAGCGAGTAGGCAGTGAAAATCGCGGCAGAAACGACTACGAGAGTTGACAACAGCGACCGCGTGCCCCGCGTGGCGCTGGCGTATCGAAAATATTACGCGCAGCGCTAACCAGAATTAGTTGTGTAGCCTACAATCATAGATAAACCCCACTAGATACCGCATGACAAGCGACGACCGCGCGCCAAACATATGGTTAAATCAACCATTATGAAAAGCCCCGCCTCGAAACACGGCTTTAGTTGCGACCAAGTGTCAGACCCGTGAACTTCATATACGCTTCTATAGTCTAACGCAAGTGAAGAGGTCAGCATATAATGGCTACTCGTACAAAGGATGTTCACTTGTCTCTTTTCCGCATTGCGCTTATTGCACTCGTTGTCCTTCTCGGCGAAAGCACGTGTAACGTTAGTGATGTAAATTCTAATCGATATCGTTAAAAATGATAGACGACGTATATAAGCGGGTCTCTCGGTATTATTGTATGTAAAAATAAATAAGTTATCCATAAACCGTTTAAATATGTTTATTACTTACTCACTCAGTCAAATGAATTATTTGTGATAAATTTTTCTAATATTATTTTTAAATTTTTAAGTTCTACAGGTTTTGTGTATACCAAAAATAAATACATATCTACCTACCTACATGATGCTATTTGCTACAACGCCTTTGTTCCAGTCCCCGCAACCCGCATCTTCCTCCAATTTAGGTGCGTTTGAATCGGAACAAAAGTATTCTAATGCGGTAATCTAGTTTGGGTGATCTGTGCATACAATAGACCCTATTATTGTAATCTGAAGCAATGCGTCAAATTTTTACACGTCAAATAATATATACAAAATTGAAATGCGAAAGTAACTCTGTCTGTCTGTCTGTTACGCTTTCCCGCACCTCTTAACCGATTTTGATGAAATTTTGCACATACAATCTTTAGACCCTGAGAAAGAACAGACTTTTTACCGCTGAAAAATACATGTTTCCGCGGGAAAATATATGCTTACGCGGGAAAATTCGATTTGGATGAAATTTAGTATTAAGATAGTTGCAAATAAAAGTATATGGCGAGAGACTTTCTACCGCGGAAAAATACATGCTTCCGCGGGAAAAGATAATAATACTTACGCGGGAAAATTCGATTTGGATGAAATTTAGTATTGAGATAGTTGCAAATAAAAGTATATGGCGAGAGACTTTCTACCGCGGAAAAATACATGCTTCCTCAGGAAAAGATAATAATGCTTACGCGGGAAAATTTGATTTTGATGAAATTTAGTATGGAGATACAAAGTTGCAAATAAAAGTATACGGCGAGCAGAAGTCGCGCGGGGGCAGCTAGTTATAAATGACAAACTATAATAAAATTGGTTCCGCCACAGAATATTATTAGTTAGTACGGCGCACGGAGAAAATTGTCATAGGTCCGTTCAGCACAACGTCTCGCCCCGCACTGAATTGAAGGGCCCGCGAAGGGGAAGATCGCGCATTGCGTGTGTCGTTTTACGTAAAAAATTCGTTAAAAATCGCTGGGATTTTTTTTCGAAAAAGTAAGCTCAGGAGATGATTGGTATTCTGTTATTCTATATGGTGATGAAAATTAAAAAATCTTATGATTAATAGATTAGGATTTAAACGGTTCTTGCTGAAAAAGTAGACGGTATTTTACACTATTATTTCAGGTACTTAAAATAAAAAAAATGAAATTTCGGCCTCAGGAGATAATGCCTTATATGGCATAGATTATTGTGTAATTTTTTCAAAGCGATTCCGTTAAAGAACAAGGAAATAAATGGTTTCTGCTGAACCCAAATTTACCAAATTCACATATATCTAAGCCTTAACTAAAACTACCTACATATCTATCATATTAACAACAATACAACGCTAAGATATCTTCAGCACGTAAGTACTACTTTTTTTTTATTTACTTCGCATCATAAACATAGGTAACTCTTTATTTCTTTTTTTTTTTTTTTTTTTTTGGGTTGGCAACCCCACGGAATCAGCTCGTTCAAATTTGCTTCCTACCAAAATAAATAATTTTTAATTGTTTTTAGATAGAATTACGCTCTGTATTCCAATTTCATCGCATAATAAACGTATAATTTGTATAATTAAGTAGTTATAAGTGTGAAAAGTTGTGTAAAATAAGTGTATTGGCCTAACGGATTTAGGAGTTTTCGGTTAGAAACTTCAAAGTTATTTTGCTAGGTTTTTGTGTTTTACAAAGTGTTTGTGCTGAATCGTGAGTACTGTGATATAAGAATACTGTTTCTACTACGTAACAACCTTATTAGCACGTAGGTACAACCATTTTTGAAACGCAATATCCTAGACACTGTGTGTTTTGAAACTTGGCATTTTTTACTTAGAACCTAGTAAACAAAGTATTATGATGACTCGCAAAGGTCTCTCTCGTCAAGAGGAACTCACTAAACTTCAAACAGCTTTATTAGAGCTAAAGAAATCCAAGGATCAGAATGCACAGTTACTACAAGAAATAGAAGACAATGAAAAAATATTTCTAGACTCAGTACAACAAAATAATAAGCTTAAAAATGAACTTTCCGTGCTACATTCGTTAAATGAGTCCATAACTGAAGAGCGTGATAGGCTACAGGAGATAATTCTAAAGTTTGATCAAAACTGTGGCATAGAGTTTGAATCTGCCCTGCGTAGAACATCTTTGCTGGAAAGAGAACTTTGTGATGCACACCACCTTATCACACAGTTGGAAGAAAAGGCCCACAACTCTATCATAGTGTCCACACAAACTTTATACGATGAGCTAATACCGCATAGTACATCTGGCCAAGTCTCTGCTGAAAGCGATGACATGAACTCCGCTTTGATAACAATTGACTTAACTAAGGACGACAGTGTAGGTCATGTGGCCGCTTCTAGTAGAGGCAAAATACACATGAAAAGTAGAAATAAGTTAAAAAAATATGTAAAAATTAATAAAATTATTAAAAAGACTAAGAAAATGTTAAAAATGCACAAAAATGCTGTAACAAAATGTAAATCAACTGGAACACTATTAACTAAATTGAAAATGTATACCACAGAATTAAATAGCAATAAAATTCAATATGAAGACTACATTAAAGTCCTCACAAGTAAACTTAGCTCCGCAGAACGTTCTATGAACCATTATAGTCTTTTGTATCAAAAGTCTACAAATGAAATTCGGGAACTCAGTCTAGCAATGGATGCTGTACTTAATAGCCAGGTCAGTTTAGAGTCCAGAGTTATGGCTGGTTGTTGCTGCAATGCTGGTCTGGACCGTGGGGAATCTGGTCCGGTTAGTGTCTCTAACCAAAACCATGAGGAACCTAATCTGTCCAGGGTTGCATCATCATCCTTAACCATAACAACAAATCCAACTACACCCTGTAAACAAACTGTTATGTACTGTGATGAAATTGGAAAAAGCATTGGTAAGTTTTTGAACATTGGTATGAAGCATTCTATAATAAATAATTGTTTCCCTAACTCTGATTTACATCAAATCATGAAAAATATAAAAAATGATAATTCTTTGACTAAAAATACAAATTTAATAATTTTGATTGGAAATAGGGGAAATGTAAAGAAGTCTGACCTAATTAATTATATGGATGAATTATTTTCTCTAAAAATAGGCGAAATTGTATTCTATACATTTCCTTTCAGTCAGAAGTTGCCACAAATAGAAAATAATATTAGATATAAGCTTAACATGACATTGCATACTATCTCATGCAATAACCCTGTACATGTGATTGATACTAACAGTATAGTTAGTAATAAATTTTACTTGACCAATGGTAATTATTACCTACCTAATTTTTACACTCGACAATTAGCTGATTCGCTATGTTACTATTTTAATATAACAGCCAATAATTTGGCTATAAAAAATGCTTCTTTTGAGCATTGCAATATAGTCAAGTCCTTGGAATTTTTTCCTAGTTCTTTAAATTAGATTATAAGACAAAAGAGGAAATCTCTTGCCAATTAAATAAAAGTAATAATAATTTTCAAAAAATAATATCTAATAGTATGAATCACAAAAAACATAATCAAATAAATAAATGTAAACAAAATGCAAAATGTTATACCAACTTGGTGCATCAAAATATTCAAGGATTAAATAGTAAATTATTTGAAATAGAATTGTATTTAAACTCTTTTAATATTGATATTATATGTATCACAGAGCACTGGCTTAGAGACCATGAGCTCATGTTTAACTTCCCCAATCACCAGGTTGGTAGCTCATTTTGTAGAACACATGTTATCCGAGGAGGCTCTTTGATACTCATTAATAAGACATTAAAATTTAAAAATAGACAAGACATTACATCCTTGTCAGTAGAAAGCCAAATTGAGGTAGCATGTGTAGAGTTGGAGCGGAGTCTTATAGTAAGCGTATATACACCCCCTTCGGCATCATATGAGATATTTGAAAAGGTCATGGACCATATTTTAATGAAAATATGCAACACAAGTAAAAGTATCACTATATGCGGTGATTTCAACATAAACCTTTTAGAAGTTAATGCACTAAGTACTAGATTATGTAGTTTATTCAGTTCTTATAACTTGTTTCCTTTGTTTTTGGAACCAACTAGAATAACAGAAACTTCAGCAAAATGTATAGACAATATATTCACTGGTCCTAATGAAAATATAATTGAGAAAAAGATAATCAGTAACTTAAAATCAGACCACCTAGGGCAATTTGTAAAATTTGAAATAAAAGATAGACCAAAAAGTGTCAAAAAGATAATTAATTATGTACCGGTCACTACCAATCGATTTGAGAGGTTTAAATCAAACTGGGATTTAAAGCTTCCTTTTGATTATAGTAACAGTAATCCCAGTCAACTCTATAGTACTTTTTTTAATGAATTCAATAAATTGTTTAGTTCAATATTTACCACTAAGTCAATGGTAGTGTCCGACAAACCTGGCTTTAGCGAATGGGCAACTGTGGGTATACATAAAAGCCGTCAAATACTATATGAATTGTATAATGAAAAGCAGTTTAACTTCTGTAAAGAGTTTAGAGATAAAGTCAAGTCATATTCAAAAATTTTCAAAACTGTTTGTCAAATAGCTAAATCAAATTATATTAGTTCAAAAATTAAAAATAGTAGTAACATTGTTAAAACTACCTGGAAAATAATTAATGATGAAACCGGTAGAACTCAAAACTCTAATACAGAATTTAAACTGAAAATAAATGATATTGTTATTGATAATGATCATGATGTAGCGCAAGCTTTTGAAGGCTTTTTTACTGACATCCCTGTGTCTACAACTAGAACATTGAACTCATCACATGTCATTGCAGAGTCATTATTAAAAGAAAATGTACCCAGTTGTAAAATAGATTTTCACTTTAAATATGTAAACACAGAAGACATTTTAAAAGCTTTCAAAATGATTAATGTAAAGAAAACCAAAGATCTCTGGGGAATCTCTGTACAAATACTTAGATCACTAGTACAGACATTTGCGTCTGAATTAGCTTACATATTCAATAAATGCATTGATTGTGGTGTATTTCCTGACTTAATGAAACACAGCAAAATTGTACCTCTCTTCAAATCAGGTACTACGACGGATCCAACTAACTTTAGGCCAATATCGGTACTGCCAACGTTTAGTAAAATATTTGAGAAACTTATTTTAATACAAATCTCACAGCATTTTCATACTAATAATTTATTACACAATAAGCAATATGGCTTCACCAAATGCAGGTCCACTACTGATGCTGGCGCAGAGTTGCTAACGCATATTTATGATGCGTGGGAAAAGTCGCAAGATGCATTAGGAATTTTTTGTGATTTATCGAAGGCATTCGATTGTGTAGACCATGAAACATTAATCAGAAAATTACATCATTATGGAATTAGAGACAAGTCTTTGGATCTTTTTGCTTCTTACCTAAGTGAAAGGATTCAAAGAGTTGATGTTAATGGTAAGAGGTCCCCAGGAGCTTTGGTTTCAATGGGTGTACCGCAGGGATCAATTTTGGGCCCGTATCTCTTTTTAATATACATAAATGATTTACCTCATCTTGTAAAGAATGATCACGAAATAGTGTTATTTGCTGATGACACCTCTCTTCTGTTTAAAATGAATCGACGTACAAATAACTATGACAAGGTGAATAACGCTATTTCGAAAGTAGTTCATTGGTTTAACTCTAATAACTTGTTACTTAATGAAAATAAAACCAAATGTATAAGATTTACATTACCAAATGTAAAACAAGTTAAGGCAGATATCAAAATAAAGGATAAAAACTTAGAGTTAGTAAAAAGTACTGTATTTTTAGGCATAACACTAGACAGTAAGCTTCAATGGGACGCTCATATAGATAAGTTATCGAAAAAGCTCAGTTCTGCGGCTTTTGCTGTTAAAAAAATCCGCTATTTAACTAATGTAACTACTTCTAGACTGGTCTACTTCAGTTACTTTCACAGTGTTATGTCGTATGGCATATTACTCTGGGGGAGTGCTGGAGATGTACGACTGAATAATATATTTGTGCTTCAGAAAAGGGCTGTTCGATCTATCTATAAAATGAGCCCAAGAGAATCCTTGCGTGAAACATTCAAGGAAATAAACATATTGACAGCTCCCTGTCAATATATTTATACAGTCTTAATGTATACCCACAAAAACATCAATAGTTTTCCTAAGAAAAGTAATAGACATAATTTTAATACTAGAAATAAGGAAAAACTAGCTTTACATATTACTAGGCTACATAAGGTTAATATATCTTTTAAAGGGCAATGTATACGCTTCTATAACAAGATTCCCAAAGAATTGCAAGAATTATCTATCACTAAATTTAAAAACTTAGTAAAAAAACTTCTTATTTCAAAATCGTATTATAAAATATCAGAGTATTTAGATGATAAAACTGCATGGGATGGAATCCGCTCCAATATTTTAAAGAATAAAAAAACTAACAGATTATTGTAATAAATTCAGATATGAGCTGATTGTTCTTTATGTTTCTCAATTCAGTGCTTAAAAAAATGAAACATATTTTTATGTCAACATTGTTTCCATTGTATATTTTTATTTAATGTTAAGTTGTAATAATGAATTGTATTTATTGACTTGTCCAAGTGATCTTTAGGATTTTATGGAAATAAATGACATAAATCTTTAAATCTTTAATTTACGTTTAAATAAAGATAATAAAATCTGAACTAAACCAAACTACGCCTACGGAAGGACAGAAGTATATTTTGTTATTTAAATAATAGGTATATTCATGCAATAACTTACAATTAGAGTTTGTTTTCTCTTTCCCAAGGAACATGGTCAAATTCACTATCGCTTCACCAGTAGATCGTCTCAGCTATCGGAAAATTTGTGAAGGTGTTACTGTTATTTAACACGTCTTTCAACCTTGCAGGGCCACTGTTTACTAAGTCGTAGAACTTTAGGAGCACAGCCGGCAACGCGTGTAGGTCTATTGAAATGTACAGCCAGGTATTACATGTACAAACAAAGCACATTCGTTGTCTCTTTCTTTACTATAGTCTGTTTACATTGGTTTAGTTGAGGGTTTATTAGTGAGGATCATGTCACCCCTATTCACGTTCCCACAGCTGGGACACAGGGACTTCTCTCTTGACGAGAGAGATTAGGCCTTAATTCACCACGCTGGCCAAGTGCGGGTTGGTGAATGACACATGTCCTTCAAGGATACCTAGTCGAGAGACTTTAACTATGGATGATAACAAAAATTATGGGTTGAATGATAAGTATTTATTGATAGAGTCAAGAATCTGGTTGAAAGTCTAGTACTGGTACCAACCAAGACTTATTATATTTCTGGCGCTTCGGCGGCTGCTACCGCAGCACATTCGCTTCGCTCACTCGCCTCGTGCGTGTTTATTCTTAGACAAACCTAACCTACATTTTCGGTATTTTAGACCAATATCTTATGTTCTTCAACGCTAATTACTTTCTCATGCAAACGAAGCATGAAAAACAGCTGTTCATGTTTGTACATGAATTACCTGGTCGTAAAATAACTGGTCGTGCAATACCGCCTCCGTGAACCATACGTCGTGCAGTGATATTGCGACTGTAATGCAATCAATAGATAGGCTGCAATAGGTGCATGCGCAATAGACACCGAGTCACATTAGTTATATAACGCAACATAGGTTACCTATTGATCGATCTACATTTGATCGTTTGTTTGCTCGATTGCATCGCTTGATTCTTAAATAAGGTCAACGTTTCTATTTACCTTTAGTTTTAGCGCAAATTATGTACTTATAAATCTATCACAGCATGCAGATTACTACATAGACGACTCTTAGCGGGTTTGGCAGTGTCGTATGAGCTAATACATAGTCCCAGGGACTAATCAATTCAATTCATGTTCTTAAGGAAGATCTTGGCCAAATTGGCAGCTTAGAGGTGGAATCAATCTGTTTCCAAACTGCCAATATCTGGACTACAGATTATGACCAATAAGGTCAACCGGGGAAAATGCGTCATATTTCTCGATCACTTCAAGTCAGGGATGAATTGTATTAGACCGGGCCGTGTCCGGGGCGTGCCGTGAAACTGGTTCATATAAAATGTATGTAACGTTTCAAATCCGTGCCCCGTCCGGGCCACGGACACGGCACGCCCCGGACACGGCCCGGTCTAATATAATTCATCCCTTATCGCCTCATTGTGATCAAATGTAGGTATGGCATTATCCACTTTTTGAAACTATAGTCCAATACTATGGCTATTTCTGCACAAAGTTCAATCAGCGATATCTTCCCTGGAGCTCTACAGATGTTTCAAATTGGCTATTTATTTTAAATTGGAATTTTAGATGCATTGGCCCCGCTTTGGGAAAATGCGTCTTTATTGAATAAAAACTTGATTGGTAAGCTTTTCGTGATAATAACTAGATACCTATTACTTTTTGGTTCCAATTTCTTTACAATAGTATGATAGTTAAACTAGTCAAAAATAATAAGTGACGCATTTAGAGACAATTTAGTAAAAATGGGGAAAATGCGTCTATATTTTGATAGACGCATTAGCCCCTTATCAAATTCAGATGTTGTCAACATTTTATTTGGGTACGGACAAACTATCAAAACTCAACAAAAGTCTAACAAGAACAATAAATGTAAGTGATACGATGGGACGATAGTAGACAAATTTCTACGCGTGAGATTTTGATAGAACCGTAGGACAATAGGTACAGATTATAATAAAACACAAATTTGAAGGCTACACCGCATTTTTTAAAATTAAAGTTAAGTATATTCTGTCTTTTTTATATTTTCAAATAATAATTTGACAAAAACGATATAAAAACCTCCATGAGGCCAGAATTTTTTTCCATTTAATTTTCGTATTAAAATTTGCCGACATAAAAAGGTTGACGATATATGTTTTGGGGGCAAATGCGTCCCATAGTCGCAATTGCTCCATAACAGCAGCCGCATTTACCCCAAGAAATTAATCCTAACCTTATAAATGGAGACATTGTTATTTCTATAATTAAAGCTATTTCACTAAAAATAACTGCCTGTGTAGGTTGTCGACAGTTTTTTTCTTACAATGATTATTGAATTAAATCAGTTAATTGAAGAAAACGTAGGTATGACTAACATGGATTTAGTAACTCGCCTCCCGCAGTCACAAGTTGCTCAGAAACGTGCAATTTTCAAAATGGCCAATACTCGTATAAGTGAACTGCCACGCTATCCGCACGAACTACCTACATGTTCAGTATTTAGTTCAAACAAATGTAACTAGATGACAGAAGTCAACGTATGTTGAACAGTTCTCGAATAAATTAAAAAAGACGCATTTAGACTGGTTTAATTAATAAATAAATTTCAATTAATCTTTTACTAAATTCTTCCCACGACCATGCCACATGGAGAGAATGTCTTATACTCGTATATTGAAGATGTTCATCGATGTGACATGACCGTGGGCGCGCTGTTTATGAACAGTCGTTCTCTATCGATACAAATTGTTAATATACTATTTATTAGATTATAGAACTTCATTGTACTATTTGTCCAACCCATATAAAAGACTATCCTGGAGCCCCTGCCACCATTTAAGTCTTACGGTTAATGCGGGAACTACAGTATTAAACGATAATTATCTAGGCAAGCAGCGCCACGTCTAACGGACTTTAGTGGCGACCTGTGGCGACGCGTACTACGCGGAGTGTACCTCAGATGTACTTATTTTGTTGTTGGTACAATTCGTAGCAAACTTCATTGCGTTCTTTGAATGAACTTATTAAAAAATATATCATTCGGTGAATCATGGGCATATTCTATTTATCAATTAAAACGACCGCATATTATATGAGGTTTCTAATTTAAGGCTCGCAAAATTCATAGACACTTCTAAATAATAAACGACTCGCCAGTGTTTGTATTTTGACTGTCTGTTTGAGAACAGAAAAATCAAGCAAGTCGTCAGTCGTCACTATCGCTGAAAAACTGAAATGAAGCGTTAATATTCTACTATATAACTATAACTATGTTGATTTGATTTGATTGATCGTCTTAACGAAATAAATTATAAACTACAAGGACTAGCAGACATTCTACCAACCAGACCAGTTAAAAGCTCACCTAAGTCCGAAAAGTACCTATTTTGGTTGCCATGTGGAATCAAGATTTTTAAATTGTTTTTGTTGTTAAATTTTGACAAGTTGAAGTTGCACAGGAGTCAGTCATTCAATTTCATTGTGCTTCTTGTCTTGTGTCAAGTTTCTATGTCGTATTTTGGTTTTTGTTGATGGTGATCCGTGAAATTTTTTGATAGCATTTCAGTTATAGCTAGAGCTAACATTACAAATACAATGAGCTTCGATAATAATGCTGCCAATAACACAACTGAACCGATCGAACGGAAACACCATGATCGCAAACAGCCCGACGACCTTTACATATCGCGAACTGATATGAATATGTTGATCATGAACTATTTAGTCACAGGTAAACTGATTTAATTACTTATTTACCTTCCCCTTTATATAAATTGTAGTCTCTCACCGCACTATTATTTTACTTAATACTGTAAACATTCTTTGTTATGATGGTAGAACAAAGAATTGGATAGCTTCTAAATTCAAACTCAAATTCACACATTTATTTGCAACGCACTCTAACGCATTCTAAACGCAGCTTATTCAATAATAAATAAATATTACTGGACAATTTACACAGCGACATCTAGCCCCGTGGTAAGCTCATGTCTATAGCTTATCTTTTTATATGTTACAGAAGGTTTCAAAGAAGCTGCTATCAAATTTCAACAAGAGGCTGGTCTGCAGGAGCCCGCCTTGTGCAGTTCTCTGGACGAGCGGATAATGATCCGTGAAGCGGTGCAGACTGGCCGTATCCCAGAGGCCATTGCTATGGTCAATGCTTTACACCCTGAACTGCTGGATAATGATAGATACCTGTACTTCCACTTACAGGTTATTAAACATTATTATTATTATTTTATTATAGACGAGCAGCTTGGATGCTGATGTGTCTATGTCACAGTGTTGGAAGGTACAGTCATTGTTTATTTCTTGTCTTCTGTAGTTTATTTGTGCGTAACCAGTGATCGAGAAGATTCTAGAATATTCTTTATTATGTTAACCTCTAGCAGTACCAGATGACTAAGAATAAATTTCTAGTTAGGGTTATAACCCATTGAAAACTTTTATTTAATTATTTACTCTTACTTTCCAGCAATTACAACTCTTGGAACTCATTAGAGCAGGCAGAGCAGAGGAGGCCCTGGCGTTTGCCAGCGCCACTCTGGCCGAGGCAGGGTCCAATGACCGTAATGCGCTCACTGAGCTGGAACGATCCCTGGCATTGCTGGCATTCCCTGATCCACATGCATCACCTTTTGCTGATCTCCTGCTGCCATCTCATAGTCAGAAGGTATTTATTAAGTGACTTAAAATCATTATGTCAAAAATAAATGATTGATTGATTAATTAAATATTCACCCTGTTCACATGATGTTGTTGATTGTTCACCAATAATATAGAACAAGTATGCACAAACACAGAAATAATCAAAAATTTATTTAAATTATAGATAAAAAAAATTGTGCTATGGATACACAATGTACATTTCTTTCTATTTTTCCTTAGATTGCAAGTGAACTAAATGCAGCCATCCTGAAGATGGAAAACCAAGAATATACCAATCCTAAGTTGTGCAGTCTTCTCCGTATGATCCTCTGGTCTCAAAATGAGCTTGACAAGCACAACATCAAGTACCCTAAGATGACTGACCTAGCAAATGCTACAATAGCTCTACATTAGATCTCCAACATTGTAATCTTATGATTAAATTCAGTAAGTAGGGTTTAGTACAGTTTCCAAAAAACACAAATAAATCAAAGTGGTGCAAATTTTTTTAAACAGATTTTGTTGAGCTGCCTTATTGTTTATGGGCTATTTAAATATTTATTTAAGAATTAGATGATAGAAAAGAGATTTAACTAAATCTAGAAAATTAGGCAGTTTTACAAAAAAATCTGGCTATGAATTCTAGTTCATTTATTGAATTGTAAATCTACCATCTAGGTACATTATGGAAATTCTATGATATGAAGACAAGTAGTTCTTTATTTATAATGGAAAATGCTCACGCTATTTTGGTCTTATTGTTAACAAAAGTAAAATATGTGATTTCTACATAATATTTTAAGGTCTTTAATATAATTAATGTTTAGAAATAAAAGTATAGTTAAGATATCAATTATTGTTTTATTAAAATATATAATATATTGAATTTATTCCCCAAACTAAGAATGAAACCCATTATTTTTACAATCAACATGGGAATTTATATAGGTATGCAATATTAGAAAAGATATTTCCTATTAACATTATTTATTTAATTGATCTTAATTTAAATGTTACTCCATAACATATTAAGATAGTATTTAAAATCAGTCAAGAATTATTTTCATTCCTAAATTGTTGGTCACCAGCCCAAGACGTAATCCAAAGCTTTAGCTATAATTCCATTGGATCTTTGTGGCACTGGTGCATTGGCAATTGGATTTGGGCAGAGAGACCTCACATTTGTAGAATGGCTGAAAAAAAAGCATTATTAAATTTCTTATGTGAGTTAGTATAATTATGTCAATAGTTAGATTTTTGTTGGTCTATTTTTTTTATTCTAACACAGTATAAATAAATTAACTAATTTATAAATTTATTTTTACATTTAATTTGTATTGCACTTAGGTACAAAATAATGCTAGATATCAGTAATAGGGTACCTACCGTTCAGGTGAGGCAAGTCCAGGACTAACAGCTATCCTAGGGGGTTCCCTGCACTCCACCACTCCAACCATCACTCCGGGCAGCACCTGCCGTCCATTCAAGGCCATTGCACGCTCCTTCTCAGCCCGGGTCGCATACCTGATGTGTGCCCAGTTGCCTTGAGTGGGATATTGCTTATCTGTAAATATATTAGACATATTGTAAAAATGGAAGTTTTGTGAAACTATCTTGTAATTGGATTTTTCATTTTTCATACCTAAAATAGCACCACAATTGCTAAATCTGGCTAAAACAGTATTTGCTGCATTGGGAGGGAATCCAAATACAGTAACCCAGTACTCATCAGTCTCCTGACAGTGACAGCCATCCTGCCACGGTGCTGACACAGACTGGTTCATAGACATGTTCCCGTTAGCATATGATTGTTGCAGAACAGAATTATTATTACATCCCCCAAAGCTATCTTGGAACAGTGATCTGTTTATTGATGGTTCATTGCTTTTGATTGTGTCGAACAAATCTACGATTGGAGGCCCATTTGGTTTGCTGGAGTATGACATGTTTGGTGATGTAGGAATGTTATTCATGTTATACATGTTGTTCTGGTTGTACATGGCCTGTTGATGCATGGATATTTGCTGCGCATTCTGTCGGTATAACTTCTGTTCTGGTGTCGAAGTTTGAGTCGGGCTGGTCGGCGAACCTACAAAAATGTCATTATTATAGTCAAGGCAGAGCTTAGGTTATGATTTAGCTACGAAAAGATTTTCAGACTTACCGAATGCCAAATTACGGCCCTTTGTAGGCGATAGGCTGTTAGTTCTCGGAGTTGTTGGTGGATTTATCTCACCGAGCAGGAACGGAGGTAAATAACCAACATTTGGACTTCCTGAGGGAGAGTGTGTAGGGCTACCCAGTGTCATGGGTTCCATTTTTAACGGACTGGGTATGGAAATTTTAAGATTTTAATCCGGGCTTTTATATTATTTATTGAATATGTTAATTTATCCACAAACGTAAAAAGGAACAAATCTTTAGCGCGCAAGCACAAGCAGAGACCGTTGTTTTTCGAGTTTCGATTTGACACATTGTTTTTGTTTGACTTTGACTGTTTTTCAGACTTTGTCATCATTACGAAATAGTGTTGATAAGTGTTGCAAGGACATCTGTTCAATAATATCGAAACGATTGATGTTATGACAACACGCACGATCTGAGGGCAGCAATTACAAAATTAGCATCACTATTAGAGTTAAGTTAGCAACAAATGTAACAAACAACACAAATCAATCAAACAAACAAACTTGAAATGTCAAAAAATCAAACAAAACTATGATTATGGATTCTGCATCTGAACATCTTCAGTTTTCTAAAAAGAATGTAAACGAAGACACCAAATCGACACTAGGAAATATAATGGACAATCGTAGTAATATAGTTCACAAACTTTTCAATAGAGAGGTAAGTTATTTTCTTGACAAATTTTCAATGTGTTTTTTGTATGCGATGTTGGTTCTTGTTTTCTTAATAAAGGCTATTAAATAGCTTACTGAATTTAATTCGTTTGTATCTCTATCAGGATATAGCTTGAAGTATTCATGCTTCTCTGTACTTGTTCTTCGATGGTCTATTAATCTGTCTTGGCGACCTCCCTGGTTGTTTATTTTCTGCTGTTCTATCAACGTAATCTTACGAGCTCTGTAGTAATTAATGCTTGTTTCAGTATTTCGGAAGCACGTCTCGCAATGGTCGCAGCCGGAAGGTGTTCGAGCGGATCCCGCCGCGGCTGCGGTTCTGTCTGATGGACATCGTGCCCATGGACTACCTCAGGGAGCATGTCTTCATGGGCTTCTCACAATGTGGACAGTTTCTACTCAGCTTCACGTTTGAGAGCAATACTCAGGCTTTCTTCAGAGAGAGCTCAAAGTTCATGTAAGTACTTAAGAAGTTTACTAAATACCTCATAAATTTCCACAAGTGATGATTATTTGGAAAAATCAACATCTATATCCTCTTGCTTATGACTTCGCCAGCTGCTACCAGGTATATCTGGTTCAGGTTGCAACTTTTTGTTTTTTGTCTGATAGGTTCTTACAATGGGTAAAACCCTCTTATCCTTCAATTTATCATATATCAAGTCCAAAATAAATAGAAAAGGCACACATACTATCCTATCTACATTTTGAATAGAATTTATTGATCCTGAAAATACTACATATTAAAATTTAGGCCTTTGACTAATCCAAGTAATTATAACAAGAGCCGGTGGAGCATTGTGTGTTCTAACATACTACATATAAATATTTAATATATAATATTCATAAAGTACTTAATAAATTCATTGACTGTCATTAAATACATCCTGCAAGAGTTATGTTTTATAAAGCACTATTAAGTAATTGCCATTGTTAGTTTGTTACTTGCATTTTAAGCTATTAGAGTTACTTATGTCTAGTAGTTTGATGTAATAATGTTTGTTAGTTGATATTCTGTTGCATTGGATTTTTGTATGTCTAAACAAAAAATATGTCTAAATTCCAGGTTACACTTCCTATCTTGGGTGCCGGGACAAAGTGTGCGGCTGGTGCACAGCACCCCGCTGTTTGGAGATGACTGTGTGGACAGCAAGGTGGTCATCTCCATGGCGCAGTGGAAGCACAACCCTAATGTTATAGTTGTCTATGGCATTGCGTGAGTGTTCATATCTTCATGTTTTGTTTCCTACTTAATGTTTTATATCATATTATATCTACAACCTTTGCTAGGCTTTTAGGTGAGTTTATCAGATTCCTCGGGCATATAACACAGTCTCAGATTAATTGTGCAACATCAAACATTCTCTGCACATCACCTTCTTACCAACAGAAAAGTTTATAATATTGTCAATGAAGAAAATGGTTCTGTTTAATACTACTCCTAATTGTAAATATTTACACAGTTTTGTGAAGATAAATATAAATATTTAATAAGATTGAACTATTAGGATAGCCTTGGATAAAGAAAAATTCAAGAAGATTACCTTCATAATGGAGAGGCATACAGCAATACCCCGGACTTACGCGATAGGTGGGACTGAGCGCTATCCGCGTAAGTCGGAGTACAATTTTGCATCGTTATTTGGCCGTCGCAAAACGCACAAAAACCACAAAATCGTAACTTATGTACTTACGCGCCGATTCCTCATTCCGCACTACACGTCTGTGCCTATTGTGAACTGAACGAATAATATTGCGGCCATGAATATGATCACTATGACTGTGCGGCGTTCAAACAAAAAAAGAATAGACGAGAAAATTAAATCGCGTAACTCCGAATTCGCGTAAGTCGAGGTAGCGTAAGTCGGGGTATTACTATATTAACAAAAAGACACAGTTTTATGTAATAAAATATTTTTCTTCCAGAGATATGTGCTCAGAACGTTCCTACCTCAGCGTCATCGGCGTCCCACGGCTTGGGTGTAGAAAATGCTCAGCATATTCTAGAAGTGAAGGTAAGAGATGCAAGATAATCAACACGAATTAACGATAACTTGGCTATAATCAATGTAGTAAAGTACAAGTTGTCTTCCAGAAGAGCTCCAGCCGTGGGGCAAGCGGTGCCTCGACCACAACTTCGCCATTCACACTAAATTCTTCTGCACGTCCGACTCCAGCATGTACGAACCGGTCGTCCAACTCGCCTACTCCAACCAAATCATCATCTACACAGATTTCATACACATCCTAGAAATAGACTTCGTAGAATCGCGAACAAGGATGGAGATAGAGGAAAAATACCCGTTGGAGAGAGAGGATAACTCCGTAGATAACAATCCTGGTACACCAGCTTCTGATTTTTCCGCGCCGTTCCAATCGCCGAAGTATCAGAATAATGTCGTCCAGAACATTATAGCTGATTTCTCCGATTTTGAAATGGAACCATACCAAATGTCACGGCCGGTGCATGTTCCCGATGTGATGGGACAAGAGTTGTGTATCCAGGCGTCGTCGATATCACATAATCTGATGGAGGAATGGGAAGGACCATCGCCTTCTATCCGCACACTAATAAGCCCCCCACTCCGCTCCCCTCGACGCCGGCCCGCAGAAAGCATGTCGCGATTCAACGAAACCCACAGACTGAACGCTGAAAAAGCCTACGAATTCGTCGAAGACACTGACATGAAATGCGAGAAACTAAGCATGTTCAGAAAAAGACGCCTAGCTGATAAGAAATACGAATTCTCCGAAGATAATAACGAGAATATCGTACCGTTCCGAGTGCTGAGAAGCAATCGGAAGTATTTCACTGGAGCGACGAAAGCTCTGCGCCGAGCCAAGTCGCCTCCGGTGGAGAGCGTAGTCTTAAGAACTCATAATCAGATAAGTAGATCTCAGTCTCCAATTTGTGAGAAACGGTTGACATCGATAGAAAGCGACGCGGCGAGCGAAGCGGAATACAGGATACAGGAAATGCTAGACGATGGTTCTATGAAGACGATCTCAGTGCACGATAACGCCTCGAAGACGCTCTCTGACTGCCCGGTGGATGCACAAGACCCGTATTTAGTACACTCCGGGAACTCTAATTGTAGTAAATACTTCACTCGATATTTTGTGGAGAGCGATGATGAGATTACGTCTATTATTACGGATTCCGAAGGTAAGAATAGAAAATAAATCTTTATAAATAATATTTAAAACTATAATAATGGTATTGGTATTTTGTTTTCTGTTTGGAAAGGTTAGTTACTTTTCTTTTCACTGTACTGGCTGATCAACTTGATCAGCTGATCAATATTTATCAACCATAAACGAGCGTAGATAATCAACGAGCTCGCTTCTTACCCCGTAAGAAACCCCCCCCCCGTATTTATATTATTATTGTAGTTTCGATAGCTTATATCGACAAACTAGCACTTAAGCTATTGAATGTGAAAATTTAGATTAAAAATATTTTGAAATTGTAATGTTAACTGACGAAACTGCCACATTCGATGAAAAAATATCTTTATTACTGTGTCCACGTAAAATATTGTTTTAAAAAAAAATGTTTTTTTCTTGTGATCCTATTAAAGTACACATAAAAATATGTCATTTAAGTAAATAAAAAAGAAATCCCAATTTTCATTTTCTCTCTGGAGACTTTACTCTGGAGACTGTCTCCGAGAAAATAGGTTGAAACAGTATCATAGTTACCTGTTTCAACCCATACTGTTGATCATGAAGTTTGAGAAAGCTGACGGAATTGACACGTTGAATGGCAATTCAAATTCGTTGAGTACTCTTGCCGCTCTTGTTACTATCGCCGGTGGATTCAAAAACAATAATGTATGTTGTCAGACGACTGCCTCTCCGGCTACCACGTGGCGCTGCACCTGAGCGCGCACGGCGCCGGCTACTCCGCGCTGCAGGGAGTCTCCGCGCCCGCCTGGGAGCGCCTCTGCGCCGCCAGCCCCGCCCGCGCCCTCACCGCGCGGCAACGCAGCCTCGACACCGAGCTGCTGTGCAACGAGGTAACTGTATCAGTGTGGCTGACTATTTAAAATTTATCCCTTCATACGGAATGAACGAGCACGGGACGTTCCTGACCGAAGGAGAAGGAAAGGTTAGCCGTTGTACTCCTTACGCTGTCGTCTGCTAACAACAGGCTGGCGTGAGCTATTTTCAGAGTACGTAGTGAACAACTGAGAAAACTATACTATCGAATACAAAACGGTGTTAAATTTAGCTTGGAAGTTAACATTTCGCAAAATACTTCAATATTGAAATGAGGTGCAAATGTGTTGTTCTATTGACAGGTGTGCGGCAGACTTTGCAAGCTAAGCGGCAAGAAGTTCATCTACTGTTTCGACTGGGGTTGCCACGTCATAGATGTATGCCAGTCGAGCGGGTGTTTGTCAGGGGTATGTACCTTGTGGAATCATTTCAGCTGCTTTCGTTAATAAATTAATCCGAGAACGCACTTGGTATTAGATAGCATTCTCTAAATGCCGATTGTAAAATGTTCTATCAGTTCACATAAAGGTATGTATTCACACTTTTGATATTTACAATTTGTGTAGCTGTGCGCCATGTGGCTGTGGGCCAGCGCGGACGAGGTGGCGCGCGCCTGCGTGCCCTGCAACGACGTCAGCGCGGGCTGTCTGGCGCACCGGCTACAGTATGCGGCAGAAGTAAGGACTTCAAAATTACATAACACAAAATTACCTGTTAACTATCATTAACGCTTTCCCTTGTATTTCCATTGCAGTGTTTATTTATATGGGACCTCGAGAGCGGCGTCTATAGAACCGAACGAGCGTCCATGACTGAAGACTCGAGTCAGGAAGGCAGCAGGGGTGAGTAAACAGAACAATAATTTTGAAATCTTAGAGTTATTCTAAATGAAGGTTTCTAACTCATAAGGCACCGAGGCGTAGCGAAGGCGGGTATCAATGTATTTTTTTAGATCCTACATAATAAGCCATAAAAAGGATAACAGATAGACTTAACACTTAAGACAGTGTTTGGTGTGAATTTTGTAGAATAGTTGTTATTTGTTTGCAGCGTCGGGCGCGGAGCGTGCGCGGTCGTTGGCGGCGCGGCTGGGCGCCGCGCGCGCGCCGCCCGCCACTGACAACCGCCTGCTCACTACACTCACCGGTATTGTAATTTATATTATATAATCATTAATTTATTTATGTAATAATTCTAATTTATTTAATTATCGAATCAAATACTTTTAATTTTTTATGTTTATAGTGTGTGTATAAGTGTTCTAGTTAGTTAATTATACCTAGTGTTTGATGCTTTGGAATCAATCTGTATGTCATTCAACAAATAAATAAATAAATAAAGACTAGATGAAAACCCTGCTTCGCTTGGCTGAAAAGACAATATTTTTTTTGCTTTGTTATTCATATAAGGTTTCGATCGAATCTATCCCCGGACGAAATTATTATTATAGAAACTCGTCTTAATTACACATTATTTATAACTCAAGAACAACTGATAACAGTTAGAGGACTAAACTTACGTAGATAGATATAGATATATAATAACTTTATTATACACTTAAATAGACAAAACAATATAAATATGAAAACAAACGTAATTGCATATCCATCCAAAATGCAAGTCTATAAGCTCCAGAGCTCCTGACTACTTCCAGATTAAAAAATAAAATGTTTTATTATTATCTACAATAAACATTTACTAAATCATTTTAAATGTTTCAATCAACAATTATAATTAACTAGCTTCCGCCCGCGTCTTCGCCCGCGTGGAAATAAAAAGTAGCCTATGTTCTTTCTCAGGGTCTAAAGATTGTATGTGCCAAATTTCATCAAAATCGGTTGAGAGGTTTAAGCGGGAAAGCGTAACAGACAGACAGACAGAGTTAGTTTACTTTCGCATTTATAATATTAGTTAGGATTAATGACATCATTTTTTTTACTTTAGATAATAGACAAGTTAAAATGAAAAATGTAACTGTAAAACTGTACTCCTTTCGGTTTATGACGTGTAAGTTTCCTTTTACAGGTAAATCTCTAAAAAGACTGACAGATGTCGACAACTGCATCGAGATCACGAAGAACCACTCCGACAGCTCCAGCTCAGAGTCCGAGGCTGAGGACAGTGACTCCGACTGAACACGAGGAACCAATACCACAGTGAACCTATCACTAGGTATTACAGATTGTTATCACAAGCATTGCTCTGGAATCTGGAAGGCACGGCATGCTAATGAAATCCTAGTTACAAGATACTACAGTTAAATGTTATCTCTAACTTATGAAATATACAGACTCAAAGACCTAAAATCTCACTTTAAAAAATAAAAGTATATTTATTTACCACAACGTAATAGTACTTAATAATAATGTTGGCCTTCACATTATGTATGATTCTCCATTATGCACAGTGCATGCGTCGTAGACCAAATCATAATGGAGAATCATACATTGGATTATACTTTTGAATATCAAACTACTAGAGAGCATTGATAATAAGTATATGAAATTAATAATCTAATGCGTGGATAAGACTGCGTTTATAAAAAAATGTCTGAACAGAAAATCTTGTTAACCTAACTCAATGAAAAAGGTACTACAGGCAGTTGCTCGAAGATAGGAAGCTAACTTCAATAGGTCAAAACGAATGACCTATGTACAGTCTTTCGTGACGCAACAGTGTTAACTACTCATTTTGAAAAAATCGGGAATTACTCACGTTAACTCTGATGGAAAACATAAACGTCGGAAATAGATAATATCGTTATAGATTACCTACGTGAGTAATTTTCGTTTTTTCTTCAGAATGAACTCGCGTTAGTTTCGAAAGTGAAATAGTGTTACCTATGTTAGGAAATGTTTACTCTTTATCTATGTATAAATGTTGATATTCTAAACTCTTAATTATATGAAACGACCAACGAAATACTAATGTATAACATGAAATTATTTATTGGATTACCTCTTTGTAAAATCTTTTTATGAATGTGTGCTTATGACTACATTTAATCATTTTCAATCAGTTTTGTTTAATGGTGCTCTTTATTTTGACTGATTTTTTGATAAACTTTTAACCAATTAGCTAAAGGACAGTTAATCATAGAATCGAATATTGTAACACTAACATAATTGTTGACTTTGAATAAATACGTAAAATACTGATAAACATTATTGTGCATGCATATCATCAATTTTAATTCAACTAAATTTTAATTTATTTATTTACTTATAAATCAGAATAATTTATACGATAGGTACTTGTATAAATTGTACTGTGACTACAATTGCACAACTAAAAATAACTAGCCAACAATTGCACGACTAAAAATAATCTAAAATTGTTTTTTTGGAAAATCTTTTGTGCTGTTGTTTGGCTCGAGTTGATTCATTTGCATGCAATAATATAATCGTCAAATGAATTTTAATATCAGTAAATATGAAATTAATGACATTGACTAGCCAAACAATTGCACAACTAACAATAATCAAAAATTGTTTTTTTGAAAAATCTTTTGTGCTGTTGTTTGGCTCGAGTTGATTCATTTGCATGCAATAATATAATCGTCAAATGAATTTTAATACCAGTAAATATTAAATTAATGATTTTGTACATACATTGTAACAGTTATTACTAAATTGACTTAACGCCGTCCGCTCTAGTTTCCGTTTTTTGTTGAAGTCAACGCCTCCAGAATGCCAATATTTTGTTACAAACTATACTAGACGTTAGGTACTGAACTACACTAGCCAGTAAATGAACTGAAAGCAATGATATTTGTGTGAGATTCAAATCGATGGCTCATGTAAGGTTGTGATTGTTTGAATGTAGTTTTGTGTAAGAGAAGTGCCTGAGATATTCTTCATTTCTATTGTATAATTTTACTATTTTTGCATATCAATTTCCCTTTGATTTGCATTGTATAAGATGAGTCATGTTTAACTTGTATAAATACTTTTATCTTCTAAACTATAAAGTAAAAGTCTATCTATTCTATTATTCAGGTTATTTAAAAAAATAGAATAATCCATTTCAGAGCAACAACTGATAACATGTAAAATAACCTTTGGTCTGGGACCAGTCTATTTATACATCATAGTTTTGAATTTTCTGATCTTAAACTTGTATTATACCAAATTCTTATTCCTGATAATTCCATTTTTGATGTATTAGGAATTGGAATGATTAATTATGTACTCATCAAGTAGTCTCTCAAAATAAGTTGTCCAGTGGTATTTAGGAATGGTAATAGCTGTTTACTAGTCTCTGTTCTCTCATAGAAATAAGTTGCATTTAATGAACATTGAAAGAAGGCACGGCTGTGTCAACTTGCCATCATTTGTATTATAGTTAAATATGAAAGTTGTATGTGTACCAATAAAGAAATAGGCGATTTTTTGGTTGTGTTTATTTTAATATAAACTAGTACCACAAAATTAAATCTGACCCACCAAATAATTTAATACATACATTGTGTACTCACTGTCAGTTAAAATAGACATTAGCAAGGAGATAAAATATAAGTAGAGGAACCCAAGATGGAAATCATGAGGTTGGAGCTGCAGCCTTCATATTTTCTTCTATAACCATATACTCTTCTTTTATACAGTCTTCAGCAAGTCTCTCTATATCATCCCAAGAATACTTTTTGAATCTTTCTTCTATGACTTCTATATATTTTTTAGCCTTAGCACTAGCATCTAGGTCAGATAATCCTAGCTTTTTAAATGTTTGGAATGTGACTTCGTAAAGACCCACAGGTTCTGGTTTACTAGTAGCTTTTACAACTAGGTTCAGTTTGCTTCCATCCTTGAAAGGGTAAGATTGCACAAACTGCTCATTGAGAAGTGTTCGCCCCATAAGAAGTAGCTTCTGGTCAGCAACTGGTATGTTGAGCTTTTCTGCTACTTGCTTCTTTATGTCCATTATAGTTGATGTGGGATGCACCTGGATTAGAATAAAAGAAAAGTCATTACACATAACCAGTAGCACTAATGCCATATAACTATACAATACCTACATATCTTACTACAGAAAGTACCTAGTCGATATTATTAATAGAAAATGAAGATACATACGTCTACAGTGCATTCACCACCTTGAAGCTTTTTTACTATCAGTTTCATCTTTAACTCAACAAATTGATGTGTTGGATTTAGTGAATTTTTATGCGAATTGCTGTAAATTCACTGAAGATTTATTTTTATTATTCCGAAAAGTGTGCTGTGGTATGTGGTTTTGTTTTGATGTATGGTATGATATTTTTGTAATGGCTGGCTGATAATTATTAACTCTGACAAGTTGTTGACATTGACACTGAAATAAACAAAAAATATATATTATTTGTATTTGGGGGAAATTAAATTAATTCGGTACTTATCTACACCTATTATTGGAGTGCCTGGTCACTATTCGATTTTTTAGAGTCAATGAAACACCAACACACAATAATTATATAGACCTACATCAATTTAAAGGTTTAACCACAAACTAACAAACCGACCAACCTTCTTTGCACATAGTTTCAACAGGTAATAACCATCCTGATCACTGGTTAAAATTATTTTGGTACTGTCATAATTGTGTCTAGATTATTTTTATCAGAGACATAATTAAGAAAATAAATAAAATTAATTACCAAGGTGATTTAATGATGTTAAGCACCGCGTGAAATATTCGCTAACACTTGTATTGGTAAGGACAAAATAGAGAAGAGATACAGACTTTATGAACGGAATGTGCATCAAACATCTATGCATCAAACGTTTTAAAGATTGAAATCCAGGCACCCTTGAGAAATTGTTTACATGCTCAAGATGATTTCCTATGAAGCATTTGAAGATTTTGAGGATTCAAACAGTCCTGTCATAATCTTTGAATTCAAGAAATCTCAAGGTACTTAATTTTAATTTTATATACCTATATATAAAAGGTATTTTCTGTATTCTTATGTACCTACCTATATAGCTTAGTACCTACCTACCAAGGTAAGCTTATGAACAGGAGGAGGAGGTCTTAAATGTCTCGCATTTAAGTATGTGTATGAGATAAACCTAGGTACATAATAAATAATGTAAGATAATTCCCACAGCAACATGCTAGATTTTTGATATAATATAATATATGTACATAGAAAGTTAAGTTTTTTTAGCACACATAAAAATCACCCAGTCCAGTAGACCCGAAACAAACATTAAATTTGTAAGTAAATTTTTGTCTCGAGGTGAAAATCGCAAACCAGTTGCGTTGCAGGAGAACCTTCGCCCGGTGTGCCACAGAGGTCGTAATTTTTATTACATACCTAATACAAATTTTAAAAATATTGGCTCTAAAATTTTAAGTATTTGCACGTTTGCGCAATAGGTGCACGAAATAAAAATATAGGTAGACTAGTCATTACCTTAATTATCCTTGCGATGATGCGTCAAAATGTGCAATTGATGCCGACTTTCAAAAAAGTGTAATAATAATAAATTTTGAAATAAATAATTATGGTTTCTATAAAATATTCGATTCTCCGTTAACCTTTTACGGTACGAAATATGTATGTACAAAGTGCACGCTCTTCGACAATCGACAATAACGATCGCGTCCGTGTCGCATCACTATATCCAGCTGAATTTTGGCCGGGGTCGTCCTGTTCCGTAGCCTAGGAAACGGGCGTAGCTACAGAACAACAACACTGATAAGCCAATTCTTATCTTGAAATTGCAAGGAGATTAGCGCGGATTGATTAATAATACATTCCACTTTCAATCAAATCTTTCGTATCTTTGCAAAAGTTACATCGGCTACCTTATTTGACAGATCGAGGTTTATGCCTGGCAGGTGAGTTGATTTCAGAATCATGTTTTCCAAAAATAACTTGATTTCATATTTTGCATGTCAATAGCAATAAAGGAGCAGGTTCTTTGTGACTAAACTGCCTTCTGAGCGATCGGTATTATTCCCGTAATGCCGAATGTTCTCCCCTCTGTCCCGTAAGTTATCAAGGGATGGGGGACGGGAGATAGCGGTGCCTGGCACAGCTAGCGAACCCTTCGAATGCTCCCCTAGAAATAGAGAAAGTTTTAATACATGTTGCAGTGACAGCATATCTGAATTTCCACAATTCAAAATATTTCATCAAACTTTAGAATGAGGTCAAGTAAAATAAGAGTGTATATCACACTATTATTTTGCTTGACCAATTTATAAAACCAAATATAAGCAAATCAGAGATAATTTGATATTATTATGTAAGCATCCTAAAACACCAGTTGGTTCAATGCAATAGAAAAATCAGTTAAAACAGCTGTACACAAATTATAAATCAAATAAATAAATAAAACTTTTATTTGACATCTCACACCAAAGTACAAACAAGGACATAATGACAGTATTGTTCACCCATGCATTACCTGAGAGCAGGTGGCACTATCCAACCGTGACACCACCTGCACTCCCTACACAGTCCTATCACCCGCACTGCCCTCTACACCCAACAGTCACACATAATGCCTGCCTAGAAACAGTTGTTTGATCAATACCCAATATCACAAAGTCAGTGTTCCGTCACAACTATGTGTATCATCTCTGCTTAAATCCCAATTAATCACAACAAAATGTCCGAGATGGGGTTTGAAAATGTGTTCTACTTAGAGAGTGAGTATTGAATACCTGTTTTGTGAGAGCAAAGGTGCGGAGGGATGAGGTGTTGCCTAGATACACCACGGGCTCTGCCCGGGCCGATCAATAACATCTCTGAGTGGCTGGATGGTGTTATGCAACCATTAACAACAATATTTGTTTATTTTGTTGCTGTACTACAGCTTGTTTAGTGTTAGCTTGTGTATTGGATACTGAAATGTGATATTATTTTATTTAAATTATCATTAAATCAAATTGTTTATTTGCTATGACTATGATATGATGGAGCTAGACATAGCATTGCATAATCTCAATGGAGTTTGTAAGCACATACTTTATTGTTAATTTATCATTCTACTGAACTTAAAATATTTTGTAGATTTTCCATAGGTTATTTTAAACTACTACTTCTTCCACAGTTTATTTAAAAACTTTTTTTTTAGTATCTTGTTAATAGAAAATATTTGCAAATATCATGCTCTATTATGTTATCAGGTTTCTTAATTATGTACAGGTAACATAATCCTTATGGTAGGGTGCATGCACTTGCACCCCCACCCAATTTGAACTAATTGTTATGGAGCAGACTTGTTATTGAATGGACACGGTATTGTTACATTTTAAATTACGTTTTAGATACTAAATGTTTCTATTTGGTTATTTATACAAATATAAGGAATTAATCAAAAATCATTTAGAAGTGTAATTAAAAAAAAGTTAAGCAAATGGCCTAGTAAGTAAAACAAAAGAAAGAAGTGACGATAAGGAAAGTGTGTGTGCATATTTCGCGTTATTAAGAAAATCCATGAAACAGCTCTCTTTTGTCTAAGATAAATATACCTATTGTAGTTGTTCAATCATCATCATCATCATTATAACAAATCATAGGTTTCACGTTTACTACTGGTAACTAAGACTTTTCCATTGACTTGACCATTGAACTCATTGAGAGGTCTTGGAAATTTGCTTAAACACCAAGGTAACCGGCAAGTTGTGTATGCACTAAGTTCGTACAGTACAGCTACTGCTTGTCTTCTGGTATATAAATCACTTAGTTGGAATGACGCCCCTTGACGGAATAGATTCTGAGTATTTCGGAGGTACCCATAGTATGCCTACTTACGTATTGACTTGTCTAAGTGATCTTTAGGATTTTATAGAAATAAATGACATAAATCTTTAAATCTGTCTATAACACACACACATCAAAAGATTAGGATACTACAATTTTTATCTTCCCTCGCGAAACACACTCATCGCGAGCCCTATCTCGATCCAATATGTAATTACACCACTTACACGTAATTTTGAAGTAATTTTTATAGCAAAATATATTTAAGTTATATGATTTGAGATTTTCTAGTCTCTCTTAATCATCCATTTAGTTCTTGCCTAGGGAAAATCCATAATATAAAACCTGCGAAGCCGCTAGCGGGCTAGTACCTACTTAGGTAGTATGTACCTACCTATAATCAGTTAAAGCGTTTAGTCAAAGTTTTGTCCTCTCTCTACTGTACGTACCAACTAATTGCGATAACCAATCCGCCTAGTAAGAGTGATGATAATACTCGAGAACCTACAATGGGTTCTGTTGGGAAGCCCGTGCTCAGTAGTTTTATTTATTTATTTCACACACACAACAAAGTTGACGTATTATAATTTATATTTCAGATTTTGAGTGCGCTGGAGACGAGGTGCTGGTGGAGTCGTCTCCGCCCGCCTCGCCCGCCATGGCGGCTCGCCTCGCTGCGCCCGCGCAGGTACTATAATACCTACTAATGTAAATATTGCTGGACTATCCACACAGAAATATAAAACTAGTCCTCGTGGTAAGCTCGAAGCTTGTGACGTGCGGGATCTTGAATTTTTATTTCTCTTTCAAAATTTCAAGTTCTGTATTAATATGGTTCTGGTAACTCTTCTTAATGACGATTCTTGACTAATGTTTATAACTCACTACTCCGCTTACAAATAACACAGGCATTATTCTTTGTCTATACCAATAATCTGCACATCATTTTCTTTCCACAAAGTTGTTCAGAATAGGAACAGACCTGAAGAATTTGTGACAGCTAAATTATTACTAAACGGTATGGGTAAAATTACCATTTTCTAGTAATTTAGAAAACTTAAGTGACTGTCAATCACTATAAAATAAAAAATTCAAAACATATCTAAAGTTTTATAAACTGCTATAAAAACAGACTCGACCACTGGTTACGCACAAATAAACTAAAATTAAGGATATGAACTAGAATAAGAAATAAACAATGAATGTACCTTCAAACACTGTGACAGACACAGTAGCAGCATCTAAGCTGCTCATAATAAAATAAGTAGAAGATACCTTGTTTAGGGATGAATTATATTAGACCGGGCCGCCGTGTCCGTGGCCCGGACGGGGCACGTTACATACATTTTATATGAACCAGTTTATATTACACCGTGTATGATCCGTGTCCCGTCCGGGCCGGTGTAATAGAAACTGGCCACGGACACGGCACGCCCCGGACACGGCCCGGTCTAATATAATTCATCCCTAAGAGTGTGTTTGTTTAAAGTGTGTGTTATCCGCAGAACGGCGCGGGCGGCGCGTCGCCCGGCGCGGTGCGCGAGCTCATCGTGATCCCCGAGCTGCCGGACCCCATGCATCTGCAGCACGCCATCCAGCAGGTAACAAACACACAGATAACTTATATTTTGTTCCAGTTCAACACATATTTCGTCCCAGTTCAACACATATTTCGTCCCAGTACAACTCATATTTCGACCCAGTTCAACCCATATTTCGTCCCAGTTTAACCCATATTTCGTCCCTGTTTAACCCATATTTCTTCCTAGAACTGGCCTCGGCTCTTCCTATTATAGATATTGGTTAAAGATTGCAGTATGTTAACACTGTACACAAAATGACGCTGTTGCTGGACCGGATTTCTTTGATAAGATTGTTCGACTGAAATAAACTTTATTTGTTGAAAAACATTTGTCGAATTTCGTAAGGGAAAATATTTGAATAGGTAATGAATATTGCTAAAACACGTTCGGTTACTTACAGTCCACTGAACTTGATAATCATAGAAGTTCTACGCACGTTTTTTCGCAATTACTTTAAGTGCACCAGAAAATTGATTTATGTTACCCTTTAACTCAATAATTCGGTTATGAATAACAGTGTCTATGCTTGCAGGTTTCCAGCACCGTGGTGGAAGTGAACGGGGATAGCTCGGGCCACTCCAGCCCCAACGCTGAACAGCAGCACACATTCATCACCGTTGCGAGTGAGTACGCACTACACTCACACACTTACACCTGCGCTTTCATTCCTATTACAGTTAAGTTCTGGTCCGCCGAGGTTTGGTTGCATCATTATCTATGGGTTGCATAAATCACAAATTAAAAAAAAAAAGGTTGCCTGGAAGAGATCGCTTTTTAGCGATAAGGCCGCCCATTGTACGTGTCTCTTTGTGTGTTTTTATATTTTTGGTGTACAATAACGTGTTTTTTTTTTATTGTATTGAAAATCACCTTCCCACTGGAACACAGGGAGTTTTCTCATTACGATAGAGATTAGGCCTTTATTCTCTACTGCGCTGGCTAAGTGCGGGTGAATGTCATATGTCCTTGAAACTCTTAAGTTCTCAGAAACAAAACTAAACTGTGATAGGAATAACGGCACTGAGCTTTTGCATGCATGTGTGTTAGCGATAAAAACATGTGAGGTCATTTATTTCGTATTCACGGGGTTCAAAACTATACTAAAGTAGTTAGAATAAATCGTAGATCCATTATTTATATAGAGATTTGACTTTTATTGCAGTACTAATGGACCAAGAGCCCGTGATGGCCAGACCTTCCTTTAATTCACAAGCGTGAAAATTCTTTCATGTGTATGTCTAACATAGGTAAGAATAACCCCCAAACATGAAACCTGGATCGCGGTTGCTTTGGGAGATAACCACCTTTTACCTGTTATCTCCCAAAGGAACCACGATCCAGGTTTCATGTTTGGGGGTTATTCTTACCTATGTTAGACATACACATGAAAGAATTTTCACGCTTGTGAATTAAAGGAAGGTCTGGCCAGACCTGGCTCTTAGTATAGACTAATAACCTGTGATGGCCAGACCGTCCTTTAATTCTGAAGCGTGAAAATTATTTTATGTGTATGTCTAACATGGGTAAGAATAACCCCCAAATATGAAACCTGGATCGTGGTTCCTTTGGGAGATAACAGGTAAAAGGTTGTTATCTCCCAAAGCAACCGCGATCCAGGTTTCATGTTTGGGGGTTATTCTTACCTATGTTAGACATACACATGAAAGAATTTTCACGCTTGTGAATTAAAGGAAGGTCTGGCCATCACGGGCTCTTAGGTTATAAGGACACATTTTTAATTTGAGCATAAATTTTATTTTGGAGATGTATAAGACATAAATCTGTCATTCGAAAAGAGAGAGATAGAGGAGGGATATACCCAGCAGTGGGGTTGTAATTATGATGAAATTATTTTTCATTACATTTTGAATCTTCTGTTAGAAAACAAAATTGAAATATTGCATGAGTAAGAGATAGGTAGATAGTGCACATGAATTGTTTTATGAATATGCACCAAGCCTTACTTATAAAAATACCAAAGTTTTAAAGAAAACAATACCTCCAGAGGCTCCAAACAAATTTATCATGGCGTTGAATTAATTATTGCCATTGGTTTTTTATGAGTATGGCTGATTATATGCACAGTACTTGATATTTATTTATTTATTTGTGTTGTGTTAAGTACCTTCGGTAAAAGAAGAGGTATCAGCGAAACAGGAGCCTGAAGACTACTACGAAAGCAAGTTCTTTTTTATTTTGCTTGGAATCAAATTCACACTAACGCATTGAATGCTAATGCCTTTTCCAGTATTAATTTTATTATCTCTTTATCCTTGGTTACTCCAACAATATAAACATATTGGGAACCTTTAAAAAGTGTGGACTCTTTCGAAGAACATGCATCTATACTTCCATCAGATTGCTCTCAAAGAAACTGAATGGTGCAAGGTGCTTAATACCTTTCATAATCATCTTGGTAAAGGACCGCTTGAAGCTTTGCAAACTATCGTTTCTAACACAATAACAAATCTTCAAAGACTTCTGAATCCTTACATTGACCAAAACAAGACCCTCTGACTATCAATCTGATTATACGCACCTGTTTCGTCTAAACTATCGAAATAGGGTGAATTTCGCTCTGCAAAATGAACCCTAACTCTTTGATGCACGAAAAAATTTAATATTACAGGATAATTGCAAATGCCCCTATGGATTATCTACCTGGGTGATCATTATCAATGGTGCATTATCAAGGGGGACGTTTGATAACACAATGAGCCACTTTTTTATTCACCTGCTTGGTTACCTTTGATGGACGGTTCAGCGCGGTGGTTCTTATGTATTTACAGTCTACGTCTCTGTATTTTCCTTATGTAGTGGGTTTATATAATGTCTTTGGGAGCGCCTAGACGCATCGATCGCTTGTAATCGAAACGTGGGTCCTTTGTAATGCTTTGCCTACGTAATTTTTATTATGAAGCTGTCCTAGAAATTCATTATACAAATATTTTTGTTATCTTCAACAATACCGCCAAAAAACTACCTACTTATTACTATTATGTACCATGTTGTATGGTGTGATCGATTGTGAAATAAATACTTACGCATATTCGAACATTATTTTCGAAATTTCCGCTCAATCCACCGAGATCACCATAACCAATGATTTTATATAGTATAGATATGTTACCTTCATGTAATTGCAGTTTGAAATCTGTTCCGCGAATCCAAAACTGACATAAGATGTCAAATGTTTACTAGTTCATAGAGTAACATTTATATTCGTAGAGTGGACACTTGAGTGAAATGTATAGTAATAGGTAAGAAATAAAACACTTTACAAAAGTAAATCATATTTATTGAAATTGAAATAATTAATGATAAATTAGTAAAATACACTTTCTAAATACCTTCAAAAAGATTTAAATTATTTCTTTTCTGTCTCTTTAAAAGTTTTTTTAATTCGGGGTTATTTTTATGTGCGGAATAGAGACGAATATTTGTGTATTAATGAATTATGGTTTTAATCAAATATACGCGATGATTAAAAATAGGTACCTAATGTGTTGAATGTTCGATCAGAATTTACATTTACATCGAATTTACATCGCCATCAATATTCGCATCTACACTAACTAATCTATGTCCGCGCCTCAATTATTATAAATATTTGGAAAAATAAATAATCTAAGTATCTTTGCATACTCGCATGTGATACGAGATTCCTTGTGTTTTGTTTACTTTGGCATCGTAATTGGCACTTCCGAAACACACACGATGGCATTTTTAATTTGTTTTAGCAAGGACACAATAACCTACGGCATGTCAAGCTCGTGATTGCGCTCGACGCAGACTGACAACTAAATGTTACAATTGGGTTTTATTTGAGTCTTTACAATGCGCGTGCTTGTAACAAATCTATACTATATAAAATCATTGACCATAACATAAAGAGTTTCAAAAATATAAAAAAAGGAAGCAAGAAACAACCATCCAAACTGGTGAACTTGCGCAAAATACATAGAGTATTTTGCGCAAGTTCATAAAATATTTCACTAACTAATTGCTGGCATATCGTCTTTCTGGCACGTGCCTATCAATTAGCGAGTAATCCCTACATCAATAGCTTCAAACATCAGGTGGAACAAATCAAAAACGAAAGCCGAATCACTTTTGCTTTAAACAGGTGGGGTGCTGGTATCACAGAATAGTTGTAGTGAATTTGAGTCTTTGGTTTTTAATAAATCACTGAGATGTAAATAAAATATTCTAATTGAATGAGACAGGTACAATAATAATGAGATGTAATGAAAGATAAGTTATGAAGACGAATCAATCTTTTAAACTTTCGTACGAAAACTGCATCTATTTATTTTTGTTTTCGTAGAAATATATTATTATTTCTAGTTTTCCATACCGCGAGTTCGCCCGCTTTTTATATTTTTCCGCGGTAAGTCTACATAATGTCCATCTCCTGGTTCTAAACTATTCTCCACTTTTCAGCCAAATCGATTTGGCCTTATATGGAAGTAAGAAAATTTAATTAGGTACTTATTAGTTATAGTAAAAAAATAAATAACCAAATATAAAAATTGCTCGTTTATCATCGCATATTCAAATCACAACCTAAACTCCACACCATAAAGCGATCAATCCATTCCCGCCAAATCGCAGAGGCACAGACTTCAAAGTAGGCGGGATGTCTATATACTAGAGCGAGAGGTTTTACATACGGTGAGAGAGGGATGGATGTATCGGATGCTGTGTTGCTCCGGGAAGCGACATGAGTTGCCTGGACGACGTCGCTGGCTATGGAGCTCCCGCGCTACCGGTCTTATTACCCTTGTGAGTTGCCTGGACACCTTCTTGGCTTCACTTTCACCTTGCGAGCGCCATTTTAAATTTTGACTAGTACAGGTTGAGGCCTTTGTTTTAGATTGCGTTCCATTTTTAATTTTTCGCGGGTTGAACGTCTTGTGTAGACTTCTGCTTTTATTCGGGTATTTATCGCGCCATTTTTCTTTTTCCGACAAATATTGAACGCGGTGAGGATATTTTCTTTGTTCATTATAATCTAAATTTATTTAACCTACGTCAAATCGATACGAAGCAAAAATTAACTCAGCAAGCCAGAATTTTTTGGCTGGCTTTTACCAAATTCGTATTAGAATTTGTTAGAAGTTGTTGTTTAGAACATGTTATTTTTAAAATATAATTATTTTCAAGTTATTCTATCTAGTTAGTTATCTTTTATTTGGAAAATAATGATGGCCTGCATGTGTGAAACTTTTGACCTATTAAGAGGCCTATTACGTGAAATCGCGAAATTGTTCGGTTTTCTCGTCCTAATTCTATGGTTTGCGTTAGTTGTTTGATATTACAATTACATTTTTATAATAGTTCGTTTTCTCTTCTACAAAAGTATCAAGAAACATTTTAGAGAACTTGTTTATATATTGAGTAATAATCATTCTCCGGATACATGTTTCGTAAAAAACGCTCGAAGACCTGTTTTCTCAGCTCTAATTTGTAGATTCTAATGAATATGGGCGATCAAACTATTTTTTATTATGTTACGTATATCCTATTCTTCATTTAGAGTAGAGTACATTTTCGTTAAATGCTTTTATTCTAAAGATATACCGAATTTAATATCGACCGAAAATGCTTCGAAACAAACCTCAATAACTCCGAAGTTCTAAATCAATGGGACGTCATATTTATATCAAAATATTTATCAACATTTGCTTAAACTATGATATTAATTTTAATTTGTAGAACGGTTTTGGTAATTTTTTATGAATAAAATAAAACTACCATAATTTAGTAGTTTTTTCATTCAGCCGGCTTGTTCCATTTAGTACCGCGCGAGCGCTTGTCGAGGTCGGACCTATGTCGGTTGTTCTTGAATAAAATATAGAAATATTTCGTAAAATGTCAGTGTGTGGGACTGTCAATTGCTGTAAAAACGCTGTTAGTGTGCGTGTATGTGTTATTGCGATACTACGACCGACATAAGTTGATCCGTTGATAACGATCAATTGTTATTTTTATTGATAACGATCAATTGTTGTTGTTGCTGGCCTAAGAATTGTACCACATCATTGTCATCTTGTTTAACCTTATTTATTTGGAGGTTATGCTGTAGGATGTGGATTGCATATCTAAAGTTATCTATCCTAATTAAAAAACAACAAGGCAACTTTTTTTGGTGAAACCGTCCAACGACTAAATGTAATTATGCCTATGATTTTTTTAGATTATGACTAACTTGCCGACCCGCCGACAGCTGCGCTTGCGTTTTTACGTTATTTACTAGTTTATGTTTTATAGCCTTTTTCGATCATTTTACTATCCAATACTGAAATCATATTTTAAATCGGACCCGCGGTTCCTGAGTAGAACGTTCAAACAAATAAACAAGCAATCTCCTCAGCTTGATAATTGTAGTATAGATTTCCATAATATTTATTACAAAGAAAATATTCCGTAATTTTTTGTTCTTATTTTTACCGAGTATCCAATATGTAAACAAAAAATAATGTACCTTTCTAATAAATACAGGGCGTCCCAAAGTTATGGGCCATGGAGGGGAAGTACCTTAAATATCGTAGATAGTGAATTTTGCTCAAACAAGACTTCATTTTATTTTTAAGTTGGTAATTCTGCATTCATTGATTTTCTAAAAATTACTTGCTTTGTCTGGGAATCGAACCGACTTACATGTAGAAAAAAAATACTCGATTTTTATGATACCAATCGAAAATATAGCTAAAAAATAATAACTCTGCTTAAGTAACATAGTATTTTAAAAGAAAGGAACAACGTGAAATTAATTATTTTAATCAAATAAAAAACATGAAACATTTTTTTTTGTAAATTAATTAATTAAATTACTTACTTTTTAAAATAAAATGAAGTCTTCTTTGAGCAAAATTCACTATCAACGATATATATGGTACTTCCCCTTCATGGCCCATAATTTTGGGACGCCCTGTATATAAAATAACACCCCTATTCAAGTTCCCACTGCTGGGATAGGGACTTCTCTCTTGACGAGATAGATTAGGCCTTAATTCACCACGCTGGCCAAGTGCGGGTTGGTTTTTTTTTAATATATAAATGAAATATTTTCAATAAGTTCGTAATAAAATAAAAATAAATAGTTTATCAAAATAAAAATATAATGGGAATTATTCAAGATGACACATGTAGATAAATGGATATTCTACATCTGTCTATGACATATGTAGATAAATGGATACCAATAAATATAAAAATAAATATAAAGTTCAGAACTACAAAAATAATACCGAAACATAATTAAAACCTTCATTAACGAAACTTTTATTTATTCAAACACAAATATACCATCTAACAAAACAAGCAACTTATATATAATATAATTTATTTGTTTTGTTATAATTAGAATTTGTATTTAGTCCGTTCAATTTAGACTTTCGAACTTACATAAAGTCCCAACATTCGACAAAAAAAAACATTTAATTACAAACCTACACACCAAATTTCAGAAGAATCGGTTTAAAAAAAAGTGGCCAGGTGCGAGTCGGACTCGCCCATGTAGGCTTCCGCAGCAATTGTTTATACGAAATAGTTTATGACGTATAATAAAAAAACTACTTGATAGATTTCGTTCAAACCAATTTTCGTTGTTAGTTTTTATGGTAATGTACAATATATATTTTTTCTAGATTTATCATCCTCTTAGTTTAGAAATTACAGGGGGGGGGACACTCTGTTTTCCACTTTGGAAGAGTCTCACGTCCAAACTATTAAGTTTAGAATTAAATGGTGTTAGAAACATTGTTATGATTTTTGAAGACCTATTCATAGATACCCCACACGTATGGGTTTGATTAAAAAAAAGTTTTTAAGTTTCAGTCCTATGTATGGGGACCCCCAAATGTAATTTATTTTTTTTCAATTTTTTTATGAAATCTTAGTGCGGTTCACGGAATACATCTACTGACTAAATTTCAGCTTTATAGCTCTTATAGTTTCAGAGAAAAACGGCTGTGACATACGGACGGACAGACGGACGGACGGACGGACGGACGGACGGACGGACGGACGGACATGACGAATCTATAAGGGTTCCGTTTTTGCCATTTGGCTACGGAACCCTAATGAGCCCATAAGATGAGATGAATGAGGACATTTAACTTCAATAAGACTATTTTCAGTTTTATTCTTATATAGATAATTATTAATCATGAATGTTTTAATTTAAAATTATGTACTTAATTGATTTCAAATAATCAATCAGATTTAAAATAAATATTGATATTATTAAGATAAAACATAATTGATTCAAATATTGAAATAAAAATATCCGCCATTTTGAATTTAGGAAAATATATTAAACACCTATCAATTAAATAAAAACATTAATATAATAATTATTTCAGAATGAAACTGAAAAAAATCCACTCAATAAAATGGAATTTATTCGATGCCATTTTCTACAGATCTAAAATAATTATTAGTATATTTGTATGTTTTAGATCGACGAAGTATCAAGATCATTTAGTATTTTTCATAGAATTCGCGTGACGCGCCGGTCACGTGGTGCATAAAATATCCAATTTCGCAAAACTTCAAAAAAGTAACAAGGCTCTTAAACATAACATTTGTGTATTCTGCATATTTCTAACTACCAACGCTATTCTAACAAGGCCTGGGACTTATTCTGGTGGCAGTAGAAATAACGGCTGAAATTTTAATCTTGTGTTCGATATTAAAATTTCTTTGTTTTGCAGGCGAGAACGGGACTGGCGTCAATTATCACGTGCAATATGTCACCGAGCCGCAAGAGATATACCAGAGCCATCAGACTATGTGAGTTTTAAAAACTAACCGACATATTTAAATATAATTACTAGTCTAGATTATGGAAAATCATCACATATTTATCTATCAGTAAATGCCAAATTCCTACGTAAATTATATTATAGGTAGGTAATTAAATTTATATTTTATGGAAACTGTTTAACAAAACTGTACATTATAAGTACTACCACGTACTACTTAGTAACTAAATAAATACAGCGTTTCAAATTTTCAGTCTACGGAGGTGGGCGTATCCAGCCGAGACGCCATTTTGATTTCACTTTCAGGAAATTCCACCTTCGCATATTGTGTCTGATCTACCTTATATTTTCTTTGATATCTATTAAATAAATAATAACGATTTGGAAATTTGACAGGGAAAATATGAATGCACTCATACATTCATGGGGTAATGGATATGTCAATAATAACTTCACTTCTCATTCGAGTTTAAAATGTCTATAACATTAGAAAAATAACTTTTATCAATGTATTTTAATCGGTTTCCATTTATGAGTGATTCACGGGAAAAGTTAAAAGTTACTAGTTAGTTAATGCTAAAGAGTTTTATGAAAAATGGCTAAACAACTAACATATACTTGAATCTACAACTTCTTACGTCGCAGGCGGATCTTCGCAGAAGAGGTCGTCATAATGAGCTACATAGGTATATTAGCTTAGTAGGGATTTGAACCCCCGATATTTAACCATCGAAACGGAATGACAGTCGAGTGTGGTCCCACCTTGGCCAACACGGCGTATCTGGCTAACCCCAGCCGAGTTATTACTTTTAATAGTAAATTTATAATTGATTTCTCTATTTGTTTTGATAGTAACTATGTAGGTTCACTGCCACTCCTCCATAATTCAATAGTTCCTATCCATCCAAAGGTTGCCTGGAAGAGATCGCTTTTAGCGATAAGGCCGCCAATTGTACAATTAGTTAAGTTTGTTTTCTTATATATTGTTTTGTCTATTTAAGTGTACAATAAAGTTATTATCTATCTATCTTATAGGTATATTTTTAAGATTAAAAATTTTAGATGTAACTATTGTAATACCTATTCTATACCAAATATTGTTGTACGCTCCAAGTGGGCAGACTGTTGATACTACCTAAATTTAAGAACTATTCTGTACCTACACAGTTTTACAATAAATAATTCTCTATCTTTATCTTTAAGCTATTGATGATATCGGTGATGTGTTCAGGGAAACTCTCCGCTCGTACCCCGTGTACGGCGTGGCCACGGTCGGCAACGGCGGCGCCGACGCCGACGGCGCGTGGGGCGGCTCCTCGGCCGACTACACGGCTTATGGCGTCGTGGTCAGTGTTACTTCTAATTTAATTAATAAGCTATTGAGTTATTTTTGTTGAATTTGATTTCAGAAAAAGCTTCCAAATTTTGAAATTTCTTATAACATCAAAATATTCTTCTTTTTACGAGAAATTTTAGTATTACATACATTGTGAAAAAAAGTACAAAAAAATTAACTTTGCAATGTGAATAAAGATCCCCAGTCCAGAGGTTTATAATTTTTAATTAATTAAATAAATAAATAATAAATATTACTGGACAATTTTACACAGCGACATCTAGCCCCGTGGTAAGCTCTAAGCTTGTGTTACGGGTGCTAGATTTCTGATATACTTAATATAATATACATACATATATAGATATTTTTATTATACATATATAACACCCAGACACCCGGAACAAATATTTGCAGATCATACAAATTGTTGTTCCGAGGCGGGAATCGAACCCGCAACCTCTTGCGTCGCAGGCGGACTTTCGCCCGCTGCGCCACAGAGGTCGTCTATAGTCATGATTTCAGGATATGGTTCATCATCCTTTTCCCTGTAGGTTGCCGGGGACGAGGCGGAGGCGCCCGCGTCCCCCGCCACGCCGGCCGCGCAGCCGCAGGCGCCGCGCATGCCGCCAGCCACCGTGCAATGGCTGCTAGACCACTACGAGACAGCTGAAGGTAACTTGTGTCCCCAACAGCTGTGTCTTATGGTCTCAGCACACATATCAACTCGGAAAGGGATCGTCACCGTATCGCCCTTCGCCTCGCCGTCAACCAGGCGTCAACCTAACGTAAGCACGTAAGCGTATCAGCAGCGCCTGCACGTCAACTCGGCTACGGCTAGGCGACTCCAATTAGTTTGCGTTGTAGGGAGTTTCATACAAACAATACTGAACGGCTCGAGGCGATACGGTGACGATCCCTTTTCGAGTTGATATGTGTGCTGAGACCTTTACAGTTACTGTGTCCTGTCGTGACTCTAACAGCGGCGCATGTGTTATCTTCAAGAACGTTAAGCTTCAACGTTCCCAAAAAGCGAGACATACAAAATGTTCGCTATTTCCCAATCCGGAACAAATTAAAAGAACACTAACTACACGGCTGCTTAGAACTTACAATAGAACATTCTCCAGTATTGATATCTTTAACAGCAAAATGAGCTTCAGAAGTGAGATTTTTCGAGTTTTGCAATACCTAATTCATTAATTATGTATTATTGTGTACCTATTTATGCAGGTAAGGTATCTATCTGTTTATCATTTATTAAATAAGATTTGACTTTAAAATGTAAATCCATAATTGGCCTTAAGGTATATTAATAAGTTTAGCTTAAGATTAGTGTAAGAGCTGTGGATTTTGTAATAAATAAATGTGGTCAGGCGTGTCCCTCCCGCGGTCGACGCTGTACGCCCACTACCTGCGCCACTGCGCGCTGCACGCGCTGGAGCCGGTGAACGCGGCGTCGTTCGGCAAGCTGATCCGCTCCGTGTTCGTGGGCCTGCGCACGCGCCGCCTCGGCACACGCGGCAACTCCAAGTACCACTACTACGGCATCCGCGCCAAGCCTACGGGCGACGCGCCGGACCGCCCGCCAGACGAGGAAGTGGTGGATGAGAAGGTAACTTCAGCTTTAACGCATTTTTCTCCTAATTCTCTGATGTTCCGTCCCTTGAATACGTAACACGCTAGTTTTACAGAAGGTGTAAATCTCGTCGTCATGTCTTTTTTTATTGAAGTTGACTGCGATGATCACAGACTTAACCCCTGCTCCAGACCTGTATCCGTATATGTTCCGTAATATAGGGGCCGATAATACAGCGTTAACCCTTGCAGGTGGATTCCGACGGTCGCCGTAACTCTGTATCGTCGAGCGGCGCGCGCTCCCCGCTGGGCGCGGCGTCGGCGCTGCACCGGCAGTTCCTGGGCTGCGTGTCGGCGCCGGAGCCGCCGCCGCCGCCGCCCGACGCCGGCGCCGCCGCGCACGCTCTGCGCCGTCACCACCGGTACGTGACTCGCTTAGGAAGCACGTCGTCCTGACCTTGCAGAACTTAGACAGTGTGTTTGTATTTACAAAACGGACCGCATAAAGCTTAACAACACAGTACTTAGTATTTTATTGTATAAATATATGATAGATTTAAATGTTGTCGCATTTATAGCGATAGTTTATTTAGTTCTTAGTAGTCGTAGCCGACGGCCACGTTATGGCAAAAGGTAGGCCTACTAGGTAAAAAAAAACACAGTACTTAGTCTACAGACTGCAGAATTATGTCAGAATTGTGTAGCATCGACATGCGGCCGTGCTTGAAACTCGCAGTCGCCAGCCGCAACGTCGCCTGCGGTTGTGTCTGCAGCCCATCTCAGAATTATTGTACCTTAGATGTATATCTATTTCAGGGAGCACGGCGCCTTGTTCCTGGAGGCGGCGGCGGCGCTGGACGCGGCCGGCGTGGAGGCGGCCTCGCGCGCCTTCTGGCGCCGCGCCGCCGCGCCCGACCCCGCCGCGCTGCAGGCGCTTTGCGACAGGTACGGGCACCTCTATATTGACGCTTGTGTGTGTGTGTATTTCGCTGTTGCGCAACAATAAAATAGTTTCATGTTGAAACGGCAAAATGCGTTTTTGCAGGAAGGACGTTTGCGCGTGGATCCGAGCGGCCGACACGGCCCTGTACCAGCGCGCCGTCGACATGCTGTTACCGGACGTTTTGCGCCCCATCCCCCCACAACTCACCCAAGTATGTACATAGGATTAAACTTCACTATTCCCTAAAGCGTAGCTATAAATCATGATGAAACGAATCATACGTATCCTATTGTAATGTTCGCAGGCTATCCGCAACTTCGCGAAGTCCGTGGAGAGCGCGGTGGGCGCGGGCAGTGCCGCAGCCCCGCGCGCCGCCGCCCGCGCCGCCGCACGCGCCGCCACCGCGCTAGCAGGCGCGTTGCGTCGCTACACCTCTCTCAACCACCTGGCGCAGGCTGCACGCGCCGTGCTCACCAACCAGCACCAGATACACCAGGTACAGTGCAACTGGCGCACCAGGCGCACTGGTAGCACCAGATACACCAGGTATCGTGCTGCTGCCCGTGCTACACTTCCCTACTTCATCGCGTACAGGCCGTCAGAATTCTGCAACCCTTGACACAGTTTTACTTTTACTTTTTTACTTTTACTTTTACTTCACTTTTTGAACAAACCCTTAAATTATCATCATCATATCAGCCCATTGACACCCACTGCTGGGTTAAGACCTCCGCTATCACTCCAACTGGCTCTTAAAATGACATGTAAACGAAGTGTAGTGTAAGAGTGCCGTGTGCAGATGGTGTCGGACCTGAACCGCGTGGACTTCCGCGTGGTGCGCGAGCAGGCGGGCTGGGCCTGCGCCTGCCCCTCGCCCGCCGTCGCGCACAAACTCGAGCACGACTTCAAGGTAATAAACATGTTAAATAGAAAACAATGTTTTTTTTTTGTTTGGTAACCCCAAATATGTCATTTTGTCATGTTGTTTCACGTTATGAAAAATTATAGGCTATGTAGTTTGTGTCACACTTATATAGATTTGTCGAAATTGTGTGTGAGTGAATGAACGTATACACATGGATTCAGACATTGAACTCAATGACTAGACAAAAAAAACACAAAAATATAAATTCGACTTCAAATTCAGCGCTAACAAGCAAGGAAATAATCTGTAAAGCAGTATTCGATATTCAAATTCAGAATCTGAGCGGATTGACGCGGCATAAAATACGCAAATTCGAATTCAAATTCAGCACAAATCAACAGTGAAAATATCTGTAAATGAGAATTCGTCATTTAAATTCAGAATAAGAACGGAGTGACGCGGTAAAACATACGCAAATTCGAATTCAAATACAGCGCCCATAAACAAGAAGGTTATCTGTATGGCGCTGATTCGAATTAATTCGAAGTTCGAATTCAAAGAGCGTCGAAAATCAGTGACATGCCAAATAATAAATCATTTTGTAAATTTGAAATGCCCGCCAAATTATTTATGGTAATTTTTTTTTATTGTTTGATTTGTTAATTGACAAACGTTACATAACTGACCGCCGAAGCGTTATTTTCAAAATGACGGATTATTAACTACTTATGCCTTTGTTGATCGATGCGGTATAGCGCTAATAAACCGAGTGTATAATATAGTGTCCTTGCAGGCGACTTTAAGCCGCGGCGCGACGCTGGAGCAGTGGGCGGACTGGCTGGAGCGGTGCGTGGAGACGGCGCTGGCGGGCGCGGGCGCGGGCGGCGGGGGGGACTTCGTGCCGCGCGCGCGCCGCCTGCTGCTCGACTGGTCCTTCTACTCCTCGCTCGTCATACGCGAGCTCACTCTCAGGTAGTATATAGTATACGCTGGAGCAGTGGGCGGACTGGCTGGAGCGGTGCGTGGAGACGGCGCTGGCGGGCGCGGGCGCGGGCGGCGGGGGGGACTTCGTGCCGCGCGCGCGCCGCCTGCTGCTCGACTGGTCCTTCTACTCCTCGCTCGTCATACGCGAGCTCACTCTCAGGTAGTATATAGTATACGCTGGAGCAGTGGGCGGACTGGCTGGAGCGGTGCGTGGAGACGGCGCTGGCGGGCGCGGGCGCGGGCGGCGGGGGGGACTTCGTGCCGCGCGCGCGCCGCCTGCTGCTCGACTGGTCCTTCTACTCCTCGCTCGTCATACGCGAGCTCACTCTCAGGTAGTATATAGTATACGCTGGAGCAGTGGGCGGACTGGCTGGAGCGGTGCGTGGAGACGGCGCTGGCGGGCGCGGGCGCGGGCGGCGGGGGGGACTTCGTGCCGCGCGCGCGCCGCCTGCTGCTCGACTGGTCCTTCTACTCCTCGCTCGTCATACGCGAGCTCACTCTCAGGTAGTATATAGTATACGCTGGAGCAGTGGGCGGACTGGCTGGAGCGGTGCGTGGAGACGGCGCTGGCGGGCGCGGGCGCGGGCGGCGGGGGGGACTTCGTGCCGCGCGCGCGCCGCCTGCTGCTCGACTGGTCCTTCTACTCCTCGCTCGTCATACGCGAGCTCACTCTCAGGTAGTATATAGTATACGCTGGAGCAGTGGGCGGACTGGCTGGAGCGGTGCGTGGAGACGGCGCTGGCGGGCGCGGGCGCGGGCGGCGGGGGGGACTTCGTGCCGCGCGCGCGCCGCCTGCTGCTCGACTGGTCCTTCTACTCCTCGCTCGTCATACGCGAGCTCACTCTCAGGTAGTATATAGTATACGCTGGAGCAGTGGGCGGACTGGCTGGAGCGGTGCGTGGAGACGGCGCTGGCGGGCGCGGGCGCGGGCGGCGGGGGGGACTTCGTGCCGCGCGCGCGCCGCCTGCTGCTCGACTGGTCCTTCTACTCCTCGCTCGTCATACGCGAGCTCACTCTCAGGTAGTATATAGTATACGCTGGAGCAGTGGGCGGACTGGCTGGAGCGGTGCGTGGAGACGGCGCTGGCGGGCGCGGGCGCGGGCGGCGGGGGGGACTTCGTGCCGCGCGCGCGCCGCCTGCTGCTCGACTGGTCCTTCTACTCCTCGCTCGTCATACGCGAGCTCACTCTCAGGTAGTATATAGTATACGCTGGAGCAGTGGGCGGATATCTGTACATTAACTCGACTTGTAGGACTTATACTTTTCGAGATATCGCAAAAATTGTGTTTTTCAAGATGGCGGCCGGGGAACAAGAGTGGCGACTCCACAAACTTCAGGATAGGGCTTCTAATGACCTCCTCCACTTGTCACAAAAATAAAATTTCGTCCTCTAAAAAATGCAATACTCGGTCCTTAAATTGTAACTTTTCAATGGACTAATAATGGAAAATCACATCCGTCGTAAACGAAATTTAGCTTTTCTCCTAATTTTCAGTTAGTGTAATACTCGATTCCGTACAGATCCGCCGCGTCGTTCGGCTCGTTCCACCTGATCCGGCTGCTGTACGACGAGTACGTGTCCTACCTCATCGAGAAGCGCGTGTCGGAGCACCAGGACTCGCCGCCCATCGCCGTCATGCATCCGCCGCAGGTATCTACCACGATATAGACAGATATACACTTATTTATATAATATCTACTAGTATGTCGTGAGTGTGTGAGCTGCAAGTAGCTCGCATGTATTCTAAAATGGGGACCTTTTTGGTACCAACAAGTTTTTTTTGGTGGAGATCGATAACCGAGAGTATTAGATAACTGTGATGGGAATCGACATTCATATCAAATTTTTTGATGGGGGAGGGTATTCAGGGGGGCCTGGGGGCGTGGGGTCACACATGCGTGGCGACTAACCTAACCCAACGAAGTTTATCAAAAATCCAGTTTCTGTAACAAGCATCGAGCTAACCACGGGGCTAGATGTTGCTGTGTGAACTGTCCCGCAATATTTTTTTTATATGTTTCCAGGATGACGAAGATGAAGAAGACCTTCCCCCAGCAGTGGGCGCGCCGGTCCCACGCGACCTGGACGACGAGGCCGACTGGGACTGGGAGGATGATGATGATGATGATGAACCTGAAACTAAGAAGGGAAAGAACGAGTGATGAAGACTCTTGAATAACCCTTAAAGTAAGAAGTAAATTGATTTTACGTATTTGGTAGATGTGTTTTTTCTCTCAAATAAAAATAGGTATCATGAATATTTAGGGCCTCTCAAGACGACACAATTTCAAATACGACCATACCATACTAATAAACACTTATCATCTCTGTCAATTGATTAAAGATAAGATAAGATTTATTTGTGTACTACAACATAAAATTAACATAATTTACAAGCGATAGCGTAAAGGAATGAGAATGTGTAGTCATTATTCTAACTAGTATAAATATAAATTGTCCTAATAACGTCGTAGCTATATTATACGAATTGGCTCTTTTCTACTAGAAAAGTAAAAAAAATCCTGACGATGTTCCAGGTATTTGGATGAAACTGTTGACGTTTTCTAGGTATAAAGCTCAGTTTATAAGATAATTAATTCGTTAGGTGACTCATGACCATCTTTACAGTTAAATAATACAGAACATCATAAAGAAATAACGCATTCATACAGCTACACTATGTATATTAGAATACTTTAAAATTACTAATAGATATCACACCATTGATATATGAGAAGTTCATCTCACATTAAAGTTTGTAAGTAAATTTAATCTTCGTAAAGTTAAATAATATATTTGAATTAGATTTATATTGTGTATATAAGTCATTAGATTAGTGTATAGTCGTGTCTCACTGATTCTGTCAATTCATGTTTAGTTTAAATAATTCTTCCAAATATTTTATAATATTTCTGGCTACTATTAGTTTTTAGTGATCATATCGCTATTTCTCTGTTACTTGCTGTATTCGACAATATTACGGCACTAAGTTTTGTTTAAGGAACTATTTACTATCTAGTTTTAGGTTTTCGAGATTAAATCATACAATAATGAGATATAAAACAATAGTAGGGCTTCGCTAAAAGGACCCTGAATGCTAGAATCTATTAATTACTTTTTTTATACTTTAGATAGATAGTGGTTAACTCACTTAGGCTTTCTAAATATTTGAAAATGGTATTAAAAATACAAGATCACAAGTTCACAACGTCCTCCAGTGGGAGCATTGATGCGACATCTATCAGTTTTACAAAGAACTTAGATTTTTTCTATGAAATTTTCTAATATTTATTGTCATTTTGGGTTTACTTTTAGGATATTTTTGTTAGTTTATTGAATAGTGAGGGTAGAAGATACGTTTAGGTATTGTCAACTCTAGATTGAGCGTTAGTGATTATGTAGATAAAATTGATGTTCCAATCCTGTCTTGCTGCTTAGAGCTTGGAACATAATGAGGTAACTTACAGCATAATGTGGTTTATGCGTAATATATAAAGGAATTTCAGTAATCAGGGTCTATGTAGTCCGTTTGTAATTAGTAGTTTTATTGTTAGCTTGGCACCTCTGTAGACGAAACATTTGTAAACTAAGTCATAAAAAATACTGTAATAATGTTTTTGAACACAAATAATATTCCATTAGTTAATATTAATTTAATAAGTACATAATATATTCTTGTTCTTGTTATTGTAAATAATGATTTTTGTTTTCTTTTGTTATTTGTCAGCTTTTGTATACTATAATATTTATCAATCAATGTACAATACCATAAAGTATATTCAATAAATAATTCATATGCACAATATGTTACCAAAGTTCGAAAACTGTAAATTTAAATGCACATTTAACAATTAACTATTTCAGTTTGATTATTTTAGGTATTTAGAAATGATCTATCTATATATTAGTTTATGTACATAGTTATCACAAATGTGCAAGGGTGAAGCATATAGTTCAATAGAATTACTTCTAAATAGTACCGTATCATTTTCTGTGGTTAATATAAAGGGTGTCCCAACAAGAACGCACGATTTAAATTTTAAATAAAACACAGATAATTTAAAAAAAAATCGTGTAACTTTATTATATCGTAAAGTAGACAGAATGAGGTTATGTATGGCAGAACATATCGGGCAGATGACCGCCGCGGCTTTGCTGGCACACACGCGATCTTTTAATGAAATTTTCAATGACCGTTTTGCATAAATGCTGCGGTATTTCATTAATGCAGCGTCCAATTTCCTCTTTTAAGGCTTGAGTCGTCGTCGGCTTATTCGCGTAAACCATCGACTTCAAAAAACCCCAAAGAAAAAAGTCTAATGGTGTTAAATCGCAAGAATTAGGGGGCCACCAAATCGAGAGATCACACGACTAGGAAATGTTTCATGCAGTAATTGCATCGTTTCTCTGTCTGTGTGGCAAGTGGCCCCGTCTTATTGAAACCACATTGCTTCCACATCAATATCCTCTAATTCGGCTAGAAAAAACTTTGTTATCATGTCGCAATATCGAGCTCCGAACTGTATGCGCTAAACTTTCATTACTTTTGAAATATTGTTTAATAATAAAAACGCGTTGATCTTTTATATAACCCGCCATTTTAACAAACCTTAAACATTCAGCCGTCAAATAGTATATTTTTTAGGGTTGCCAGCACTAAAATACAAAAATGGCGCCAAATTTAAATCGTGCGTTCTTGTTGGGACACCCGTTACTATACCTTTGGTTTTATAATGTTATTAATATTCTATAGTCACTAATAATTACATACTTATTGAATTTTGTGAAGAAATCTTTATTGAACTGACGATTAGTGCAATTAATTATTATACAAGATAGTAACTCATGAACGTCTACTCTATATATGTAGTATTTTACATTTAATATCTGATTACTATTGTGGCCTAAATCTAATGTGTGTATTCTAATGTTAATAAATGTAGTTGTATACGATTTCATCTGTGTATTAAACATATAATTCTAGGTATATATCAATATCATTTATTACATTATAATGGCCAATTAACTTTATGGACGCGACATTTAAATTTAATCCAATTAATATTTTTGTCATCTTATTATTTTAATACATTCGCTACAGAATTTAGCAATTAGGTAGATATTATGGCATATATTTCGTGTTTCACCGTATGTAGAATGTTTTCGGTGTAGAAATGTTGAAAATTACAGAATAGTTCTCACTAATTTGACCCCCGTAGTTTGAAATTGCATTTCCAATTATTTTTGTATTTGTCGCGTTCACTACTAACTCAATGGGCAGTTTGTTAGATACAAAATATTTTTCTGCAAAAACAAAGTAAAGCCTTACGTGTTGCCTTAAACTCTGTAAAGATGCGGGACTCAACGCAGGTTGTGTTTCAAGCGAATACTATGTTGTGATTAGAATAACGTACCTACAATATCATGTTTGACAGTCAGATGCAGGGTTAACCAAACTGAACTAACACGGATCTATACTAATATTATAAAGCTGAAAAGTTAGTTTGTTTGAAAGCGCTAATCTCTAATGGCCTCTACACACCAAAGCCGCCGGCCCGCCGGCACAGCCCGGCGGCCTAACCCGCCGGCCTTATTTTGTATACAAAATAAGGCCGGCGGGTACAAAATAAGGCCGGCGGGTTGGGCCGCCGGGCTGTGCCGGCGGGTGGTGTGTAGAGCGCTTAAGCTATGGAACAGCTGCGAACATTATTTCAGTGTAGAATTGTACTACATTTATCGAGAAAGGCTAGATAATGTACAACGCAAGCGAAGCTGTCGACGGAGGGCTAGTAATTGATTTTTCCGTAATTATGTTATATCAGTTTGGTTTTCTTCTATCTAACTGTACAACGCCCTTATCGTCCATGAAATGGTACCTTGATTTACGAAATTCTTTTAAAAACGATATTGATATTAAGCGTTATGGAATTCATCTAAATCTAACAATGTATCGGTAATGCCTTTTGAATTTGAGTAGAAATCTATATTTTTTGTATCGTAATATTTGTGGAATGTATCAATGTTAGATTATTGCTGTTGTGAAAACGTGAATTTCACTTGTTTGTAGGCCGGGCCATTTCTCTTGGAAATATCGAAATCGTATTGAGTTATTTTCTCGTCTCTTATTATTGCTGATATGGTGGAAACAGGTACCATGCTGAATATCCACAAGGATATTATCGAGTGAAATTCGCGTTATAAATGTTATTTATCTGAAAATAATCGTTTAGAAACTAAGTTAAAGTTGAATGTGTAGTTTTAGAGTAAATAGGCGACTGTACCAGCCAAAGTTTAGGAATTTTTAGTTCTGTGTTCCTCATTAAAAAGATGTAAGTAATTACGATTCAATATACTTACAGGTTTTCCGTAGAACCGTCGTAAGTTCTATAGGCGTCTGAAGTAGAACAAAATATCTACATAATGTCAAATAATAAAATTATTCTATATTAAAGCTCAATTTTTTATGTATCTATTTATTTATGATAATTACTGGATGTTAATGAAAATATGTTAGAAATATGTAACGATCTAATTTCATTCAATTTAATCATACTAGTCAAAAGGAGTATACCTAAACATTTTCGCATATACAGCTACAGCTTACGGTTAACAGTATTGTGTAGCATAATACTTTGATTATCTGAAACCAATGAAGTAGGCATATTACTCTTACGTGTTATAATATTTCAGTTTATTTGACCGCCGTTGTACATATTTGGCTAAAGCACTGAGCCAGCATGTTGTGCTAAGGGATCCGATTGTAGATGTCGCTGTTTACACATTGGTGTACCAAAAATTATGCCTTTAAATCTTGAAATTGCCGCTAAATTTATTTAAAAAGCGGCAGTATGTATGCGCTTGCCGGCCAGTTTGCGCTAGCCACCACCATCCTGCAAAAGTGTCTGCTGGCCAAATATGAACAGCGGTCATAACAATGATAATTGAATTAATCCAGTTGAAACTGTAGGTATGTAACTTGTATAAGGTATTTTACGGAAATACGTTGAAGTTTAGAGCGGCGTAGACAGCACAGAGCTATAGTACGTAGTGTCTGGACACGCGAGCTTATTTTGTACTCTTAGTCATAACTATCCGTTTCAATATGTTTAGGAATGTATCGAACAACGAATTACGGGGCTACAATCCTGTCCTACTAATAAGTATCAATAGACATTTAAAATATTGTCCTTGAATTCTTACTAAGGGATAAGTATAACATACAGTAAATACATAGTAGGGACAATACAAAAAGCTAAATATGTCAATCTGGCCCAAAATTTTGGCACTACTGTAAAGTACTAAAACGTCTATTTCAGGATTTTGGCCCTAGGAGAGTAGAGTAAGGTTAAGTATTCGTTGTTGTATAGATGTGAGGAGTATGGAATTAATGTCTGAAAATAAACCTAGTCATGTGTTTATATTCGTGTTTCATTTTATCCCACAAATTATTTAATGAAATATCCTCATCCTAACGGTGAAGGCAAACATCGTAAGAAACCAAGAAAAGCAAGTACTAAGAAGTTTGAAGGACATTTGTCATTCACCAACCCGCACTTGGCCAGCGTGGTGGGTTTAAACGCTAATCTCTGTTGTCCAAGTTCTTGTGTCCCAGCAGTGGGAACATTATAAAGGGATGATTATAATATAAGGGGGAATAGAAATAATACAACAAATCTTGTTCTCATAAATATTATTCAACATTAAGTACAGCCTTACACGGCCGCAGCCGAACAAAAAATAATATTTACAGAGAAGTCCTATAAATAAATATGAGACGCACTGCCACATACCACATCTATACCTTTCACATCCACTTTAATAGTACATCAATTATTAATTTAATCAACCGTTAAAAACCCTCGAAACCTTGATCGAAAACAGAAACAAAACGATAAAATCGGGCCTATACATCTATTCACACTTGTCAATATAATGTAAATAGAAAAATAATATTTTATAACTAGTTAAACTAAATTTCTTAACTAATACAGAAACTTGTTTAGTAAATCTTCCATTAAAAAGTAAATTGATAGTTGTATGGATCCTCAAATGATTTCTAACGCTGAGATGTTAAAAGTCTAGGATCCAAGATTGGACCTAAATCTGACTGCTAAGATCTAAAGCAGGCTTTAAGCGCGTTGATAGAAAGGCTGTGACAATAACAAAATAGACGTCAAGATATAATATACCTATATGACAAGTTATTTACAAAATGAAACGAAAATTTACAATTTTATACAAAAACATGGCGGATTAACAAAGTTATTAACAAAAGCCGAAACAGTTTCAATATTTCCGAAAAATAATTTCTTTGGTAAAGATAGCTAATGCTAACTTTCTGTTGCCACACGGTACGGTAATTTACAAAATAACGTTAGTACGGCAAATTAAGGTTAGATATTGTGCAAACATGAAAGTCTCCAAAAATCAACTAAGGTACCGTTTGACAACGTCACCTACTCGTACATCCGCGGATCTTGCTAACACACCACCACTAACCTATCTTATCTAATAAGGCGGTGTGAGTCTAGCGAGAACTAAAATCTAAAATAAACTCAACCAGAGGCTGAAACCACGATTATTCAGATAAACTTCATACAAAGCAAGATTTTGGGTAGGTCTAATATTTACAAAATATAACCATAAAATAATTAAACAATCCGTTTTTTTAAGTTATCTAATATTATTATGTTTACGGTTAGTATCTACCCTATTTAAATGTTTCCATAAGCCATTGGTTTTCAATAAAATAAAAATAAATATTTAAACAAATTGATTCAAAGATCGCTTTAAAGAGTATGCCAACGTCAGTTTAGATGGTATAGAATGGATTTGACTGCCATGTGTTGGTTTCAGCTCGTGGGTCGGTGGTCGGGCGCGGTCAGACTGCGAGCGCGGCGGAGCGCTTGTCGCGGTTCTTGCCGCGCGCCACGGTGCGGGCCTTGTCCGCCGCTGAGTTTTGCAGGTGCTGGAATTAAAAATAGGTGATTTATTGTAAAGAATGTACAGACAGTTGTTATTTACGGGCCGCATTCTTACTGCGATGTACGATGTGCGATCCTCCTAAGAATACCAACACGACCACGTAATTATCGTCACCTAACTAAAGATGTCTATATTATTTTACTATTTTAACATTTCAAGAGTTCTGTTCGATCTAGATTTGTACTACTTTTTACTTAGAATCACTTTCATAGTGATGGATACAAACTAGAAGTGTTGCTTGCAGTCTGTGCTATCTATGCTAGTGGACGCAGCCTTAGTTGCACTCACCCGCTGCAGCTTGTTCATACTGTTACATTTCAAGAGTTTTGTTCGATCTAGATTTGTACTACTTTTTACATAGAATCACTTTCATAGTGACGCATACAAACTAGAAGTGTTGCTTGCAGTCTGCAATATCTATGTTAGTGGACTATGTCTATGCTAGTGGACGCAGCCTTAGTTGCACTCACCCGCTGCAGCTTGTTCATCCTGCCGGCGGGCGCGGGGGCTGGGAGGGGCGCGGCGTCGGGCAGCGAGAGCGCGGCGCGCAGCGCGGGGCAGTGCGGCGCCAGCGCCTGCAGGCCGCCGCCCAGCGCCGCCGCCGCCGCGCCGTACGCCGCGCCGCCGCTCCACGTGTCCGTGCGCACCGTCTCCAAGCCCACGCGCACCGACACACAAGGGACCGTGTCGTCCTAAAACAAAAACATTCATTGTTATTTTATTTTTCCATTTCAGCTAATCCACAAGACTACGTTTGACTTGATGACCCAATTTCTTCTACGAACGTACTTATTTCTGGCACATTACCCTCTCTATATCAGTCTCTTCGAGTGACTCCGATGATCCTATTCATAAGGGCAACATAGTACTGACCTCGAAGTACTTGAGTATGTCGCGGAAGGTGGCGCGCTGCAGCTTGCGGTCGCGTTTGGCGCGGAACTTGTGCGAGTCGCGCGCCAGCGCCTCGAGGCGCGGTAGCAGCGCGTCGGCCGCCGCGCCCAGCTCCGCGTCCTCGCACTCCGACGTGACGCGCTCGTGGGCGATCGCCAGCGCCAGGCCCGCTGCCATTCGCACCTGGAATTTACATAATGAATTTTACATTGATTACTGGTACAAACAAGCCGTGCCAGCCGTCCCTCTTGTACCACTGAGACACACATTACCTCTAGAGACACAGCCTCCAGCAGCTCCGCCAGTTTGTTGAAGCTGGGCGGCGCCTGGCGCAGCAGCGCGGCGGCGTGCGGCGGCGCCAGCAGCGGCAGCAGCAGCGCCCAGCCGTCCCTCTTGTACCACTGAGACACACATTACCTCTAGAGACACAGCCTCCAGCAGCTCCGCCAGTTTGTTGAAGCTGGGCGGCGCCTGGCGCAGCAGCGCGGCGGCGTGCGGCGGCGCCAGCAGCGGCAGCAGCAGCGCCCAGCCGTCCCTCTTGTACCACTGAGACACACATTACCTCTAGAGACACAGCCTCCAGCAGCTCCGCCAGTTTGTTGAAGCTGGGCGGCGCCTGGCGCAGCAGCGCGGCGGCGTGCGGCGGCGCCAGCAGCGGCAGCAGCAGCGCCCAGCCGTCCCTCTTGTACCACTGAGACACACATTACCTCTAGAGACACAGCCTCCAGCAGCTCCGCCAGTTTGTTGAAGCTGGGCGGCGCCTGGCGCAGCAGCGCGGCGGCGTGCGGCGGCGCCAGCAGCGGCAGCAGCAGCGCCCAGCCGTCCCTCTTGTACCACTGAGACACACATTACCTCTAGAGACACAGCCTCCAGCAGCTCCGCCAGTTTGTTGAAGCTGGGCGGCGCCTGGCGCAGCAGCGCGGCGGCGTGCGGCGGCGCCAGCAGCGGCAGCAGCAGCGCCCAGCCGTCCAACGCCGCGGCGTGCAACGCGCCCTCCTCTACTACCGAACCGGACACTTTCACGCTGCCATCACCCTGGAATCAAACAAGGCTATTAACAATTGTACTGCGGGCGAGATACCGGAGCGCGCGGCTGCTCAGGGATCTCGCCCGCAGTGAGAACCGCGCGCGCGACCTGAGAGGAGACGGAGCACGGCGGGACGCTCACTCCTCCTGATAAAGACTGCTCTTGTTGTGGTCGAAACGTTGAGAGTTGTTTAACTCCTGTATAAATACGTGAGTAATTCCCGTTTTATAAAATGAATAGTATAACTATTTTTAATTTTTTATAACTCACGAAAATTTGGAAAGTGAAACAATAGGCCATATTAACACTTAACCGGCGTCAACACAGTGAGACGCAACTGTTCGCTACAGGGACTTCATGAATGTCATTTATGTACAAAATGAACAATGTCGGTCCCAGTATGCTACCCTGAGGTACGCCATACCACACCACACCAGGCTCGCTTATAGTTTCACCGATTTTACGATACATTGGCTCCGTAGCAATCATCTTAGTAGCCTTGGAACCAGTCCAGAGTATGACCGCGAATTCCTAACCACTCAAGCTTTTGGTGCTTGGATGTTGAAGTATTATATTGATAAGTTACCTTGAGATAGCTGCCACTGAAGATGGTTTCAAACATGCGCATAACATCCAATATTTCGGTTAGATCTTCTTCCAGCAAGTAGCACAGCAGTGATAATGATGAACAAATCTGTAATGAATTCGAATCTTTTTAATGATCAGCATTAAAAATATATACAACTCGAATTTTCATCCTGTTAATCACTATTTTACCTAACAAGGTAAGCCAACCCTAGTGGGGTAAGCTAGTACCAATATAGGATGAACCATTTTTAAAATGAACGCCCCTCCACCGCGGTTACACGTACATGCAAAAAGGTGTATAGATACAACACACATAAATTGATCTTTGTCATTGGATGTTCATTAACGTATAAGCAAACAGTATCACTTTGACAGACAGATGAGCCAACTTTGGCTCATCTGTCTGTCAAAGTGACAGTACAGTAAAGTTGTAGCACGCACACAAGTATAGTGATGCAATAAGTATTTCCTCTCGCACGTTGAAATTATCACGGTTTTGTGGAGGGGAGTTCATTTTTAGAATGGATTATCTCTACGTACCTCTGCGCGTGTTTCAAGCGACGCCGACTTGTCTGTGGCGGCGGCGACCAGCGCCGGCCGAACTTCCTTTACAAACTCCTCGGCACCGTCTTCACCGATCTACAAACAAACAAACATGCTAGTTACAAGAAATAAAAACATTTTATATAATAAGAAACCAGACCTAATGATTATTTAGCGACTGTTACAACATCTATACTATTAATAAATCTGAAAGGGTTGGCCATGGTGTAGGTTAGTTTGTTTTCAGAGATACTGTGTTTATAGGCTTAAAAATTATTCTATTTTCAATAATCAATATCAGTAAATATCAATTTAATGTGATTGTACTGCTCCCTAGATATATCATTCAACAACAGTAATTATTTGGGAAATTATACAGATAATCTAAGTGTCCCAATAATAATAATTCATGAACATTTGAATGATGGTATAGGTATATCACCCGTGTATCCTAAAGTCACAAGACTCACAAGTGTAAACTACAGTATAATATTTAGGTATAGGTATGCATTGCATCACATACCCACTTAGTTTCCAGTGGACACAGACGTCATTATACCGAACCGCAGCTAATATACCGACTATTATGGAAACGACCTTCCAATAGAGCACAACTTATCGTGGTCATCTCAATGCCATCGTCATAACACGTGCAACATGCAAATTGTGTATTTATATCATTTCCGCGTTTTGAAATGTGTTAAGGGAAATGTGGTGTACAATAAAGTGTATTGTATTGTATAATCCCACACGACTTGACTTCTAACACTTGGTGTTACTAAAAAAAATTGTATTTGTATAAGCCGCGCACTTAAAGAATTGATCTATAAATGGCGTCCGCTCGCATGCGTTCTCGCTCACTCTCTATACTTTTATCCTTGTTTTGCCAATCGTACCATACGTACCCGCCGCCATTTTCAAATCATTTTTCTATCTGCGCTGGTTATATTTGTACCAACCTGCAAAGCCAACAAAGGCGCCAATCCCGCAGCGGCTCTCCTCTCTCCGTCCTTGCCCCTCCTGAGCGCCTTGCTGACGTGGTCGGCCAGCGTGGCGCGGTGCGCGGCCAGCACGCCCGCGAGGTACCGCCGCTGCAGGTCCGCGCGCAGAGACACCAGCGCCTTCGCGCGGGCGGCGTTCGCGCGCGCGCCCAGACCGTCGATCTGCTCGAGGACTTTCTCTTCTAGCTTCTCTTGGATGTCCGTTTCTGGAAGGTTTAATGGCTTGTTAGGACTTCAAAGTAGACAGGCAATGGATGTGGTTAGCACAGGACTGTTGGAGTTTAGCACGTGAGTAGTAGTTTTGAGTTTGTGCCATGTGGTGCCTTAGAATAGTACCAACTTATCTAATACCCCGGGAATTATATCAGAAACAGGGCGTCAGTTATTTTAGGGAATAAGTGGGACGTTATAATGTGGGTTGTTCGTAGTAATTATGTTTAAAATACATTTTCCGGAAGGAATATATTTGTTAGCTGTAGGCCCTTGGGCCATTCATTCAAAAGCATTTATTTTATAGCTGTCGGGAATTTTCGACAACTCTCGAAGATAGCACATCCAGCTACAAGTAATTTCTCTTAAAGCGGGCCCTAAGATCTCAATGTTCATCTCAAAATCACGATGTTTTATTTACAATTTCATTTATACTTATTTAAATTACACTCAACTATAAAACTATTTTTTTTTTGGAATTACCGCAAAGTTTTTAACTTAATTTATAATACTTTTAAATTAAAGTCTAGCCTTATGTTAACTTATAAAACAAAGGCCACACTGACTTTTGGCTTTGTCACAAACGAGTTATGCTAATCAATAAGCAAACAGAGAAAAATAGCTAAAACATTCCGCTGCCATTTTGGGAACATGATTTACGAGTCTGTGACCAAACTGTATTAAAACATTCAAGGTCCCGAGTTACCACACTGATCTTCTCGGTCTTATCGGTATGCGATAACCTTGCAGCCCCAATACATTAAATTTGTGTTGTCTTCGTTTTTATGTAAAATAAAAAAGAAATATAAATAATCTTTCAATTCGTACCAACATCGGTTCCGGAGTTTCAAACTCTTCAGTTTTATAATATTAGTCAATCTATACGCAACAGTAGTGGTTAGGAAAGGCGATTGGTTATTTTTGTTGGTTTGCGATCGACTTGCATGTCCGGTACTCTGCGCGCGGCGGTCCGGCTCTCGTCCGACGGTGGCGCCACGGGATCGGGACGCGAGCGGGGCGGGTCACGCTTCGCGAAAACTATTTATTATGTAAAAATTACTAAAGCTATTTTAAACCTAAAGATTACTTTATGATCGTTATAATATAACGAATAAACCTGTAAAATAATATTACCCATCGTACCTACATTTTTATTTAGTAAAAAATTATCAAAGTTAGGGTGGTAGCATATTTAGATCGATTTTCCACAAGTTTATTTTTTTGTGATTTACTTGTGATATCTGTATTAATAACAAAAAAGGTTTAACAAACTAGACTCTAACCCCGTTAGAACGGTACCAAAAATATAATAAAACATTCAGGAGAAGCATTATAAATAAATTTTTCAAAATAGGTCTCCGCAACCTCAAATTTGTTTATGCCGGCAAGCAAAATGGTTGCCGCCCTGGCCTGCGCAGACGAGAAATTTTAGGCGAGCGTTTTCAGATTTGTACCTACAATATACGAATGTAATATTGATTTTAGTATGTAACCTACCTAGATAACAATAATAATTATGATCACTAAACTAGATTATCCTAGATAGTATAAATTTGTGTGTAGCAGTGAATTGTTCAGCAATATTTACTTATTATTGATTTTTTTTTCAGTGGAAATGGAAAAAACATTAATAATATGTATATGTAAAATAAAATATTTGTAAAATATAAACGCAAATTAACAAACAAATCAACTCAAAAAACCGACCGTGGAAATCTCGTCTGTACGACCCTCACATTCACACACGTCCGAAACACTTTTTTAACCAACGTTCACAGGCTGATTACCCGACTTACCAAATCCGAAAAATCTATGAAAAACAAGATCTTTATTAGTTTTCTAACTGTATACAATTATTCTAGATAGATAGTTTAACGATTTAAAGACATTACTTCTCAAAAATATAATTTTAGTATTACGTAAGAAATTATCACACCACCATCTTCTTACAAAAACAACGATTCGATTATCTGTTTTACTAAAATACACAACTTTGGAGTGTAGAGAGTAAAGTTGTTTTTACTCTTAAATCACGAGTAGAATACAAGGAAAAATTACATGTATCACAATCCCTAAATAAACAATCAAATACAAAGAAATTACTGTTTAAATATGGAGCTCAAAAATCACGAACTCTCATACACGCAGGCTCATAGAAATGATTTTTTTTAAAAATATTTGTGTTGTTTGGTACGAAAATGAATGAATGACTGAATAGAATAATTCATGTCAGTGTCATTTAATACGCCAGGCAGCGTCAAGCAACCATAGATTGAACAGAAATGAGAAATCCAAGGGGCGAAAAATTTTGGTTAAAAAAGTGTTTCGGGCGTATGCTTGTCGAGTCAATTTGGTTACTTTTTTAACAATGGACATTGAGGTCGATAAGATAGGCGGTAATGAAACTGAATTATGCAAGTGACTGATAAAGAACTAACGAATACCTTTCATTCGTCTTTCATTCCACCTGTTAATGTTACAGATCACGTTCTTGGCATTTACGTGTGAATGTTAATTATAGAAATTAAGGAATGTTAAAATATTATTGGACATTTCGTTATCACACGTAATCGTAATATTTATCAGGCTTTATACCTATGATTAAAGATACTGAGATTTTTTTTTTGTATTTTACTGTGATTAATAGTACGTTTTAAAATTAGAAGAATATTAATAAGTATCAGACTGATATACATTATATGGTGTTTTTCCACCAAAATTACGTTGCTATAGATATCCACTGAATTGCTGATGACACATGTAGATATTGTGGAATAGCGGCCTTATTCAGCATCTACACATCACATTTTTTTTATAACAAATGCCATAAAAATTCAACCTCAAAGCTTCAGAAGAAGAAAGTATAAGGAAGGAGTCATAAGACTGATTCCATCGCCGAAGCGGCCTGCAAGCTCTTACTCTGTTTCTTCGCAGGCTCCACTTCCAGTTGAGCGGCGTATAGCGGCTGCATGTTGGTATTCTGCTCGGGCTCGGTGGGCACCGTGACGCGGGTAATGTCGCGGCGCGGCCGGCCGCGGCGGCGAGCAGACGGCTCCAATAGCTCTGCCAGACATTCAGCTTCCATTCATACTATGACTGGGTTTGACCGTGTTCCCATTCATACTTCATGGTATGGTTATAAGCGAATGTAGATGTGGTTGAATGAATTAAATTTGATGGATAGTGATTGGGTAAGCATGAAATAACTATCGAGTACCTAGGTACATTGAAATGCATTTAATATTCAGAGTAATGTGATGACGTAGTCAAGTTGTGTATAATGACAATAGAGAGGATAATTGAATACCCTGTCTTTTGAGTTGATAAGACACTTAAATGAATAATTAAGTAAACCACCACCACGCCACCAACAGTCACAAAGCACACATACAATCCTACGTATCAATCAGATCGCCCAAATTGCCAGCCCTTATATCCACTATACCTTTAGTGCCGAAAGGTAAGAATTTATGATGACGTCTGCCTATGGCGCATTTTGAAAACTACCTACCTACGTCATAATACGTAGTTATTATAACCACAGTACATACAGTATGTCCACTGCTGAACATCAAAATTAATCAAAATTTCTAAAAGATATCCTGTGATTTCGGTCGGAGCGGCTTACATCCATTGTGAACCGCATCTTGTTAGTGGGCGTTCAATTTTAGCTACGCTTTCACACCACAACATATTTACTAAGGTCAAGTATTTTGAGAATTGAAGTTACTTATTCTAAATACAACGAATTCTACCTTGAATTCTAAAATAAATTTAGAAGCCGCGGAAATTGCAATGGCGTGTGATGCGGCGTCTTATGACTCGTGAAGTTATGAATCATGGCGTCATTGATCCCGGTGACCGAGCTTGTGATTCATTGTCTTATTAACTACAAGATGCTACGCATCTGCCCGCGTTATAATTGATTTTCCCGCGGTAAAAAGTAGCGTTATGTGTTACTCTGATTTTAAACTGCTATAGATGATTTATAACTGTTGCTAGCCATTTCTCAAATAAATTTGTACACGGAAATCGGTAAAACATGTTGATAACTACCGAATATGACTTTGAAATAATTTATTTTACACATGTTTGTGCAAATAAAGTTATATCTATCTGATATGTAAGACATACCACTGTGATGATTCATTAAAATCCATCCAGTACTTTTTAAGAGAAACCTGTACCCCAAAATAGTGTTGTAGTACATTCAGTCTGGTTCAATCGATAATTGGATTTAAGCTTTTTCAGTTTTTAACATTAACCAAGGTTGAATTTGCATTCATTTGTGCTTAGGGACTTAATTTAAAATTGCATAACAAAATCTTTGATTGTAAAATATATTTCTAAATTTTTAGATTTATGTAACAAATGTTTTCCAATAAGGTATTTCAGGAAATACTGCACCAAAAGGTTACTGTAGTAATATTGTTTTGTGATACCTACATATTTTGTTTTTGTTTGGGTCTTTTTGTTATCTTATGCCACTGTAAAGTTATGTTTTATTTCACACATGTGTGACCAATTATACAACATATTTGGTATATATTTTTATTATTTCTGCTTTAATATTTGTATCATTGTAGGAAATCGCTAGTTGGTACCTTGGTCTTAAAAAACATTAAAAACATTTTTCAACAATTCGCAAATCATGTTCAACCTTCAAAGGTTATTCACATCACCTGTCCACTTGTGAAAACAAACATGTGAATCATGGGAAGTAGGTGATGGAATATTTATTAAAAACTCACCATTCAAATTCAAAAAGTTCATTATAATATAGACTACGATAAATTTATCTTATCTGAGGAATGTAAACAAAATTTATCTACCCTTGGCAGACAATAGGTAAAACATGGGCTTGTGTCCAAATTATGACAGCTCAAAGTATGTAAATATTTTAAATTTTAACTAATCAACTAATGAAATTATTTACCACACAGTTTGGTAGGAGAGCAACCAGACATCTGACATGTTGTGCAACAACAAGCAATCACTTTCAAGAGACAAATTTATCGTTATGTTGTAAATATACTTTAAAAAAAATGTTAATTACATTTTTTTATAATGCTTGTTCAAATTTTGGTCATCCAAATGCATTATTAAAATATAGCTAACATAGTGTTACACAACATTTAAGTTTCAGTTTACGGCAGTATTTCATGATAATTCCAATAAATGTTGCACATGTTTTTCTACATGTACCACAATATCATACAAATGAATTATATAAATTTTTGTTCAAAATATTAAAAAAACCATTTAATTCAATCAAATATTTCAGATCAATACATATCACAACATTGAATAATATTTGGTGATGGTGCAATTATTATTTCTCTGTATTCACTACAGTACATGTCTTCAGTATTATCTCTGACTTAGTGCACAGTGGAATGGGCATTCTACTCTTTGTTGCAAACTGGATAAAACACAAGCCAATTGTACTCTTACCTGGATCATCGTGGTTGCTCTTGACATCGGACTGCAGCGAGCCTTCTGACATATTATCTATGGTCATGTCAATTCCGGCATCCTCATCTGAGGAGTAAGCCTGCTCCGTTCTCTTATGCTCTGAAAATTTCAACACAAATATCTATTAATAGGATAGGTTCTAGGTAGTTCCTGTTCAGAATAGGTATCTAGTTTACACACCATTATGAAATGTGTAGGAATTTTGTGTATCTTAAAACAACCTCAAATAGTAAAAATAACAACAATGTTTGTATTCCTGAATTTAACACTGACTTCAGCAGAAATGAATAAAAATATTACACAATATTGAGTCATCAAACCCTTGTTTTGTTTACTAATATTGTAGACAAAGATACTGTTTAAATATTTCATAATGGGATGTAAACACTTCAATTTCCATTAAAATGAAGGGTATAGAGAAAATGGTGTAAATAACCCTTATACCAGGTTCCTACTAACAAGTAGAGCATGCCATCATAAGGAAGTGAATGTAGCTGTTACATAAAATTACATAATGTTTATCATTACTGAGTCAAGGCCAAATAAACTAATATGCCTACTTATATTTTTCATAGTTCTGGTCCTTGATATAGGACTTAATATTGAGCAATTATCAATTCAGAGACAAATCGTTTGCGAAAATAGTAACATGTGTAACCTTGCAAGAATTCGTGAAAGTTTACTAATGAATGTGTTGGTCTTTATGAGGACAACTGATTCCATGAACCAACCATAAGGTGTACCAAATATCTTGCCTAGACGATGATAATTACCATGGAAATGTGAATACGTAGTCGCAAACGTCATTTCAAGGGGCACGTTCTGCGAAAAACGCGCCACTGCGACCACAAGGGCACCGCGTGACGTTTATACATTCTTTGCCAATTCTACACTTTTTCAACTAAAATATTATACGGACAGATCTTTAAAGGACACAATACTCACCGTATTTTCCTTTTCTTTTTCCTTTAGGCATGGTTGTAACCAAATAAGCGCACTTCACAACAAAAAAGCTAAAAATTAAATTCACTAAACAATTAGGCTAAATTATTTTCACACACAATCAGGATGGTGAAAAGTTTATAATTTCAGTTCTTATAGAATGATTTGGGCACCGAATACAACATAAAACTAAAATTTCAGAAAAACTTTTTAACATGTTTGACCGTCTGGCATGCACGCTTTTATAACTTTGATTTGATTTGCGCAATGCGCTGTCAATTTTGTTCGCTGAGAGCGGGCGCGGGGGTGAAGAGGGCGGAGTGGATTTTCTTTTGTATACAAAATTATTGCCAGTGTATAAAATTGGGTAGCATCTTTTAAAGATTCTTGGTAATATTAGCAGGTCGGCGCCACCACTCATGTCTTACGGAAAAGGAGAGAACTACGATACAAATCTTGGTTTGTATTACAAACCAAGATTTTTTCTATGAAAGAGCGTCGCGAGTAACGGACTTGAGTTTTGGCGCGCAGTTTAAACGTTTAATGTGTATTAGCTTCTCAACAAATACAATATTAATATTACGAGTATGTGTGGATGCATTTCTGAAAGAGGATGAATGCATATCGGTCTTTGGGGCGTTGCAAACCATGTTGCGACATGAATAAAAATTACACCATAAAAATACTCGGTAGATTCTACTTACATTGCGCCATATTATTTTTCGGTTTTATAGCTTATTCATACAAAATTACTTATCATTAGCTTAGGTTGATATTAATTTAATTCAATCCTCTTCTTACAGAGTTACCTAATAAATATTATAAGTACCTACCTTAAAATACTCGGTAAATTCTACCTAATTGCGCCATATTATTTATTGGATAAAAAGCTTATTCATACTAAATTACTTAGCATTGCATAAGTTGATATTAATTTAATTAAATGCTCTTCTCTGAGAGTTACCTTAGTTTAAAAAAAGTGGCCAAGTGCGAGTCGGACTCGCCCATGTAGGCTTCCGCAGCAATTGTTTATATGAAATAGTTTATGACGATAAAACTACTCGATAGATTTTGTTCAAACCAATTTTCGTTGGTAGTTTTTGTGCTAAAGCACATTATTTATATATTTTTTCTAGCTTTATCATTCTCTTATTTTAGAAATTAGACCCCCCTCTAATTCTTTGACACTCATTTTTCCACTTTGGAAGAGTCTCTAGTGGAAACTATTTAGTTTAGAAATAAATGCTGTTAGAAACCTCAATATGATTTTTAAAGACCTATTCATAGATACCCCACACGTATAGGTTCAATGAAATATTATTTTTAAAGTTTCGGTTCTAAGTATATGTTCTAAGTATATAATGTAATTGACTTTTTTAATTTTTTTTATGAAATCTTTGTGCGGTTTACAAAATACATCTACTTACCAAATTTCAGCTTTATAGCTCTTATGGTTTCGGAGAAAAACGGCTGTGACGTACGGACGGACGGACGGACGGACGGACATGAGGAATCTATAAGGGTTCCGTTTTTGCCATTTGGCTACGGAACCCTAAAAATGCTTTACGAGCTTCGACGCCGCCACAACGAAAACCGGCACCTGCATCATGGGCGATGCGCGGATAGTACCCAGGTAAGTAGATAAGTTTAATACCTAAGTAGGTAGGTAAGTTTAACGTAACAAAATTATTAACGGTCTTATATTCAAAGATGTATTGTGTGATTTACTAAATTTTATAATAATTCATATCAATCTAATTTCTAAGAGCAAAATTATCCTAAAACAAAAATAAATAAGGAAGCATTTCTTAAAATTAGGTATAAAACTGCGCACTCTATTTACATTTTTTTTTTGTCACATACAAAACTTACTTGCATAATATAAAAGTCGATAAATATAAGAAAAGCAAGTAAGTGGAGCTGACTGAACTTGTACATTTATTCGAAAGTTTCAAGATATCTGGAGCCTCCCGTTTCGTTGAGTTGGTTTTCTCCGTCCAGTAAGCTGCGACCACCTTCGAGCCCAATGTCGTGTAGCCTCGTTCTTCCATACACTGTAGCTTCACCATAGGCGGGTCGCCGAGGAACAGAGACTTCGTACTTTTCTGTTCAAAAGTACGCAGTCCATACAGCGGCATGATGATCTGCCCGTTGAGGTACCACTTCACCATACTGCCAGGTTCGATCCTGCAGATCGCTTTCATATCATCTCCTTCGCTAAACTCTGAAGCAAATCCATCGATGAACGGCATTCGCTTCGGCGTCGGGAGCACGGACATGTTCGCCGAGCGAGTCGTGTACAAATACGGAGGCGAATCGTGCTCCAAATCACACCTGTAGAGTCCGGTCGCGTGCTCCGTGAGGTTGCTGAGCTGCAGGTGGCAGGACGTCGACCCGCAGTGGTTGGTCCCGACCGCGCCGATGCCGGCGACCGGGAAGCCGCGTATCGCCGGCCAGGCGCTAGGTTTGAACCTGAATATTTCGTCGGTTCCTTTGAATATCTGCAGCATCGTGAAGTTCCCGGAGTAGTGGCATGATATTTGGACGTCGTCGCTCTGGCCGGCGTAGGCGGTGTGCGGCACGGAGAACTCTGTGATGTGGAAGCTGCGGAGCTGGCGCGCGCCGACGCAGCCGAGGAGAGCGAGGAGCGCTATCGTGCGCGCACGCATCGTGACCGACTGCCGGCCGCGCCGAAACAACCCGGGGACCGCGCCGCTCTTAATTAACAGTTTTATTAACCTAACACTTAACCACTGGATGATTGTGGATCGTTGATCGTCCCTCTTGTGGACACTATTTTTCGTTAATTTTAATTGATAGACAAATTGGTTTCCTTTGGGGTGGTTAATTTTATATCCTTTGGACCCTTAGGTGTTGGTAATTTAGATAAAATTTAATTGCCTTGTTTCCCGCACTCAATCTGCACAATGATTTTTTATGATGGCTTAGTAGATAGATTAGAACGATTAGGTATGTAATGTACTATATGAAGTGGATACCTAATGTAATGATAATAATTTGTTAATTAATTATTTTTTTATAACTTAGCTAAACTACTAAATAGTCTAGCTAGCATATTATCTAGTGTTAATTTCTGCAGTAGGGTAATAATGGGTTCAGCACTCGGTCTCACCATCCAACCATTCAACATTAGACCCGACCGATTACTCATAGCTGCTAGTACTAGTTACTATGATATTATATCAATCAGACCGAGATTTTCCTAGAACAGAGTGGCACCATCATTAATCAATTTGTTTATTGCCGGTGAGTCATTCTTAGAAGCACTATTGAGCAGTACTTACCATCAGTCTATGAAGGTAAGGATAGATTTGTTATTATTTAGAGACTGAGTAAGTACCTATAGTCTACTTAATTCACATAAATGGAATGGAGGATCCGAATTTCTTTTTTAACCCTTGTCCAGATTCTGTTCATTAAGATCAATTAGACTGAAATTCTTGACATTGGTCATGCAGATTCGATGACTTAGATTTTGGCGCGATTATTTTTGAATATTTTATAGCAATATTATGCGAATTTAAGTTGCTGACAACACGGGTATAAGTAAATATAATATTGGTCTAGTCAATTTAATAGCAATTTCTTAGTTGCTCGGGAAATCTGCGAATGTAAGTTCTGTACTCATACCTACTACAAGTTTCAAAATTTTCAACTCGAACATTTAGAATTTTTCAACAAAAAAATATGTTATTAGTGGTAAATATCCTATCTAACAATCGTGATCATGATGGCTTAGCAAAATGTTTTCGTTCATAAGACCTACAGCTGCCACTTGTCAAATAATTAGGTAGAAGGAATGACCTATTTTTAGATGACATAACTTGTGATACACTCCTTAGGGCACAGATACAAGTGCTGGCTGAGTTGCATATATGAAATAGGATGAAACTAGATTAATAAAGACGTCAGTAATTTGGAGAGAAGGGTCACACACACCCACGCGTCGGAAATGAGGCATTACAATTTACCAGTAACTTGCTTAAGTGTTATCATACTAATTGAATAATGCATCTCAGACATTGACTTTAAGCATAAGATTGGTTTATTTTACAGGTAGGTTCTGCCTCTTGCTTCACTCGCGTTTAAACTTCTTCAAGATTGTTTTATTTCCTGCATTTCATAGGCAACCCCTGCCTGTAATACAATGGATGACTGGATGACTAGCCTATGTCACTCTCCATCCCTTCAATTTCACGTCAATCCGTCGCTCCATTTTGCCGTGAAAGACGCAAAGAAAAGCTTTCCCATTTATAGTATTGAAGTAATTTATATAGAAGAAAATTAGTTAAAGTTTTAAGTAAATGTTTCATTTGGTTAATAACATTGAATTATTATGTTTTATAGGTAAAGGTGATAACTGCCATCTAGTAGGTAAGCAAAGTGATAACTTCCTCACACACTTCTTGTGCGTTTGGTTCACCAAGGTGTAGTTTAAAGAAGTACGAAACTTATTACATAGATAGCGCTGTTAAAGCGCGCCAAAACCAACTGGTAACTTTCTAGTCCCTTTCGCATAGACTATGAAGATTAATTTTATTATTGGTTTGCATGAAATTAGCCATACCATAGTTTAATTTTTATACACAAATTAGTCTATGGTCATACACATAAATATGTGTATGGCATAAACATCTGTTGCGTAGTTTTATAGATTGAAACATACAGACAGCGACTTTGGTTTATACCTACACTTTATTTTATATTATACTATGTAGTGATTCGGTAGATATCCGAAACGAAGCGAGGGAGGGTCGCTAGTACATCATAAAACGAGTAGGTACCTAAACCTACATTTCCTTTGCAATGTTTTGCAGAGATGATGTAAGTATATACCTACTTATATATGAATATAGTAGATTGTAGTGCCTATAAGGTTGTATGCGTGTCGTCGCGTGTCTCACGCGACTGAAATATAGATAGTTCACCGGAGGCGATAATAAAGCGAACCTCAATGATAGCTCCTATTGCTAATGGCGCGAAAACTGTATAATTTTATGGGAAATATGGGATAGAAACAGGATCTGTATAATTTACAGGGGTTAGATTAGATCTATTATAAAAATATTACGAGTACCTATATTAAAGATTGAAAGTTCTATACTTACATAACATACTTAAGTGGTTTTGCTATGGTTTGTTGACGGTTGTAAAACGTAGTTTTGTTCGGAGAAAATGTAGAGACAAGTTTAGTGCAAAGTGACTCGTGCGTATAATTATAGCGCTATTACAAAGTTACGTTGTCAGTTCAATCGCGATGTGTCAGGAACGCAAAGTCTCGACGGCGAAGGTATATCACCATATACCTAACTGTTAAAAATCCTTTATACTACCTAATTTAATTAATTTAACTTTTTAGTTTGCTAGTTGCAAACCAAAAATAATACTTGCCTTCACCCATCCATACCATATTGTAGTATAATCTATCTACAATCTACATTCGCAATTTTACTATTAGTAGATTGGATTGGATCATAATGATAAATACAATATCCAGGATAAATACAAAAATCTCCGCCATAAAAAAATAAGAGTATTTTAGCGTAGATATTTTATCGGGTCTCTTTCATACCGAGGCATGTGGGGTGGAATGGCCTACTTCAGGGATTTATGAATAAAGATACGATGATGTGGGGTTATGTTTCCTTCATTATAGGTTGTCTTTAGGGCGCCAACATTTCATTTTTATTACATTTTTATTCAGCCCCAAGCAGCTCAGGTTATGTTATTACGTAAAAATATAATAATGATAAGAATTCAAATGGTTTTCCACAACATTTTTTATTTATTTATTATTACAAACTTGTATCTATGTCACAATTATATAAGTAATAAAGGTTTCTTTATCCTTAACTTTCTTTTGTAATCTAAGGCACAACAGTTTACACTTAGCTATTATAATAATTAGCTCGTTCGTTCCAGGTTCCAGGTCCTGGTTCATAAGAAATCCAAGCGAGCTATGTATTACCAAGTTTCTAAGTTATTTGAGTGGAGAAGTTCTTCTATATAAATGGTAATGAAGACGGGCCGATGGAACACCGCTTTTTACTCCGTGTTTCAATTTATCCCGCAGTTTTATAGCTCTTTGGAAGTTTCTTGTTACAGGCGCGCGCCAACGATTCAATTTGAATGTTGACATTTTTTAGTTGCGGGTTGCTTGGGTGCTTGTTTACAGAAGTTTAATTTAAAGATTTCCGTATACGGTTAAAATAAAAAGTATAATTGAAACTGAATCAACACAACTTTTTAACCATCACTGTTTTTAACAATATTTGAACATTTGAGTCTCTCCGTAAAGATGGCGCTTGAAACAGCGTCGAAATATCGGGAAACTCAAAAACATTTAAATCATGGAATGTTACCCATTTTATGTTACCCATTTCATGGCAATAGAGTACAGAGAAGTAGAGACATCTAAACTCAAGCTTGAAAAGGAGGCCGGGGTGCCAGACGCGGTCAAATGAAACGGTAAAATTTGAAACTCTGTTGGTTCATCAAAGCTATACTAGATGTCGCTAGTAAAAGTGTGCGAGCTCTAGAACGCGCTATCAAAGTGTTTTACACATTTTGGGGTGCGTTCTGTTAAACCACTACAGCAGCATCACTGATTATGACATTCACAAAGTAATGTCAGGATTTTTGGAAGTCTCTCTACTTTTAGAGAAGACTTTATTTATTGTATGAACTTTGAACGGGAAATCAATATAATAATACAATTATGTATATGTACCATTTTCTTATTCATCCGAAATAATCCGAATAAACTCATTCAACCTTTGAGATCAGATGAAAATATTCAACTTCTAAATCAAGTGTCATTTAGAAGTTAAATAATTTATATGGAGGACAAATTATAGTGACAAAAAAATATCCATTAAAAAATTAAGTAGGTAGATGTATTTAATTGAAGGATGGATCTTTTTGGAATATTATATCTAATCTAGTATAATTATTGAAATAGAAAAGAAATATTAACACAGGTAAAACCCGAAAACAACAATTGGAAAATTTTAAGGCGGGCAATGTCGCGGAGCGGTTTGCTATTATTAAACTACTAGGTGTATTCCAGTGATGATGACGTGTCTATTTACCAGACTAACTTACAACTTTGCATCAAACGCTGTATCTATACAATTTCAGACAAGCGTGAATGCATCCTGTGTGATAAACTGGTGTGTGTTTTCTATACATTCGGAGGTACCTACTTACAACCGTTTACCTCGTATGAACACGATGTGTGGTAAACAGTCAAGTGGTGGTGCTTGGCAGTATAGTAGTGACTCCGTAGTGTGATGTTACTAGTACTAATAGTAATATAGGTACATAAAATAGGGATAAACATACCCATTTATTTTAATCATTAGATACATTAAGTAAAATTATCTAAAATATATGAACTATGAACCCTGTCTCATAAGGCGTGGCAAAAATACTTAGGTACATTCTAAAATTGGCTTAAAATAAGTAGGTACTTATACATTACACTGATATAGGAACTAGGTATGTATAAAGTATGCTTAAAATATTACAACAATAATATTCCTAAATTATATTTTAGTCTCAAATGTAGACAGCGGGCCGAGGTTTAGCCTAAGTCGAGAACTTTGTTCCAAACTGGCTTGGCGCTACATAACCCAAAATCCCAACACAAAGGAGATTATAATCCCCAGACTCAAATAAGCCAAGTAATTAACAACATAATTCACACTCATTTATGAAAATTATCTCCTAACTTGTGAGACATAATCACACATAGACATCCCTTGGTTCCCGGCAAACAGCCCGCTCCGCCGGACATCCGGTCTGTCCCCCTCCCCTACTTCCGGTCCCCCCATGGGCTGGCTTCCGCCGCTGACGTCACAATTAATCTTGGGAGCATCTTCCGGTAAGTTTTTCTGTTTTATGAGTTGACCAGCTTTGGAGATTAGGCGGCGCGAAATATGGTCGTTTGGATTAATTTACTGGTTGTAATGGAAGGGAGGGATTCTTTACAATAGTAATGACTTGTTTATTTAAATATGCTTGTTTTGAATATAAAAAAAATATAGTAGGTATGTGCCTTTCTAATATATAATTACCTCTCCAGAAGAAACGAAGGCATTCGTTTCATCAGGAGAGTTAATCTTCGTATATTGACGTGATATTGTCAAATAAATTAAATCTTATCTACGAGTATTATACATAAAAGAAAGTCGTGTGAGTTACACTATTTATAACCCCACATTGCCTAAGTCAGAATTGGTCCAGAGATATCTTAGAACGAGGAGATGGACATTATAATACTTTTTACAGCGCGATAATATTATAACGCGGGCGCAGCCTCTGGGCGAAATGCTAGATGTTTCCAAAACAAGCTAAATGTTAGATACATGCTAAAGTGAAAATACTTTGCATTCCTATACAAAAAATCTGCCATTCAGTCCTATCTATACGATCTTTTTATTCGATATCAAAGCATCTAAACACAATGTCTCCGTCAGATTCAAATTCAAATCGCAATTTTATCGCCAATAAACAGGCTGAATAATGAAGCGTATAAAATGATCAATTCTCCTCATTTCCGTACCTACTTGCCTCGATGCAGTATCAATATTGTCCGGCCTCCCCTAGCGAAGGACATTTAACTACTGGATAGTATTTTCTTTTGAATACCATCAATTAACCATTCCATTATTGTCATCATCATCATCATCACCCCTATCTACGTTCCCACTGCTTGGACACAGGAATTTTCTCTTGACGTGAGAGGCCTTAATTCACCACGCTGGCTAAGTGCGGGTTGATAAAGATGTCCTTCAAACTTTTCAAAGTTCTCAGAACATATCGGATTCCTCACGATGTTTGCCTTCACAGTTAGAGCACGTGTTTTTAAAGCTCACATTTTATTTAGAAGAAAATTCGCGGCGGGGTTTAATTCTGAAGGTGGGTTTAGGTACTTATTTAATTATTTTTTTCATTTACTTAAGTAATATTTAATACCATTTTTCTAGTACATATCTCATAATATTAGTACCTAAATGGCAAGTTTTGCTATAAACCAGAATCTCTGCGCTAATATAACAGTCCAGTGTCGGAAGGCTCCTCGGTTGGCTCTGACTGATCACTTTTCCTATCTTCCCGATTTCCTATCATTAATTTTTTGCCTCCTTTAGACGATGGATCGCGTCTAATCAGGGGAATGACGTCTATTTATTACGTTTTAGCTGCAATTCATTATTGTTTTTGTTTCTTATTTTTTTCGGTCTTTCCGGTATTTTTTTACCGAGACGTTGGATGATACCAATTTTCGCTAGTTAGAAATAATATTCGAAAACAATAATTTTATTAAATCATGACATGTAGTAAAGAGATATCCGATAAAAATAGGTCTATAAACTAGAAACAAGTCTAGAAACACATTAACATATACTAAAAAATGAGTTCATGAATTTATAGTAGGTACCAGATTACGGGTGGGAGCATCGTTAACGTTAACGTATCTACCAACTTGCTGCGATGACCAACCCGACTTAGAGACCGAGAGGTACTATTCTTAGGCCGGCACACGGCGGTAAACTAGACAACACCACTTATTTACCAATCCACAAACATTGCATAATAAGCTCAGATCTTTCCAATTGTGATAATTCCGCTCAACGTGCCGCCACTGCATATTCCTCGGGGAAGTTTCCGGCTGAGGTTGAAATTAAATGCAAATACGCCGAATAGTCGTACTTTTCTCGTCCCCAGTCAATTTGGAGACTATTAAAGATGTGGAGACGGTAAACAGAGCGAGCTGTGTGCGCTGTTATATGCAAAATGGCTATGAGCGAGCTGTTTATTTTTATGGATAACTTTCCGCTATGCGGCGCCAAGCCACCTATTTATTTCACGAAAAAGGATAAATGTGTGGCTGGTTTACATATTTTATATGGTACAAATATTGATTCAGAGGCTTCTCTTTTGATGAGAGAGTTAAGACATGAATTCGCCACGCTGACCAAGTGCAAATGTGCCGATTCCCTAACGATGTTTGCCTTCACCGTTAAATCATGTGTTTTCATGCTTTCAAAGCGCACAAAATTTTTTGTAGAAGATATATCCAGGGTGCTCGGCGGGGTTTGAACCCACGACTTCGGAATGAAAGTCGAATGTGCTCCCACCTAGCCAACACGGCTCTTCCAACTGTTCAAATATTTAGATATCTACTCAAAATTGGTGGCAGCTCTTGGACCGTTAGAATCCAGCAACTTTGAAACAGTCGTATAAATCCAGGCTTTCAAGAAGAAACCTATTTCCTAAAGCAGCAGTTCTGTTATTTATTCGTCTGATGTTCAACTGTTTATAAGCTCGCAATGCACCACATGAGGATTAAATGGTGGAACGGTGAAAAAGTGCTGTTTTGCAGCTAAAGGGGCGTTTACTATGAATAAGACTATTATCGGTTACTCTCATGAATAAAATTAGTATGATTTTTATAATGATTACTGATACATACATAATACTTATTCTATATTAAATTAAGAACTAGCCCGCCGACAGCTGAGCATGCGTTTTTACGTAATATGTATTAAGTACACATTTATAGGACTATAAGTCTTCCTCGTAAAAAGTTATAGCCAACGCTACAATAATTTTTCAAATGTTCCAATATAATTCACCCTAATTATTCTTTACATAAACAAAAATTTTAAACAGAGAAAATTGCTCATCCCCTCCAGACTACACCTTAAGCCGTAAGTTTTAGCTCGAAGCGTCTACTACAATGCTGAGTGGATTTTTATCGCCCGTTTTATTTCCTCGGTAATAGATTTAGTAGTTTGAGGGCGTTATAGGGCTCCAAGTGCCAATGGCAGGGAACAGAAGGGAAGGATCGGTGGCTCACGGGTTTATGACGAGGTGAGAGAATGGAAAACGCTTTAGAAACAAACGGTACAGTAAGCGACAGAAATTGATAGGTAAAGGAGTTCTTGGGCGAGTAACTGGTTTACTTGTGATAAATGTCCGTATATCCATGTTTGGATTACAGAACTAACGGAACGCAAGACTTGGAATAATTTACATAAAAAGTACGTAATTGTATTGTATGTCCTTTTATTATTTATCACAAAAACCTCACTCAAGCTAGGGTTAAGACATGGTAGTTGAGATAAACTTGTATTTATGTCCTTATTTATATTATTTATCACAAAAACCTCACTTAAGCTAAGGTTAAGACATGGTCGTTGAGATAAACCTTTATTTCGCCCTGAATATTTAGGAAAGCCTTCAGAACAGTATGGCAAGAGATGTTGATATGCCGAGTTAAGGAATTCTGAGCCCTTAGGTAGGTATTGCCAAGGCATACTTAGGAATGCTATGGCATACTCTGGTATCTGGTATTGAGTATGCCGTGCTTGACGGTTAGACGAGCTTGGAAATGCCATCGACACAGCTGGACTATGAGGCTACATAGCAGAATAATAACGGAAACATTTCCCGTGCAAAAATAGATTCCTTCCGTAGAAGCTCAGCTATTTAGGCAGATAATTGTTCAAATAATTTGTGTGAAAATAATTGGGTTATTCTTCATCTCGTGTCAGGTAACGTTAACGGTATCGTTTCAGTCTTAGAATGTCTAAGGATCTTTGTGTTCTTCTAGCCCACCCACACTACGTGTGTAAACGTGTCTCATCTGCAAAATCTCTAAGTTTCAGATATTAAATTTTTTTCCCGGTTAATGACAGAATTCAGCAACACAAATTTAATATTTGGCTTCATGATTCTATAAAAATATAATAACAAACTAAGAGCACTCATATCGATATAGCCTCTAAATTTAGTAGCACCTTAGGGTAAGATTGTCCAAAGAACTTTGTCGATCACTGTACCCACAAGTTTGTATGCTTTGTACGCAGTAAACACCTTAGTTTAACGTTGCAAATAGCCGTGTTTACTCAAGGTCTTATAATGGTCATCAAATGGAGGTTAAATACACTTAATGTCACGCCTGATTCAATTTAACATCTTAAAACATTTTTGATTTTACTTGTTGGTCGAAGCAAGTATTTTTGAGCAGAATCCGGATATAAAACGTGCTGTCAAACTGTCTACTGTCCGGTATCCGGTCGGACAAATGGCCGGCAAGATAGCCACAATTTGAGCTGGGTATGCCCTGGTAGACCACAATAGAGGGAATTTGAGCCGGGTATACGACGGATGGACTTGCTAGGCAGAAGCAGAAACAAGATTGCTTTGAGGTTCAGGTTATAGAACAAATTGGAAGTATTTAATCCGTCCTGTTTTTAGTCCTCCGGACCATAGTCCGCGTAGTATGCCTTCGGACAACCTGCGGGCTTCTGAACAAACATTGGCTAAACTTCAGAGCTTTATATTTTATCGCTCGTTTCGGACACACTGTCTCCCACGTGATTTCTGTCATGAAAACATAATAAGTGCTGTGTTTCTCATAAATAAGGAATACAAACAAACTCACTTCTCTCAGATTACCATGACCACCTGCTTCCACCATTAATCAGTAAATCCTTTATTTCACATGTAATATTTCAAAACAGCGGAGCCACCAATTGAAGCAAAAGTCGTAATAAATTCCACTCAGCGACCTTCGGAACGTGAGCACGTATCCGTGAAACAGACGGTACGTGGTCGGCACTTGTCCCTGAATACAACCCTGTAGAACAAGGTGCAAGCTAAAATTAACCGTATTCATACGTGGTAAGGTTGAGTCAACTGCAAGTGTAGACGGTTAAATTGTTTGAGAAATCTTTGTCAGTTGAATTTGAGGTTGTTCAAATGTTTTCGCGCGGTTGGGGGCGATTTTGGTAATATAACTGTAACTATAAGTTTGCGTATTTTTATTAAATTGAATGCTAAACAAAACAAACTTGCCGAAATATCATAAAATAGAATTGTACCTAAACCAGCATACCACCAGCATACACCGTTTTGACCTGTAAAATTTTACCAAAGCTGATAAATAGGTACAAAACTGGCACGTAACCTTCTTTGACTAGTAGGTACCTAATATTCAAAACCAGCTAAGTTCGTACCCACAGAAAACAACACATCAAACCAATTAGCCACCACCTCGGGTGCTCACGATGATTTCCTTCACCATTAAAGATGATGATTTATGTGCTCTCATAAATCTCGTAAATCAAGGATAAGTTCGAGAAATCTATGTCTAGACTAGAGGTATACTATGATTAGATGCCTATTTCCATCGATAATATTGTAGAGACATACCAAGACTAGACTTAAATTCAACTTGAATCTATTAATCTATTTTAACATTCAAAAAATTTAAACCGTGCTTGTAAACGGTGAGTGAAACATCTTCCCCAATCAAATTTACAATTTTTTTTATGGTTCCAATCTAAGAATAGTACCACTGGCACTGTCGTTAAACCGACTTACCTTAACAACACATTTACTCGTAGACATATTTGAAACGATATAATCGTTGTTTGTGTCCAAGCAACGATGATATCGTAATGTGTTTCAGCAGTAGAACGCTGATTGGTAGACGTTAAGATATTGTTGAGAAGTATTGTTTAGCGCTGTCAGGTGGCTGCTGCCTGCGCGTGCGCAGCCGCCGGCGCTCGTTAGCTACCGACACGCAGACACGCACGGCCATAGTACTTAGGCTATTATGGTAGGTGAATCTATAGTACATAGAACTTAGGGCCTAGGTAAATCCTAGTAAGGTATCCTATTTTGATTTTTACCAGCTGTATCCTCCAGAGGAGAGAAAAAAGTGAACGCTCGTATGTCCCGTCAAAGTTGCACATTGTGCCCACTCGTCCTTTTAAAGAAATAATCAAAGATAGAAATAGAGAAAATATTGCATTTTAAAACTTATTATCAGGATAAACACCCGCATAATCATGAAACCAGCAAACAAGTTGAAGATCCGAAGTCAAATAAGTGCTTAGGTTGAGGAAAAATTGGGGAAAACTCCACAGCGAGTGGGTAAATAAACACGTTACCCAAGAATTGGGACGATGCGCACCCCAGTTGGAGGCACCTGCAAACAGGACACTCCACAAGCCCAAACGGCGTACATCTCCTAGGGTTGGCCATCTATCGATAAATATTGCTGTGATATCGATAATTGTTATCGATAGAATATGATTAAGGATTAACTTAGGGTTTTTACTCATTACAATACGTTTCAGATTTATTAAAATAATACTCATAGAAGACCTTTTTGTTCGTTAACTCGGATAAAAATTCTTAACCTACGACTTGATTCCCGCCCTATGATAAAGATTTTTAGATCAATGAAAAATTAAAAAAAATCTGTCTCAACTTTGTGAGTCATGCTGAATCACTTATCACTTCATTGCAATCAATATCTCGACAGAGCAATAGGCCGAACATTATTCATCGATAAAAAGATAAAAACAAAATGAAGTGCAATCAAAATCCTGATAGCATTTTGCATTCACCATCAATCACACGTGTAATACAAATAATGCACGAAACAAAAAACATGCATTTCAAAACCAGCATGCGGTGTTACCTGCATTATTTTTCTGCAAATCATTTCAATGTATGAGAAGTAACTGATCAACAATCTATCGATAACATCTTGATTATTTTTGTAAAGCCGGGGGTAAATTCTTCAAGTGTACGTACACTTGAAGAATTTACCCCCAGCTTGGCCAGCTATACATTTTTGAGTATTTTGTTACCTTTAAACTAGTTTAAACCATCCCTGGACTTTTCTAGAAATATTTTGTCTAAGACTTAAATTTATTTATGGATCTAAGTTGTCGGAGTAAAAATAATTTTATTTATTATACGTTCTCGAGTTTTAGCGAGACTAACGAACAAAAAATATTTTTTATATATTTATAAGACAGATTACTCGTATGATGTCTCTACATAAAGTATGCAGAAATGTATAAAATCGATTCAATGAGCGCCCATCTCTACGGCCACAGAAAGTTAGGCGTTGTTTGTGTAAGGCGTAGAACCGTTTGAGAATTTATCACGGATTTCTTACTTCCCTCAAATCTTTACTTCCCGGGAAGTTCGAGAATAAATTTGAAGAATCGACAAGTAACTTTTACAACTTTAGACGCGACTTGAAATTTCGGTTTAATACGGCAATGGAGACACATTGGGTTTTAATTTGCACTTTACTAATTGAAAAACCCTAAGGGATGGATCCCTTAAACGAGTCTACCCTAACGACTCCTAAAGGGTGTAGGTACTTTTATAATATGTCTCCCATAGATTTAAAAGGTTTCGTACATTTTAATCTCGGAAAGGATGTCCAGTTGTTAAACAGGGCTGGCTTTAAACTCGGATCGCGAAGATTCGGATATTCAAAAAAGTTAAATTATTTTATTGAAAATGAATACTTAAAAGCTGAAGATTTTATTTGTTTGAACGCGCTAATTTTAGAAACCGCTGGCCCGATTTGAGAATTTATTTCAATTTAAATAATACATTTATTATTATGTTGATTTCGTAAAGAAACACAAGCGAAGCTATCGGCGGGTCGGCTAGTATTTATATAAATAAGCTTATGATAACTAAATGAATGCTTAAATCTACAAAGCTCAAAACTGCACCCCACGAGGTTCATCCATATCTTATTTATGCCTTCAGGATGCGGAGTGGACCCTTGTTTGTTCAACTAATTGAATTCATTGTCGCAGCCTAAATGCTGTTTAAAACTCTGTTTGGCGTGGGTACTCATTATGTGCCGGTTTTTTCTATGTGCCAAGTTGAGGGTTTCAACGTAATAATAGGCGTTGGATAGTATTTTGTATAAGTTGTGAATGTTTGATGGTTTGAGCTCTTTTGATTATTACAAGTTCGTAGTTAATATGAAATGTTTGAATTCATATGACTTAATTACTAATGAAAAGTTAAGAATCACAATTTAAAAGCATCATTAAAAATAGAATAGACCAAGAAGTCGTTCAAAACAAAGTGGGTGCGTAACAAAACTGAAATCTATTTCCATTTACCACACAAAATCCTCAATACAGTACAATGTTGCTGTTATCATGTTTTGTTAGAATATCAGTTTGGCACGTTCCACACGAGGCGTCAAGCTTCAAGCTTCAAACGGCTTGACGCGGATGGACGTGTGAATGGCGCACGCCATTAGAGGTGCTGATGGTGTGGCCTGACCAGCTATTGTCCGACTTCTTTGGAGTGTTGTCTATGCTTGATTGGAGATCGCGACTGAGAGACGCTCCGTTTACCACACTACGTAAATTTATACTTACACTGAATGCTTAAAGTTCAGACTTATAAAGAATTAATAAGTTTTTACATAATGATTATGTAGTTTGGAGCTTACTTGGTACCTGCTTAAAAACTTGACCTGTGACCCAAAAGGTGGAGGGTTCGATTCCCGCCTTGGAAAAAATGTGTGTATGAACTGCAGATATTTGTTTTTGGTATTCAGGCTTTTTATATGAATAACAATAATATCTTTCTAGTTATTTAGGTATTAAGTTTACCCAATCCGAGTACCTAATCCTAACACAAACATACCACGGGGCTACGTTGCTACGTGAATTGCAAATAAAAAGTAGTATTTTTTTCATTTTATCATCTCTAAAAGTCTCAATGTGAGTAGAAACCTTTACCTCCGTAATGGATGGCCTGCCGCGTGAGGAGTGGGTTTGATTATCGCATTCCCATACGCGGAGATACAATTATTTATTCACTTGCCTTAATAAGGCAGCTGAATGATTTGCCAGCTTCTTTAGACAATGTCTTTTTAAGCGTTTAAGGCGTTTGACCTCACAATAGTTTATTTTATTCATAGGATTCAGTATCTACCTGGTGGTTTAAAAGTTTGGAATAATCAGGGAAATAAATAGTTCCTACTTCTTATATTTCGTTTTTGCTTCACTGAAGTTTACGTAGCCAAGAACGTAGTTTAGCCTTCCTCGATAGATGTACTATCCAACACTGAAATAATATTTCAAAACGGACCAATAGTTTTTGAGATTAGCGCGTTCCATAAATATTGGTTATGCAACTGGAGTTAGATCTTCTTGGAAGAATTCTTGGAGAATTGTATAGCATCTTTCAAAACGTGAATTCTATTATTTATGGTTTACCATTAGTTTGTAAAGTTTATTTTGTTATACTCGTAATAATCAGAATGTTGTTAATTTGGTATTATCTAGCACTGAACGCGCCGACACCGCTCGGTGGAATAGGTATCTAATTATAATGAATGCTCCCAAAATAAATATGCGAGCGTGGGCAAATAAGACAAAGATAATTAATTTTTGGAACGTTTCAACCTACTCTCTCAACAAAACATTATTAAAATGATTCCACTTACTCTCAACAAAACATTATTAAAATGGCTGCAAACAGCTCCGACAATCACAATCAAAATTGTCACAACAAAGTGTCGGAGCCTCATTATGTAACGTTTCTTAAAACCTGACAAAAGAGGAAAAAGAGGCATTTTCATTTGCGAAAAATCCAAACCCACAAAGGTCCCTCGTGAAAAATTATTAGGAAAATTCGTAACGCGCTTTTTGTGAAAAATATGTTTTTTCTTTGTGTTCCAGGCGGAGTGACACGTCTCTGATAGGGACTGTGGATATATTGGGCGCGCTCTTTGCAGGATTAATAAAACCTGTCTCAAGTTTCATTCGTATAATATACTAATAACATATTTCGAACACAGATAACCTATTCTCATGCATTCGATAAATAGCAAAAAGAAGCTCTTTTTGCTCAAAAGTAAATAACCATTAGTAATAATAACAAAGCTTTACTTTTAGCTTTGTTTTACCTAAAATAATTTTAAAGCAAAAAAGCAAAGGTGAAAATCGCAACACAAATTACAAAAGAAAATGGCTGTAATTTTTCCACCACGTTGACTTTTTTTAATGAAATTTGGACGCAAATCAAATAAGCCGGCCCGTTTCACAATGGCCTCATTAATGAAATTAACAGACCCAATTATTATTTACCACAGGAATTCCAGTGATATTTTAAGAAATTTCCTTAAAAACGTTTGAAGTGGAAAAAATACTCAAGTACCTGCTTAAAGTAACTACCGCGAGGCAGAATAATTATCCCCGAAAGGCACCTTAGTCTCTTTTTGGTAGATGTTTTTAAATTAGACTTGAGAGTAGGTTCTATATATTTTTGCATCATTAAACAAATCCTTAATAAGTCGAGTTGTAAAAGCAAACTCTTATTTTTTTATTTTTTTTTTATCCTTTGAAACTAAGTTCGAAGGCACATGTCCCGTCAGAAGCAGTGCCGTGTCCAGACAATGGAGGCGTCCTAGCATGTCCACCACAGGCGCCGTAAATCAACCACTGGAGCACTACACTTCAATGCACGCATGAATCATAGGCCCCGTAGACGTGCACCGTGGCTAAAACAACTTTTTATTTAGGTACTTAGTTATCTATTTGCACTGGTATTTTTTGCTGCTCCATAAATATTGCTGGATATTCTACACAGGAATGTCCTGCCATAGTAATTTCTAATAAGACTGTATAGTGCCGGTCCGAGAATATCTATATTAATAATTTCGTGCAGGGGTACGGTAGACCCGATCGAAACCCTATTTAAATAACGAAACATAAAAAAATATTGATTCTGAGTCGACAACATATGTCCGGAAAATTCGTATTATGGAGAATTTCGTTAAATTCCGACTGTAAAAAATCAAATGATAAACAAAGCGCTGTCGCCATTTTTGGTGTAAACAAGCACGTTCCGTTTCTTAGATACGCCTCGCCAATCAACACATTGCGTTTGTCGCCCCAAAATGAATCCATCACAAAGGACTGAGAATATGTAAAACGAAACGTCCTTGCCAACGGAAATGTGTTTACTCTTTAACCTGACATTGGCCGATTCAACCACAGAAAAATAATATTAGTTTCCTTTTTATGGCTCGATGATATTGTTAAGGCTTGGCCTAGAGATGCCGTACAAAGCTCAATCGACAGGTGTTAGAGAGAGCAACGTTTTCGATGACAGCTGTCAAACTTTAAACTGCCATAACTCTGAAACGGCTTGGCCTAGAGATGCCGTACAAAGCTCAATCGACAGGTGTAAGAGAGGGCAAAATTTTTGATGACAGCTGTCAAACTTTAAACTGCCATAACTCTGAAACGGCTTGGCCTAGAGATGCCGTACAAAGCTCAATCGACAGGTGTTAGAGAGAGCAACGTTTTCAATGACAGCTGTCAAACTTTAAACTGCCATAACTCTGAAACGGCTTGGCCTAGAGATACCCTACTAAGCTCAATCGACAGGTGTTAGAGAGAGCAACGTTTTCAATGACAGCTGTCAAACTTTAAACTGCCATAACTCTGAAACACCTGGACCTAGAGATGCCCTACTAAGCTCAATCGACAGGTGTAAGAGAGGGCAACATTTTTGATGACAGTTGTCAAACTTTAAACTGCCATAACTCTGAAACGGCTTGGCCTAGAGATGCCGTACTAAGCTCAATCGACAGGTGTTAACATAACCTATATGAATCTAAATTTAATATTCTTTGAGAACCGATGATTACAGAAACATCTATCTACATTTTGCACCTAGATGTGTATTATGAGTCAAATTTCACCCGAGCGAAGCCGGGTTTTCATCTAACATAAAAAAATATTGATTTTGAGTCGACAACAAATTATATCCGCAAAATTCGGATTATGGAGAATTTCGTCAAATTTCACCCGAGCGTAGCCGGGTTTTCATCTAGTAAATAAATAAACCCATTGTAATTTTTTTTTTTTTTTCGCAACAAATTAACTTTGTTGTCCTGTAAAACGGACAAAAGGACAAAAATATCGGAACAATTACCCGTCCGGGGACCCTAGGACATAACCTGTCATATTCTGTCACAATTAAATACTTGCGCCATTTGTACGAGTGATGCTCCTAGGGGAGACCGGGGAACGGAACAAATAAAATTAAATTTTAATACAAGCAAATGGAATGAAAATTAAATGTTTAATTTATATTTGCCATTGATACAATATTTATCTTGTAAATTCCTTTGTTATTGCGTTGGCTTGCTTGTTTTATGTAGCGATTATCGTAGGTTGATATTACAAATTGAATAACAACCTTTCTGGAACAGGAACCAGATATGTTAATTACAGATATCTAACCTAACAAATGATCTCCATAAATTTAATAAATAGTCAGCCTTCGACGTAGTTTCCCGCTAACAACTCAATAGGGGTCATAATCGCCTATCAATGCGTCAACGTCGCTGTATGAAGTGCATGCGTTAACTCGGGCGGTGTCGCGCCATTCTAGCTCTAAAGTGCTGAACATTAGACTAATGCTTTCGCTCTATCCACGTCCGCTGAGAATTGTAGAGTTGGCTTCACTAACAAAAACAGGCGTCGTCAACTGTTCCAAATTGAATGTCAGAGAAACCAAGTTTATTTAGCTATATTTGACTTAATAATTAGGATTTTTTGGCATCATTATATACCGTTATAGGTACCTATTTGACATTCAACTTCTTTCCTTCGTCTGTTGGAATTATGAACAAAACAAAAAAGCTAGAAACAATATTGTAAAAATTCGGATAATAGTTAATTTTAGATCTGTTATATATTTTTAACAGCATAAATTAGCGAACGCTTATGATTTTATTGTTGTCTATTAAACAGATTATCATTTTCAATGTCTATCATAAACCATTATGAACTTTTTCATAAATTCAATTCAATCAACTTTAAAGAGTAAACCAAAGGTTTTTCACCCCTGGTGGCGAGTTTTGTATGCAGTGCAGTAATTCTCGACACCACGTCCAGTGCATACGATCTGAACGGCTAATAAAGTGCCCTTTTCTTATTACACTAGTAGAGGATAATTGGGGCATCTGGATATTTACTTATCCAGTTTGCCCCAATTATCATTATTCATCTATAATAGTTATTTAACTATTCATGCTAGGTACTTTATTCATCTATTCAGTTATTTATCTATTCATGGAAATCTAGTAAGAGAAGATGATAAGCTGCCTCATTGTCATGTCAGAGGCAACTTGAGCAATTACATATAGGTATTTGAACCAATGAAAACCCAGTTGAGAAGATATTTCAAAAATGTCTGTAACTGAACTCGTTTCACTCAGTTCATAACTTCTTCTACTCTATTCAATTTATAAGATGGATTACAGATGAATGAGTTCACCACATTATAATAACTAAACATTTATTTTACCCACTTTACTTTTTCGTCACCTTTTACATAAATACATTTATTTTCTAGTAGAGGTGAAATTAGATGTTTGTAATTTGAAAAAGGTATGAATCCTTCCTTTCAACATATATTTCTGTTTCTCTCAATCCAGGCAACTTGTCTCATTTCTTGTTTGGTTAAATCATAAAACGGATAAGGTTGACGTATTAAAAAACTTTGTACTCCTTTACCATCCAGAATAGCTATTTCTTTGGGTATAAACTGATTTATTTCATTATTGATATCTTGCATACCGTGCTGCTGAGAGGTTTATATTCTATAATACGATCGTTGATAATAAGGCAATAAGCACTCGTTTTGTCAGGAAAATCTTTAGCACTTTCTATTTCAAGTCTCACATCAACTGGTCCAGTTTTAAATGCTTCATTTTGCCTTGAACAGTCTATTACAAACAAAGGTGCTTTTTCTTTGAACTGCGTGATATCAAGCAACGGGTCAACTGGAGAGTTGTAATAAGACTGACGGAATCTCATATACATTTCATATAATATACGGTATTTTCCATCATCAAAATCAAGTTTAAGTGAATCATATGGATATGTTTGTGAATTTAAAAATAATGTAACATTAGTTAAATTACAATTATCAAACAGTGAACAATTTCTGTTCGCTGAAATTTTATCAGCTGTTTGAAGACCGAATATTACATATCTGGGTTTCTCAAGCTGGGATGCAGTTGTAATGGACTATGAATGCTTCTTTGTTTTAGATAAAAGTGGATATTCATATATGTATCCCAGTTTCAGAATGCTATTTGTATTGGCTTATCTTTCCTAATTATTGTTTTAAGAGTAGTAATCTTTCTCGATAGGACACTTTAATATGAGGTACACGCCACTGAATTCTCTCAATATTTACGATCACTTCACTATTATTATCAAGTATGACGGCATCATTGTTATATTTACATCTTGTTAAAATTAATTCATGTTTACAGTTTAATACGATTTTGTTATAGTCTTCTGCAAACCCTAAATTTCTTACCATAAAGGGAAAATGTTTCTATGTGAAGGCTGTTTACAATGTTTTAATAGTGAAGCTAAATTTGTGTCACACAATTGTAACAGCGTATTAACTATACTACTTTGATTGGGATTGCAATCCGGAAAAACGGATCTGGTAATCCGGCGGATCCGGCATCATTTAATGGTTACCGGATCCGGTACCAATATACCGGATCCGAAGACCGGATCCGGTGCTAGCAGTTTGTTGGAAAATGTGATAATTTTTGTCATTCATTCGTTCGACAGATTCATCAAATCATGCTGTCATAATCATAAATACCTATAAAACTTGTTTGTTAGCATTCTCAAATACTTTAATAATGATTTTGATCTTATTTCAGTTAATTACGTAAGGTTAATTGTATCTGATCTGTTAGATATTATAGTTACTTGATAATTGATATTGTTACTTATAAATTGATCTATCTGTGAAAGTGAAATCTAGAAAGACTGAGGTAGGTACTCGTTACGTCGTAAAATTATTACTAGTTACCTACACTACTAAATTTTAATTGTTTTCTTGATGTGTATTTGTCTTAACATTAGTTAGGAAATAAAGTCGATTTTATATGTTTGTGATTTTTTTTGTATAAACTACCTACATACAAGTGACACTTGATTAACTCACTTATTTTGTACTAAAAATCGAATATCATCTTGATTTAATCAATACATCAATAACCCGGCCGGATTGATGAGAATCCGGTCAAATCCGGCCGGATTGAAAATGAGGTCGGATTGCAATCCGGCTACCAATATACTACCCAAAGAGCAGTTTTTATCAATGCGTTAGAACTTTTATATAACAGATACTTCTTACATCATCTTGTTTAAAGATTATCAATAGGTTTGCATTATCTCGAATCAGTTGTTTTGGTATTTTTGAATATGTTTGTGTCAGATAAAAGCAATCGATTAGCCGATGTCTTCCCATTGCAAAATAATTCCGGATGTTGGTTTGATTCTCACAGCTGACATCATCAAATATTATAATAGAGTTTTTCATTGCTTCATTAGGGTGTAAAACTTCATCATTTGAATTGAAGATAAACAACTTTATGTGAGGGACTCTTCGCAATACTTCTTTTAAAAAAATATACTTTGGCTGGAAGGATGTCTTAGAATATAAATATATACTTCTAAACTTGAGCCCGTTGCTGTCTAAAAGCAAACTAAGCATGACATTTGTTTTTCCGCAGTTCGAAGGACCGCATATTATGCTTCGAATTGAATTCGGTAAAAGAGAGCTGTGTTTTATATTTATAGTGGTATGGTTTTTTATTATATCTAGATTTTTTACTTGTAGTGAAACTGGTTGTTTAGTTAACTTCATTTAGAAATAAAAATGTGAAATCCACGTCGAATTTGTACTAACGCTGTTATTTAAAACACGTCTCTACACGATCTGTCATTTTATCAATGCGTTAGAACTTTTATATAACAGATACTTCTTACTTATCAAGGTGTCGAAGGCGTTCAATGAAACAGATATATAGGTAGTACTTTAAAATTATTTATTTAACTAATCGTAAGCATAACTTAAAAGTGGTATCGACAATAGTTGCTATTTAATAATTATTATAACAAATTCATTATTTTCAGATTACACAAACCCATAAGTTAGTAAATATTAAAGAGGTTGAGTATTTGTATAATACTATTAGTAGATTAAAACAAAAATCAGAATATCGTATCACAATGACCCCAAGGCAGGGTGTGGATGCGATCTTTCTGTATTTGTCTTTTATCATCGTTTCCATTCAGAAGTTGCTTGTTTACCTGCTGTGTATATAATACATGTTTAATAGATCTTATCAGTTTCATATTACATCTTGTAGTAGTTTCATTATAAAGAGTTTTATTATAGTCACACATTTCCAAAGTTTGAGTAGCAGCTTTTGTTATGCCCTTAGCTTTTTTAATTGTTGATTTCACACTTCTTATACAATATAACTTAGCTCTTAAACCAGTAAATTCTGAAATAATATCACCACTCAGTTCATCTTTGAATAAACCGGGAATTTTTTCGTTTATCCTAGGAATATTATAAACATTATTTAACGCATAGTTACTTGTATCGAATTGAGAAATGTCATTTCGCAGGTCTTCATAAAAATCTTTGGTGTATATCAAATATAACAAGCTATCAGTGTCTGTATAACAAAGCTGTGCATGGTCGTTGTACCTTTTTCTAATAAAATCATAATGAAATTGGTACATATGTTGTTTAGCGTACTCTAAAACTGAAAATCCAACATAAATTGGTCTATCTAATACAAGTTCTTCACGACTGAGTTGAATAGCTGCAAAGTTTTCCGAAAATATATCAATACTTTTTAGGTTTGGTTTTGATATTAACTTTTCTGCAGAAAGATGTTTATTCGTTACATTTTGTGTTTCTTTCCATCTTGTTACAAGTTTAACATTAGCTTGTTTTCTCTTATTTTCAATAGTTTTACCGAAAATTGAATTATTGAGTAACTTAAAAAAGTCTTTTTCAAACGGTGTTTTTGATGATTGTCGAAGAGTTGTATTAAGATCTATATACTGTTTTAAAAAACTATCTTGTCTAAAGCCAATAATGCGATGTATTTTTGACAAAACCAATCCATGTTTCAAGCATTCTTTCAAATGTACGTAATGAATGACATAGTTGAACTTATCATATAAGTTTGCAATCAATTTCTCAGTTTTACTTCCAGGTGGAATAAATTTCTCCGGAGCAAAAGGTAAATCTTGATGTGACTTATGCAAGTGTTCCGGATATAAGAGATCTACTTCTAAAATATAGCCATAATCACAATCATCTGAAATATTCATTACATTAAAATATTTTATTTCTTTTGTAGTTAAGAATCTGAAATCTGAAATTGGATATTTTTTCGTCATTGCGTATCCATAAAGATTATTACAGTCTAAATAAACCAGATAAGAAGACTCTTTAGATTCATCACAGTTAGAGAGATATTTATTTGATGCGACAGCATGACGTAATGAGCACTGAGCTAGACCTCCACGTATACCTTTCTCCAACATTTGGTATATATCTATATCACTAATCAATTCCAGTTTAACATTAGTATGAAAAAGCATTGCATCCCAACTTAAGCTAGGTGATGTTACATAATAAGCAGGATCTAATTTGTAATAACGTAGGCTTGTTTTTCTGAATTTTTCAAAAATGTCACATAGCAATAAGACATCCGTTTTCAAGTATAAGTCAGTATATTCCCCCAAAGTATTAATCTGAAAGTACTTCCACACTTCGTTCGCATGTTTATAATCAATATCAGAAATGTGTACGTCTTTTAAAGAATTGTAAAAACAAGATTTAGGTGGAAGCTGTGTTTCATCGTATTTTGACCAACTGTCCATGTAATTATAGGGATAAACACCTTTTCTATTCATTAAATCAAATTGCTTTTTATCATTAAACTCGTTTAACAAATTTATGAAATCAGCTTCATATAAACTTTTGCTTAATAATTCAAGACTTGAACTTAAAAATTGAAAAGAATCAATAAATTTCAATTCAATAGAGCGACTGCATGTGTTGGACTTTATAACTTTAGTAATAGAAAGGTATTTTTCTTTAGTTTTAGGAATAATTCTAACTTCACCATCAGATTTTGTTAACTCTTCAATAAATAAATGTGAGTCATAGCCGGATAGATTATGAAACACTATCGGAATGAATGGACATACTCTATGCATCAAGTTACAATGAGAGTGTGCCGCTCCTCTAAACTCACTCGTAACGTGATCATGATCTCGTACCTTATCACCGAGTAATACTTGTTTACATATGTGGCACACAGTAGCATTGCGATATTGTGATTCCTGATCGAGTGTCAATGGAGACATTGATTTTTTATCTTGTAGTATCTCATTAATTCTTTCGGCTTCTTTAATTAGACTTTTTATAAATATTTCTATGCAGTTTTCGCCTCTATATGCAACATACTTATTTAAGTTTCGGTCATGTGAACAACAAATATAATAGCCGAAGCAAGAAGGCTTATGCAACTGCAAAGTTTCAGTATTTTTAGAGCTTTGGTTTCTGTAATCAAGTAATAGACATTCAAAGTCAGCGTATATAATGAAGTTGATCTTAAGTTGCCTGTGATAGTTTTCGAATTTCAAAAAAGTATGCTCTTTGGGTAGTATAGTTAATACGCTGTTACAATTGTGTGACACATATTTAGCTTCACTATTAAAACATTGTAAACAGCCTTCACATAGAAACATTTTCCCTTTATGGTAAGAAATTTGTCTTCGTACTAATCGCAAAAGATCTTTTATCAAACAGTAATGTCCTTTATTTCTATGTTCAATGAATAGTAAATTAATATGATTACTTTTACGATCTTTCGTAAAATACAGAGGACCATTTACACAGCTTTTGTCATTCAGACCGTAAATATTTATACTAATATTAGGATTAATCATTTCAAATAACGCAATGTCTCTATATGTCGGTGGAAAAGCCATTCCCTTCACATTGAGCACTGAAGAATAGTGTGGATATGACCTTACATTACACACATTATTCTTAGCTGGGAATAATTTTGCAACCACACACCAGAGAAAACAATAATCATCAAGATTCTGAATATTAATACAGCTTTTTGTATTTTTAATAGTTTTAGGTAGATCAATGTATGTACCTCCTCTCATAGGACAGTATTTGTTAATGTTGATTTCTAAATGGCTCATAGACTCATAACTCCACCCCGATTCACAATGTTCAAATTCGGTTAGTTTCGTCATGAAATGATCCATTAAGTTTGACACCATTTCATTCAAATCTGTACTTTGATAAATTATTTCATATTTTGTATTAAACGATTTTAGTTGCTGTTCATTTGACTTAGGTAAAACAAAATAGGCAAACAATTCGTAATTTACTTTAATGCACTCATGTTTACTGAGTGACATTTTTATTAGCTGTATTATGTACTTTCGTTGATCGCTCAAATTGACCTCTAGGGGGAGGTGCTTTTTATTAAGAACGGAATTCAAACGATAAGTAACAATTCGATTTTTAAATGCAGTGGCAACAATATTTATATTATCAAATTCAGTCCTTAATAAACAGTTCGATTTATGCAAGTTAGTTCTCAAATGATATCTATATTCATTTCTTAATATTTCAATTTGACATTTTTCACATTTTATTACTTCATTAACAGGTTGCAGGCTTGAGTGTGTCAAAACTGTGAAAGAAATAATAAACACATAGAATGTAAATACTTTTCATTTATTATTAAGAAAGAAGAGAAATAAAATACAATATAATGGTTATACAATTGATTACACTTGTGCCTATGACTATGATTTATATACTTATGATAATTATTATTATTTTATACAGATTATTATGCGCTGAATATATCAGGCCTACAACCCTTGAACTCACTCCTTGTGGCTTTTAAGAAATCACAGAGGTGCTGCCACGCCTCAGTGTTATCATCTGTTCTATTTTTTACTGTAATGATGGCATGACGCCATCTATTCATAGGCTGTATATGCTCAATCTCATTGCTGTTGTACACCTTTAGCTCTATATAATGAGACCCCTTTTTGGTGAGATGGGATTGCCTCGACACGCCGTGGGGAATTCTTTTAGAGTAATGCGATACGAGAGGCGAAGCTTTTTTACCGGGCTGTACGACGGCTCCGTCATCATCGCTGTCACTGCCGAAGACGTCCTTTGCCGATAGTTTTCTAGAGGCCGAGTCAGCAGTTCGCGGTGCAGGAGGAGGATGGCACTCCCGGAGCTGCTTCTTTGAGCCATGCCCCGTACTTCTTTCTGTGGACGTAGGGCAGATTAGAGGTCGATCATCATTCAAACTATTTAAAACAAAACAGTTTCTAATCTGTCTTCTTGATGATTCAATAAATTTGACTAAATAGTACCATGCTTCTGTATCGGAGTTTGATCTGTTTTTGATGACGATGTCTAGATGTGTTGATTTATTAAATGGGGTACTATTTGTGTTATAAATCCTGGTGACGATATAATATTTCCCCAAGACTGTTTTCTTCACCTGTTGTGAATAAGCTTTTGCATATCGTATCGTGAAGTACGAGACAAGAATATTACCATGTTTCCGTGCAGGGGGTTCTTCAAACTCGTCCTCGTTATCAGTGCCGAATAACTCGTACGGTGTGGGCTTCTTCGGTGCGGTCACTGGAGCAATTGGAGTCTTGCGTTTCCTCGTGGGAACAGCATCGGCGGTGACGGGCAAACTGCGTGCCTTCTTCGAACAGCTCGGGACAACCGGTGGCGGTTGACGCGGAGCGGTTGCGCTGTGGGCCGATCTCGGCGTTGAGCTCACCTCGTCATCAGAAAGAGACGGCATATTTCTGGACCTGAAAACATAAAAAAATAATAAGTATAAAAAGTACATTACTCGATGCTATAGAATGATGAAAACACCTAGTAGAAATATTAATAAACTAATAATAAAGATATTTTAAGGTACTCACATTATTGAAGATGATTCCTTTTTTCAAAGTTCCAATTGATAGGCTTGATATTCCAGACAAGACTGAACACTGTTTAATCCCACATCTCCGTTTAAATAGGCTCAGTTTGTAGACATTTTCCATTCCGTATATGGAAGGTTTCAGATGCCCAACATTATCCCATCAGCACTAATGTTATGTTTGGCTTGGCTTTGGCGATAGTAGACTATGTTTATTTCTCAGGTTTACCCTGTATTAAGGTAGTAAATAATCTATAGCTAGCTACGCTTCCCCGGCTTTGCAGGCAAACGTCTAAAGGTCTATTATTTAATGCTCGATGCTATAGAGAATACTGCCTCGCATCGCGAACAAATATCTGCAGATCGTACACATATTTTTTCCTAGGTGTGAGTGTCTTACTCACTGTCTTATTCATGTAAATTTATTGTTCTATTTTAATGAGCATGCAGAAAAATAATATATATTTAGGGAATTAGACAGCGTAATAATATCATTCGTGATTTAGATTTATTACAGGACATACATACGTGCAATCTAAAGTGATTGAGGTAAGCAAAAGTCCATGAGTACTTATCTTCAGTTTTACCATTCAACTATTACATTTACTTACACTTTATTATTTTGTTTCGCAGAAAATGAGCAACACAAACTACGAAGATGATCCTGATCCCATTACCAACCCATTTTATTACGCCCAGAATATGGACGCTTATTATGAGTCAGAAATGCAAAAGATTCAACAAGAAATGAATAAGGATGTAGATATAAATAAGCAAATTAAAGAAGTACCGGAAAAAGGCAAAAAGAAATCTAATTTGTCCTTAAATAAAACTATTCGCAAGTCCACAGCTTCAAGTTCTGCGTGTACGTCTTATGTAATTCGCAAAGAAACAGGAAAAGCTCACCATGTTATAAAAATAAGTATAGAAAATGTATCAGATGTGAATTCATTTTACTCAAACTTAAATAAAACGGATGTGAGTGTTCAGTACTTAGTGAAGGAACACTATGATGAAATTAAGAATGACACAGAGAAGTTAATCAGTAAAATTGTAGAAAAGTTAAGTTCAATAGATTAATCGATTATTATTGCAAAGAAAAGTAATAAATCAATTAGAGTCAGCTATTTGTTTTATTTAAGAATCCTAAAGAATTTGTTACATTAAGTAGCAGGTACTTAACCTATAAACGAATACTTCTTAATCTATTGGAAATGTGCTTTAGAATCGAACCCACACTGAGTCATCTTTACCAACCATTAGTTTGCTACAGTTGTCTAGACTCTTCTTCTTCTTACCCATTTCCCAGCTATGTGGGGTCGGTACAACACGTTCTTTTCCTCCACTCTCCTCTGTCAGCCGTCATATCTACACTCACTCCTTTCTTACACATATCATCCTTCACACAGTCCATCCATCTTTTCTTTGGCCTACCTCTCCTGGCATACCCATCTACTCTCATACTTAACATCCTTCTTGTCACATGACTTTCATTCCTCCTCATAACATGCCCATACCACGATAACCTATTGCTCATCACCTTATCCGTCACTGGCGCTACTTTCACACTACCTCTAATAAACTCATTCTGAATCTTATCCAATCTAGTCACACCACACATCCATCTTAACATTCGCATCTCGGCTGCATGCAGCCGCCTTTCATCCGTCCTTTTTACTGCCCAACACTCCGATCCATACATTACGACAGGTCTAATTATAGCTTTGTATACCTTTCCTTTAAGCTTAAGGGGCATTCGTGGGTCACAAACTGTTCCCGAGACCTGTCGCCACTTCATCCATCCCGCATTTATTCTATTATTTACATCCCTGTCAATCTCACCATCATTCTGTACCAATGAACCGAGGTACCGAAAATCGGAGCAGACTGGTAAGGGTACACCATCTAAGGCAATAGTGGAAAAATTGGATGGACCACCGAAATCACAAAACAGATGTTCCGTTTTGGTTCTGCTGATTTTCAGTCCGACACTCTCCAATTTCTCCTGCCATTTTCCCAATCTGCTCTGGACCTCAGTTGCGTCTTCTCCAACAAGAACAATGTCGTCGGCGAACAGCATACACCAGGGTGCCTCCTCCTGAATATCCGATGTCAGCGCATCCATTACCAGGAGGAACAAGTAAGGGCTTAAAGCCGATCCTTGGTGCAAGCCTACAGCCACATTGAACTCTCCGGTGACGCCAGCTTCAGACCTAACACGCGTACTAGCTCGGCTGTACATGGCCCGGGTAAGCTGCAGGTACTTCACAGGTATTCCTTTCTCTTTCATAGACCACCACAGAACCTCACGGGGTACCCTATCGTATGCCTTTTCAAGGTCAACGAACACCATGTGCAAGTTTTTGTGGGCACGTCTATATTTCTCGCATAATTGGCGAAGCGCAAATATGGCATCCGTTGTCCCGCGCCCTGGCATAAACCCAAACTGGTTCAGCGATACTTCACTCTCTTCTCTCATTCGTCTCTCTATTATTTTCTCCCAAACTTTCATACTATGTGACATAAGCTTTATTCCTCTGTAGTTGTTACACACCTGAACATCCCCTTTATTTTTAAAGATGGGCACCAGCGAACTGGAGCACCATTCGTCAGGGATCACCTCTTCGTGCAACAACTTATTGAAGAATAAAGTCAGCCATTTCCATCCATCACATTTAAGAAACTTCCATACTTCCACAGGTATACCATCTGGTCCAGTTGCTTTTCCATTCTTCATATCCTTCACAGCTTTTTTGACTTCATCCATACTTACCTCTTTTACTATTCCTATATTTACAGGGATATCCCCTAACACTCCATTCCAATCATTCTCCTCATTCATTAACTTCTCAAAATATGCCTTCCATCGTTCTTGTATTTTTCCGTCATCCGTCAAAACCTTACCACTTTCATCCTTAATACACTTAATATGACACACACACAGTTACTACAGTTGTCTAGACTAGCGTTGTATTATCACTAACACAGCATTTTATTATAGTGCGCAAAAAACTCATTCTTATTCTGTATGTGATACTCGTGTGTTTATTAGCATCTCCATGCATTTTTTCTTATGATAGTAAGATTGAACTCTATGACATAGGAGTCTGAAGATATAAAGTGATTGAAAAGGTTTTATTCGGACACTTGCATTTTACACACACGCCGTGTCGGTAAGTCAAATTACAATAAAAACATCGTGAATTATGGTGCCTAAGCACGAATAGTTAAATAACTGAATAGATGATCAAATAAAGTTATCACATAGTTTATAATAGCTTGCTCAGAGCCAAATAAATTCAACGGTTATTGAATTGAATTGATTGAAAAGTTGAATAATGATAATTGGGGCAAACTGGATAAGTAAATATCCAGATGCCCCAATTATCCTCTACTTACACTGTATAATGCTTACGAAAATCGACCGAGAAAATGACACTAATAAATAAAATGCATTACATATTGTTAAAGGCTTGGCCGGTTGAAATTATTTGTCTGTTTGTTGGATTTATTCAAAGGGCACCTCTATTTGGTATAAAAATAGTGATTAGATTAAATGTACATTACATTTAAGAAACGTAATAAATCTATGCAAATTGTCATTTTGAAATAATAATGTTCTAAATTGCTTAACAGGATACAATTACATATTATGAAAAATATTTTGGCGGAGTAACCATAGTGTCTGTAAATACCTAATTGACTGTCACATACATATATTTTTTCACGTTATAATCCCCAAATCTATCAACCCCATAAAAAACGCTGAAAGCATCCAAAAAGCCCTTCACTATCACCTTTCATAAAAATGAATATCCATTGTCTCCGTTTCCCCGACACGTCATTCGACATACGTCACGCTGTCTTGTGACGTCATATATCACGCCCCCCCGCTTAGCAGCTATTACTCAAGTGTGACCTGTAATGTAAGGCGAGAGTTTTCCGGGAGCCGTTTTTACCCGGTCTCCTCTAACAGTCTTTGTTAGGACGGTAACTGGGTTATTTGAAGATATAGGCTATTTCAGAAATAGAATACACGTATTTTTATATATTTTGCATTGAATTTGACTCAAGGCAGTCACTTGACTTGCAGTCAAACTTTTCTTATAACTAACCCAATTAAGGGTTATACAGGACATAATACGTTATTGATAACTTTCGTTACGTGACACATATTCAATTAAAAAATAATTTATTAGATACTTACATGTTGAATTTAAATTTCTTATTGCTATAGAATTGTTATGGAGGATTTTATTCTTAACTTGTCCAAGTAATCTAGGATTAATTCAGGAAGTAATATTAAAGTCCAATTTTATGGAAATGAATTACAATAATCTTAAAATCTTCACTACTAAACGAGATCAAAGTGCTCTAGTTTGAAATAAAATTCCTCATTACCTTTTAACCCTATCTCCGCCCACGCATCGTGGTAACGATGCACCAAAATCAGATGTAATCTAACAATAGTACACGCAGGCCAATTAAGGACTGAAGAGTTTGACGTAGCACGCGACGCTGGGTGGTCGAGGGTTAAACTTCAGAGAAACCATATCTTGAGAACAATAAGAATGGGGCCTAGATATGTTATGTCGTCGATAAAAGTTTTATCACTAGTGCCACTGTTTTATATTTATCGTCGCGTTAAAGTAGATAGGGAATGTGATAGAATATTGCTACAGAAGTATTTGATTACTTCTGTGGCTCAGAAGAAGGTCCGCTGCACCACATTCGACGACCTCTGTGGCGCAGCGGGCGAAGCTCCTCCTGCGACGCAAGAGGTTGCGGGTTCGATTCCCGCCTCGGAACAACAATTTGTATGATCTGCAAATATTTGTTCCGGGCGTCTGGGTGTTATATATTTATAATAAAAAATATCTATCTATGTATGTATATTATATTAAGTATATCAGAAGTCTAGCACCCGTAACACAAGCTTCGAGCTTACCACGGGGCGAGATGTCGCTGTGTAAAATTGTCCAGTAATATTTATTTATGTATTTATTTACATAGGTAATAAGGAAGGTTGTACGAAGAGGTTGGTTTCGGTTCCCGCTTCGGGTTAATCTGTTGCTGTGTGATTTTTATTGTCCAGCAATATACATATTTATTTATTTGTAACTGATGCATCATTAAAAAATATTTTGGATGATTGATTTAAACAAGGAGATAAAATTTAATATAGGTAAGTAAATTATATAATGGTTCCAACATTACCACTTATATGAAACATAATTTTATAATAAAGTTTTCTATACCTCTATAATAAGTTATATCAGAAACCCGTAACACAAGCTTTGAGCTCACGAGGACATCTAGATGTCGTTGTGTAAAATTGTCCAGCAATATTTATATATTTATTTAATGACATAGAAAAAACAGTATTCTGCAATCGAGGTTCAAAACTATTTTAGAACTTTAACTGTGGACTATTGAAATAATTATCGAAATAAGTTAAGCTATAACGTAGACATATGTTCGGTAAATTCGCAAAGTTATGGGTCCTTTTTGCCGCGGAATGGTTTGAAGTTTCTTTACGACCCAAGTTATGATTGATGCTCGGGTTGTACGAATTGATTTCAATTGAAATGTTTAACTGAAATCTGTTTAATTTCAATTTCGAACTACTAGATGCTACTACTGAAACATCACCACCAAATTTGAATAAATTAAGTTATTTGGGTGAATTAAGGCCTTATCGAATTTATTGATAGTATGACGACATGCAACTTAGCACAGTACAATCACGTTCTTAACACTAGTCACGGCCGTCTTCTTGACCTGATATTTTCTAATAGTGACGTCTCAGTCCGCCCCTGTGCCTCGCCTTTGGTACCGGAGGATCTACACCATCCGTCAATTGTAACTGATGTTGATTTTGTGCATTTACACGCGATTCAGCCACACTCATTTACAAAGTTCTTTTATAATAATGCTGATTTTAAATTAATCTGTTCCAAAATTAACGCCATAGACTGGACTTTAGAGTTAAATAATAGGAATATAAATGATGCGGTTAGATTTTTGTACGACACTTTGAATACCATAAGAGATACTTATATTCCCTCCAAACTTACTGTTCCATCTCGTAAATACCCATTGTGGTACAAACGTCCACTTATAAAAATTCTACGCGAGAAGGCGAAATATCATAAAAAATTTAAGATCTATGGTAACAAAAGCGATTGGGATTCTTTTGTTATATTAAGAAATAGAGCCCGTATTTTAGAAACAGATATGTATAGTCAGTATATAGAAAACATTGAAAGCCTTATCAAGAAAAACCCTAAAGCGTTTTGGACCTATATTAAAAGTAGACACAACTCTAATAGTTACCCAGCTGTAATGCAGTATGCGGGACGATCTTCGGACCAAGGGAATTGCATTAGCGACATGTTTGCAGAGTATTTTCTCTCAAAATTTGCTGAAAGTCCAGTAAATCAAGATCAGCCAGTGAGTGATCTGCCAGAAGTGATGACTACTGCCGACATAGGTACGATTGAGGTTGTAGAGGAAGAGTTATTACGACTACTTAAGAACCTTGATCTGAATAAATCTGCAGGTCCAGATAACATTCCAGCTATATACATAGTACGCTGTGCAGAAAGCCTCGTTCTTCCACTCGCCACATTATTCCGTAGATCTTTTTCTGAAGGAGTTGTACCAGATATATGGAAATCAGCTTACGTCACTCCGATTCATAAAAAGGGTCCTAAAGACCATGTGGTAAACTATAGGCCGATTTCCAAACTTTGTCTATTTGCTAAAGTTTTGGAAAAAATTGTTCATTGTCAGTTATACTCAGTTCTGCGACATGACCTTATGCCGCAGCAGCATGGCTTCCTTCGAGGGCGTTCTACAACCTCAAACCTGCTGCTCTGCTCCGAGTACCTTAGTAGGATCATGACTGAGCCTTCGCAGGTTGACGTTGTGTATACTGATTATTCTAAATGTTTCGACAGAATTAATCACAGCATACTATTGCAGAAACTTCATCAGATAGGTATCAGGGGTAACTTGTATAGATGGTTCACCTCCTATGTAAGCAACAGATGTCAAACGGTTGTCTTAAGCGGATACTCCTCGTGCCCGATGTTCATTCCCTCGGGAGTCCCGCAGGGTTCCTTATTGGGTCCCCTTATTTTTGCGATATTTGTTAACGATATAGCAACCTGTTTTCATTACTCCAAAATTATACTTTACGCCGATGACATGAAAATACTAATGCAGGTACGTAATGTCACGGATGCTCGTCACTTGCAAGATGATCTCTTTAGATTTCAAAATTACTGCATTCTAAACAAATTAGATTTAAACGTGTCCAAGTGCTTTGTCTGCTCATTTACCCGGAAATTAACTACTGTGCCTTTTGAATACTCCCTACTCAATGTACCCCTCATAAGAGTTGACACTATACGGGACTTAGGAGTTTTATTTGATAGCAAGTTGCTATTTGATAGCCATATCGATCAAGTTGTTAATAAAGCCTCCAAAGCATTGGGATTCGTCATGCGTATGTCATCGGAATTTTCAGATTTAAAAACTTATAAAATATTATATTGTGCATTCGTCCGCAGTCATCTAGAATATGCCTCGCAGGTGTGGAACCCGTGTTACGAGACCTATATTACACGTATGGAAGGTATACAGAAAAGATTTCTTCGTTATTTACAATATCGTGCTAAGATATACCTTCCAGATTACGAAACTAGATGTCGTAAGTTTCACTTCCTCCCTCTATGTGAACGTAGGAATATTTCAGATTTATCTTATCTCTTCGGAATAGCAAATGGCAAGGTTGACTGTCCTGAATTGTTAGAACTATTGAGTTTGCGTACTACCAGAGCCTCATTGAGGAACCCGAATACGCTGTACGTACCGCGAGTATCCACCAACTACAGGCAGAATTCGTATATCATCAGAGTTTGCAACTTATTTAACAATGTGTCTAAATCTTATTTAGATATTGATTTATTTTATACTTCAATTAGCAATTTAAAGAAAGAACTAAGTGAGCGATTCTTCATTGTGAGCAAATAGTTAGTAGGTAGTTATATATTTCTTAAAATTTAAACGTAAATTTAATTTAATTTTTAATTTTTTCTAAATTTAACTTTCATTCATTTAAAAAGGTTATTGAGTTATTTAAGAGTAAAATTTTTCTCTTTTTTTTTGTTATGTTAAAATAGTACGTCGTCTGTTTATGTTTGTTTTTAACAATATTGTTAGTTTACCCATCAATGGAAACTTTTAATTGGCCGTCCATATCTGGCAAAGTTTGTCATATTATTTAATCTGTATAATCGTTATGTCTAGCTGTAAGTTTTCTTAAAATTGTAAAAATAAAATAAAATAAAATAAATAAAATCTCTCTCGTCGAGAGAGAAGTCCCTTTGTCCCAGCAGTGAGAGGGAACGTATATATGGGTGATGACGAATTCGGTGTATTTTTTTATAAAATCATGTTAGAATTAATGATGCTTTAATATTATATAGATGCAACATAAGCACGTAATATCGATGTATGTTATAAAATTAGAAGGATTTTAAGACAAGTGGACAAATATCATATCGCTACTTTACACAATAAACCTATTTTAATACATTTAGAGAACAAATGTAAGCACAGAACTATTTCATCACATCATTTCCTACTATCGTTACCCGACCACAAAGCATCTAAAACTCAACACACGTCCGCTAAACGAATAACCACAATCAATCCCAAAAGATTTATATTAATAGCAGTCCGTAATCAGGAAACCATATTACCGAACGGCCATCAAAACAGGCCACATAAATACAGCCTCCCTATTACCCATTATCCGTTATCTGGGATAGAATGGGGAATATATCTCTGACTGGCGGAAAAGTGCAAGAATCAGTTGTTTTTATGACCTATTGAAGAAGTTTTGGAGATGAGGTTTTATTAGAGTTACTGGGAGCCAGGAAAACTAGTTAGTTTGTTAGACATAAAGTGCCTGAGTCCCATCATCATTGATAGATACTGACTCAGTGAAATAAATATTTCAAACTGTTCCGTTCGTAAAACAACTTGATGGAATGGTCCAACGTCCTACCTCGCGTCTCGTAGGTACCATATTTACACAAAACGTTTACCTCCAAGTCCTGCAACTGATTGCAAACCGATACCATAAATCAGAACATTTCATGACGAAACTCCTCGAATTGAACTTTACTAACATAAATTTAAGGGCGTATAAAAGCCATTGATATGAAAATATGCGTGTTGGGTGCGAATGGCGCAGGTGAGAGTGATGGAAATTCTCGAACGTTCGAGTTTCTTTTGAGTTCTGGCAGTTTGTGGTTTTGGATAAAGTAATACGGTTGGGCGGAACTATTTCTGAATGGTACCTTTTGCAGTTTTTTGTTTGATTAAAAAGAAAACGTGTCTTTTATTTAACTATATTGAAAGATGAAAGAAATAAAATATTGTTTTTTAGAATAATGAGGAATAGGATTTTTATGTGGAGGATTTTAGATTATTTTGATTTTACGAGACGAGAATCCAATTTTTGAAGAACAATTTGCAAAGATTGAATTTCCTAACAAAAGGTATTATTATATCGTTATATTTCATTTTGTTTATCTTTCAAAACATTACCCAGCGAAAGAAAACCTTCGCAATATTAAAACCGAAGTTCCCAACAAAACTTACGGACCCTTTTCATCCCATCTTACCGTCAAGTCATCATACCTTTTTTGGACATCCTCCATAATTGTACCATCCACTAATCCGCGTCTATAGGTACTGCATCCACTCAGCGATATTTTAAGCCGATTTCGACTCAACCGGATTTATAGACGTTTGCCTTAATATTAATTGGACTTTGGAACCGCAGACTGGGTCTTGACTTGAAGTAAATCAAATTACTGCAAAATTAATTTGCGGTAAATCTGTTAGTTCGGGAATGGTTTGGGCTTGTCAGTTATTCCATTTGTATGTGGTAGGTATGTTAAAGTATTTCTATCGCTTGCTGAAATGTTTAGAGGCTTCTCTGAAAATCTAGAATCAATCATTTACCTAATTATGCAAACAAAATTAATTATTTTTTAATAAATAAACTCGATACGCGCTCAATATCAAGGACTACTGAATCAATTTTCTAAATTATTTTGCATTTAGCATTAGCTTTCACTCCATTTTATCAAGCTATCACAAGGTTATTTGAGATCGACTATTAGGTATGCTTAAATGTCCCTGAAACTCTCTCGAAAATCTTAATTGAATTTAATTTACTCTCATACAATTGTATGAGAGGGCGTGCAGCATAAGAATCGCTTTCTAATTCAACCAGCCAAGAACGAAATATACAATTTGATTCCAGGAAAACCACTTTTGCATAGAAATTGAAACGTTTTCTTTTTCTTTCGGCTCACACGTGTGCCAGTTAGATGAATGCAGGGGGCTGAAAGGACCCGAGAGATGTAAAACAACTGACCTTGTTTCGCGTTTCTTAAGCGGTGGACTGCCGAGCGGGGCGATGCTCAGCGTTCAAGTTTATCATTACATACATATTCCAGTTCTGATGAAACAGAAAAAAATAAAAAGAGCCACGTGATGTCAAACAACCACCTTTGTTTAACGCGATGGATTGTCGAACTGTAGGTACTGTTTAGTGTTCAAGTTTCAATATCATCCTTCTACATCGAGTTCCGTTAAGATGCAGCGCATACCTTTGCGTCCACTTTTATTAATTTAATTAGTAATTATGATCTTTACGCAGCGTCCAACGTCTACCAACAAGATGGACAAATGATATTGTCTAAGCTGCCAGTTCACGGTCGATGCAAGCTGCAACCGACCGTAATACGTGATCATTAACGAAAGCCTATGTCCAGCATTGGACGTCCGATAGCTGAAATGATGATGATGAAGAGATGATCATCACATCGATCTGCAGTTTACATCAACCTTCAGTCACCTGAATGACGCTGACTTTATTTTCCCGTCATGTACCGACGCGCCTAGTAAGCGGGATATTATGCTAATCATTCGAGGGGTCCCGCCTCTGGGAACAATCGCCTCAATTTATGGCCTCTTGAATTTGGCGGGGTTACGCAGATTTAACTGAGACGTAATGAGCTCTGGGCTTATGGCGTAACCTGAGCTTACTTACAACGTTATATGAGGGAAACGAGCCGAAGCCAGTTTGAATTTCATATATTTTATCATTATGTATTTTACATTATCTGAGGCCCATTTTCAGAATATGCTAGTAAATTATAGGGTTCCGTAGCCAACCTTTGTAGATTCGTGATGTCTGTCTGTTTGTCCATCCGTATAAAGTTCTATCCTTTTAAATATACCTTGACTAAATTAACTAAAATCTGCTAAAACGTCCCTTCTAAGCCGTTCTTGAGTTTAAGGGAGACTAACGAACGGCAATTCATTTTTATTTATATAGATAGACTAGCTTCCGCCCGCGGCTTCGCCCGCGTGAAATTAGTATTGTAAAATAATATTGTAATGAATTAAAATATATTTATGTTATACTAATATATTTTTATTTATAATGTTGATTCAAAATGCATTTACACTATACAATTCCGTCTTATATAATAAGAGTTTAATGTAACTAAATAAATAATCTAGTTTTACCAAATCAATATGTTTTCTATAAAGTAATTGATACTTTCTTATTTTGTTCAAAAATCGCCGAGATTCATTGCTGTCATATAGAAGTAAGGATTTGAGTGGCTCCTCGGGGTTACCAATAGTTGGTATTGATACTTTGCCTCCTGAACAGCACATACCTTGGGTCTCTTCCTTCCACTTGAGTGCCTCACATTGTCTGCATTTATTGGACATTCTACCTATGAGGACTAATCCATGATTAAAGTAATCAATTAACGGATCATAATCAAAAGCAACATCGGCAAATGCCTCCCACGTATTCATCTTAAACGTACGACTCCGTTCTGCTTGCCGCTCGGAATTAATTAAACGTCGTCTACGTGTTTCTTCGGAGGTCTCTGCGGCTATGTACGAAGCTTGTCGCTCAGCATCTAAGTTTTGGCGAGCTTGGGTCTGTTGTGATGTCTCAGCAGCTCTTTGAGCCTCGTGACGCTCAGCATCAATTACTTGACGAGCTTGGGTCTGTTGTGATGTCTCAGCAGCTCTTTGAGCCGCGTGCCGCTCGGCATCAATTACTTGGCGACCTTGGGTCTGTTGTGATGTCTCAGCAGCTCTTTGAGCTTCGTGACGCTCGGCATCAATTACTTGGCGAGCTTGGGTCTGTTGTGATGTCTCAGCAGCTCTTTGAGCCTCGTGACGCTCAGCATCAATTACTTGACGAGCTTGGGTCTGTTGTGATGTCTCAGCAGCTCTTTGAGCCGCGTGCCGCTCGGCATCAATTACTTGGCGACCTTGGGTCTGTTGTGATGTCTCAGCAGCTCTTTGAGCTTCGTGACGCTCGGCATCAATTACTTGGCGAGCTTGGGTCTGTTGTGATGTCTCAGCAGCTCTTTGAGCCTCGTGACGCTCGGCATCAATGACTTGGCGAGCTTGGGTCTGTTGTGATGTCTCAGCAGCTCTTTGATCCTCGTGACGCTCGGCATCAATGACTTGGCGAGCTTGGGTCTGTTGTGATGTCTCAGCAGCTCTTTGAGCCTCGTGACGCTCGGCATCAATTACTTGGCGAGCTTGGGTCTGTTGTGATGTCTCAGCAGTTCTTTGAGCCTCGTGACGCTCGGCATCAATGACTTGGCGAGCTTGGGACTGTTGTGATGTGTCAGCAGCTTTTTGAGCCTCGTGACGCTCAGCATCAATTACTTGGCGAGCTTGGGTCTGTTGTGATGTCTCAGCAGCGTTTTGAGCCGCGTGCCGCTCGGCATCAATTACTTGGCGAGCTTGGGTCTATTGTGATGTCTCAGCAGCTCTTTGAGCCGCGTGACGCTCGACATCTAAAGTTCGATCTGTGAATCCTCTTCCGATTCCAGTGTTCTAGCGAGTTTAGCAGCCCGAGCTCTGCTAGAGCTATTAGCTAAATTGGAATTTCTTTTGCGAGGCATCTTCGAAAAACAATCAAACTACAAATCAGTAAAAAGACAACCATTAAAAAGTTAAAGTCGATGTCAAAGTCATTCGTAATTACAACCATAGCATAAAAATTACAAAGTAAGTAGGTTAATTTAGTTTTACACCATCTACGACCTATTTTATTAATTAAAAAAGTGGCCAAGTGCGAGTCGGACTCGCCCATGTAGGCTTCCGCAGCAATTTATTATTTATTTTCATTTTATTTATTTTATAAATTGTTTATATTATAGGAATAGTTTATGACTTATTATAAAAAAACTACTCAATAGATTTCGTTCAAACCAATTTTCGTTGGTAGTTTTTGTGCTAATGGTTATTTATATATTTTGTAACCATAACATTCTCTTATTTTAGAAATTAGAGGGGGGAGGACACTCATTTTTCCACTTTGGAAGAGTCCCTCGTCCAAATTATTCAGTTTAAAAATAAATGTTGTTATAAACCTTATTATGATTTTTAAAGACCTATTCATAGATACCCCACATGTATAGGTTTGATGAAATTTTATTTTTAAAGTTTCGGTTCTAAGTATGGGGACCCCCAAATGTAATTGTTATTTTTTCAATATTTAACGACCGTCTACTGTCCATGGTACTAAACCAAAAAACGTTTCGCCCTTTTGGTTTCCAATTTATGTTTTATCTATGGCTCTATATTGCTGCCTGTCGTACAAATGTCAGTTGAATAATTGAGCAAAACTTGCCGAAAATTAAGAAATCCCATACAAACTTTCAACCTCTATTTCAACCCCTTCATCCCTTTTTTTCGAAATAAAAAGTAGCCTATGTTCTTTCTCATGGTCTAAAGATTGTCTGTACCAAATTTAATCAAAATCGGTTGAGAGGTTTAAGCGGGAAAGCGTAACAGACAGACAGACAGACAGACAGACAGAGTTACTTTCGAATTTATAATATTATTATAGTTGGGATTTGTATTTTAAAACATCCAGCTCAATTCTCATCCTACAAAACATGCTGTAAAACCGTATTGGGACCTAAACTGTTACAATGGAGTTCAATTTTGCAACAATTATAGTAATGCCGATAACAGTTTAATTGGAAAAGCGTCTTTCTATTCGCGACGAGTTTTGCGAGAGCCTTGTTTGCGAGAGTTTAGATTGCCTCGAGTTTTCTGTGAATGTTACTTTTATTATAAGAAATTACCTATATAATTAAAATCCTGTTATGTTGAGACGTGCTCGACACTTCTGCCTATTGTACCGCAGTGCTTCGAACTTTTGTATAATGAAATGAACAATTAGTAAAAATAGAAAATAAGTACTATAAATTATCAATATATCCAATAAAAAACATTAATTAAATTTGAGGTACCTAATGTAAGGTAAAGGCTTTAAAGTATTAAAATTATTGATAAAGTAAAAGTAAAAAACCCGAGCCGTGTTGGCTAAGTGGTAGCACACCCGACTTTCATTCCGAAGGTCGTGGGTTCAAACCCCGCCGCGCACCTCTGATTTTTCTTCTTGAAAAATTATGTGTGCTTTAAAAACACGTGCTCTAACGGTGAAGGCAAACATCGTGAGGAAACCGGCATGTTCTGAGAACTTTTCAAAGTTTGAAGAACATGTGTCATTCACCAACCCGCACTTGGCCAGCGTGGTGAATTAAGGCCTAATCTCTCTCGCCAAGAGAGAAGTCCCTGTGTCCCAGCAGTGGGAACGTGAATAGGGGTGTTATGGTAAAAGTAAAAAAACGAGTCTATTTGAAAACCTTTTTTTCTTTTGGTTGGTTAAACCTTGGTTTTCTAAGAAATTTTCCCTCTTCTCCAAAAATCAAAACACAACCTCCAATACCTTTTAAGGGAATATTTCCCGAGTATTCCACAATAGGCACTCCACAACAATAGTCAGTCCACCTGTCCAAAATAAATTACGAACAGACGGACAAAGGCCTCTTCACAGCATTAACACGAAAATCTTTTGACACTTTTAATCGTGAGGGACCCAAGCCAAAAATACCAATTAACGCAGAGCCTCGAATTAAAGTGATTTGTTGGGAGAAGTGGGTCGACGAAAGGTGGTAGTGTCCCCTGATCTTGAAGCTTTAAGGTTCATTATTCTAATTGGTTTTTCATTCGGGATCTTTCGAGTGGTGCTTTCTTTGGGAGTGAAAAACGCGATAATTCAATTATTTAGACTAGAGCGTTGAGGACGTCGAGAGGTACACGCCTCGTGTGGAGGGTGGTGAGCGGTTGTTCAGCCATTCAATAAAGCGATATCGACAAGCCAATTATGTGCCAATTATGAGTGTTTAAAAACTCTATAGATTTTAAAGCCTAAAGCCAAAGGTAACTTAACTTTGTGGAGTAGAATGTGTTCGGTGAGAACGAGAGTGAGCCTTCGATCAGCTGTGATAAAAGGTGAACTGTAAAAGTATATGACATAGGTATACAATAATTTCAATCTCAATTTGCTAGATTGAGAGCTAAATTGTGGCCTACTAAATATTTTATTCAAGGTTAAGTCAAGGTTTCCGGCTCTATATTTCCGTTTTATAAAAATATAAATAAATGGAATTATAAAAGGGTAGTTAGTAGGACCCTTGATTGACATACAGTGGTATGTCAAACAGCTGAATTTATCATATAATAGAAAATATTAGATATTCATATAAATAGTATCGGTTCCGGTTTAAAGGTAAACGGAAAAACATAAGCATTTCTTACAAGGAAAACGTTTGTTATAATATAAAACAAAACATATGTTTGTTTGAGTTTAACAAGAGGTTGTCGAGGTTTCTTTTATCATTTTGTCTCAGATTATCTTATTTCTTATATTATTATTCAGGATTGTTCATAATCTTTGTAAGAAGACATTGTTTTCTTGGAAAAAAAAATTAAATAAATACAATTCTCAAAACATTCTGAATATACAATTATCTAAATCTTCTGGCATAAGGATAATACTGGAAGACCTAGATATTATATTATTGTGAGTATACATTTATTAATTAATTATATTTATTCTCTAAGTACTATTATGGGTTCTATTGCCTCGCATGCCCAGAGAAAATCCATAGGTGCTTGCGTTGAACTATGAACGTATGTCGATATTCTGTATTATATTTGTCGGGGCAGACAAGAACATCGGTTGAAATATGACTCAGAACCGGTTTGTACCGGCCGCATCGCGCTACGGGTTGAGGCGCCTCGCCGGGCCTGTTACTTGAAAAACTGGTTCAGACCGCTTTAATTCCTTTAAATACGACCGTCGGCCGAGCTAGCATATCATTCTTGTTTGAGCCGTTGGACGGAACAGTGCTTTTAGTAATAAATGTATTCTTGTTTGAGTAGTCGGTTGGAACGGTCCTCTGTTTGCAGTAAATTCATTTGTTGTTTGAAGTGTCGGTTGGAACAGCCCTCTGTTCGTAATAAATTAATAATAATAATCAGTTTATAATAATTCAGTGATCAGTGATAAATTTAGAGTCAATGGACCGAAACATTGTAAATTGGAAAAAATAATGGACGTTTCGTTGTGGTTTTATTATCAACATGAAGACGACTGCGACGTTAGACCTGGTGACGTCATAACCATCTAGAAGCCCTCCTGATAAACACACACTCCTCGACATCCTACACATCTCTTTCCATGACATCAGAAGTGGGATAAGAGACCTGAACAAGTGGGATAACAGACCTGAACAGGTGGGATAACAGACCTGAACAAGTGGGGTCACAGACTTGAACAAATGGGATCACAGATCTGAACTTCGGAACTAAAAGCTGCTTCCGGACCAGAAAAGATGGTCAATTCATCCAGTGGGATCCGAACTTCGATAGATCTGAACCTCGATAGCCTTGAGACTGTACGCTGCCACAAGACCAAGACAAAGAAGAAGGCAAACCATACTGACGTCAAATTTTGGAACTACCTGCATCTTTATAAAATGATGCAAAAACTGACCAAGAAGATGGCTTAGTTAAACCATACTGACGACATATTTTTCGAACTACCTGCATCTTTATAAAATGATGCAAAAACTGACCTAAGACCAAGAAGATGGCTTAGTTAAACCATACTGACGACATATTTTTGGAACTACCTGCGTCTTTATAAAATGATGCAAAAACTGACCCAAGACCAAGAAGATGGCTTAGTTAAACTATACTGACGACATATTTTTGGAACTACCTGCGTCTTTATAAAATGATGCAAAAACTGACCCAAGACCAAGATGCCGAGCAAACAAACAATTGACGATCATACTGACGTCAGAGTTTTGAAACTACCTGCATCTTTAAAAAGTGATGAAAACAAAATTGATGAAACGCAAATCGGTCAGGACTTAGCCGAGCAAATAAACAATAGACGATCATAGTTTTGAAACTACCTGCATCTTTATAAAGTGATCAAATAAATGATGGAACGCAAATTGATCAGGAAAAAGCCGAGCAAATAAATAATTGGATCAAAATTCCAATGAGAATTCCTACGAACCCCTTCTATGAAATATTCTTCAAGAACTAATTAAGTTTCTTTTACAGATTCACTTCCGCACTACGAGTACTTGATGATATACTCCGAGAGGCAGATGCATAGCACGCACTGCCTGTCAGTAGGGCTGTGTTGGTGGAAGAAGACGATGCACTAGGCCCTCAAAACACTACTGCAAGCGAGCCCGTGCCATCCACCTCCCATGCTAGACTGCCTGAGCAAGACTCCGACTGAAACAAAGTTAAGTTGATCATTTTTATAAATTTTCCCCAGAACTCTTACCCTCCGAGACCTTACCTATTCTTCATTAAAACTTTGTTCAACTCGATGGAGTTGTAAACAGATACCAAACTCAAAAGCAACTCTCTTTGTTACAGACAGTTGCAGACCAGGCAGGTGCAAAGCGCGCACCGCCTGTCAGTCATTCCCGCACTACGAGGACCCCTTCGAGGCAGATGCAGAGCGCGCACTGCCTGTCAGTATGGCCGAGTAGGCGGATGAATACGATCCTGTAGTTCTACCATGCAACACTTCTACCTAGGCAAGTACCGTAAACTTTAAGCAATATGCAACCAAAACAAACAAACAAAAGAAAGAAAAAAAAAAAATTTTTGGCGAACTGTAGATTTTACATAAACACACAAACAACTACCTTTTACTAACCTCTACGAAAAATTCCACAAATATCACGATGAGAAAATCCACGAGTATCTCGTTGAGAGGATCCCTTAGTATATCGTTGAAGATCCCCCGAGTATAACGTTGAAAAAAATTCACGAGTACTGAGTGGTAAGAAATTCCGCGAGTGTATCGTTAGGAAGATCCCCCGAGTATAACGTTGAAAAAAATTCACGAGTACTGAGTGGTAAGAAATTCCGCGAGTACTAAGGCGAGACTTTCCACGAGTTACTTTATGAGAAATTCCTAGAGTACCTTAATAACCATGCAAGTACGTGGAGTGCAAGCATTGGCCATAAAATTATAAAACAATGTAAATACGTGGAACATGAACATTGATAACAATAATAATAACTCACTCACTGTCAGCTTACCTTATCCATTTTTCTAATAAACATTCTAAGTACCATGTTTTAAACTTTCGCTGATAATTTGGTGGTTGAGATCCAATTATCAGAACAAATAACCTTGCACCAAATTATCAGCTAGTGTACCTTTGAATGGATACCTAGCTCAGAGAAACTTTTTCATCTTTTCCAGAAAAACGACTGGTGCAGAGCGCGCACCATCTATCAGCATGGCCGTGTCGGGGCAGACAAGAACATCGGTTGAAATATGACTCAGAACCGGTTTGTACCGGCCGCATCGCGCTACGGGTTGAGGCGCCTCGCCGGGCCTGTTACTTGAAAAACTGGTTCAGACCGCTTTAATTCCTTTAAATACGACCGTCGGCCGAGCTAGCATATCATTCTTGTTTGAGCCGTTGGACGGAACAGTGCTTTTAGTAATAAATGTATTCTTGTTTGAGTAGTCGGTTGGAACGGTCCTCTGTTTGCAGTAAATTCATTTGTTGTTTGAAGTGTCGGTTGGAACAGCCCTCTGTTCGTAATAAATTAATAATAATAATCAGTTTATAATAATTCAGTGATCAGTGATAAATTTAGAGTCAATGGACCGAAACATTGTAAATTGGAAAAAATAATGGACGTTTCGTTGTGGTTTTATTATCAACATGAAGACGACTGCGACGTTAGACCTGGTGACGTCATAACCATCTAGAAGCCCTCCTGATAAACACACACTCCTCGACATCCTACACATCTCTCTCCTCGACATATTGTATCTTCTACATATCAAGGGTTCTCTTAGGAGTAACTAAGCAAACATGGCAACTGTATGTGTATATTGGTGTTGATATTTAACCATTTATCCTCTATATTGTCTTAAACATTAGTCTTCCAGAATATTCCATTAATCAGCCCCTCCCCCCTCGATGATTTGTTATGATATCTCCTGCACAACGGGGCGCCAAAACTGCAATAAAAAGTACAAACTAATCGAAACTTTAACAATTTAAACTTTAGCGTCAAAATTGCGCAGCCGAAATCGAATAACAAACCGAACTAAACGTTATGTCTGCTACAATTAAGAAGATAATGAAATGTAAGCAATCAGGAATTTGGATTCTAGTGTATTGGAATAGAGAACAAGTTCTGTTGATGTTGGATATGCAAAATTAAATATTGTTTGGTAACATCTCTGTCCCATAATTCTGATGGTAAGACAGGACTGAATAATTTATTCTCGTTTTAGTACTTGTTAGAGGGTTAAGCTGTATAAAATAATTATATTGTGGTAATCAGGATAAAACTTATTGTATAAATATTTTTTAATCCTTAATAAGTCAGGAAAGCTCAGATTAAGCCAACTATTAGTATAATTATCATTGTGAATTGTACATCAGAAGTCTAGCACCCATAACACAAGTTCGAGCTTACCACGGGGCTAGATGTCGTTGTGTAAATTGTCCAGCAATATTTATTTATTTTATTATTTATATAATTTTATTTCTGGTTCGCGTACCATCGGACGTCTGGACAGCCAGTAAATGCGTAAAATTATGAGTTAAGCGCTTACGTGAGCACACATTAAATTACCTCCAGTCAAGAATAACAAGGCGACTGGAACGCACGATAAATCCAAAGTGCAAAACGAAGCGGAGATTAATGCGGGCGGCATTCCTGATATTTTGTCTGTGGATTTATGGACCAGCTATTTGCGACTAATTGTATGACTGGTGCGATATTATGTTATGGTGTTCTGGTTTGACTTGGGGTCTCGCTAAATATTTATGTAATCATAAAAATATTAGCACTGGGGTCTCGCTAAGTATTTATAAATATATTTATTTAATCATAAAAATATTAGCTCGATGTAGTCGCGTTGGCTAAGGCCATTCTTACAATATTACGCACCGCGCATTTTATACGCGTATGTAGTATGTATGTAATGTATTTCAATGTGTTGGGCTATGCGCAACTAGTTAATTTCTCTTGGCCAATATATTTTTAGTATTCCGATGAGGATTACAGAAAACTCGATATATAATAAATGATATATAATATACATTATTGAGTTGCCATAACTCGACAATAGATATAAAATTAATCATCGATTTGCAACATCTAGCGGCGAAATCACAATAAATCCTTAGAATAGCTTTCTGGGGTTGAAAGGCCTCCCGCGGGGCCGTAGATAGATTAATTCGTTCGGCCCTTTTATGGTTAGCTCGGGTACATTCGCGAAATTTAGATTAAACGATTGTTTCAATTTACCATAGACCATTTTGTCTATGGATCAAGTTGATAAAACTATGATAACTTGTTGTGTTAGTTATTTGTCTCACAAAATCTATGCAGACTGCTTGTTTTACGCATACGGTTACGGTTTGTTATATAAAATAGATTTATTTGTATAAATATCTCATGCAGATGATACGTGCATGTATAGAAAAGTCCAACCTACAAAACAAGCATGCATGCGCGTATGAAATTGCATGGAACTTTTTCCATACAAGCAATGTAGCGTGGTGCGTTAAACCACGCTGAAATTAGAGTTTAATTAGATTTTCTTAAGTACGATCGTTTGACTATTGACTAACGTAGAAAAAAACATGATGATTATCTATACAGCTAGACAGCTTTTCAGATACCCTCAAACTTTTCGTATCCTTCACGATAACATAACCCCTGTTAGTTACCTCAATCAGATAAACTTCCTAATTGATTAATGACGCCGCTTCCCGATCGGTATCAATTCATCACGGTCATTGACACCGACCCCCGGGGCCGGATTTAAAAGTTAATCTATCGAGCCAAGGAGTTCACCTTTCTTAGGATCCTATAGAGTTAATAAGGACTATTTGTTTATGATCTTGGCGGATTATAAACTTTTATTAGGTTGTGGGGTTGTAATCTGACAAAGTACGTTGAATGAGTAACTCGATTTTGATGATGGTTTAATTATTATTGTTGCGACTTACTATCCGCTTAGTGAGGCTTATCCCGCGGGTAGTGGTGTAACGCGCGGTTAATTAGTCATTTCAAATTGAACTAGGTATTATTATCATCTTCAGCGTGAAACAGCGAATACACTAACACAAAACAGAACTTAGAGAATTTATTTTTTCTTTTTGTGTGTGCGTGTGTGTGTTCTGATATATTGTTATGTTGGGTGTTTATTGACTTTCGATTTTATGGTATAAATAAATGAATTTTTTAGTCAAAGCTCAATTGCTTATTATTTTTCTGATAAACATATTACTTAAATCTTAAAGAAATAAAGCTTTTATACACTGTAACTTTACATAATACTTTACGACAGCAGTTTATACTAAAAGCCTAATGCACAAGCTGTAAATATAAATGAATGTTATTTACAGCCACTAAATTAATGATTGAGACTCAATTAGGTTTATTATTACGGCGGCAGTAAATCAACACATTGTTGGTTTACAATCAATTACAGTACTGCAGGCATGCCGTGGTAGATACCTAAGCGTAGATTAGTACGCATATTCATCAATCTGTCAGGTATAATTGTTAATGTGACTCAAAATCAACAATTTGATTTCCATAGAAACACTACGATTTACATGGCCACGCCAAAAAAAAAATCAAAAGTAAATTATCCTTTGTAATGTTTTCTTTCCATAGTAGGACTGATCTTGTTTTAGACTACATTGCTGCCAAATTCAGCCCTAAAAATAACACAGGAAGCACAAAACAACAATACTTGTCAACGAATAGCTGAAATATAGCGACGCCCCGCGGCGCGGGCTGGGCGGCAGCTCTATGATTCATGTCTTCGCAGCTTTAATTAGAAAACTTTCCTACATCTAGCGTTTAGTTTTAGAATATTCGCTGTAACGGTTTAAATGAAACTTCGCGACTGTGGTGATGACGGTTTTATTGCTTATGTTGTGGAGATATGAAATAATTATGAGTTTGTTGAGTAAGCTAAGAATATATTTTAGTTTATTTATTTTGGAAAACCAGCTTACAATTTATTTGATACAAAAAAGATACAAAATAAAGATGCAATAACAGGTTTCATCCTTTAGGATAAATGCTTTATATTTTACAATTTATTATTATTTGATATAAGGTGTTTTGTATTCACACTTTTGTTAAAAAATATTTCTAATTGTGAGACCCTATTATTGGCTTTATGTTTTTAGTAAAGTTTATATCAATAATATATTAGACGTTAATTGAAATATAAATAAATTAAAAACAAACCTATACAGCACAGTATAGCAATCACAATAACTTTATCAGTCTTCGTCAACCGATTGCTCTGTCACCTGAACCCGCCCCCTTTTTGAGTCATACAGCGGGTTCCTAAAGGCCGTGCCAGATGGGAGTACCGAGGATATGCTGGAGTCTCGTCTGGTCAGCGACACCACGCTGTCAGACCTGTTCTGGAATCGAGAGAACACTCTAGAAACACCCCCTCCTACCGCGGGGGCACGCACTTGAGGCACCTTGTAGTAGTACAGATATATCAACCCCATAACAAACACAACGCCAAAGAACATCGATATGCAGATCTTCCAACCCAATCCTTGCTTCGAAAGCGGAGATCCACTGACTAAAAATAGCTTCTCACCTTTATACCACTCCTTTTCGATATAGTAATTGACAGAATTCACGGCCACAGAACTGCTACCATCATATTCTCCTTTCTCCACGATCACTAGTTGCAATTTATAATCTGTATCTTTTAATATTACTCCGATATGGTAAGCTAAACTGCTCCCGTATCCAACAACCGTTTTTTCAACCAGCTCTTGGAAAGTGAGGATGTCAAACCCTTCATCTATATCGAACATGATGTGTCCTCCGCAAAAAGAACAACAGAATCCCTCCGCCTTTACTGGAGCCACGCAGGATGGCTTTGGACAGAATTTAGCCGAGCAGTCAATTGTTACTGGCTTCTGTTGGCACGGACAGCCAATTCTCATGTGGCAATCCGTGTGCTTTATTACCAAACCCGTGTCTGAAACGGAATTTAGTTGAAAATACTGTTGCATCTCATCCGTCTGCTTTTGAATTGTTGACATAACGTCATGTGAGTTTAAATACAGATGATCGTTTATCAAAACACCTTCAAGCTCTTGCTCCTGGTCTGGTAGCTGCACGGTGTACTTTCCATTTGTCGGGAACTCTGCTATGTCGTTGTAGCACGGGAGGCGCTCGGAATCAGGTGTCGCTTCATTAAATCTGGACGCAGTCCAAACTCCAGCTCGAGTCCACGAGGAAACAGCATTGTCTAAATAGTAGGAATTACCTTTTGTACAGTTTTCTTCAGCAATGCCTCCAAGTTCTATTACGACGTCTTGAAGCACAATTTCCCCTGTTTCAGGAAGAATCAGAGAGCCCACGTCCAAAACAGATTGTAAGTCAATTGAACCTGCAACTGACTTAGGAAATACCACGTCTTTCTTGGAGCAAGGTAGCTTGCCATCTTTGAAGTTCTTGGGTAGATTGAAACTAGTGTTCGGTACCCATTTTACTCTATCAGTCGATGTGACCGATACTATAGTTAGGATGATTAATATAAAGATGAGCGCGTCCATATTGATTGGCCGCCGGCGTGCGAATGGGGTAATGTTAATGTATTGTAATTCGATACGGGACGTCTGTGTGTTTATCGCAGTTGTTTGATGTCCGTGACACGTTCAATCTGTTTCAGGCCTGTGGGTGGCTCCGGTGTAAACATGACTGGTTCGAACCAACGTGATCTTTACAAGCCACTGAATTTGGCTTTTGGCTAATGTTTGCACTTCGCTGTGGTTTCAGGCGTTTTGGACTGAAATTTAGAGGTAGCGGTGATGTTTACGATGTACACCTGCCTAAAATAAGTAAAGCATATTTTTTTGCTACTTGTTAAATATTCATCTACTTACAAAGACTTTAAATATTCGGTATATATACTCGTATATTATTTAAATAAAAATGTAGTTGGTACGAGTAACCAATATCAACCAACCAACATCCCCCGGCAATCTGTGTATCTTGATTTCACACTTTTACGACAAAATTAACACTCAATTATAACACAGTCTCAATCCAACAATAAAAATTACCATTATCGTCTTAACATTGAGATTTTCGTAAGCCAAGCAATACATAAACTAAAGCCATTTATAGCAATCTTGAAGCAGTCTGCTTATGGCAATATCTCGAGTCTGAAAGATCACGCACTGATCCCTATGATTTATGGCACGATAACATCGGTAGGTGGTTAAATACAAACCATTAATGACTTTTGGAGGGGTGGAAATTTAATAAGAAGCTGCGGCTGCCTCCAAGCGTAGTTATGCAAATTTTATTGCAGGGAAAGCCTTATTGAAATACACGGGACGAAATCTTGGAGCTCCAAACTTTTATAATGAAAATTGTGAATAAAAGAAAAGTTTGAAAGTATGTTTCAATTAGATTTTAATAGTTAAAGCAAGGAAACATTATACTCGTAGATCGCGGACGCTGCGTAACTGCTATAGGTTGTGTCGTTTAATTAAGAGTTTAAAGTTCTTTAGGTTTCCACGAACCTAGAACACCACCATCTTAACAGATTACAAAGCTTAGCTACTGCGGAATGCTAGTCTAAGAATAGTACCATCCTATCTCTATTTTAAATAGCACCTAAATAAGCCCAGCCCTTCACGCGTTTGGCGTGACCAAGGGAAATAGAGATTCATTTTCTATAAAAAGGTAGGATCACTTGGCAAGCAACTAATACATACTAAAAGGTACTGATTAGCTCTCTGAATTCACTTGACAACGCCAGTCAGCAAGAACGGCTCGTGTGTTCCCAGCGCATTTCAGCGATCGTAACAAGCCTGAAACTCACAATATGCCGATGGGAAGATAACAGCGGTCGGTAAGTGTTCGGGCTTACGTAAAACTGCGGGGAGTAAACGCCTTTGTCGTTGGCTTAGCGGGTTCTATGGACTTTATTGTGAGGGCGACGGCAGAAATGAACAATTCCGCTTTTTTGGTGTCGTTTGGAACGGCTATGGGTGATATTAGGCAAGTCTATGGCTGCGTTAGAAGGCTTAATAGCTGCACGTTTCTGTTTGCTTAGATTTTCAGGTAAACGATGATAGCTGAATAAAAGGTAAGAGAGATATTAGGATTGTTGGTAATGGAGTAATGGATTTGAAAATTTCTGGTAAAATCCCTTGCAGATGATTAGAGGTAAAATGTTTAGGGATGATTTTTAAAGTACCATCTGACGTTTTGTCCATACAGTATTATCAGAAAGTTGAAAGAACTTTGCAACTGATCGAGATCGATCTGAGAGAGTGGACCAGATTTAACATTGCATACAACATAAGTACACTTCTTACATTGTAAAAAATTTCGTTTCAGATTGACGCTGCAAAATTTCTACGAATTAACTTTTTTATTGCAAAACTCAATATATTTGTTATTAGTTTATAGTAAAGGCTATATCTAGTTATCATTATCGATTGCAATAACGGGCTCGTTCCTTCAGGCATGATCCCTTATATGGTGAGTTGGCAGGTGCGGCAGTAGACTTGCGGAGTTGTAAGTTTATGTGTAAGAGGGCTTAGGACAGTCATTATGAAGGTATGAGGGTATGCTTCGGGTGTTTGAAGAGGTTGACTTCAAAACAAGACCTACTCATAGGTATCTACTGCACGGATACAAGTATGTGTGGTACGTTAATATGGAACTTAAACATTGGTGCTCATTTGATTGATAAGAAAATAAATATATATTTTCGTAGATCGTCAAGACGACCTCTGGAATGAGGCTATACATGTTTCATGGTAAACTATAAAGTAAAGAAACATTCTGTTTGTTCCTCCTTGTTTATCAAAAATAATTTAAATATTCTTATGTACCTACCTACGTATGAATAATTTAGGACGTTATATTATAATTTAAGTGAGTAGAAGGTATTAGTCAACAGCTCATCACCTTTTTCGATGTCTACCATCATAAGCAATCTATAGGTAGCAGTACCCAAAAGGAGTTTTGACACTGGGTCCTTTGTAAGTACAAAGGACTTGAATCCTTTCAACAGTATTGGGTTCTCAAACTCGACAGATCATTAATCATTTCTTTAACCGGGCGGATATCAGACTTCGGGTTTTGGATGAGTTCATGAACTTTCTCGATCTGTATCAGATTGCCGAAAATAGCTTCAAACTTTGTGAATAAGTCTAAAATAATCCATTTATGATTTCTTTATTTTTGTTTTCAGAGTTGTCGTGTTGTTTTAGTTTTGTTTGGCATAACATAAAACGTAAATATGTATATATCATTGTGCAATTATCCCGTTTGTTTTCTACGTGTTGTAATCTACGTTGCTTAAATAAAAGCTACCCAAAGCACATGCTTCGCCATTTTAATTAAAAATGTTAATACTAGAAAATTTATGAAATTTCTGTAGCGAACGTAAACATCTAGTTTTCAGATAAAAATTTTCATGTTTTTGGTACTTACTAATTAATGGTGATAAATTAAATACCACATTTTAGGTAAATTAAGGAATAATTAATGTTTAAGGTGACCGACGACTGAATGATGTATTCATATTTTCGTCGCCTTATGCCATTTCTTATAATTCAAGTTTTTTATTTCAATTATTTTGGTTGAAAGATACAATTCAAAACAAGAACACATTCAAAACTTCTTTTTTATATCATATGACCATATTTTATTGACAACCTTTAACTGCACTGTGGTGTCCCCAATCGAACCGTATTATTTTATTATATTATGTCTTAATGGTTGGTATAATCACTAGGCATTAGGTAGGTACACAGAGCCAAGCTACTGTCTTTTAGTAAACTTAAAGTATTTATTCAATAAAATTTTATTCTAAAGCGATCCCGAATGTATTATTCATCTAAAATTTATTTTTCAATTCGATTCAGCATTAAAACAATCGAGTCGATCGACAGCCAACAGCGAGAATGAATCGATTCTGAAAACGACAAGTGACGTTTGATTGAACGATAAAATGCGAGATTTTTGTGGATCTGTCATTTTCGGTATACCTACGGAGATTATTGTCGGTGATTGAAAATGCTTGTACCTATTTTTCGCTTTAATTTAACATTCGTGAAATATATTTTGTGCTTAATTTTGTACCTAGAATATTTTGGCTACTTCCCATTTGGTAAGCTTCCCATTTGGTAAACCTCAAACTGTACCTACTAAAAAGTTGCGTTTGGTAAACATTTTATATGTCATACATTCAGTCCCATTTCGTAAACATTTAAGTAATGACATGTATTGTTTCCCATTTGGTAAACTTTTAATTGAAATGGGTACAGTCAAGTAAAAAATCAAACACGAAACTGATGATAATATTGTCACATATATTTCAATAAAAAAAATTATAGAGTAATACAAGCAACTCGTGATAATTGGTTCAAACAAATTTCCAATGATATTTTTTCACTTTTGTAATCGCCGAGTAGATTGTTAATTCGTATATCATTTTGGATAGACTTTTTTCTTCTTTTTGATATAGTTTCTTCATTGTTATAAAATCTGAAAAAGAAAATTGTGTGAATTAAAGAATATTGTACGTATTTGACGACCCTGTTGGCGTAATGGTCACCATGCCGGACTGCCACGCAGATCCCGGGTTCAATTCCCGGTACGGTCAACATCTATGTGATGAGCAAAGTTGTTAGATGTGGTCTGGGTGTTGGATGTATGTATTTATATGAAGTATTTAAGTATGTATATGTAGTACATCAGTCTTGTTGGTATTAGTAGGTATCCATATCACAATCTAATAAATAACTTACCATGGTACTAACCGGCCGAGTGTGAAATATTATATTATATATTATTATATTATGTATTTATTACACGTATCGCCTAAAAATACAGTTTATTGTAAGAAAAAACAAAAGTACCTTTTCAGAAGATTTTCATAATGTACAATATTTCCTGCTATTGTTTCGAAAAATAAAAGAGTTGATGGCTTTTTTCCAATTTTGCAATTGAAACTCCGATTCCAAGATTCCATAAGGTTTGTCGTACGGTGTCTTTGTGCGTAGCAGCACCAAATATTCACCATATCTTCATTTTCCAACCACTGATTCACAAAGTAATCATTGAATTCCGTTAAAGCTTTTTCTTCAAAACTGTAACAAAATGAATTCGTTGAAGATTAGTAAAAATACTTAAAATAATACCTACATTATGATTTCTGACGCATAAAATAAAGTATGTAGCGCCTTTCCAAAGCGGTGGTAGAAGAAAAATCCAGATCTAAACGCGTTCATTTAGATATTTACTGCAAAATTAATTTACCTTTGACTCATAACGTATAGCCAGCCATCGTTTATGTCCTCCCGTGGTAAATGTGCAAGAGCCATACATAGTTTGACGTGATTGTGAGATTCTTCATGTTGCAATAAGCCAAGAGATTTTGCCTTTCTTAATAGTGCTCTGCCAAAATGAACAAAACACCCTTTGACAATAATGTTTGGAAACGTCTTTTTTATTGCATTTATTGGACCTTTTTCGAAATCCAAGGTCATAATTTCTGCTGTCCACTCTGGTAAATGAGATTTTAGTTTGGAAAACAGCCTTTCATATGTAGTTTCTTCTTTATTTGTTAACACTGCGTAAAAAAATGGTACAATATTTGTTCCAGTTTCTGTACTTCCTATGTCTCCGTGTATAACGTAAAGTTGAAGAAACGGCTTTGCACAACATTTGAACGTTCCGTCTGCAAAGTAGTGACGGACTTCATTTAAATGTCCAATTGCGCTCTTTGAAGCAAACACAATAATTCTGTTTTCACCGTCGATCTCATCAAACAATAAATTGTCTTTAAAACGGTCAGGTACGACAATTTCTGTAGAGTTAGTGTGTTGAGATTTCTTGATGCCCAGTTGTCTATTTCTGTATCTATAAAAGCTGCTTTTAACTTTGTCAAAATTTGGTAATGCTTGTATAATTTCGTAACCATCATCTTTCAGCTTTTTAGTACAACTCCTGTATGTAGCTGGAATTGGCTTCAGATCGTCACACATGATTTTTTTACATTTTTCGATAGCTACTTTCACTTCATTTTTTTCAAAATTCGGAATGCAAGAATTGCAATGAGCAGTTTCTCTTAAAACATGGTTCCTATTCGAATTTAAAGTTACACTTGCCGAACACTCAGCTTTTCTATTTACACAGCGCCACCAACTTGAGTCCTTATTATTTTTCTGTTTATAATATTGATATCCACCACGTAATAAAATTTCACCGCCTCGTGCACTATTAACAATTTTTAATTTCACTGTACCACTAGAAGATCCCGCATCAGACATTGCAACGACCTTGCACTATGCATAACACGAGTAAACTGATAAGGATAATCCTGTTTACAAATTGTAATGAAATTACGTGAACACCATTTATCTAGGCTTTATTCGACAAAGAAATGCAGTAGATAAATAAGTTTTGACATAATCGTTGACAAGGTTACCTAGGCAACTAACTACCTAATCTATGGTAGAAATGCACTATGATCTTATCCCAAAGAGTTCTCAAGTCATACCACCATGAACCCGCTCGGTGCTTCTTTTGCGGCACTTGGTATTTTGACAGACTTTATAACGTTTTTTTTACATGCTTCTTGATTAGCCGTTCTTTTTGACGATCGAGATTCTAACTCAAGACTTTGAAGCATTTCAAAACCAATATCTCATTTCAATAAGCATTTGACTCTGACTGTACCGCACTAAAATAATAATACAATCATGGTTTACCAAATGGGAATAAATGTATGAAGTAACAAATTGTTTACCAAACGCAACTTTTTAGTAGGTAAAGTTTGAGGTTTACCAAATGGGAAGCTTACCAAATGGGAAGTAGCCAATATTTTTCATGTCACTCAACGGAGTTTTGTAATAATAAATGTTTTTGAGATTTCATCATCATCATCCTCATATTAACCGAAGTTTGGGTTAGATATAGGGGGTTATATAAGTTTTTCTGGGAATTGGTATATTCATCAAGACTAATACGAAGATGTGCCGTGTTGAGCTGTGTTGGCTTAGTGGGCGCATACTCGACTTTCATTCCGTAGGTAGTGGGTTCAAACACCGGTTACCTCGGATTTATTTTCTTGAAAAATTATATTGTGTGCTTTAAAACACTCTTGTCTTAACGGTGAAGACAAACATCGTGAGGAAACCGTTACAAAAACAGTTCTTGACCCTAACTCGTGTATTAGGTACTACGTTACGTACTATTTCGTGTTTTATGTGGTAGTATCTTTATCTGGTAACTCGTAAACTGGGTACACAGCGACAGAATTCGCGCTAACAAGCTCTAAAAAGGCATTTATCAATACTGGGCAAGTCTAGCAGTAACTTTATCCGTAGGGGTGTCAAGATTAATGGATAATGGAGGTTATATTTTGTAGATGACCTAGGACGGACACAATGTGTTTCCTGAAATGTGAACACATAATATTTTAGACGGGAAATGGAGAGAATAATGGTCTGAAAAGTTGTATACTAAGTAATTTATGTTATAAAAACTCTAGCCAACCAACCATGTGTTTTTGCTGTGAGATGTCTTTGTTTAATTTGTAGATTTTAACGCTGTAACACAACATTATTGAACGTTTTTCATTCCATTATTGTTAAAAAACGTCACTGTTTTCAAATTTGTAACTTAACTTAAAAGTTTGTATCCCAGTTTGATTTCTTACTATCAGTAGGTAGGTATGTGATTTACAAGTTAACCAAACCGGCAAAAGTTTTAATAAGGAAAACTCATGTTTTTTTTAATAATTTCGAATTAACATTAACCTCGTAAATAAAGCATGAAATGATCGATCTCGTGTGAAGTCTTTACAGCTTCGTGTTGGCAAAGTTGTATCAATTTGAACATAGAAATCGTACATAGTGTAGAATTTCATACGATGCCAAAGCGCTGCACTATAAATCTAAGGGTGCCGTCTCATTTGTCACAGGCTAGCGGGCAAACGTGCCAACTTGCACTTCTCGCAACTTTTAACGGGTACTTTATGATAGTTCCAGTTCTATTATGACGAATTGCGCTGCATTTAAAGTCGAGAGCTGAAAAAGTTGTCTATTTGTTCCGAAATAAAGTATGCAACGAATGTTCACGAAGTTTATTCTATCAAGTATTTGTTGATAGATCGCAATCATTTTTGGCTAGGCACACTGGCTGTTGTAAAACATCTAATATGCAAGAGAAGCGACTGAAGCCTTTCCGTTTAAACTTCCGTTTACAGTTTCTCAAATAAAATCGGCTAAAAAATTCGACTAGTTCCAATCCTATTACAATTTATTTTTTGTTTTTTGCTTTTCATTTGAATGTACCTATACAAATAACAAGTCACTGAACCAAATCCTATTGACATTTCGATGAAAATAAAAATAAAATGTAAACTGTGATAGTAAGAATAGAGCCACTGCGCTATAAATTTTAGTCATCCAGTTTGTCAAAATGTTACATCCACTTCAATATCAAAATTTTGCTTTCGTCTCGCATCATTCATGTGCAAGACTCGTACGTTCTGATGTTCTTAAAAAACAATCATCTTCTAAGAAACATTCAAGTTTATTGTTCTCGCTGCTTTCGACCACCCACTTTGATGTCTTATTATAAATTATGATTTATAGCAAACTTTATGTTCCATATAATAATGTCCCACAGAAATGTACTACGGTATGGCTGTGTCATACAGCTGTATACTTGTTTTACAACATTCACCGCCCGGCCTCTTTCATAAGTTTCTGTAATTTCACTGTCATTTATTATTTTAGGAAATAATCATTATAATTTCTAACTTATAATAAATAAAGTCGCACTCCTTCACAATCCATCCTCGTATAATATTGTTGGTTGTTATAATATTGTTGGAAGTTTCTATTTCGTTTTAGGTGTAACTGCAACTCTCATGCTGTTGTATGTTTTCAAATAGATGCAGATTATTGCAAGCATAGCGTTATAGCAATAATCACTGTCATTTTGGGCCTTAAGCCAAAATTGCAAGCCCTCATTGTTTTCATCATTTGCCTAAATCCATTATAGCATGACAAAACACAACAACTCATAACTACGGGTTTCCGAAGGGCCATAACTCGATATAGAGTTCGACTCATTTCTCGAGACGCTGTGATTCGAGAATAATGCGAGATTTACCGAATAGGGTCGTAAGTGAATTAAGATGGACGAGGGTTCCGCATAATGATATGGGGGATTCCCAAGTTCCATTCCTTTTAATATTCGTAAAAAGTTGGGGAAGTGTTGGTTAAAACACGAAAGTGCTGAAAATGAAGGGCAAATGCATTATTTATTTTGTGCTAGAAAAGCAAAATATTCCGATACATATTCATGTCTTCCTTCCTTGAGATTTTAAATGCATTGGTACGTAATAATGCGTCAAACATTAAACCAAGCCTTCATGTGAATTTTTATTGCATTTTTAAAGCAATTCAACAGAATAGCTTTTGGGAATAAAACGTAAAATCGCCCCTTATACGGCCCTTTCCAGTCACCCTATCCGCATAGAATTTTAAGAGCTACACTTGCCACCTGCAATTTCACCCCCATCGAATACGTAATGTTCCATAATCAGCCGCGAGAGGCGTCAAGTGCCGACGCTAGTATTGCCACAGAGCTGTGGAGTATCGTAGTAGTGGTGATATTTCACTACAGATTCGTAACTGAGATTTAGAAAAAGACTTATACTTATCTATGCATATTTTAGTGAAAATTGGCTGATTCACGGTGTATGCCTTTTCAGCAATATACGTCCGATTCCTGAAAAAAATTGCAAAAAAAAGACAGGTTAATTAAATTCTATCAGTTTCGATTTTACTATAAATTTTAATATTTTTTTCTTTATAAACAAAAGTGAAGATGAAAAACAGTTATCGATATTAAATTCAAACTTTTCTTTAACTTAGTATTTGATATTATTAACTTTATCTAATTCTATCTAATACTTCGTCGTTGTTTAGTCTAAGTGTTCGTAAGAACCACTGTTCTAACGAACAGAGTTCCTTGCCTTATTTAATCAAAGACAAAAGATATAAATATCTATGGTTTGGTAATACTAAGCAGTGACACAGGGCGGCGAGCTAAAGGGTCCTCCACACGAGCGCTCTCGAACATCTGTCGCCGTTTGGAGGTGCTTTAGCATGCATTATTGAGCTTAGGCAGAGAGCTCTGGAAGCTTCTAGAAAAGTCTGGAGAATTACAGGTGTCGTATAGCTTTCTGTAGTGGGTATGTGCTTCTATAGCTAGGTTAAGAGCACTTTATTTCTCAGACAAAATTACTACGACTTGTAAAAAGAAAATGTCTTTAAGGTAAGTCTGTAAGTCATAAGCTATGCTACAAGCTGATAGACATTTTTGCTATAAAAATACCAATTGGGTTTAGTATTCTAGAGTACCTAAAGTATGTTGTTATTCTTCGCTTTGTAAGTCTACGATAATATTACGTGCAGTGCTGGCTTAAGGTTAGTAGCACTCCATTTCTTCCTAAAGGTGTCGGTAAAGACTAATGGATTCATATACCAGTAGAGACAGAAGCGTATATATAAATCATTTCATATTGTTTCTTTCAATAAATTATAAATTAACTTGGTATTACACTAATTAGTACTCAACTCACTCACTATTGTATTAAAATCTAAATGTATGAATATGTTGAAATTGTATGTAAAAGACTTGCCCAGTATAACAACCTCTGTTATAAATAGGGCCAAATAAACAAATCTTTTGAAATCTTTTTTTTTTTGCGTCGTGTCTGTACCAACTTACTGTGTTTACCAAACCGCTTAGTAAGTGTAATTATACCAAATCCCCAAGGTCGTAACCAGTTATACATATAAGTACCTAATGATGATGATAAAAATTTATAACCGTTTAGTGTGCAATATAGTGTACCTGCGTACAGTATCATAAATTTCTCTACTAGTAAGTCGACCGTAGTACCAATTAGTTGAATTTCATCAGTTTATGCAACTGAGGACATTATGTCCCGTTCGTAACGAGCGCCATTAACAGGACACCTGACCTAATGCTTTATGAGGGCCATAAGCTGTAACGTGATAGTAATTAGGCTCATAATTGCTTGCCTAATCATGAGATCACCTTCGGAATGGATGATGTTCAAGTAGCTCATCAAAATGAACATAACAAGCCTTGTTAGCCCCATCTGGGCATTATTTTAAGATTTATATCAACATCAGCGCCCTTATTTACGTTCCCACTGCTGGGACACAGATGAGATCGTCTCTTTTGAGGGGAGAGATTAGGCCTTAATTCACCACGACGGTCAAGTGCAGGTTAGGTGAATGCCACATGCCTTAAAACTCTTCAAAAATCTCAGAACATTCCGATTTCCTCACGATGTTTGCCTTCAACTTTAAAGCACGTTTTTTAGAGGTTCGCGGTGGGTTTTGAACTCACGACCTTCTGAATGAATCTCGAGCGTAGGTATTCCCAATTAGCCAACACGGCTTTTTAATCATTAAACGATTTATTTAATTTCAGCTGTAATAGATATCTAGTAGCCGTAACACAAGCTTCGAGCTTACACCACGGAGCTTGTTGCTGTGTGAATGGTCCAGCAATATTTTTTATCTGTGGCTATAAAAATCCAGTAATCCTTAACCTAAAGAGATGCAGGAAATTAATTACCATTCCATTGAACTGTATCAATTGCTGTAAAAAGATGCATTAAAGTTCGGAATGCAGGAGACCAGTAAAGTCGGTATCCACAATTCATTAGCAACATTACTGAAGGTAATTTATTTTTATTGCTAACCAAAGGAGGCTGTTTATTGCCGCTGCATTTGGCTGCTTGTGTTTGGGGTGTGAACAGATAGGTCACTACATATCATTCCCACAGCTGGGACACAGGGACTTCGAACTAATAGAATCGGTCTTAATTCACTACGCTGGCCAAGACAAGTTGGGGTTCGACGAACGAAAGCATGTTCTGAGAGATTCTAAGACAATACATCGTAAGGATGTTTGTCTTCACCGCTAAAGCACTTGTGTCAGCAAACTTTTCGAGAAGGCAAAGGTGCAGAGTGGGGTTTGAACCCGCGACCATCATATAAATTCCATTGACGCCCTGCGACGCGAACGCTGGATACAAGAAACATACTCATACATCTTTTCACATACTTTTATTCGGACATACTTTTATTTACTGCTCACACACAGTACAATACATACGGTACAACATGACATGTCATGTTGACCCCTTTCGCATCCTTGATGATGATGTTTTCGACATTTAATCAAATAGTTCAGAGTGGACGTACAGAGTGAGCTAGCTGAGATAGGTCCTAGGTAGTGTGGAAAGTCCACCGCTGCCAAATTTACCTCGCCCGCCCTGACCTCGGCCGTTTGTAAGGCTTCAGGCGTCGGCGTCGGGCTACAGGCCGGAATGCACGGTATTCACCTTGACTAATGAAATTGGCTTTTATTTTGCGGGCTTTTCTCACTATGTTATGAATAACTGAATTTAAATAACAGTAGTAGTAGCGTCGTTCTGTGTTCTATCACTACAACTGCGATCAACAACCCTGGTAATTAGTAATCATAGCATACCAAATCATCTATAGGTTCTATTGGACTCGTCTTAATCACTACTGGTCACTAGTAGAACGCGTCTCCAATAGAACCTAACCTAATAATATTGCTGGACAATTCACACAGTACCTTGCAATACTGTTATCTTATCTTACTCTAATATTATATGGGTAAAAGTTAGAATGTTTTAACATCTTGCTCTCCACCCACAAAACGGCTGAACCGATTTGAATTTAAATAAATATATTTAATGTTTCATAACGGTTCTACGATCCAAATTCTTAAATTTAAATATATAATTAGTAATTACGTAGGTCCGTTACCCAATCACATACCGATTTGGGACTATGGGACATTCAAATGTAATGTCGGATCCACTCGTTAATTCTTATTGAAGAACATGGATTAGTGCCTGCCCAAATGAGGAGAGCTTACGGCGAGTTGTAGTGGAAGAGGGAATTTAGACCTTTTTCAAAATGGCTTTATTTTATAGTTCATATTATTATGATTATTTATCTGTACCAGTGTGACCAGAAATATTAAATGTTAAATGCAAGGTGGATTTTGTAATTTAAAGCGTAAACAAGTTTTTACTACATACCAAATGATATCATAATTTTATTTCATGCCTAGTCTATACTAATATTATAAAGAGGAAAGATTTGTTTGTTTGTGACGAATAGGCTCCGAAACTACTGGACCGATTTCAAAAATTCTTTCACCTTTGGAAAGCTACATTATCCCCGAGTAACATAGGCTATATTTTACCGCGGGAAAATCCAACATAATGCGGGCGAAGCCGCGGGCGGAAAGCTAGTACATTATAAAGTTATCTTCAATTTAAGTAGTTCTGTCCTTACATTTCAAGTATGTAACTATCATGACTTGCAAGGAAGACTCGATCGCTAACTACTTATTACGATAGCCGTAGAAGCGTAGCTTAAACTAAACAAAAAACCAGGAATTCTCTAAAAACGCCATGTCACAGGCGAAGTACAAGTTAATGGTGAAAGTGTGTTCCGTACAAGGAGGATGGCTTTCACATAATTCGCCCCATAATAGTCGTAAGAGGATCGAACCGAACGTTGATTGGAACAGAAGAGTAGATGTATGTTGATATGGATCAGTGTATGAACACTGATCTGGAATTTCTTGATTCAAATTGTAAAGGTCGGTCTATCTATATATATAAAAGAAAGTCGTGTTAGTGCCTGAACTTATAACTCGAGAACGGCTGAATAGATTTGGCTGAAAATTGGCAGGGAGACAGCTTAGAACCGGGGGCAGGACATAGGATACTTTTTTTTTTTTTTTTTTTACTCTAATATAATGCGGGCGAAGCCGCGGGCGGAAAGCTAGTTATTAGATAATAATCTTTATCCCATAGTACACAGGGACTTAACTCTTGACGAAAGAGTTTTGGTCTTAATTCACCACGCTGGCCAAGTGCGGGTTCTACGCTTTCAGAAGCTTTCAGAACATGCCGGCTTGACTGTTAAAGCACGTATTTTTAACTCACAACATTAGCGATCAATTCAATAATAACATTTAGGTACTACGTTTTTGGTAAAAAATAGACAGTCTGTTCCATTATTACTCTTCCCTCTGGACTCTGTGGATTATAATTTTGTTCCTTCCTAATAAAGCTTGTAATTGTACATTCTATGGATATGGAAACCCATCGCCATCGGATTTCTATTACGTTCGTAATGGGTTCTGTAATGATGTGCCGTTATAGCGTGTTGTACCGCTTTGTTTATTGTGTTTTTCTTACATTGTCGAGTTCTCCGGTTGGCAAGTGGGAGCACACTCGATTTGCATTCACAGGGTTCAAATACCGCAGCGCACATTAGGATTTTTCGAATGGTTGTAGATTCAAACTCCTATGAGAAATTCATCTTTTCTTTATGACAAATGTATTTATATACATGTCATGTATTTTGAAGGGCATCTTTGTAAATCTAATAAAATAAAATGTTGTTTCTTCTTTAAGTCTAAGATACAGTTCTATAGTTAATCTATTTCTAACTTGATAATGTTAATAAAGCGTTCAAGTATACATAGAACTAATTATAATTATCGCCCATTATATAACCATAACCACCTTTTCATAATAAATACTACCTCATTAAAGTTTCTAGTAGACACACAATGTAAACTAATTACTGGACAATAAATTAAATTATGCAAATGAGACAGGACAAGTTTGATTTGTTGAGAACATGAGAAAGCTTTAGCTTTGCTATTACACCCCTTCTTACTATGAAAATAAGGCTTTAAATGGTTTGTCTGGAAGATAGTCCTAATAGTCGCATGATAAAATGCAGTGTGTTTCAAAATGTTGTATGTTTAATTTTTTTATTATTTCCGCGCATAATTTATGCCGTGCTAAATTCAATTACGCGGGTTTTAATTAAGAAATAATTTATTTCCACTTACTCGGTTCAAGTGGTTTTTTGGAGTATTAAAACACTGCATGGCATGTAGTGCCGGCTTAAGAATAGTACGGTGACTTATAAAAAGTTGTCATAATAATTTATAAAGCTTTAAAGTTTGAGTTTTTGTAACAATAAAAAAACAAACTTAATAACTTTTCTATTAATTCACGAAACCCTCAGTCGGGTCATGATTTTCAAAAATACAAAGAGATGATTAATATTTCAAGAGGACTTGAGTTCACCCTTGTAAAGTCGTAATCAAGGAAGCAAGGCGTAATAAACTGATTGATAGACCGGGCCGCGCAAACGGGCGGTGTGAAAGCGACTATGGGCACAATGGGCAACCTTCATCTGCCAAGTGTCTCTATCCAAGTGATCATTTGGATTTTATGGAAATAAATGACATAAATCCTACAATTTATCATCAATTTATTATTATTTCAATATAATATAGCTTACGTTATCAAAATGAATTCAGGTAAAATCCATTATGACTGGAAATAATTCAACGGGGAAAGCCAAGAACATAGGGCGGACCAATCATGCTATAGATTTTTATATAAGAGGACTGACCGACTTCACCCGCTTACTATAGTTATGGTACAGCAATATTTTATTTTTTATTTATTTAAATATAAAGAGAATAGAAGATATTGAATCGCCCGTTCGTTTCGTCCGTAAGCCCTCTTTCTGCTGACGTGTCCGGTTGAGGATACCGTCTTCCTCTCGCTTCACTTGTACTTGCTTTTAAGGGCTTTTCATTTGTGCCCGAAATATTAAACTTAATAAGAACTGAGTTTCAGTTCAAGTTAATTTATGAAAAGAAAGTTATACCTACTCGCGATTTAGGGGAGAAAGTACTTACGGTACAGAAATAAAATGATAATATCATCATTCGTACAGAAAAAGGTACAAATATGCCCATTTCAAAAAAATGGTGAATTAAATCCCTTGGTAGATACTAGAAATTGGTTCAAAATTGATTTAATTTGATAACAAGAACCAATGTTTTTTTATTAGTTACCCTCAATGCTTAGTAGCTTTAATCAAATCATAATTCCTTTTTTAGTTTTGCCGAGGGTTCTCTAATAAAAATAAGAAAAACTCTCTGAGGTAAAAAAGATAACAGCCAACATGATAATGTTGACGGCATGAAATGCACTCATAGACGTTCATCCTAAATCATGAGTCCGAAGTGTAAACAGGCTGAAAAGTTAACAAAGAGCAATGCTCGTTAAAACATTTTCGAATACAGTTGATCAGTTAGAATCCAACCATTTGACTGCCGCAATCCGGCGAACCGACTGCAAATTGACTCAACTTCAAACCAAATCAAAACTTCCCCGCAAATCGAGTCACAATAACAATTTGAGAGCATCTTAACAGAATTACCTTATTAGGCAACTCGGCCTACAAAATATCGCCGCAACTTTTTCAAACTCAAGCAACAAGCTGTTGCCGTTCGAAATTCAATTTATAAACAAGTTAGAGGTCTCGTTAAAATTCTTGCGATGTATTATGAGAGTTGGCTTCGTAGGCATTCGTTGAATTTAGATCTTTGGGGTCGCAAGCACGGTTAGACCGGGAGCTGTGAAAAAGGTCACCTTCATTCTGTATAGCACACCACTCGACCTTGGCGCCGCTATACTGGACCAAAGAACAGCATGTGCATTGTGCATATCCAGCATTGATAGTATTAACACATTCACAGCCCGCCCCCCCCACACCTCGTACGTACATGGGCAATAACAGTGTTAATAATACAAATACAGAATCAGTGTCCGTGGTGTTACTCGTACAAAAACACACAAAGAATAGATCAATTTACCTCATACAAAATACGGTATCGGACTCCCGCACTACAAAGCCTGTAAACGGAAAATTCCGTTGAAAGTTTATGCAGAACAGGAGATTGGCTCGCGATTAATAAGCGCCTCCGACATGCAGATGTTTACTGTGTAGCAACTTGTATTATCATCATCATTTTGACAGACATCAGACGTAAAACATTAAGGCCTAATCTCTCTCGTCAAGGGATAATTCCCTGTGTTGATACCTGTGTGAATAGGGGTGATTATGATGGGACCCCAACCAATTTTTATGGAATATATGAATACGGCCAAAAAATAGAAACAATGGATGATCTCGTGGTAATCTGCATGGTTTTAAATTATGTTAGCATTTATATTTATTTATTTTAGTATTTATAAACAACATCATTCGATATTTTGTGTTGTAAAAACGATACTAACGAGTATACTAGCACTCGTAGGCAAGACAAGGCAATATGTTTTTGTTTGTACAGGAAAGCCTTCATCCTCATCATCATACATTTGGACAGAGGCTTCCTTTGATGGCAGGTTTACTGTTACTGACCTGCCATTAAAGAAAGCCTCTGTCTAGCGTTTGAAGTCTGATATGATGATGATAATGAAGGCTTACTTAACTAACATACAAACTTTCAGAAAACCTAAGAGCTTAAGTAAATCAGTTCCGGACAGAGTAAAGCTAGAAAAATGTAGAAGAAAGATAAAAACACTAATTACCGGAGGATCTACCCCTTTGATCGGCAATGGACCCGGCAAGGAAGTAATCACAGGACACAGCCCATGCAGACTTTGGCCAGAACAGTAAAAGATATATTTTTATTGGTGTGTTAATCTTAAGGTATAAATATTTTAGCAAAATAACACACTTTTCAACTAATAAAATCCTTCTAAAAATAAAATAGTTTAAGTAAAAGTTAACCTAGACTGTTTATAATTATAGAAAGTTATTTTATAAATTGTTTCAACATTTTCCTTCATTCCACTTACATGTAGCTACATTTTTTACCCATAAAGTTTGTATTTAATTTTAGTAGTTGAGCAACTGTCAAGACAAGTTAATTTAAGGTCCAGTAGTTGCGTAGCTGTCTTCCCCGCACTGTGTCTGCAGTCGAATGCAGTTCTTTCGGCAAGATTAATGTGGTTTTGATGAATCGTGTAATGGAGCGGAGAGATAGAGATGCAGACATTGCAAGTAATGAACGTACTAAGTGTCGGTTAACCATTTATCAAGATATCTAATAGCTGAGGAAGCAGAACGAAATTAAGCAGTAGAAAAATAAAAAAAATAGATCTCAATTCAGAGGCTTCAAAAAAAATTGTATAGAAATATTTTCGCGAATTTAGAGATTTGTAAAATAAAAATATAAACATAACATTCCAGTCCAGCTGAGCAAATGTTAACAAAAATAACTCTTCATAAACCCGAATAATTGTATATAAACAAAATAAAGTTGTTTTCCCTCTAAACATTGTATCATTAAGGCCAAGCGCTGCAGAATTAAAAACCATAATTTATTTTTATTGCTGGGTTGTGCGATGGAGAAAAAATAAGGACCCCGCTTCGATCGCGATTAAATTAGTGAAAGGGTAAGAAGGTACTTTGGTTTTTGTCTAATTCAATGAAAAGTGGAGGTTTCCCTTACTGTTGATTAACTTGTAGAATCTTTCGAATATGGCATTTTTTTTATTTTACTTTACTTCCTTTAGTTATATTATATAGGTAAAACTTTTAAATAGAAAATAAATTAACTTCCCTAACATCAGAATTTCATGTAAATCCTTACTAATATTATAAATGCGTAAGTAACTCTGTGTTACGCTTTCCCGCCTAAACCTCTCAACCGATTTTGATGAAATTTGGTACAGATAATCTTTAGACCCTGAGACAGAACATAGGCTACTTTTTATTTCACGCGGGCGAAGCCGCGGGCAGAAGCTAGTCTTAAATAAAAAGCAAATGAACATACTAGGACTAAAGACATTATTTCACTTTTTATCCTAACAGGACTTTTAAATCCTTGACGATGAGTGCTTTCTCGTCACTTCACATTGCCATTTCACGTCTTTTTGTCTAAAATCTTTTCTTTTCAAATACTCACCTCATTCACCCGACTCCACCCTCATGCGTAGATACTTATATTTTAAATACTGTGTCTGATACACGGCACAATGGCCGCCTGAAATGACAGGCCATTTCAGAGGCGACGTTGTGCGCGTACGGATGTAGCTACTTGTGCTTAATGCTCTATTATCTATATAAAAAAGAAAGTCGCGTTTGTTCAGTATTATTTACTCAAGAATTTGTCGGAAAGGCAAAAAGCTGGAGAAATAGCTAAGAACCAGGAGAAGCTTTGTTAGTTTCAAAGACTTTATTAACTTCTTTATAAATAAGATGATAAAACTCGTTACAAAATGAACAGTGTAACTCACAAACATTTTGGAAAATAATGCAATTGAGGTATTTTCAGAGTTCTTGTAAGAATGAATGTTATTTTTAAATATATTGCGTGATTCTTAGACTTAATTTCACCATTCTCTGTTTGTTGAACAGAGACAAAGAGTTGTAAAATTAGGTCTTAGTATGAACGTCCACCACACGTCACGGTAAAAGCACTCGCGACAATGTCAGGCTGAGGCACAAAGGAGTTACGTTTACGAAAGGATACCCATGTAGGTATCTATAGTCCTGGATCATTGTAGTACAATCTTTTGCCAGGTATAAATCTACACAGCTTACTTAACTTATTCCTTATGTCTATGATGAGTCCATACATATATAGGACAAATCTATACTGAGAGGTGAAAATAAACTCCATATGTTTCTCTGTAAATAAGTAATGGTTTATTGAGTACATCAGTAACAAAAATGACAATTTAGATTATGTACCTACTCAATCAACATCTCACCTGTAAATAAGAAACGACAATAAAAGTTATTATTATCACCTCTGTATTGGGTTTTATTTGGTATTATTACTATCCACAACACTCTTTAACTTTAGAAATCTGAATATTACGCTTTGCTTTGTCAAGATGACATTGACAGCTCTGTAGGCGCGAACGAACGCTGCGTTCAGGTGCGTTCAAATTATAGAAATGGATAGATTTCTTTACATCTCCCTCCTCCAAAGTGAGAATTACTTCTGTAATTCTCATTGTAACTGCATTACTAGTCAGCATCATCTTCATCGTTTATTTTGTCTTCCATAGGAATCAGTTTTGTTATATGGTATAAGCTTGTATCCTTTCTGGTTCTGCCTGTGTTTATTTTGTATATTGTATTCGATATTTTATCTATTATTTCAAATGGGCCGATTCTTAAGTTATCTAATTTTTTTCTATTTAATTTATTTCCATTTTCAACATATACTAATTCTCCTATGTTGAATTCACTTTGTCTCCTGCCTTTATCAAACAGTTTTTTATTATATGTGTGTGATCTGATTGTTCTTTCTAGTGCCTCTTTTCTATTTTTAATCCAGGTTTCTGTATCTGTTGGTTGTTGTAATTCTTTTGGCAAGATGCTGGTGACTTTTCCTTCGAGTAAATATGATGGTGTAAAACCTGTGACCGAGTGCTCGGTTTCATTATACTTATCTATACATTCTCTTGCAATTGATGTCCAGGCTTTCTTCTCTTTCTTTTCATTTATTTTGCACCTCATTTTATTAACCAGTGTTTGGTTCAATCTTTCATTGAGTCCGTTTGAAAACGGAGTATCAACTGCAGTAAAAATTAGTTTGACATCATTATCTGTCAAAAAATCTTTGAATTCTTTTGAGTTTAATCCTGGATACTGATCTGTTAGTAATATCTCAATTTTATCAGTCTCTAGTATTTTTTTTACTAATTTAATGAAATCCGTAGCATTTTGTGTTTTTGATGTTAGAATGTACGCAAATCTTGTATAATGATCAACCAACAAGTGTAGGTATTTCTTTGTTGACCTTTGTCCTCCAAAGCCACCAATTGTATCTATCGACATTATCTGAAATGGTTGAGATGCTGGTCCCAGATGTGACATTAATCCGTATTTATCTTGGCCCCTCGATTTATTCATAATACAGGTTTCACAGTTCTTGCATATTCTCTGTATATTTTTCGTTAGATTTCTTGCTGTATAATAAGGACTAATTTTATTCAACATTTGGTTGATCCCTAAATGGCACCATTCAGTATGTATTTCTTTTATTAGCTTTACACTTGATTCTTCAGACAATATAACTTTTTCTCTATTTCGATATTTTTTGTATAGTATCCCATTTCTTTCAATTAATTTGTTTTTTATTTGCTTTATTTGTTCATTTTTCTTTTGATCCGCCTTAATATCATCTAATGTTATCATATTTACCAATTTTAAAATTTCTTCATCGTTATCATTTTCTTCCAATACTGGATTTCTACTGAGACTATCTGCTTCAATGTTATTTTTTCCTGGGATATATTTAATTTTGAAGTCATATTGTGACAAATAATAGGTTAACTCACCGAGTTCCTCATCTGTTCTAGCCTTTATATTGAGATTTTCTAGTGGTTTGTGATCTGAGAAAACTGTGAATTTTCTTCCTATTAACCAATATTGCCAGTATTTGATGGCCTCTTTAATTGCTAAGCATTCAAGGTATATTGCCTTCTTCCTTTTTTGTGCATCATTGAGTTTCTTAGAAAAATATCCAACCGGTTTTTCTTTTCCATCTTTTTGAGTTTGTTTTAATATTGCACCTATACCATTCAACGAGGCATCTGTGTAAATTGTAATAGGCAAGTCTTTATCAAATATTTCCAGTACTGGCTGTGAGCATAATATATTTTTTATATTTGAAAAAGATTTTTCACATTCTTCTGACCATATAAATTGAACATTTTTCCTCAATAATTTATGTAGTGGATCTAATATAATTGAACTACTTGGTATGTACTCATTGTAAAAGTTAATCTTCCCTAGAAATTGTCTAATGTTTTTTTGGGTCTTTGGTGTTGGAAAATTCCTTATTGAAATTATATTATCTTTGATTGGTTTTACCATATTGTTTCCTATAATATGTCCCAAGTATTTTACTGATGTTGCTGCAAATGTACATTTTGTAAATTTTAATCTGAAACCTTCGTTTATTATTGCTTTAAGTACTTTTTCTATGTGTTGTATATGTTCTTCAAATGATTGTGAAAATATTAAGATATCATCAATGTAATTCTCAGTGAAGTCTTTTAAGTTATTATTTCTCAATATATTGGATAAAATTCTCTGGAAAATAGCAGGTGATGTCCTCAGACCGAATGGGAGACAGGTCCATTGGTACTGAGCATCCTGCGTGACAAATCCTGTTTTCTGTCTGTCTTCAATGCGTAGTGGTATAGACCAAAAAGCGGAGTTTATATCAAGTGTGGTAAAATATTTACAGTTTCTTGCTTTAACTATCAGATCGCTTATTAACGGAAATGGTTGTGCTTGCGGTATAACTATCTTGTTTAATTCACGAAAATCAATACATAGTCTTGATTTTGTATTTTCGTCTCTTTTAAATGCCAAGGTAACTGGTGCTGCAAATGGGCTGTAAGATTCTTCAATTAGTTTATTTTTCAATAAATTTGCTACCTGTTTTTCAATTTCTATTTTGTCTTCTATAGAGCAACGATATGGCCTTTTGCTGCAGTACTTATCTACTAGCAAGTCTATCCGGGCTTCATATTCTTTTACTGTGCCAACATCATATTTATCTTTTGCAAATACTGTATTATAACTATCTATTAAATTTTGTATTTGTGCCTTTTTATTGTTTTCCAAGTGATGTAGGTTTGTGATGAATTCATTTTTATTCACATGCTCGTTGAAATTGATTTTAATTGCTTTTATTTCTTCAAACTCATTCATAGTTTCTATCTGCTTCTTTATATTTTGTGATATTTTTAGATCTTCGTTTTGAGTTAATTTAAATTTTTTTATCATATCAAGTCCTATAATGAAATCTTCAAAATCATCTCTGTCTACTATAAAAACATCAACATATTCTTCGATATCAAAAATTTTTACTTTTATGTTTATTAAACCTTTTGTGTATGTCACACCATTGACTGTTTTTAATAATATTCTATTTGTATCCTCTGAATTATTCTGAATTCTAACTAATTTTTTGTTTATCAGAGAAACTTGGGAGCCGGAATCATATGTTCCGTTTACTTGTATTTTGTCTTCTAAGAACATATTTATTTTTATCAATGGTGTGATTACTCGTTTTTTGTCTGTTCACATAGATTCACTTCTATTGCAGAATTACTACCAATAATTTTGTTTTCATTCCGATCTTTTTTAAACCAACATGCCTGTTCTGGATGGTATCGAGTACCTCTATTCAAATGTTGACAGTTTTTGCATGGTTTTTTATCTCCAATGTATTTTTTGTTGTCTTCTTTCTCTTCTCTCTTTTTTATAAAGCTTCTACTTTTTACCAAACTTTCACATTTACTAATTTCATGAAGCAATTTCGTTGAAGTTTCACACTTTTCTGGATCAATCCTGTTTCTAATAGATTCTGGTAAGCCGGCTGCTATAAGTGTAACCAGGCTTTTCTTGCCAATATTTTCATCCATATCTAGTAATAACCTTTCTTTTCTTATAGCATATTCCATTAGTGAACCATCTTTATATTTGTAATATATGGCATACATTCCCATACTCCATCCTTTATCAGCAAATGTATCCAAAAATCTATCTTTCCACTCGGACCATCCAGCCTCTATTTTCAATGTTTTCATTGTTGCAGAGTGCCAGTCCGCACATGATTTATCTAAGAATAATCTTAATATTTCTATCTTTGTGTTATCCCTCTCAATTTCAAATCGTTTGCATTCATTTTCAAAAATATCCAACCATTGTTTTGCATTTGAGAATTTACATATAAATTTTTCAATCATAAATCTTTCTGATATATTTTTCAAATTAAAATGATTTTCATTTTTCTGAGGGGAACTATTCGTTTCTGTTATTTCCTTAAGATATAAGTCATTATACATCAAGTTCTCATCTTCATCGAAGTATGTTTGTACCATTTCTTCTGTGCATGCTACCCATATTGTCCGCTCCTGACCTCTCTGATTTAAACTTTTTTTCACTCTTTTGTATGTTTCTGTCTTGGATAAAGCTGTGTGCCTACTTGCATATCTGTCAGCTTCTTGCAGTACATACTTTTTGTCTTCCTTTGTGGCAATTGAGGTTATGGTCATCACACTTGTCTTACTATCGGTCTGTGATGCCTCATATTTAAAGGTAAATTGTAATCTTAGTGCCATTTTTAACAAGTATTGTCGTTTTATAGGACAAATCTATACTGAGAGGTGAAAATAAACTCCATATGTTTCTCTGTAAATAAGTAATAGTTTATTGAGTACATCAGTAACAAAAATGACAATTTAGATTATGTACCTACTCAATCAACATCTCACCTGTAAATAAGAAACGACAATAAAAGTTATTATTATCACCTCTGTATTGGGTTTTATTTGGTATTATTACTATCCACAACACTCTTTAACTTTAGAAATCTGAATATTACGCTTTGCTTTGTCAAGATGACATTGACAGCTCTGTAGGCGCGAACGAACGCTGCGTTCAGGTGCGTTCAAATTATAGAAATGGATAGATTTCTTTACACATATTAGTCAGATTCAGTTTTATGATAGCGTGCATATATCAATGGAGAGTTATGAATTATGAATCCCATCCATTGTCCCTATAAAAATATCTGCATAACAGCGAAGGGGCATAGCTGTGACTAAATCGTCATTTGCAAGTTATCATCGCGCTTAGCTCGCCCACTTTATAACCATGATTCATTGTTAGCGAAATTAAAAGCAACCCTTTTCAAAGAATTGAAATTTGGGGTTATTTTGGCACACATGGCATTGGTCTTTGTGTAAAGGTTCAACAATTGAGCTCCAACGTATATGGAACTGGTATGGTAGGTATTTACGATTGGTTTGAACATTTTAATTTTGAATTAAATGTCCAATGAAAAGTATATTATCTAGTACCTACACGTTAAACAATCTTCGAGCTTACCATGGAACTAGATTGGGTGAATTGTCCTACAATATTATTTGTTTACTAAAGTATGATTCATACAAAACAAGAAACACAATCAATATTTTAAAGCTTTTAAAATAATTTAACTGCCTCGCACTAAAACCAGTAGGCTTTGATAGTCGCGAACTTGCCAAAGAGAGGTTAATGCCGCGCGATGACAATATGAACATCTTTATGACGAATGAACTTTACGATCAATATGCAGCGGTTTATGACCGACAAGCGACGAGTGAAGCACTCTGTAGATTCGTCATGCAGCAGTTTTTGAAACATAATGTGTTTTGGAGTATTTTTAAAAATACGCGTCGAATTGAGAACCTCCTTATTTTCGGTGGTTTGTTATAGGCCATTGTCTATAAGCAATAATCGTACTAATAATTATAAACGCAAAGTTTATGTGTAAGAATGTCTGTTTGTCACCTTTTAACACAAAACAAATGAAAGTATAGTTTCGCATCATTAATACAAGTACAAGTAAAATAACTTTAACTATTAAACTTTCCAAATATTTTATCTCATGTATTTTAACCTAAGAGCCCGTGATGGCCAGACCTTCCTTTAATTCACAAGCGTGAAAATTATTTCATGTGTATGTCTAACATAGGTAAGAATAACCCCCAAACATGAAACCTGGATCGCGGTTGCTTTGGGAGATAACAACCTTTTACCTGTTATCTCCCAAAGGAACCACGATCCAGGTTTCATGTTTGGGGGTTATTCTTACCTATGTTAGACATACACATAAAATAATTTTCACGCTTGTGAATTAAAGGAAGGTCTGGCCAGACCGGGCTCTTAGTATAGACTAATAACCTGTGATGGCCAGACCTTCCTTTAATTCTGAAGCGTGAAAATTATTTTATGTGTATGTCTAACATAGGTAAGAATAACCCCCAAACATGAAACCTGGATCGTGGTTCCTTTGGGAGATAACAGGTAAAAGGTTGTTATCTCCCAAAGCAACCGCGATCCAGGTTTCATGTTTGGGGGTTATTCTTACCTATGTTAGACATACACATGAAATAATTTTCACGCTTGTGAATTAAAGGAAGGTCTGGCCATCACAGGCTCTTGGTCCATTTGATGTGTCGGTGTCAACGAAAACAATAAAACACACAGCGACTTGAACTTACATCAAAGTAATGTACAGTCGCCACCAAAATGTAACATTATTCTTAAAGTATTTCTGAAATTTGGTGTGGTTGTTATAAAATATTTCTAACGAAAAACATGAACATAGTCAAATACCTTATACTCGAAATATTTTTCGAGTGAACCATATTATAGGCCATTAAATTTATAGTAACAAACATGGCGACGATTATACCTATATTTCTTCGAACCACCTGTATGTCGAGTAGTAAAATTTACGAAGTGTAAGAAGATTCGTCGTTTTTACGACGCCGGTGGGGTACTGGGGTGTCGCGCTGTACCACTGTCTTATGGAGGGATAAACACATATTTAAAGATATTGCGAAAGCTTTATGAACAAGTATTTTTAGGGTTCTGTTGTGAAAAAAGCAGCTGTGACATACTGACGGACGGACGGACATGACGAATCTACAAATAAAGGCTCCGTTTTTTGCCAATTGGCTACGGAACCTAAAAAGAAGTCCAATATCTACAATATCCAATCCTTACAACTAGAATTTAGCACAGGAGCCAAACCTACAAAATCCTCCAACAAAACACGACAAACGAGAGAAATAAAATGGCCGCCTTTCACCGACTAAGCGTTACCATAAAAAAGGTTTTCAGTGAGCAAGTGAATCATAATTTATGAATTCCGGTGTCCGGGCGGCCGCGGGAGATTTACCGACGCTGCGGGGTCATTGTGTTGGCTCCTACACTATGTAGACCTACTAAGGGATTGCTGCTTTTAAAAAAAATAATATGTAAGCTTTTGGCCAAGAAGTAACTAAGGATACAATCTCGAAGCATCAGGTCTAAAAAATACGATACGGATTACAAAACAAAAAAGGAATTGTATGACTCTGTCTACCAAATCAAATAATTAATTTAAAATTTCATCTTATGTGTCTTATGAGAGAAGTGTCTTAGACGAAATTAAAAAGTCTCATCCAAACAGAAAACTGTGTAAGTTTTAAAGTTATATACAGTATAATTATTATGTAGTATAATTTAATTTTAAAGTCCTATTTATTATCTTGTAAATCGACCTCTAATATTAACCATCTCTCCTCTCTCTGTTTAACAAGTACTTGTGCATTCGCCCGAATCGCCAAAATAACGCCAATAATCCAACCTTGCAATATTCTCCAAACATTTACCTTTACGTTATTCATGGAGCAATTTCAGGGTTGCCATTTCTACAGCGTTCAGCTCTACGGCAAACAATCGTTAATGAAACATAAGGGGTGTTCATCCCTTCGTTCATCCCTCTATATCTCGCTTATCCGGGTAGGGTACACCCTGTAGAGCTGTGATACTTTGTGTTATGGTGGAGATTTTTGAAATTGAGGTCATTAGAAAAAAATCTAAAATTACACGCAACCGGATCACACTGGCAGAATACGACTGAGTTTTACGTTTTACTTGCTTCTATACCCTTTTCTAAAGTTTGTGTCTTATTATCAAAAAGCTATCACACATAGTTGTTGGAAGTGGCTAAAGGATTATACAACTGATGACTGACTGCTGATGTTACTGAGATTCAAGAAATGCCAACCCGGCTTGAAAGTAGCAGGATACCTGTGCTTAGTTTCTGAAGTTTTTTTAACATAAATGTGAAACGTGTATAAAAATAGTTTTTTTTATGGAAATAAAAGCCTTGATTAGATATGGACGTACTAAAGGTTATTGTTATATTACCTAGGCACATCAGAAGCCTTTTCACCGAGCTCCAGCTTGCTTATTCAAGCTGCTTAGTATTCCAGCACTATCTGAGCTGAAATATTAACGTGGGACACTTCTGCAGTGATGTCACACGTCCGTTTTTACGCCGACGACTGATAGAATATTGATAGGCGCTCGGCTCCGTATCAAGATTTAATGAAATTCTGCTTCTTTACTTTTTGATTATAATCTAAGTGCAGCTTGTGAGCTATATGGACTGAAAAGTTTTCTTAATGCAGATTGGCTAGTGACCGTAGGACGTGTGTACTAAGGTTTGGCTTAGTTTTACAAAGTACCTATCATTCGTATCAGGCTCTAAGTTCAGCATGCTACAACAATTTAAACATTACCTCCAGCAAAAAAATATAAGGATTGTATGCGTATAGATTTGATTCCAATGGCTCGGTCATGTAGTCCGCATGGAAGATGATTGTGTTGTCAAAAGGGCGTTTGCAGATTGTTCTAGTGGTTTGTGCCGGAGGCCAAGATCTACTTTAGGGCGACGCAGCAGTAAGTAAGTTAGTAAGTCATATTTGTTTGCTTTTAACAAACAAAAAAGATGATGGTAAGTATCAAAATCAAAACTGAGCTAAAACTGAAAAGATCGTACATATTATTTTAACTCAAAGTCAATAAAAAGAAAACGTAAATCGATATCATTCAGAGGATTTCCCATTACCGGAAATTGATTTTGAATTTGATCCCACCACCGGAAATCGCGCCATATTGAGGCTTTTTCCTTCCTCGTTAGGCCTGTGTGGGCAATACTGTTAAGAAAAGTGCCAAGATTCCATTCTTGACCGAAACTGCCTTGAATATCTGACGATCTTTAGTGCGGGGACTCACGGGAAAGAATAACTTTAGTTAACGTTTTGGCGTTTTAAAATAATTCATTTTTTAGAAAAGTTGGTAATAATAATTTACCGTGTGGCGCAGCGATGCTGGTAGGTCTTAACATAATCTTAATAAGATACATTTTTATCTCTCCCTTTAGTTGTGCTGGCTAAGTGGGAGCAGACTCGAATTTTATTCCTCTGGATTTTGCTTCTTGAAAAATTATGTGCACATAAAAAACAGATTGATTTAAAATAGCGTGCACATAACAAACATGAGTTTGTAATTCCATTTAATTAATTGAAATAATTTTTGACGCCTGGTGATGGGCGATGGTGCCAAAAAGCTCTCGCATGTAGACCGGTGAATGCAAATGAGTTAATAGAAATATGTAAGTGTAGAAGTAAGGTTTTATCTTTACCCCCTGTTTTAACCAGTGTAGTTGTTGTTTTTCTACTGGATATTTTAAGATTCTCGTCTGTAATATAGTGTCGTGTGCGCCGCGACCGCGCCCGAGGCAGGAATCCGTTTGTCACCGGCCTTTGAGACGTATTTAGGACGAACCCTTCAGGAATTGACTCCGGCTTCATCTTGTTTGCTGTTTACCCTTCACGGTAAATACACTGGATGCTCCTTTGTTCGCTGTTTTCTTCAGTATTTTTTGATAAAGTGACTATTTGTGCGCAGAACTAGATAAAACTAAAATAAATACAGTATTCCTTCTTTTTTAAAGAAGGCTTTATGTTGGTTAAGCGTACTACTCACTTTAGGCAGTTATATTATTGAGTTTCTCTGTGTTTTCAGAGTATTTCTTATAACAGGAACATATTGTTAAGATGATTGTTATCTCACAACACCTGTTCTAAAAGTAAGATTCTTATTGTAAACTTAATTGCCTTTCAACTTTACCTTCTTCAGTTTTCCAGAAGTTTCCATCGAAACAGCACGAGACGTGTTAAACAGGTTCGATGCAACTTGTAACTAGTTCCAAGTTGGTTCTACTCACTCGCATCAGTAATGCTTCTGAAGCTTCGCAACATAACCTAGTTAGGCTCTTCAGGACATTAGTTTGAGAACTTCACAAAGTAGTATGCACATACAATATTTTAGCGCTTCGTGGTAATAAGAGCCGTGTTGACTAAGTGGGAGCATACTCGACTTTTATTCAAAAGGTCGTGGGTTCAAAGCTCGCATCTCTGAATTTTTCTTCTTGTAAAATTATGTACGCTTTAAAAACACGTGTTCTAACGGTGAAGGCAAATATCGTGAGGAAACCAGCATGTTCTGAGAACTTTGGTAAAGTTGAAGGTCATCATGACAATCACCAACCCGCACTTGGCCAGCGCGGACTTTTCTCTTGACCTTGATTAGGACTTAATTACCACGCTGGCTTTATCAAATAGGTATAATTGATTTTATTATATTTTCAATCTGCTTCCTCTGTCAGCATTGGCTACCGTTTGAGCCTTAACGGATAAACGTTACTTTGAGAGAAGAAACGAAAGCCTAAGCACCCTTAGATAAAGTTAGATCGAGAACTTCTTCCCACATTTTCCCCACAATGGCCAATGTGGACACTTCTTATTTTATTTGCGAAGTTGGCCGAAGTCTGGAGTAGTCATCTAACTGTACTGGACTTTAAGCCGGGTGCAGCTTTGTGCAGCAAAACAAGATGGTAGGACTCTAGAGAAAGGATGACAGAGAATTAACAAATTTATTACTTAGCTAAATAGAAAATTCGGAAATAGGAATGTTTGTACGTACTATGGTGGGGCTGGGTTGGCTAAGTGGAACCACACTCGACTTTAATTTCGGAGGTCGTGGTTTCAAACCAGGCGGCGCACCTCTGGATTTTTCTGCCGAAAAATGTACGTGCGCTTTGTAAACTTGTGCTCTAGCTGTGAAGGCAAACAATCTACCAATATGAACTAATGAATATAAACCTTATACCTATTTGGTAATAGTTCTTCTATTGGTAATAAGCTATCTACCAATATTTTTATTCCTAAATTTACGCTACAACTATAGTCTTACCTCAAGATGTTCAGTTCAGTTCGACTTTAAAATCGTAGTTACTTTTCCAATTGAGGAATTGTGCTCGGGACTGGATCATTCGAGACGGCATTATTAGCTGGAGACGAGTTCTGTTGTATCACTGAGCGATTTCTATCGACTTAGTCCGGCGCTGGATGTTGATTGTTGTTTCAATTTGTTAAACTTCAGTATAACATAAGTTTAACAAATTGAAACAACAATAAAATTTTTGATCGTCAATATTATGCGAGTTTTCTATGTATTATGAAAAATAATGTTAATTTGCCAAATTGATTCCTTTCGTTAACTTATTGCCCCCATCGGACATCCACTGTCACTACAACGTGCAGCTTAATTTGAGATCTGCAACGTTGTTTAATTAAAGTAAGTAAGCTTATTTCTGGCGTAAAACATGTTCAACCCGTTTGTACTCCAATATAGTTGGGTTTTAAATTAGGTCATGTTATCGTGGAATATACGTTGCAAATTGACGAATTGATTCGCGTATCTAATTCCTATCTCGGTGCCTGTGTTCATCAAATCGAACCAAAGAACACGAAAGTATTTTGATCATAGAGACGCTTCAGAGATGCTTTAAAAATTGTTTTGGCTTAGACCCACCCAACAAATCATTACTCATATTTACGATTTAAACCACTATATACATATTTTAAAAAAATCAGAGGATTGAAGTGTTTATTATTTTAAACCTTCGGAATTAATGTCGAATGTCCTCAGATATAAACGTTGTTGTTTTAGTTATTTTATTTGACTAACATTGTACGGGTAGGTTTGTATGTTCGAGTGGAATCTTGATACTCAATTCTGAAGCAGATATATTCCAATTGAGCTGAAATTTTGAATAGGTAACGTTTAGCTTGTAAAAATTCGTGGAAGGTTCTTTTTATATTTATTTATTTAAAATAAAAAATAGATGTAAAAAGAATAAGACAATTGGTAAATTTGAGTACCTAAGTTTAGTTGAAATAGAAAAAATAAAGCTTCCTCTATTCTAAAGTAAACGTACCTTGTGGCTGCCCCAATTCTCCGAATCCGCGGAGGTGAATCTTAATCAGCGCTAACAGTCTCATTAGAGAGTTCCACGTTTGCTTTAATTAAGTGCTTAATTGCTGATAAATTCGGGAATTACGTATAGGTTCGGGACCTGAAGTGTTTTGTCTTTGAAAACGTGACAAAAATCAGTAAATAGTCTAGTCAACAATTACGTAACTACGTACCTCTGGATGCCGTGAACTTCGGATCGGAATGAAAGTCAAACAATTAAAATAATCATCTATTAAAATCGACAAACTATCAGGCTGATATTTGACCAAATTTTCATTAGCAAGTTAAGAAAAATAAACGGATTTTAAGTTGATGATTAGGTGCTGGTATATCTGATAACTCTAGCTTATTTTGACTACCATTTGAAAGTGTTTCCTAAGTAGAATATCCAAGCCCCTGCGATACTCATACCATTAGAACCGGGTGTCCTAATAGTCCGTGACGTCATAAATAAGGGACGCGAGGGGTGAGATTTAGACGTTACTGTCTTGTTCGCTTGTGTAGCGCGTTGTTTCCGCGGTGAAAGAAAATGGCTGATAGAAATCCTGGCAATGGCTGGCTTCTGAGACCAACATTCTGAATTAAAACTACATAATTATATGGTTAGAGCGAACAGACTATTCAATAATCTATGTAAAGATCATAATATTGATCCATATGCCAGCAGTGTGACCAAGGCTAGGCGGGTTTTGTGTGACAGCTTTTTTGGTAGTTCTTCTCCTATAATATTAATTAGTTAGTATGTAGTATCAGGTGTTTCTTATATGTACAGTTTATTCCTAGGTTTAGTTAGATTTAGTTTAGTTGGGTTCTGTACGGTTCCGTTTTGGTATATGTATTCACACTTTTATGTATTTATATTATTTCTATTCGTGAGAACCTATTATTGGCTCTATGTTTTTTATTTTAGTTTATATTGTTGATGTCTTAGCCGTTGGTTTTCCAAATACTGTTAAATAAATAATAAATAAATAAAATAATGTTCAAACACATTGGACCAAAACTTACTTCAAACATTATCATATACTATTAACTTTTTGCATTGATGACTGATCAGTTCTAAGAAGTATCTTTAGTTACCATTTTGGAAGCTCTATTTAGATACTAAACTACGAAACCAAACCTTGGTTACAAGACTGTTTCCAGCTTTATGAGCCAATATTTTTAATATTTAAAAACTTAACTTAACTTGAGTAAGTTATGATGAGGGGCTGTCGAACTCTCAGAAATTAGCGTCTGATCATCGTTAAAAGTAAAAATATAATTTTTATATTATAAAAAAATCCATTGCCGGAAAATGTACCTATGACACTGTACACTACTGTATTATATTCTTAACTTAGTAATTCAAGTCTGTATTATATCGGGATCTTTGTCTATAATGGGGAAACTTCTTGATACTAAAAATTCAAGGAATATTAAGTTTTATTTTGATCTGATTGTATTTATTGCTGGGGAGGTTGTAAAAATTAGTTGGTGAAGTTTGGACGTAACTTTGACGGTTTTATGGTTTGCTGGAATTATAACAAGGAATTGAGTCGTGATCGGTGAATCGGATTGATAAATACTTTCGTTATAGTTGTAAGTTAGGCCAATAGCCCTATTCCTATAACAGATTTTACTTTTCCATCCAAAGCATGTCTGAAAGAGATCGCTCTCTAGCGATAAGGCTGCCCATTGTAGCTACGTGTCTCTTCTTGTGTTTTCTTCTTTTTTTGTATTGTATTCTTGGTGTACAATGAGGTGTTTTTGTATTATATTGTAGTATTGTTTCAGTTTTATCTAAGTTCAGTCAACAGCTCATAATTATACATAATATGTATAATTATGAGCTGTTGATCTTGTGAGATATATTATATCTCACAAGATCTAGTTCCGTTATCCACGTGAAAAAGTCTTAAATTACGAGGCGGTTTGATTTATAAAAAAGATTATTTTGCATTCTGATTAAACATAGCAAAAACAATATCTGTAGAAGACACCCCATCCATCACAGACAGACAGACAGCCGGCGAACAGTCGCTAATTATCCGTGACGTCATAACTTGCATGCACTGCCACGTCACTGCACTTAGAGGGGCATCGAAATGGCAGCGTTTTCACGAAAATAATAACGGAAAATATTTTTTCAATATTTTGATTTCAAATTTAAACCTTACTGCAAAATATAGCGGGATCTTGTTTTAAAACTGATTCAGGAATTAAAATCCGCTAAGTTATTTTTAGAATGACAAGTAGTTACCTAATTATTAAGATAAACTATATCGGGCATTATTCAGATTTTTTTATTACAATTTAATTATCGCCCTAAGTACCATTAAAACAATTCATATCACTATCTAAATAATTATATTATTCATAATTATTTAAAAAATAACATAAATCAAACTATTAATTTAAACAATTAAGTTCAACAACAAACACATTTGCACAAGTCAGGTATCCTCAACATTCGGGCCGCGCGCCAACACTGCACTTTGCAAATGAACAAGCTCACCGCGACTGAACCTCGGCATTAAAACTTTGGAACAACTGCGGGCCGCGGTTGGCTTGCGAGCTAAATAAATAAACTGAATGTAATGTGTTGACGACCTCTGAAGTACAGTGCAGTTAGTTTTCAGAGTTGGTTGGAATGATTTCGGTTTGTGATTTGTGAGGATTATAAAAATACTCGTAAAATATCTAAAGTAATGTCTTACATTTTGTAATGTCATACAAAATGTATTCATAGTGTTCATCCATATTGTAACCCCGTGATAACACTGAGTCAAGGGTCTCAGCTTAAAAATAGTTTGCGTCTCAACAATTATACTAAAAAACACCGTAACCTGTTATGTAGTACTGTAAAAGTTTCTCCACGTTAAGCCACAAGCAACAATAAGAACCATCTATCTCGTACAATCTTCGCCGTGCGTGCCATTTGACTTGCAAACTTTGTGCGTGACACAACTTACTGCACAACAATCTGACAGACCCTTCTGACGGATTTCACTGTCATCCCTATCCTGGTACACGGTGCTTTAAGTCGGGCAGATTATTAGATTTATTTGTATAGTCTATCTATAGAGACTATTCTCAAGAGGAAGAATCATGTTAGCTATTAATCAAAAGCGAAGTCGTAGACAACTTATCTAGGCTTCGAATAACGTTTTGACTATGTGATACACCTACCAAGTTTTGAGTTTAAGTTTTACTATTATTATTAAAGGACTAGAAGATTTTGTACCTAAACCGTGATAAAAACACACACTTCAATGGATAGTTTCTACAGCAACTGGAGAGCGGATGAATGACACTGCACCACTCAGGAAACGTTATTTATTACAAGTATGTACAATTTAATATTTAATTAGGTAAAAATCCAGAAATATAATAAAAAAAACATATTTTGGTCCTGTGTGTAGTATCCAACCGTGTATAAAGTTGCGACTAGGGTAGCCACCCCATGCTTTCCCTGTGGAAGAATGCACTCAAAGAGGATATTAAACTCAAATCATGCGGGGTGGCGTACTTAGGGACGTTGCAAAAGTAGCTGAGGAGACAGAGGTGATAATAGCACCAAACCTACTAACTCTTTGCATACTACGTACTATTAACCAAGTCTTCAAGATTAGCAACGATTTGGGGAATCTAACATTTCTTGACATGTTTTTATGACATGATCGTCTTACTTATAATATTATACAATACATACTTACCTACTTTTCAGATATACAACTATGAGGGATTTGGTTGGTTTTTGTTGACTGCAAGACGCTTCCCATACATTGTATTATTTAATAAACGTATAATACCTAGTATTAGTTAAATCTTTTTGTTAATAATAATATCCTCTAATAATTTGGAATTCTCTCGATTTTCCTTATAACCCTTACCTCCTACACTAACCCGCCTCAATGCAACAAGCCTAGAGTTTGCTACTATGAAGGGTCACTGAAGGGTCGTCATTGGGATGGGTCGAAATGAGCCGAGTGGCCATCACTGCCCGCATCTCGCTAATGGGCCGGAACGGATTATTGAATTTTGATAGTGTTTTGTTTTGAGCTCGGTATCTAATGCTGATAATTGGCTGATGGAAAACATTGGAAAACGTAAAAGCATAACCGCAACACCACTATTTATGTTCCCTCTGCTGGAACACAGGGACTTCTCTTTTTAGTTTATTTAGTCTAACTCTTTAGTGAGAGGCTTTCATGCACCAGCCAAGTGCGGGTTGCTTAATGTGACATGCCCTTCTTTATCGTTCTCAGAATATTTTCGAACGATGTTACATGTAACTGTTCGCGCCGAATTCACTGATGATGATAATGACGACGCGCTATGGTCAAAAACACAAGTAGTTGCGATATGGAATACGTGACAGTTACTACTACGTTGAGACGGCGTCATTGTCAACGAATATGAACCACGTTACGTGCTCTGATTGGCTGTTTGGACACGCTAGGTCCTAGACCAATAGGATCGCTTAACTATACGTGATCGCTTAATATACGCGTTGTGATTGGCTGTCCCCGCACCTTGCTTCCCTAAACGATGTAATTTTATATTTTTCAATACATTCGCCATTTTATACTACTAACTACTGGTTCTCATTTCAAACCTCCTCATCTTAGACATTTAGGAATCATAGATTTCTCCAATTAAACGTAATTATATTATGTAGCAACCACGCGGCTACATAATTTGATCCTTCTTCGTCGGATATATTGGACAATTACGGCGGTATTACGGCCGAAAGTCCTAAGCAACCTTTGGACCCCTTTGTTCGCGATACGAGACACGGAGGCAAGACAGGCAGGACTTCTACGAGGTCTAGATTATTCGCAGTGTGCTAAGGATTGGAGACTTCACGGAGCAGATCAAGGCACCAACAGGATTTGCGCAATTTCGGTGCTGTTGGATACGCAGTTTGTACTTGCACGTAAGTACTCCTATTTTCACAAGCCACAAAAATGCCTTTGTTGCCCCAAGATGGGGAGGGAACTAGTAGAAGTCGCGATAGATCTCCATATAATTCTAGTAGTGATGTAAAAACTGAGCAAATCATGCGCGATTTAATTAGGAAACGAAAAATTGTTATAGGTAGATTGACCAAATTCGCAAGTCATTTAAATAGTTTATCAACTTTTACTGGTCAATCTCATTTAGATTTAAATTTACGTATTACCGGGGTAAGGACTCTTTTCTCCGAATTTAACGACATTCAGTCGAAATTAGAAGAAATTGTGCCAGATTCAAATATCGACGAACAGTTAGACCAACGTCAGCTGTTCGAAGATCAGTATTATAGTGTTCTGGCTCAAGCTGAATCCATTCTAAGCAAAGGAAGAGATGTACCTACTTGTTCCGGTTGTCATCATAATTCTAATAAATCAGTATCCGTAAAATTACCTACAATTTCATTGCCAACGTTTGACGGTTCATATGAACACTGGCTCGAGTATAGGGACACTTATTTATCTTTAGTGCACAATTCCACAGATATTAGTGACATACAGAAAATGCACTATTTAAAATCTTCGCTAAAAGGAAGTGCACAACAAGTCATAAACGCTATTGAAATATCAGCTAATAACTATTCTGTTGCATGGGAGCTTATTCTGAACCGCTATAATAACACAAGACTTTTAGTACATAGTCATGTGAAATCGTTATTTACTGTCCAGGCACTGTCGAAAGAGTCACCTTCGCTAATTAGGTCACTTATAGATGTTATTATTAACAATTTACGCGCTTTAAAAACACTAGGTGAGCCTACGGACTCCTGGGATACCCTGATAATTTACATTATGGCTTCCAAGCTAGATAAAACAACAGAAAGACAGTGGGAAGAACACAAGGGTTCATTACTGTCCGACTGTCAAGTTACATTAAAAGTTACTGATTTTCTCAAGTTTCTCAAAAACCGGGCAGATTTATTAGAAACATTGGCACTTTCTCACACTAAAGATGACACTAATTATAAAAAATATAGCTCAGTTAACACTTCACAAATTTCACAATGCAATGTTTTGTCCAATAAGCCGCCGCAGGCACCGTCAGCTGATCGTAAAACATTTAAATTTCCTTGCATAGTGTGCAAAGGAAACCATCCGATTTATTCATGTTATCATTTTATAAACTTAAATTTAAACGCAAAATTAAAGATAGTCCTTGAACACAAGTTATGCGAAAACTGCTTGCGTTCCGGACACAGTGTAGAAAACTGTTTATTCGGGCCTTGTAAATTATGCAACTCTAAACATAATTCACTAATTCACAATAACAACAGTAGCATGAGTGCCGCGGCGATTGAGACAAGCCTTCCCCCGCGCGCCGCGGAGCGGGAGGTGGAGACAACTTATTCGAATGACAAAAATCAATTTATTCAAGTTAGTAGCATTCATACACACACTAACCAACAGTGTTCAGATGTTCAATCAGTCTTATTGTCTACTGCTTTGGTTGAGATTCGCGACAAGTATAACAATTATCATGTCGTTTGCGCATTACTCGACAACGGTAGTCAAAGCTGTTTTGTCACAAACTCTTTATGTAAATCGCTAGATATTCCATTAATACAGTCCACTCACGAGTTACGAGGGGTAGGTAATATGATATCACTTTCTTCGCAAATGTGTGATATTGTTCTTAAGTCACGAGTAAGTACCTACTTAACTAATGTCAAATGTTTTGTTCTGCCGGAGATAACGGCAACGCTGCCAGCTGTTCAAAGCGCACGCTTCAACATTCCACAAAACATACAGCTTGCAAATTCACAGTTTTTAAATTCGCAAAAAATAGATATTTTGATAGGCGCGGACTTATTTTGGGACTTGCTTATCAAATAATAATAAAATTAACTAAACAAAATTACATAAAATTCTAAACGCATCTCAATTCAGAGTGTTTTCCACAACACAAGTGGAATCTAATGATGATGATGAGTCATTACATCATTGTAATTTAAATTCCACTTGTGTTGTGGAAAACACTCTGATTGACCAAATTATGTAGCCGCGTGGTTGCTACATAATATTTATGCGTTTAATTATTGAAATCTATGATTCCTAATTGTCTAAGATGAGGAGGTTTGAAATGAGAACCAGTAGTTAGTAGTATAAAATGGCGAATGTTTTGTTCTGCCGGAGATAACGGCAACGCTGCCAGCTGTTCAAAGCGCACGCTTCAACATTCCACAAAACATACAGCTTGCAAATTCACAGTTTTTAAATTCGCAAAAAATAGATATTTTGATAGGCGCGGACTTATTTTGGGACTTGCTTATCGATGGCAAGATGCGTTTACCGAGTGGTCCTTACTTACAAAATACGAAGTTAGGTTGGATTATTTCAGGTCCTATCAATAATACGCTAAATGATAGACGAGTCCAATGTAACTACACACAATCTATTGATAAAAATAAGGTACATTCATTCAGGGAGCGTGAGGATATGCCTACACCTCGGGTCATGCGCAAGAAGAGCGGGTTTGCGAGGATTCTTTCATCACAACTATTACGCGAAGGTGATGGAAGGTTCTCCGTTCGCAACCCACTCAAACAATCGCCCGAAGTCTTAGGTAACTCATTTACACAGCCCCAGGAACGTTTCTTCTCTTTAGATAAACGATTATTACGCGCACCTGATAGCTATAACAGGTTTTATAAACGATATTAACACATTTATGTAACATGATTGACTTATTCAAATAATAATAAAATTAACTAAACAAAATTACATAAAATTCTAAACGCATCTCAATTCAGAGTGTTTTCCACAACACAAGTGGAATCTAATGATGATGATGAGTCATTACATCATTGTAATTTAAATTTAAATATAAATTTGTTTTTATAACGTCGCCGATTAATTTAATTTCACACATACAAAATCGTAAGCGACTTATTTAATCATGTAACAATAATATGTCAACGCATTCTATTGTAAATAAGTCCTTATATATTTTACTAAACCATTAGTATTATTTAGTTCATTTGTTGTTTTTCATTCTAGTACACAACATCTACGGACTTTAATTACAATATTTAACAATAACTTCTCTTTGAATCACGTTACATTACGCTATTATTATTTATTTTATTTATACGCATATTACGCATAATCAATATTTACATTATGGACCGCTTTACTTTTGTGTCAATTAGGTAGATATATAATAAGTATACGATTTCGATAGGAACCTATCTAGTAAGGTGACTCATCAACGTGTCGTTTGTAAACGCATTTAGGTATAATGTTAGGATCCCTTATGGAAAACCTGCGCCTAGACAGATTAGCTATTAGTTTCATTTTTTCTATCATACATGTCGAAGCAAACTATACGCGGGTCCAGTGTTCATATCAATCGAAGAATTTCGTTTATAGCTTATGTACTTATATCATTTCACGTTTTTGTTTACGCGCTTTTTACTGAGAACTCGTTAGCGACCTCTCTTCTGACGCCTAGGTATTTATAGCGCTTAAGCGTTGTTTACTATCTAGATGCGGTCAGTCCGCTAAAATATATTCGAATAATGTTAATGTTACGTAATTATATTGACGATTAATTCATTTTTTTTATTTAAATCGTAAAAATGATAACGCTCAGTTTTTATCACAATGTTCAAATAGATAGTATTAAATACACACAAGATTAATCTATCTACTTTTCATATAACGTATTACGCATTTTTTACCTCATTTATGTGGCTTGTGGGAGTTTGGGGTCAAAATCGTGTAAGTACCTTCTGGATGAGTCCTAGGAAACGCACACCTTACCTCCGAAGCGTACCTACATGACGCTTCTGTGTCAGATCGAAGCTATCCTCAACTCTCGAGCACCAGCACCACTGTACTGTCCTCAGACCTTCAAGACCATCTGCCTCAGTCCTGGACACTTCATCTCTGGTCACCCCCTGACCGCGCCTGTCTTCGAAATACACCTGCGAGACCTGCCTGCCTACAAGACACACGCTATAAGAAGGTGGAGCAGCCTCGTCAGCAGTTCTGGATACGTTGGAACAAGGAGTCTATTGGAGCCTGAGACCGCAACAAAACGGTGGAAAATACCGAGAAATACAACCCGATTGATGGAAGACAAATGAAGCTGTTGTAAGCTACTGCTTTCAAGGCCGCGGGCATGTTCGCGCCGAATTCACTGATGATGATAATGACGACGCGCTATGGTCAAAAACACAAGTAGTTGCGATATGGAATACGTGACAGTTACTACTACGTTGAGACGGCGTCATTGTCAACGAATATGAACCACGTTACGTGCTCTGATTGGCTGTTTGGACACGCTAGGTCCTAGACCAATAGGATCGCTTAACTATACGTGATCGCTTAATATACGCGTTGTGATTGGCTGTCCCCGCACCTTGCTTCCCTAAACGATGTAATTTTATATTTTTCAATACATTCGCCATTTTATACTACTAACTACTGGTTCTCATTTCAAACCTCCTCATCTTAGACATTTAGGAATCATAGATTTCTCCAATTAAACGTAATTATATTATGTAGCAACCACGCGGCTACAGTAACAAAATATATTTTTCTTGCTTAAATTAACTATTTATATTTCAGGAAAATATCTTATAAATTTACTGTTTATTTAACCAAGCAAAATCGCTCACAGCCAATTAATTATTCAAAAATTCTGCTTGCAAAACATTCTTCCAATTTCAACTGACAGAAAGGGCAACAAAGAGCCAAAAAGCCCACTCCAAAACTATTTCAACTCCATTCCAGACAACTTATCATCTCAAACCCGAGCTAAACAAAAAGGCTTGGAACTCTTTGGACTTCGGACGCGGCCATACACAAACAGCTTGAGATGGTGTAGCGCGAGAGTGTGTAGAAGGCACAAAAGTATAATCCCCTAGTTTATCTGTTAGATCTAGCGGTCATTAGTTGCAACACACCCTTGCAATATGTTTATATTCTCCTCAACATAACCCATTGTAGATCTTGCGGGTTGATATACACAGCTATCATGCTGCTCATCTCTTGCTATATGAATCCTAAGTAGGTTAGAAAAAACGAGAAAAGACGCGGTGTTAATATTATAAGGCCAGCTCCACACGGCCAACAACGAGGTGATATAGTTGATTTGCTTCAAACAGTCCGTATATGTCCACTCTGCGAACAAAGGAGCGCCATCTCGCAAATACAAAGGCAATTCCAAAATTAAAATTATTCACTTTGAGCTACAAGTGCTTTGAGCGCTATCAGTAGCTTGGATGCTTGGATGGCGTGTTTGTGACTGTTTGCAGCGTTTGAGCTGCTAGTGGAACTGATTGGCTGATCTGTTATGCATGGGACACTAGCGGTTTCAAAACTGTTTGAATATTATGCCTTTATACTTTATAATATTATGCCTTTATACTGTTTTGAGATAAAGGGTAATAGACCAGTGCAGTTAGCTTCAAAAATGGTCAAATAAGGAAAAAAATAGTAGTAGAATGAAACCCATTAGAAAAGGAGGGGAATATGATAAAAATGAAAGGAAAAATAAATTACGGTCGATCTGAGTTCGGGAAGTGGGAGGGGGTGGGCTTTTAAGGGGAGAAAATGGTTTATCTCGATTTGCGGTGAAACTACAAGTCCTATGAAAAAAAGTTATATGGCAAAGTTGTAGGTAATATAAAGATCTACAACTTTTAATTCACAAGTTTTTTACATAACCTCAAAACTTATGTGAAAAATTCAAATAACCATGTTTTTGGTTTTTTTTATTTATCTTTTTCAAAAATTGTTGTTTTTCTACGAAATTTGGTGAAAACTTACCTATTTATGTCCCAAATACACTGTGATTTATTTGATTGAAAATATTATTGTTTTCACATTATTTTGACTTAATTTTCAAAAATATAGACTAATTTTCAATCGAAAATTCACGTGTCAAAATATTAGCTTTTTTATAAAAATCGATGTGCTTTATGTTCATTAAAATCTCTATTTTCTGATAGTTAAAAAAAATATATACATTACCATAGTAAATATTCTCAGAAAATGCACAAAACCGAAACAAAAATTTGTATCATTAGGTACAATTGCATCATAAAAATATGATTTTGTCTTTTCAGACTATATAATAATAATTATTATATAATAATCTGTTTGTATAATGTGCAATAAGTCGGATTATAAGCAATTATATGAAATAAAAATTGCAAAAATCACATTTTCATGATGCAATTGTACATAATGATACAAATTTTGTTTCGGTGTTTTGCATTTTCTGAGATAATTTATTATAGTAATGTATATATTTTTCTTAACCATCAGAAAATAGAGATATTAATGAACAAACAGCATACCGATTTTTATAAAAAAGCTAATATTTTGACACGTGAATTTTCGATTGAAAATTGGTCTATTTTTTTAGTAATTAAGTCAAAATAAGGTGAAAAAATTAATATTTTTAATCAAATAAATTATAGTGGATTTGGGACATAAATAGGTATGTTTTCACCTAATTTCGTAGAAAATAAAATGTTTTTGAAAAAGATAGAAATAAAAAACCAAATACTTAGTTATTTGAATTTTTCACATACATTTTGACGTTATGTAAAAAAGTTGTGAATTAAAAGCTGTAGATCGTTTTATTACCTACAACTTTGCCATATAACTTTTTTTAATAGGACTTGTAGTTTCACCGCAAATCGAGATAAACCATTTTCTCCCCTTAAAAGCCCACCCCCTCCCACTTCCCGAACTCAGATCGACCGTAATTTATTTTTCCTTTCATTTTTATCAGATTCCCCTCCTTTTCTAATGGGTTTCATTCTACTACTATTTTTTTCCTTGTAAAAAATTAAAAACCCTGGTCTATAAGTTAATTAGTCTAGTAAAACGAACTGGAGAGGGTCTAAAGCGTTTTGTGTTCTTCTCTTTAATGTTTATCACTATTTAATTGTAGAATATATTTATTTATTTCGTTTTTTTTTCATTCAATCCTGTGACCAAACCCTTACCTAACAAAACGCAAATAAATGTTTATGAGTCATCCATTAAAATTACCTCTTGAAATGCTAGCTAGGGCTAGATGTTATATTATTATCACTACATACCACTACATCCAACTGCAATACACTATACATCAACATTTATGTAAACTATACATTGCCTCTATTATCCGGACGTGAAGTCAGCCGTACATAGATAGTACAATTATTGTCAGCAATAAAGGGGCTATATACCACATCTATATCACTATAAGCTTCACTTGAGTGCCCATTCAAACAGATAGTCCAAACTTACACCACAAACTTACACAGGTAAGTCCACTTGAATGTTCGTCTGCAGTGAAATTAAACATAAGGAGATAGCGGTGTTTAAATCCAACACTAAATTGAAACAGTTGAATTTGACTAGCAAAGTTAACTAAAACTCGAATAGGAAAGAATTGTTTTGTACTCTTATCACGTGTAAACCAAATAAGAAGATACTTGAGTAGATCAGAGTCTCAAAACCTGAACGAGACTTTACAAAGTGATCTTTCGAGACACAATTCCTACATTTTTCAGGATGTTCTAGACTCCAACAGTTTTGCAGCCCCACTGCAGATAGGCCATGTAAACTGGCGAGTCGTGCCGCCGCATCAAGCGCAGTCGGCCCGCTACCCTATCTAACAGGATACCATCCCTGGAAGAGACTACGTTTTACCACTGTTCTCACTATAGTGAGAAGCACTAATGTGCTACAAGGACACTTACTGCTGCCGGGTTATTCCTGAAAACCAGCGTTGCTCTGTACTCCTGTTCAGGCCATCACTAAGCTGCAAAAGCACAGGCAGACACGTTTATTCCCACTTGACATACCATGTCTGCCCTATAAAATGCTGTAAAAATCCATTAGTCGGTATGACTACATATAATAATGAGATAGGTTAGTTTGTACTATTTTCAGGCAAACACCACATGGCACTTTTCACCATTCACTCTTTCAAATTTAAATTTTAAATATTTGTAACTGTCACTTCTAGAAATACAAACCTCTTTACCTGCACTAACCCTGTTCCATTTGACCTAGATTTTTTCACTTCAGAGTACAAAATTGCTCAGAGTAGAGCTTATGTTACTGAACAGGGGTACTTTTTGTTTGTTACCGCGGGTGTAATAATGAAATGCTTTCAGCGAATACATGGATGCAAACAAATGCGGTTTTGTTCCATTGTGGCTTTGTGGATGCTCGTTTTAAATATGAAGCTTTGAGAATTACACTCTTTGTGATTGGAAGATTTATGAGGTAAATATAGAGTTTGCAGTTTTCACTTATAACCTAAGAGCCCGTGATGGCCAGACCTTCCTTTAATTCACAAGCGTGAAAATTCTTTCATGTATATGTCTAACACAGGTAAGAATAACCCCCAAACATGAAACCTGGATCGTGGTTCCTTTGGGAGATAACAGGTAAAAGGTTGTTATCTCCCAAAGGAACCGCGATCCAGGTTTCATGTTTGGGGGTTATTCTTACCTATGTTAGACATACACATGAAAGAATTTTCACGCTTGTGAATTAAAGGAAGGTCTGGCCATCACGGGCTCTTGGTCCATTATACCCATTTGACCAGTTTAGAAACAAAAACTATTTACTCGTATCTAAGCGTATTATTTTGGTGTTTGCTCAGATCTTGCTGATTTTAGTCCAGTATAAGATTTTATATAAAATATCCGTAAAAGGTGATAGGCATAGGTAATCTAAAGCCTGCTGACCACAATTCTATATTTCCCGCTAGTGGCCCACCTAGCGGCAATAGCAGTAAATTCAATAGGAATTTAATATTCCCTCATCGTAAATCTGCCACAACTAAGCAGGTATAAGCTCAATGCAGCTAGATTGTTCTAAAGCTATTTAAAGCTCCAGCTTATACCTAGAATAGCATTATCATAAGAACACATATTACGTCCTCCTACTGGGCATGGGTCTTTCCAATAGAACCTATTGTATATAGATCAAAACCTATTTAAGGGGATTTGTATAATCACCACGCTTACCAGGCTGGTTGATGATCTCAGTAAGTTGGTTGAATACACAGAACTGAACAACGTTACAGCTTGTCTTGTATATGAATTTCTTAATTGCTTTGACGACACTCGTTGGTATAGTTAGGGGGTGGTAATATTCTTAGGTCGGTGTTTTTAAATTTAAGAAAACAGTTAAATGTACAATTAGTAATACTGACTAGAATATATAAAACAGGTGTACTAGTAACGCTAAAAGCTAAAAATAAAAGTGAAAAGAACGTGTTCTCAGAAGAAATTGCATCTAAAATAGCTGAAGCAATATTGTCGTGCTTGGTTTGAAGTACACAATAAAGTTTGCTGGGAGTGCCGATTTGATGGGCAGATGAGGCACTTGAAACATTTATATTTAATTTACCTTTTTAGCCAGACTATAATTTTCTTACATCAGAACACAGGTTTTTCAAGTGTTCAACTATCTGAGCTAGACATGATTTGCAAGACTATTTGCGACAAATTGTCCTTGTCATAGAGATGAAATTGCCGGAAATATTATTCGAAGTTAGAAAGTTGAAGCAATTATTAAATTACTATGCTTTCCTAATTAAGTTATTTTTTGCATATCCATTTTTAACTAATATAATAATAGTATAGACAATGTAACAGAATTGAAAGTAAGTCTTATCATAACATCTTAGTTTAGTGTGTCTATGCAAGTGTATCTACGTATTTAACCCTTTGATCGAAGATTTAACCAATTTGATGTCTTATTTCAATTGATTTGTAGAATTGTATTAAAGCAAATAAATAAAATGTAAGTACATAAATTGTAATACAGCGCACAGCTCGACGAACCACCAAGTTTGATTATAAGTATAATTTCCAAGCCTAAGTGTTAAACGTATCGAAGTTTCGAGACTCGAACCCGGTATCAGGAGTATGAATACCAATGCGAGTATGCACAATGGAATCACTGAAGTTTCAGAATGTATTCAGAGAGAGTTATATTCCCGCCGGATGCCGGGAAGGTAAGGGATTCTTGGAAGCAAGAGATGAGACAAGTGGCGGGTGAGTTCGCTAGTTGGCATTGCACAAGATAATAAAATAAATAAATAAATATTGCTGGACAATTTACACGACGACATCTAGCCTCGTGGTAAGCTCGAAGCTTGTGTTACGGGTGCTAGATTTATGATGTACTTAATATAATATACATACATAGATAGATATTTTTTATTATACATATAGCACCCAGACACCCGAAACAAATATTTGCAGATCATACAAATTGTTGTTCCGAGGCGGGAATCGAACCCGCAACCTCTTGCGTCGCAGGCGGACCTTCGCTCGCTGCGCCACAGAGGTCGTCATAAGTATAAGCACCCATATTTACGTTCCTACTGCTGAGACATAGGTAATTCTCTCTTGGCCAAGAAGAATAACACTTATTTCACGATAATCTATTCTTATAATGGATAACATAAATAACTGTTGTTAGCTACGGGGGTCATCGGGTGCGTCCTTCAATGAGAATCCTTTAACATTTGCAATAAAAACGTATATTAATAAATCTAGGTACAATTGTGCGTGTGCTCCGTATAACAGGGAGGGGCAAGAGAATGAATATAAAATAAAAATGGCGCTGCTGCAAGTAGTAGTTCAACATTACCGTCATTTCATACATATTTCAGTGGCGGCAGGTTGTCTTCTTTGATAAGAACGAAGCTGTCTATGCGTATATCCTGCTGGTTTGACTTCCACCTTGTTCTGTTGTGGAGTTCTGGAATGTACTCCTTTGACCATCGCTGAAGTGTTGACGTAGCTGCTCGATTCGGTGATACTGGTTCAGCCGTGAGATCGGGACATTCGTGTGATCATCGTGTGCAGCTGGCGCAGTCAACGGTCAGCCAGTGTTTTGTGAAGGATCTGGAGACAGAGGGGACATAGGGCGGGAATCGAGGACAGATTCAATTTGTGCTAAAACTGTGCTCAATTCCTCATAAGTAAATTTAAAGTTACCTAATACGAAATAGAGACCTTATCCCACTCTCCCACAGGCCAACAAAATGGGGTGAATATACTGGAATAAAATAAAAAATAATTCCATCGTTAGCTGTGTAATAAATAATTTGTTTAGAATGTTTATCTAAAAAAGAATTGAATATTTTTCAGCTCCTACAAAATTTGTTCCGTTATCGGAACAAATAGAATCAGGTTTACCTATTCTACTACTGAAACGTTTTAACGCTAATATAAAGTCATGAATGGATAGACTGGAAACAAGTTCTAGGTACATCACGAGTAAGAAAACAGACGAACAGACATACATACGTTTACTAAGACGTGTTTCTATGCCCCTTTTCTGAAGGACAAAAAACACTCCTCCTAGATACATCCCTGTCCGACCAAAAGGAAATACAGAATCTAAACGCGTAAAAGATAAATTACCAAATTTAGATTATACATTTTATCTTTGATTCGCGCACAAGTAACACATTCACGCACAAATTTACGAACCAAATTCCTAGCAATCAACAGTCACCAACATTCACGTAATGTTGATAAAAGTAGCTACCTATGAACTAAACGTATATGTTCGTATTGCACTATAAAAACTGTTAAATGATGATTACTTCACAATATTAATGGATATTTATTTTCGTAACAAAACTCCGTTAAGTATCCTACCACAGACTCTAATTAGTTACATATCTAAATAAAATATATTAAGATCTAAAATATGACTTGTAGATTTGCTATTTGTTTTATAGGAATATTAGAAAGCAAACTACTGTACACGTTCGGATAACAATGCATTTGCGCTAACTTAGCATCACTTGCGACGCATCAAGCTCGCTTGCTGATTAGGAACCGGTTTTTTACGGTCCTCGCGCTTCAAGTAAATTTGAAATTAATTGTAATACATACGCATTTATACGATTAACTATGAATGATTAATATTTATTGAGTTGAATCATTTTAGTTGGATAAATATTACGTGTAAAATATGTTAATTGTGATTTTAATTTGTGAAGTTCGACTAAAATAATACTTTCATAACTTAATTTTATTATTTGAATAATTATGAAAATTATTATTTATTAAATAAGTTAGTAAATAAATTCTTTTGAGAAAATGTTATTTACCTGGGAAACGTTCTTTAATTCCCACAAACGTTTATGTTGTTCATCAAAACTATGTCCAAGGTTTGATTGAAATTGCAATGAACTTTAGAATGTCTATCTAAATTCTTAGAATCGTATATAGGACCCGAAAGTAACCATCCTAGCTTCGAATTCTGAAGGAATGGTCCGTTTACCAATCGGATTCTAGTTCCGTCAAGTATTTCCCAAAACAAATCCGCACCTATCAATAAATCGATTTCCGAAGGAATATTGTAAGTAGGATCGGCTAGGTATACATTGTCCGGTATTCGTATAAGCTTGGTATTAATGCTTGTCGTGGGTAAACTGTTTGTTATACTCTGCAAGACAAAGCATTTAACCTTTGTACTGTATTCGTTTATTTTTGAACGCATTATTAATTCGCATGAATGATTTGACTGTGTCACTGATTGACCGACACCTGATATATGTATAGTGGACTGTAATAAAGGCGCATCAATTCGCTTTCTAAATTTATCAGAAATAAAGCTGTGTTGAGAACCATTGTCCAGAAGGGCTCTGGCTGTATGGAAACGATTATTACTATCTGCTACCTCAACTAACGCCGTACATAACAATACCGGTTGCGATACGTTTTGCAACGTACCTACACTACCTACTGATAAGGAGTGCAACGCGGTCGAAGTGGTCTGAGACGAACTCTCAGCTGCTAACTCCTCGTTACCCGACTGCAGGTGCAAAAGTGAGTTATGTTTATTATGACATTGTTTACATGGACTAAAAAAGCAATCCGAAAGTCTATGTCCTGCACGTAAACAATTTCTACATAACTTTTTGTCATCAACAAACTTTAATCTATCCTTGATATTCATATTCAAGAATTTAAAACACGTATAAACCGCGTGGTCACCGTTACATAAATGACAACTATATATTTTACGTTTAGGCTTACTTCTAGCGCCCGACTCGCTAGTTGACACATAGCTATGTGTAGACGAATTTTTCTTGTGTAAGTTAACTATTGGTTCATTATGAGACTTATGTTGTGGCTTATTTTGATTTGAGCTTATTGAATCTAACATATCTGCCTTTTTCTTTAGAAAAGAAAGAATATCATTTAAAATAAGACTCCTATCTGAACTAGCGTGAATAGAACCTTTTTCTATTTCCCACTCTCGTTCTGTAGGCGTATCTAACTTCGTCTGTACTAGGTAAATTAAGATTGTATCCCATGTACTGGTGGGTTCGCCTAGTGAAGTGAGTGAACGAATGTTACGTAAGACGGTATCTATCAGCTTCCTAATTTGTGAAGATGATTCCTGTTTCAAAGGCGACATTTGAAATAATGCTTTCATGTGATTCTGAACTAATAGTCTAGTATTGTGAAACCTATTCTCTAATAACTCCCATGCGTGAACGTAATTCCTAGGCGTGAATTCAAAGGAACTAATAACTTCTAACGCGGTATCAGAAAGTGAAGAACGTAAGTAATGAAACTTCTGGATTTCGTCTAGATCGGGACAGTTATGGATCATGGTAACGTATGCGTGTTTGTACTCAAGCCAGTCATCAAACTTACCACTGAAAGTAGGCAGTTTGATTTCTGGTAACGAACGAAAACTACTTTTACTACTTTTCGTACAATTCGTACACTTGTTTCCGGTTTCTACATTTTCGACTAAACTTTCAGCTATAGACAGAATACTAAAATATAATGAGTCAAACGTTTCAACGTATTCATAGTTAGAATCAGCATCTGAATCTGAACTTAATAATTCGATTTTACTTTGTATTGAATTGAATGTTGTATAATGATCTTTACATGCCTGCATTCTAAACTTTATTTGTTTAATTTGTAATTTAGATGGGCATGTTTCGCTTAATTGATCTAAATAATACTGAAATTGAGTCAATCGACCTTTGAGGTTATCACGTTGTCTCTTTAGAACCAAAAGTTCTTCGGTGTTTCTCCTTGATGGAGACACCTGTGGAGATTTAACTGAGACACCTAAACTATCTTCACCACCCATTATGAAGGCCTATGCAAAGAATAAGATAAGGTACTCACGATTTTACTCCGCGGGATATGTAATTGTAACGGGTACGCGGCACTTGGTATCTTCCTGGAATGCACAAAAAACACAATTTTAGCACAAATGAGAACGTGTGAAAGGAGAGGACAGGATCAATGACCTGACCGTTGTCTAGGGTGCTGGTTTCGAAGCTTCCTGATCTGGATGTTTCCCGATTTGTCAGCAAGCTGAAGATGGATTCTTCTCCCAGCATAAGCAGCGTATATCCGGTTCGTAGGGCCAAAATGTTAGCTACGGGGGTCATCGGGTGCGTCCTTCAATGAGAATCCTTTAACATTTGCAATAAAAACGTATATTAATAAATCTAGGTACAATTGTGCGTGTGCTCCGTATAACAGGGAGGGGCAAGAGAATGAATATAAAATAAAAATGGCGCTGCTGCAAGTAGTAGTTCAACATTACCGACGAATGCTCTCTGTTTGATCAAAGGTAATCCGTTTCTTCATAATGTAGTTCGCCAGAGAGCTTGTAGATGGCGCTTTCCTCAATTTACTTTTTGTATTAAAATTTCACGCCTATTGTGCGTGAACAACTGTCTTTCGATCAAGAATGCGCTGATATTCAGCTTCAAGTGAGCCCAGACCAGATTGCATTTAGTAGTTCTGCTTCTAAAAGAACGTCCGGCGTGTAATGTAGTTTTAGATTAATATGGATGAGTTGGTGATATTCTCAACCTGGCACCATATGCTGAAATTTGATCCACCACTTGTCTACGGGCTTCATGAAACTACAGTTACGAGCATGAATAGGTTAAGAATGCGCTGAATGCGATATTCTGCTTCAGGCGAGTCCTGAATGGACGTCGCTGGCATACAACTAGTTTGTGCTAGATAGTTCGGCTTCTCGAAGAATCTTAGATAAGAAGTTTGGGTATATTTATCCTCTACTATCTACTTAAGACTGCGAGGAACTTCGTATAGATTTAAAGTATACGTCACTTATTTTCGAACTTACAAAAACTATCATTTGCATAAATTAGAGACTGAAAATTCATGATTAGATATTTTGAAAATTTTGAATAATTCTCTGATCTACCATTTTTTTACCATTACACCCCTATTCACGTTCCCACTGCTGGGACACAGGGACTTCTCTCTTGGCGAGAGAGATTAGGCCTTAATTCACCACGCTGGCCAAGTGCGGGTTGGTGAATGACACATGTTCTTCAAACTTTGAAAAGTTCTCAGAACATGCCGGTTTCCTCACGATGTTTGACTTCACCGTTAGAGCACGTGTTTTTTAAAGCACACATAATTTTCCAAGAAGAAAAATCAGAGGTGCGCGGCGGGGTTTGAACCCACGACCTTCGGAATGAAAGTCGGGTGTGCTCCCACTTAGCCAACACGGCTCTCTGATCTGATTTTGATTAAAAATAATAGTTTATTGACTAAAAAAAGAGCATTAATAAAAGCCTTTCCGGTACCTAATATAAAATATTGCTTGTTGTTGGGCATCGTAAAAGGAAATAGATTTTAATTTTCAGTCCCAAATAACTAAGTGAAAATAAATTGAAATTAATCGCCTTTTAAAAATGCGTTTCGTCAATTATAACAAGGAAAGGGTTGGCCCTAAATAATATAAGGATCGTTAGAACGAGTGCAGCCGACCGTCATTATCTTAGGGATGATGCGGTGCCACTTGTAGCGATCCTGCGATTTGCTAGTTACGGCGTTCGGTTATTATTGTTCGCAATGTTGCACAATATTATTTGTACATAACATACTGCAGTTGTTCAGAATGTTGTTGGATGGCAAGCATCGTGCATGAGGTATTTGTACTTTATTGTACATCCTTAAATACAGATCATTTATAGATTAATTATTTTACGCAGAGTTAAATATGAAAACCTGCATAATACAAAATCATATCCAATTAAAATTATTAAAACATATACATTTCAGAATGCTCTCTCGCGAATAAGAAATAGCTATTTAAAATTAATTGTTGGCCTTTTGCAAATATTTGTTTTATGTTTCGCATAAATTGTGTTGTAAGAATTCCTAGAATAAATAATTAAATTGAACAAAATATGTTTCTATTACAAGGAAATATGTATAATTTTATGCTTGTTTTCGCTACCCGCTTACACTCCTACTCCACTAATCACATGGGTTTCTTTTTTTAGACGAAGCAATTAGAAACAAGTCCTCTCAAAGAGTAAAGGGATCGCAATAAAAGTAAAATGTTATCGGGTTAGAATTAATTTATCGCCTCGATGAGAAACAGGGCGGTTTTATTACATGTATTTTTAGCTAAGTCCGATCGGAAGGAAATAATTTATCATAATAACTTTTGGAGTTACGGGGTTTGGGTTTACGAACGACTCCGGATCAGTAATGAAAATATCATTCTAGAAGCCAGCAGGGATATTCTTATCACAGTTTGGCTTTGGTTTCGTCTTAGTTTTGATTGAGCAACTTGTCATTGTATAAAAACTAGCGATAGTATACTAACCAAATTATACTTATACCATTATCTTGTATCACTGGACATAGACGAAAAAAAACGAGATTTAATAATGCAGCCATTTTGTTTTATAATATATTATGTAGTGATAACAAGTCGATAACCAAGAGCAATTGACATTGCCATACAAAATGGCAAGTCACTCAACTTACATTTTTATGTTGTAGGTATACATAGAAAGCGAAGGCATGTTGCATTCTGAGGATAGCAATAGGCAATTTGACACATGAGCGAGCCAGGCAATAACGCTTAGCCTAGCTCATCTAGATTAACTAGCTGTCTATTACCTGGCCTATCTACGCACATTGATCTAGTCTAGCTAGCTTTTGTTAACTGAACTTCTATTAGGTAGGTACTTACGCTTTTTTAGGACTCTTTATTGGCCTATCTAAAAGTGATTCATGATTTATGATGGACTCCAATGTTTAAATCTCGAAATAACTTATGTTATACTTTTTGTGTTAGCGAAATTTATGAAAATCATTACCATTTCAGCCGTCAAATTTCCAATATGTTGTCTTAGCTTCTCCTTAAAAGTAGGGTCCATTTTTAAAAACAAGCTTACAATAAAACTTAGGAAGATAACTATCAGTCTTACCCGCTTCACTTCACAATACCACAATACAATCGATTACCGTTATTTCCTACTCACTAGTTCCCCTGTAACACAAACCAATCAAATCTTATCCTTAACTCTATGGTATTAAGGATCACGTGTATTGGAACATTCTGGAATATTCTGGAAAGTCTGAGCATTGGCAGTGACGTGTGACGTCACAGACGATCTTCTTTTGTTCGTCGATAATGCAACGCGACTTGGGGGTTGCTAAGGAAAGTATTTGCTTTCTTGCTAGTAATTATTTAGGGATGATTCAGGGACAAAAGAGGGGTGACTTCCTTCTCTAATAGAAATTGGTATGTGGAGATTAGTTGGGAAACTTCTGATGGAATTGAAGAAAGTGTATAGACAATATTGATATGAGAGTAATTGTAAAGAGATTGATTTACAAATAATTCGATTTTCTCAGACAATAAACTATTCCTTAAAATAACTGTTTCATAAATACATTATATACATCGTAGGTTACTATTATTATACATAATATATTGCTTATTGTTAGGTATAACGGGTATAATCATCTAAATCAAAAATCTGGTTGACAATTTTGCTTCAAACGAAATCTGGTAAAATGAGCAGCTTAAAATGTAGATATGAAGCTGGTAAAGTTTGTAGTTTTTTGTTCTGCCACTTATGAAGACCACTTATTTTTAGTAAAGTAGGTAACTTATATTTTCATTAATTATTTACGTAGATAATATAAATACTACATCATATAAATTTTGCAACTTTTCGATCTTTTTATTTCTACAGTATTTAGCAGGGACAAGGCCAAAAACAAAAGCTGAAAGTGAATTTATTGCAAATGCTCTGAATAGAGCTCACCTCACCTCCCCTTAACAGTTCATAAGTCCTCAATATGCTAATAGGTTTACAAACAGCATACTTAACGTTCGCTCCTTAAGTGATTCCGAATCATCGGATTTTCTTCAAACTTTGTGTAGGACGGGATGGTGCTGGTAGAAATTTATAACGTATAATAATAATCAAAATCAAGCTTCCAGAATTCTATAACTTCAATATTAAAGATGAGTGCGATGATTTTAGTATCTTAGTACAAAAATTATACAATAGTAAAGCATGTTTCAAGAGTCATTACCAAACACGAAGAACACGCTGATTGTCATCTAGAACTGTAAACATATAAAAAAAACATGAGTTTCTTTTGTCACAAACAATAGGTAACTGTTTCTCCCGCTATCTCTTATTCTAGCTACTTTGGCAGGCGCGACCGGAGTCGGGTGAACTTTGCACTCAAAACGATCGTAAATCGAGATAAATGTTTGATGGGATTCCAAACTTGCCGAACGGTTCGCGAGAATATTTAAAAGTACTCCGAAACTCCGAAAATACTCCGAAACTCCGCTATTCGATGCAGTTTCGAACTGGGACGGGCGGGCTTACGAAAATAACGTTGTAACTTTGTCTGTTCTTATCTATGAGATACTAGTTTTTATTTTACCATTTTGCTCAAATTTTCAATAGGATTATATTGTTCGTCGTGTTGGCGCAGTGGGGCACACATTAATTTTTATTCTGAAGATCATGGGTTCAAACCCAGCCACGCACCTCATGAAAATTTGTGCGCTTTATAAACACGTGTTATAACGGTGAAGGTTAACATCGAGAGTTGCAAAGTTTGTACAAGTTCCTAAATACACTGTCCTTATTATTGATAAAATACAAAAGCGTTTTATATACACGCAGCTTCCCTCACAAAAGAAAAGCGAAGTAAGGAGAATCAATTAGTGCTTTTTTGTTTTTCCCATCGTTATCATATCCGAATGAGAATGAGATAGAAAAAGCAATGAATATTTTAACAGTGTGAATGCAGCCTTAATTTCCCAGGACTGTTTAGCACGCGCTAGTGGACAGTTTGGTGTTCAGTTGAATGACAGGAAAATAAATCTAGATTCAGTCGTTATGTTAGTTGGAGAACGTGAACCCACTACCTTCGGAAAGAAAGTCAACAACGGTTAACCGTCTAGCAATTGTAACTTGTGTGGACTAAACAATTAGTTTATTTCTTTCTAGTAAGTGTGATTATTTTAACCAAGCTCCGAAGACCATAAGTTTATATTAGTGTGAATATTAAGTTTGGATGTTGTAATAAGTTCGGCCGAGTGAGCTTTTTAGTTCTACTGGCTAACGTAAACACAGCACCATGAATAGAGATGTTGCTCAGAGCATTATCCCGAGATGGTTAAATACTGTTTGTATTTAATTTGCTTTAGCTTAAGACGTTTTGTAAAAAAAACGTTTTATCTCTTTTGTACTGCATTAAAAAGCTTCTTTTATTTTTATTATTTTTACACTGGCAATGTTTTATTGCAAGCTCGTTGGGTATATTCTTTACTTAGAAAATATGAGTGGATATATATTTATAAAAGATATATTAGCCATAATTAATGAACGAATGAATGAATTGACACATTATTGTACTTAATTAAATAAAAACAGTTGTAGAAAAACTTAATACTAACTTAAACTTAAAATTACAAGGGGCGGCCTTATCGCTGAAATCGATCTCTTCCAGGCAACCGTCTTCTTCTTCTTCTTAATAAAATTCATTCTGCAGTTTGTGAGTGAAAGAGTAACAAGCATTTGAAATTAATAGTTCACCACACATCTTCAAACCTGTAAAGAGTTTTTTTGGAGAGACTGCTCGGTAATTGGACGCAATATGGCTTGCTATTGTGATGATGATAAAATCGCCTAGCAACCCATAATTAATCTGAAAATGAAAGGGAGATTAATTCACGGATTTCGCCCATAAATCCCCGACGCCTTCGAATCGTCACAATTACCTTTGTAATTGAATACAATCTCTGAAATTATACGTTTACTGCGAAGCAATCATTTTAGCAAAATGGCGCGCGGTTTAATTATCTATTATTATCTGTGAGTAACGGGCAGGTGACAAAATCTGTTCTACTATGTATGTTTGAACAAGATTGGCAAATGCGAAATTTAAAACTAAATCACCCACTTCATTATCAAAGGAAATTTTCTTAATTTAAACTTCGAGTGTGAATTTCGTAATTCAACCTCCTTAATGTACAAAAATTTACATTCTGTCACAGAAATATTATACTTAATAAAATTTTAGCATCATGATGGAGAAGTTTAATGAAAAATGTCTATCAATTATTACGGCATTCGGGTACATTAATGTCCCACCTAAGTGCAATTGCAGAAATAAAAGCTCTTCACAATATAATTAAAAATCCCCCGCTTCATAAAATTGCCGTAAAACTCCTTCTATATTTAAAATAGGCGTATAAAATGGCATCGTTCAAGACGGAATTTTAATCATAATGTGCTTTAGAAAATTGCTAGGATATATCTTATATATACGGATATAAAGATGATCTATTATCTATAGATGTACTGGCCCAGAGGGGTAGTTTCAGACTTAGGCTACGAATTTAGGCCCAGAGAAATTGAACATAGTGTAAAAGCTCTGCGTGGTTTTGGCAACTTTGGCGCTTTTGTGACGTGCCTTTCGCGTTTTAACAACGCTGAACATATACTTATGAAACGCAGGCTAATAGTTATTGGCAGCATACATTTAAAAGTTCTCTAAAATGTACAAAGCTAAAAGTAAACAACTCTTAACACCCCAACGCAACTGAAACAATTCGCAGATTACACGTCGCTCTGACGTCACACCTACCAATTTTAATCTACAGTGTTCTGTCATTCGGACGCAGAATCGGTGCGGTGGCCGCAGACGTTAAGGCGCTTTTTGCACTATCCAATTTGATTTTAATAGTGAGATTTAATTTAAGCTTTCTTTAATGTATGTATTTTGTGTACCTAGCCTACGTAATTAATTATTAAAATAATTCCGCCCACGCGGCTTTTCCGCCTTATATTACATTTTACCACGATAAAAAGCCTCTAAGGCCTCTTTGACCTGGTTCTAAGCTACAATTTTCTGCCAAATCGATTCAGCCGTTTTTTAGTTATAAATAGAGTAACTAGCACATCGTTAAGTCTAAATAGATAACAATAAATTATACAAAAATTCAATCAACAAACAATACAGCCTTACCCAAAACTTATGAAAGTTGAACGAAATCTATACGTTAATTTCTAGAACAACTACCAAAAGTCTTACAGTGTGTCACAATCTTTATAGATTCTAAAAATGAAAAACAATTTGAATTGGGAACGTCAACCGTTTGAATTTGGAGTGGAAGGCGTCGAGGCGTGTCGCGGGGCGTCTCTGACGGTTACGGAACGCGAACGTAGCTGGCAAAATGTTACGTGGAATTCGGAGTTTAAAATCTGCATAGCAGAATGTGGCGAAAATAAAAGATTTGAAAATAGAAAATATCTGTGTTTTCTATTTCAAATCTTTTATTTTTCATAGGCCTTGTAGGCATAAAATATGATTATTTCATCATAGTTAGTATATAAAGCAAATATTAGGGATTTATTAATTAACGTATCGTCAACCCCTTAAGGATTTTAAGTTCTCTGCGGCAATTTGCTCTTTACAATTAATAAAAACTTCTATCGTTTCTAATAACTTCTATTAAGGCTAATTAGCTGTAAACTTTTAATTACACTATGAAGGAAGTTATCTGGTACTAGGTAGTTTAGTAGTATGCTAGGTAGTTTGGCATAGCAGGGGACATAGCGTGGAGGCGTTCACATTACAAGACGGTTACGGAACGCACCCGGTATGCAACGATGGGAACGCATTTGATGTGTAAAAAATGGAGGAGGCATTACAAATACGAAAGATGTTAATTGATGTCTTAGTTCGATACGGTACTAAAATCGATATTAAAATCAGAATCTATTGATTTCAGACATATTGATGAGTCCTCTCTTTATCTATTATCATTTAGCTGACCCGCTCGCTCACCTTTTAAACAATCTTTGAACTACTACGATCGAAAGCAATAATAAATTGGCCCAGTCGTTCTCGAGTTTTAGTGAGACTTACAAACAGCAATTCATTTTTATTTATATTTATATAGTTTTAAAGGATAGATTATATCTTGAGCAATTAGTAGCCATCCATTCTAATCACTACAGCGTCATAATACCATAGGCTTAAAGTTGATCACATACGTATCAAGCCTTTTGGATTTATTCGAAGTGTTGCTAACACGCTTATTTCATGTCCAGTCCATCACAGGATTGGTCCCCGACGTGGATAACTACATGCCTGGTGGCCGTTTGTCCAAACTAAAGGGGTCTTCCAACAAACTAGACATGCTTTTGAACTTGAGTCCTGAGGTATTGTGGAGCCACTATGAGTATTAATGAAGTGTTATTAATAATGCATATATGTACCTACTTGAGTTACGTACATAGGACTAGTTTTAATTAAAAATATAATAATTTATTGAAATTTACATTAATAAAATATTTATTTATTTATTTAGGTTTTTTGTTGGGATTTTGAACAAAAGGTAAGCATTATTGATGGAATAATATTAATTGGAATGGAAATAATACCGTTCTATCCTTAGAAGTTTGTCTTTAGTTAGAAAATCAATAGTTTTTGTTGAGGTTTTTTTTAAATTTATTAATAACATAATCTTCACAAATCCTACTACCGTGTTGTAAATGCAACGGTCTATGATTGCAACATTGTTCATAATTATTTTATTTGTATAATCGGCTTGTTCTCGATTAATTCTAAGACAAATCTCAATTATGTTAATGGTTTGTTAATTAATTGCTCAAGACCGTCATTACCTTTTACGCTTATTCATTGGATGAACACAAGCCACACGAGAAAGCGACTACACTTCTAGTATTTTGTAGAAGGTATAATTATGATTTAGTCCGCATTCATCCGGGAAGTTTATATCAAATCCTATAAACCTTGATTTTTAAAACACTCGTACAAATCACTTCTTCATATGAAACACTTCACATGATTTTGTGCGCGACCTCTTTCGCTACTACGTGTTGGTTTACTAAAATATTTCTAAAGATACAGAACTTGACACTGTGGAATATTTTCTTCTAGGTACTATTAGGTACTTAATGTTAGTATACATGACTTCGGTTTCATTGACACTAGATGTGCAGTAGACATCGGTTAGGCCTTATCTTTAGACCTAATTTCACCACGCTCTGTTTGTTGGTTTAACATCCCATTAAGTAATTAACAATCCACCAATATACGTAAACTGTCAGTGATTAAATATAACGGGGTGTTATACTAACAAACACAGAGTGGTGAAATTAGGTTATAAAAAAACCTTTAACGCTAGTTGGTTAGCTTGTGATATCTGCCCCGCTTGCTATGTGGCCTGCGCTCAAACAGGACCGTAATTAGCTCAATTACGTACCTTATTTGTTATTTGTTACGGACGGACGGGCAGACATGACGAATCTATAAGGGTTCCATTTGCTGCCATTTGGCTACGGAACCCTAAAAATACTGGTCAATTATTGTCTTGAGGCGTGATTACCTACCTACCTGTATTAAGATATGCAGTTTTTATACATGCAGTAGGTATTATTTGATTTACTTGACTAAAAGAAAATAAAAGTTTTCTAGAATACAATGCTATAATTACAAAGCTAAAACTATAAAGGTCTAAGCACATGTACAACGTACGAGTATCTTGCACATTCTGAACAATCGGAGAAACTCATTAATGTTTATTGACACTGCTCTGTGCTTGTGTTCATTGTTCTGCGATATTCCATAAATCAAAGTATGATATTATGAGTAATTTGAAAAAAGAAACATGTAAAGCACAATAAATATACCAAGATTTAACCTGTTATCCGCTCGCAAAACCAATTCGCTAAACTTTATGTATAAGCTTTCCGCTCGCGAAAACAGTGCAGTGTCACATACCTTTTCTAAACTTTATGGTTTACATTATTAACTATTTACTGTCTGAATAACAGGTATGAAGATTTCATTCTGTATATTTCAATGTGAATATCGAAGAATTTAAAAAACAATAAAACATAGACAATGGAAACACACGACTGAACAACTATCTTGTTTCTGATCGCATTACATTTTACTGCATCGAGTGCAAAGCTTCTCATACAGTTAATGTGGACTTTATAACCCGGAGATAAGGACGTCTATAAAAATACTTCAAGTGCTGATAAAAAGTTCAACCCGCTTTTGATATAAAAGTTTCTTTAACACGCGGTTTCATGGTACCTATACCTATAAAGTTTATCTGAAAATAAAAACATAACTTGTCATTGTTAGTCTACATCTACACGTTTGTCTGTCTATAAGACACTAATTACGCTGAAATTATATATAAATCATTGTAATTCCGTGATTCAAACACATACAGCAAATTGTAAAAGTGACTGTGTTTGTGTCAAAGACAACATAGTGATTGATTTTATTTAATTACGATTTCGATAAATTAATAAGCTTTTCTTTGTAGTCCTCCCCAAAATGCGGAGATACTACGCAGGCCAGAAGCAGTAGACTAGCCTTACGCTGTTTCTCTTCTACGATACATTATATCTAATACAAAATGTAAGAAGAACACGGTCAGTGTACTTTGCGCTAATGCATACATTGAATAATACTATATTTACAATGAACGATGGTGATCCAAAATAGACAGAATAATAGCTCTTCATGTTTCAAATGTTATCAAAACAAACTTTACCACATTATGCATTAAATATAACAATAATTAAGTAAGTACTTATGTCTAACCTGTTTCTAAGAATACTTATCATAGATAAACAGACGTATCGACATGCCCTATTACCCAATTACCTAAAGGTTAACATTAATACAAACTTCCACACAATAAGCCTTTATTACGTCATTTGTGCTTCTATGCCATTACGTAGATCTAATAGAATATTCTAGATCTAATCGAATATTCTAGAACATGCAGTTCGATGTATGAAAGTTCAGGTGGAATCCGGATTGTTCGTTCTACCGGGTATTTGTAGTAGAACAGCTAAATATAACTGAGTTTGTTAATCTTTACAAAAATATACTACGATAAGATACAATTTACAAAAAATATTTTGTTCACTTAGCAATTGCAAATACTAATGGGACTCTTTTGTCACGTAAATAAAGAAATAAATAAATATTGCTGGACAATTCACGAATTACAACAAAAGATAAGAATTGCTTAAGACTATGAGAGAACGCTGAAATTTGTAATTTTAGTTTGACTACTTCCTCATCATGTTTTAATTCCTAAAAAACGCTTATAGACGAAAATTTCAAATCAATCAAATCAGACCGGGAACAAATATTTACAGAGAGTACAAATATTTGTCCCAGGTGGGAACCGAACCCGCAACTTGCCTCGCCAGCGGATCATCGGCACCGCGCCACAGAGGTACTACTGAAAGGCTGTCGTGCCATCAATAATGCACGTCTCAGAACTGACCACATCGATCACTTACTGGTCATGCGTTTGATTGGTTCCTTAATCGACATACTGTGTAATTGACATAACCTACAAAGGGGTCACGGGTTTGAATCTGGGTTAAGACAAATGTATGCTTACAATATTATTTTTCTTATTTGTTGTTCTGAGGTATGAAGCTATATTTGTGAGGGTTTTCACAAAGATCCACTATGAAGTTATCGCGTGAACGACTCACACTCCTTTCTCTCTCACAAACTTACGGGTTTATTTAGGAAGTAAAGAATAATATAAGATTCGAAAGATATTGGGTACGTCACGTATAGTTTTGATCTTATCTCGGAAACATGTTACAGTGCTGTGTGAAATTACCGTTGGTTTTATACAATAGTTTTGTATAATTATACCTATATATACGTATTGTAGCTAAGAAGAGATTCATTTTAATAGTAAGTGTAACATACGATAAAATATGTCAAAATAAAAAAACCCAGTGTACGTACCTAGTGCTAAAAATACGATCAACGATTTTCGGAATGAAACTGAAAACAAGCTATTAGAACAAAGTTAGATCGAATATAAAAACTTAAGTATTACTTTAGGACTTATGACTAAGAATTTAAAAAACCAATTCAAACCATAATTCACCCCATTTCAAAACAAAATCAATAACATTCAATGTGTTCAAGTCAGTATGATTGACCGTAATTACACTAGATATGGAAAATGCCGGACAATGAGAAATTATACCAATTAGACATAAATTATTCCGTTTGAAAAATATCCTTTGTGGCTTAGTTGCTTCTATTTCTGTTATATTGGACTTTTGTAAAATAAACTAAGAATTCTTTGTTAAACTTTCAAGGTACTATCGAGAAGCTACGTGACACAGTTTGATCAGTGTTATACATATTATAAAATCAGTAATATAAACACTGAATTGAAAAATTATACGAATGTAAATAAAATACATTGAACAATAAATTAAACTTCGTTTAGAGCGACTTATCCGCGTTCTAAAACGGTTAGTACAATTGGTATGTAGCGAATTCAATTACAAAATTAATTTCACTTAGCTCGTATGAGCTTTTAAATAAATATATCAATAAGCCACATCCCTCGATCCGATCGAGACCAAATAAATCCTATATGATATTGAGTGGACCGAGGCGGTGGCTGCCGGTATTATATCCAGGGATGCACTCAGGAATGTACAGGGGCATGATTTGATAATACTGTTACTCCTATCGCCTATATATTAATTTAAAATTTGTAGGTTGTTATTGTTTTTTTCATAATAAAATTTGGTACTCAAAATATAATGGTAAAATTATCATATCTTATAATCTGGAATAACAAAATGGCAGTTTTAAGCAACTCGGGATATTTTTCAGCTGGAAAATTCTTACCAAAAACGCGAAAGTTTGTTTGAGTAGATGGATAAGGATGTTTGTTGTTCTCACTTTTATTTAAATTAGAATAGAACCTTGCAATTTTACTGTAATAATAATAATACTCAGGTTAAATTGTGTTATTCGAATAACACAATTTACTGAACAAAATTTAATTATAGTTTTCCGCAGTTGTAAAATAATTACTTTAAATAAAGTTGGGACAGCGAAACAGTTAAGGTTAAAGCTGGTCCATTATAAAGGGGCAAAGTCACGGGGCAAAAAGATTCCCCCCCCCCCCCTTCCTAAGTAAGTCCCATTGGCGCTACCTTATTGATCCGGAGCTAATGCCCTATAATCCACTTAGCGTCTCCTTGTAAGTCTGACTGACGGGGATTATAAGAATTACGTAAAGAAAATGCCTTTTATTTGACGAAACGATTCAATTACCAAGTACAGGATTGCTGCGTATCGAAATGTTACGCAACACAGCTTGTGCACTGTACCAAAACCGATGATTACCAAGCCGATGATAAGCATGGTGATTATACCAAATCTCCCAAGACCTATAGGAAATAAAACAGTATCAGCACCCTTATTTAATTTACCACTGCTGGGACGAAAGAGATAAGCCTTTTATACCTATTTTCAAAGTTCTCAGAACATGCTGGTTTCCTCAAGATGTTTGCGTTGTTCGTTTAATCACAGATTTATGTCTGAAGAAAAATTAAGAGGTGCGGGGTTCGAACCCACGACCTTAGTATTGAAAGTCTTAGCCAAAACGGCTCTAATAATCACAACGATACCTAAAATCACCCTTCAACATAACCTCAAAATACACCAACATCCAACAAAAATAACATTACTTCATTTTAAGGCCGCCGTTGATCACAGCGCGTCTCCCATCAATAATTCATCGCCTGTGAGTTATAGCTGCGAAGGATTCTGGTATCTGGCCGCTATTGTTGACGTAATGCCCCTACTTTAGGCCCAGGATGTCTCCTCATTGAGATACGTGAAAGAAGATGCTTAGTGGACCGGATGTATGATAGATTCTAGCTTTTATGGAGGATTCTAGTGTGTTGGTTTTTCCATTTTATACAACGGGAATTACTCACGTATTTACACAGGAGTTAAACAACGACTCTCGACGTTTCGATATACGATATATACGATACGTGAGTAATTCCCGTTGTATAAAATGAATAGTATAACTCACGAAAATGTTGATTTATCATTCGTATAAAATATGAGTTTATCGATGTTTCGGAAATGTTTTTGAATATTTTTTTTACCAAATATTTTTAGATAGGAATGAGTTTAGATAGAACTGTTTTATTTTCAAAATGAAAAGAAGAGACATTATTATATTTTATTAATAAACGCCCGTATTATTAAAACTGTGTACTCAGACTATTCTTGTGGCCTAGTTCTCGTCACAGCATATCGCCTGCTGGTCTTACCGTCTGCTCCATTCTCCAGGTAGCTCTTATCTTTTTCATGAATCATCCTAGTTTTCCTTAGATGGGGCCTAAAATTTGTAAATATTATCTATAAAATAAAGTCGTGTTAGTTACACTAATTACAACTGAAAACGACTGAATCACTTTAGCTGGAAATTGACGGAGAAGAATATAGCTTAGAACCAGGAGAATGACATAGGTTACTTTTTTAAGCGGGAAAATATTATAACACGGCGAAGCCGCGGGGTGGAAAGCTAGTATATTTTTTTATACGTAGCATTAATACCTGATTTATGATATAACCCACGGAAAGACATGTCTGTTTGTTAAATGTAAGATGGATTGTAAAGACTGTGAAATAGGTTCATAGTTCTAATTCCAAACTTAAAGTTCATAATTACAAGCCTCTCCTATTGTAATACGCCCCGTTGATCCTCAGTCGAGCCGTGTGTCCTTCCGTGGTGGAAGGCTCCTCAGACAAGTTGGACTCCAGGTCGTCTCCATCAGGCGAGGGTTCCAACAACAGTGTGAGGACCTCCTTCTTCTTGACCAGAGGCTGATGCGTCGTCGGCTTTTTTGTTGGCGGTAATAGTATTTTTGGTAATCTGAAACAGCAAAAATTATAATATAATAAGTGTACCATTAAATGACTTTATATCTCTTATAGGTTATGCTAAGGAAACAACATTTATTCTATAGAGAAGTATTCCTTTATTATGTTATGCTATTATTAATTAATTTTATTCCTCGTTTTTCTGTTAAAGGGTCACCGAGCAAGCGTATTGGAAAAGCTAGCAGACAAGATATAGAAGCGACTACAGTGTGTTTTATCTATTCATATGAAAATACTGTATACACCTAATGTACCTCAGTTTTATTAGCGTGAATGCAACGTATATCCTTACTTGTTCTGCCTTAAATAGCTTTCTTGTTTCTCCATAACTCTGATCAAATGCGCTGATGCCTTCCTTGCGAAGTCATCGGCCAGCATCCTTAAATAGTCAGAAGACATCACAGTTTCCAAGGTCCTCATGATTGCGTCTGGCGATATCTTTATAACAACTCTTTGATTGCGGTTTTTTTCATTCACATCCTTTTTGCTATGTGACCTTAAAGAAGCATCTTCTCCAAGAAATACTTTATCGATATCGAATGGTAGTTTATGAGCTCTCATGATAACGTCTGGATGATTTGTGTCCTCATTGTTCATTGGTATTTCTAATTCGATATCCGCAATTATATTTGCAGAAATCTGATGAAGAACGAGGAATGTCAATAGACTTAAGATCATGGTTTTCTCTGTACATCTTTGACGGGTAATGCGTTTGTATTGGTTGGTTTTGATGGAGTTGGTTAATTGAATTAATTTCATGGTGGTGATTATAATCTTGTGTTTCGTGATAACAGGAAAACATGCACGAGAATCTTGACTTCTGTATTAAAATAAATATTAGGAAAATAGAGCAGCTTTTTTTAAAAAATAGTTTGTAGAAATATTTTTTTCATTATTAAAATTATTTTATATTTTATATATTTTATGAAACATTACAATTCAAAGTTAGCCTACATCAAAATATTTTTTACCTACATTAGAATACTTTCCGAATTAAAATTCATTTTAACTTCAGGCGTCATATAGTTAGTCTATAAACTACTAGATAAGTAACTTATTTACCACATTAACTGGATAGCTAGTTGATCAAGAAAACAATAACTTTAACCTAGTTTAAACTTACTTCCGACTGTAAACAGCGCAACTAAGACTCATTAAAAGTTTACGATCATAAATTAAGAGAAGTTAATCCTTGCAGTCTGATTCGGAAAATTTGGGTTCAATAGCGACAGGTTATTAATAATGCATGGCTGTAGAACAGAAACAATGTTCACGTTTACGTAAATGTATCAAAGAGTTACAAACTCGCATACAAATCTAAAACTGCACAAAAATGCTCACTAAACTTTTATTAAATCGGCGTCGCTCGTCGCCTGAGGACTTGCTATCCTATTTTAAATTTCCACGGAAACTTGCGTATTACAGGAACACAATTCCAATATCTGGATGTTTATGCTCAAGTCTAGGATTAACTTTTGAAGAGATGCTTACAGCGGGATATTGCGCAGCCACATTCAGGGTTTGACAATTCGGCTCTGTGCTGTACGAGTATCGCAATAACAATAACACTAGCGAAAATATAAGTCTATTATTGTTGCGAAATGGTTTGCAGTTTCGAGACCGGGAGTCAAATTTTGAATTATATTTTCTCTGTTTTCTTGGTATGATATTAAAAGTTAATTTTTTTCTGCGTTACAGAGGTCATACTAACTTGCTTGGAATTTTACACTTACACTAAATCATCGTTGCAATTTGTTGATGGAGCAACCTTCAACTAATCTGCTTGTATAAACTGCAAATGTGTATCTATTGAAGAATACTATAAAAACACAACTCAATATTAGTTGCAAAAACATATTCTACTAACAAAATCAAATATGAACAACCAAATTTCAGTGCAATGTAAACCAAATCCCATGACCCCTAGAGCTGTAGCGATATAACACAATAAGAGCTCATTGTATGCCGGTCACGTCTGTCTGAAATGGAATCAGGGCATCCAGTGCTCTGGTGGACTAGGTACCTGCTGAATTGGTCAGGTCAATTGGCCTTTATTGTTGTTCAGGCATTTCGAAATTAGTGAAATAAATTCTGACTGCACAAAAAAATTGAATGAACCAAGGATCAATAATATTATTTGCTATGGTATCAGTTGTTTACAAAGATGGCCTTGTAAAAATACCTACTACTATCATAATTTTAGAAGTAAAACACTACCAAGACACTTTTTTATCTCATTCATCATCATAATTTCAGCTATCGGGCGTTTTAACCAGGTACATGTTATTTCAAATTATGTAGGTCATAAAGGAAGTTTAGTCTCCACATTTCTCCCTAGAGAGCACTAAATCGTGCAGCGTCAGTGTAACTTCCTTATTATGAAGGATCACTTGAATTTCCAGGTTAAGTTAGTTTATAAATATTTCCAGTTTAAAGTTTGGGTCATTAACATATCTAGGCATCTAGCCATTAGAGATTTTATAGGTCTTGAAGGATTTAGTATAATTAATGTTATGGATAAATGGGCACAACGCATTATAATGTATGCAATAAATAAATATAATAGATTTTCCCTTGCAAAAACGACGTTATTCGATGTTGATTATTATTGTATTTCACTAAAACACATTCAAACATTTTGATGTAAAAGAATAACAAACATCCATCGAATCATTCATACAAACTTTCGCGTTCATAATATTAGTGTGAATCTCCTAAATATCTTTCAACCCGTTAGCGTTCAAGTTTACTCATAAATCAAAGTCAACTCTGAAAGCTCTGGTAAGAAACCTCGTAAAAACTTGGTGTTTAATCTTAATTAGGAAGGACCTTGTCTAAGATTTATTCTCCTCATATACTTTTGTTAGCAAGCTTAGTGACAGTGTTGAATCTGTATAATTTTTGGGACCCACTGTTACTCTTGTTTAATGTGTTTTGCAGGCACAAACTCAAGGGCTGCATAATTGATCTTCGGTAATTTCGTGAACCAACAACTATCACTATCATAATAATGTCTCTCATTATTACATATTTTTGAAAGATATGTTTAAATGAAAGATAATTAAAGCTAAAGCTTGAGTAAATCTCTGCCGGCTGCGTGAGAGTCAGAGCCCTAAGTAAATGCATGATTACCTTACTAGAGCCATAACCACATTTTTGTCGTCGGATGACATTAGCATGACAATGGCAGTCCGCCTCTCGATACATCTTAATGCCCGTGGGCGTGTGTCGCTTGATGAAGCTGTTAGCTCATTGTCTTGTAATCTGTCTCGGTAACTGTTCTTTTATCATCATCATTGATTGCTCAAGAGCCGTGTTTGCTAAGTGGGAGCACACTCGACTTTCATTCCGAAAGATTGTGGGTTCAAACCCCGCGCACCTCAGGATTTCAGGTTTGAAAAAATATGTCCATATTAAAAACACGTGCAAACAACGTGAGAAATTGCAAAACCAGTCGTTGAACCGCACTGTGCGCGTGACACAAACGTACGAACAATATACGTGCATGACTATAATAATTATACCATACCACCTCTTTTTAGGCTGACGAAAAAATAAAAAGTTAAATTTAAAAATTAGATCGCCAGCACAACTCTGATCTATTTCCAGTTCGTTCACAACTTTAAATTACAATTCGCTCACCTCTATGCAAGTTTAATAGCTTCCACCATCATGTTACTGTACCATCAATAATTTTACTATCATCACTACAAAACCTACCCTCAAACTTTCTCTACAGTTTAAAAACCATCGCCAGTTTTGCTTCAATGTTTATTGTTTTCATTGAACGAATCCAGCATTGGACGTTGAATGAGCGTAAATGCCTTGTTTAGATTTGCGTGGTGGTGAACGAATGGTTTGTTTTGCAGTTCATTCAATCAATCGGGCCAGTGGATGCTGATTGGTAAATAAGGCGGTGCACCATGTTTTTTTAGCGAAGCGATCGGTTCGTGTCATGAAGGCTAACTATGGTGTCAACAGCATTGCAGATGAGTTGTAGTTTTATAACAGTGAACATTTATACAATTTGGGATTGCAAAAAGGCGCCACACGAGTAATTCAACATATTTTTTGAACGCAGAATCAGTGTCGCATTTTCTCGCCGAAAGATATATTATCCAGTCGAGCACCTTTTAGACTCTACCTGTTAAAAGTTCACCGCCAAATTGGTTTAACCTACAAATCCTACAATTTGGAATTCAGTGTCACTTTTCGTTATAATCTTATAACTATAGAACGGCTGGGCTGATTTAGGTGATTATAAATTAGTAGCCTTCTATACATTTGTTTTACTAATCACTTTGATTAAATAAGGTTCAAATTCCCATTTCCCAACTGGGTCTAATTCCAATTTTCAATTATCTACCGGGAAATTACTGAAACTATCTAAATCTATGTACTTTGACCGCGATTGGTTTATGAACCAATTTAATGATTCAAATATTTTAGCAATTTAGATTAGCTAGACCAAAATTAAGTTTAATTATTTATACAGCGGACGGTTAGATAAATTAATTAATAAAAATTAATATAGGACTAAATGTTAATAACAATAAATTGAATGACATCGCTTTGACCTCCAATTAATTGCCTAGCTAAAGATTCATCCATTCGTAATCACAAAACTACAAAGCAAACATTATACTTAGTTATCTATGTATAAATAAAAACTTTGCACTTTCTTCGAATAAAATGTTTTCTATTTGTACATAAAATCCTTTCAATTAATGCTTCATAATATTATTTTCCGTGTCACGAAGGAAAACGACTCAAAGTTAAACATTCCATAAAGCTATTAGTATTAAATCCCATATTCGTATAAGATTGTTGGGTTCGAATATCGACAAAGAAGTACCTCGTTTGATCTTCAAATAGAAAGATTTTCAATTTGCATCGTTTCTAGAGATATGGGTCTATTCTGTGCGTCCGCTATGAAAATCATTTCGATATTAAAAAGCCATCTTCGAGCCCCGTGATATATTTATATCACGAAAATAAGGTTCGTGTATTTCCCGTTTATCTCAATATGTAATTATTTATATGTTTTTTTTTTTTTTTTTTTTTCTGATATCACTTCCTAAAATCATCACTGAACCTTCAGAATGTATTTTGTTAATTCACACACACGACTCTAAAATAACAACAATAATTTTTCCGTAGCTAAAATTTATCACCACAAAATATCGCATACCTTTATCGCAGTAAAGTATTCGATAACCCCCGGGTTGCCCGGAATACGTCGGACAAAGAGCCGCGTAGACGCCACGCTCTTGGCGCGAATTTCAATATCAAAAAGACGCATAGTTATTAATTTTTATTTTGTATATCGAATACCTGCATGTCTGAGAGGGAAACTGAGACGAATCTCGTTGGGGATAACTTTGGGTCAAAGTGTAGTAGATTTTAATATAAATTCGCAAATATGGAAAATATCAGATCCCAGCGTTACTTTTTGCCTCGAGAGGGAATCAACCTCACGTGTTTAAATTTAGGCTTGGTAGTGAAACCATTTTTAATATTAAATACGTTTGTGAGTTATATCATATGATACAAAATTGTTTGTTTTCTACACAATCGCTGTAAGAGATTAAAAGAAAGATACATGCAGTGTACTGCTATAAGGGCGGGCAAATCAATATAAGATGGCGCTTGTTAAATTCCATGCCATCAGTTCAAGCCTCGATAAGAAGCTGCAACTACCCACCAAACCCACAAGAAGCAAATACACTAAACTTTCCACATCTACATATTCCATACATTATAAACTGTACATGTACAAGTCATGAATATAGAAGTGAAACTGCATTCAAGTCTTAGTTAGCTTAGCGTTAGACAACACAAGTTTGTACCATTAGCAAGCACACGTGATTTGTAGTGCTATCGAGTTTGCAAACTTAGCCCTGATTATGCTGTCGTTACTTTAATGACAAAAAAATCAAACAAATTATGTTTATGATGTGACCTAGCAATAAATCTCATAAAATCGTATTTGTCATCTCGAAGGACAAAATAACAAACACATTAACTCATACCAAACTGTAGTAAAATTACTTTCCCGGCAGCCAGACTCCATTTTAGAGACATTACAGCAGGTTTACGAGTAAATGATAACTTTGCCCTAAAAATTCCATAAAAGAGGCCTCGTAAAATGTTTTGCGTCCATATTTTTATGTCCTTTTGATAACCCATCGCGAGATTTGTTTGTTTTCTGGTCTGGTTTGTGAGTACAAGTAGAAACATAGTTTAACAAACATACTGAAGCAGTAGTATCTAAAGGTTTGGAAACCTTGACTATTGCTAATTAAGCTTATTTAATTATTTTTTTCGTAGAATATAATATAAAAATACATTAAAGTAAAGGAGTAAAAAGCACACAAACATTGGCATTACAATAAGAAAAACTTGTTTAGTTTGAAATAATAGAGAAAAATAAAACATTAAAAAAACACCCGCAAAATTTAAGCCGTCATAAATCGTTCCCTAAAAATAAAGCGCTTCACGTAATCCTGCGAAGCCTACAAGTATTTCATGTATATACAATTGGAAATGTTAGTTTGTCAGATCGCAAGTAATATGCATCTAATATTTGTTTTTCAATTTCACAGCACAGCACTGCATGAATTCGAAAAAAATAAAGTCAATTTTTACCACTATAGAACAGTTTAAATATAATGTGGCTTAAACAGTAACTTTGATTATGTTTCAATGAATTCTATACTTTATGAAAATAATGTGGGCCGGAAGTACATTCAATAGTTTTAGAAGTAGGTTTGACTATGTTATCATACTGTAAACTAAACAATTCTCTCAAACAAAACCGCAAGCGATCACTAGCACTCCGAGGGTTAAAAATCCTATAAGTACTAAAGGTCTATGTATCTATACGTACACATCCCTTACCCCATGCATTATACGTTTGTCCCCTTCTAACAAAGGGCGATATTGGCATTCCACGGGACAATACCACCATTGTGCTTGTTGGACTAATGGTTGAAATCTCGCCCAATGCGGAATTCATCCTGTAATATTGATAGTTCTTTTATTGGCTGTTAGTGAGTAAGCGGGTTGTGATTCGTTTAATCGTGGACAGATTTTTGTATTCTTAGTAAAAAGTTCATTGCTGGACTTCAAATCAAAGCGCCTTGCATCCAGTGAGAAACAGCAGCTTTATAAGGCTTTAAAAATATACTTGTTTATCTATTCGAAAACGTTTAGGCCTTATCGGGCTCTGTTCTGAAAGAATTACCTACTTTATTTGTACACCATTACATAATAAAATAACATAAATAATAAGTAGCTAGATACAAAATATGATAATGGTACAATTGGCGGCCTTATCGCTAAAAGCGCTAAAATCTCTTCCAGACAACCTTTGGATGGATAGATATACGTAAGAAACGCATTTAGAAATGAATAACTTTATTTGCGAAAAATTACTTTTAGTCCGGGATCCGTAGTACATGGAAATCAAGTGATTACTAACAAGCTAATTTTTGGTGAGTAGCTTCGTTTCGATGAGACGTCCAAAGATATCCTATACCCAACTCTCGATTGTGGTAGCTAACAGAGATATCAAGGATTAAAAAATTCAAGGATGTAAAACCGGGATAACGGACCACGAAATTTGTAGGACAATATGTTATATCTCAAGATAATTATCTAAATTATATAAAAACATGTTTGTCCTACAAAACCTATGGTTTGATCAAAGAGTCCGCCATTTCCAAAATGTGTCGAAAACGAGGTCAATTTAAATGATTACTATGATTACTAACCAGCTGATTTTTTGTTGTATACTTAATTAATATTTATAAAATCTAACGGACATATTGTCCGACAAATTTCGTAGTCCTTTATCCCGGTTTTACATCATTGAATTTTTTAATCCTTGATATCTCTGTTAGCTACCACAATCGAGAGTTGGGTATAGGATATCTTTGGACGTCTCAACGAAACGAAGCTACTCACCAAAAATTAGCTTGTTAGTAATCACTTGATTTCCATGTACTACGGATCCCGGCCTATTTCTGTAACGCTAGCAACATATTTTATAACTTTATGTTAGTCATACACTGTCATAGCAATAATTTAGGATCATTAGTTTTTGTTCTGACCCGGATAAAAATATAGTTAACAATGTCCAATTTTTATCAATTTGATAAGAAACTGTTTTTGGTGAACGATACAGATTAATGATAGTTTGATTGTATTAATTTCTCCCCTATTGATAAAAAATGACCTTTCCATTGATATTAATAAATTATCTTTGACTGTTGGTGGTCCAGTATTTAAGTTACAATTACTTAAAAAAATGTTGTTGAAATTATATTTATCGTTTTCTGTTAACGTAATACGTTTGACGTTATATTAAACACAATTATTTAAAATGTCTCTAAATAGGAAATAAATATTCTCGTGGAATTTTACAGTGGTATGCTGGTACCTTAATAACACACAGGAATACTTCTGCCTCTTTTCTGGTATTTACTTTCCCATTGAAGAGAGGGCGGCTCTAACCCTAGGCCAGCACCACACGGTATCTACAGACAGTTTTCATATAAACAGACTTTACGGTATATAACCAGCATGAAGTTGGAAAATCCAATATATTATTAAAACGGAAGCTATTGCCGTCTTTATACTTCTAAGAAAAGTTCGGGGTGCATAAAATATCGATGCTCGCTTCGCTCCTCCATCGATTGAATAACTTCGTAGTTGGAAAGCGCATTTTCCATATTTTTTATTTATTATTTATTTAAATCTTTTCTGCAGATTAGTTTTGTTCTAGTTTGAAGAAAAATAGAGGATGTTGGAGCATGTTTATTAAAAAAAGACGGTTTACTCTTGTATTTATGTATTACCTACTTCAGCAATCTAGCTAAAGTAAGAACACTGGTGGCCCCACACCACACATTTATAATTATTTGTAAGTACCTATAAACGCATTTTTCTACATCTTTCGGAGAGTAAAATAATTATATTTATTGTGTAAAAGGTGTGCAAAAAGTACTAACCTATCGCATTAGTATTAGGAGAGTAGTAAACGCCCGATGGCTGAAATTATGATGATAAATTACTTCTTCACTTATAATTTTAGATAAGGCTTAATTTGATGTTTTTTATAATTTAATGTGAAATGTATTTGTAATGTTAATAATTTGTGTAATAGGTAATTAAATGCCGTGCAAATTATTGTAAATAAATAAAGTAAGATTTGCCTGTAGAGGAAATTTTAATTTATTAAACTACAAAGACTATATTAACAAAAAAATATTATCAACTAGACTTGTTCTTTCGTGCTCAAAATTTGCTGGGCATCTAATATTGATTACACCCTATACAAACTATTCAAGCTATTCTGCGACGCCCTATACCTTCGTGCAATAAAGGAGAGGCTGCCACATGGCCTGACGTACGACAGACGTGTGTCGTAATACACTACATTATTTTACACCCTCTATTCGCAATACGCAAAGGTTTTCTTCTATTTTTGTTTTGTAGCTCGAATTAAGTAATAATGTATGATTTATTTTTTTCTAGGTAGAACTGCCATAATTCTAAGTTTTTTTACAGTTTTATCAAATTCAAATCTCTGGAACAGCTGTTTGTAAAATTAAATTACACACTTATATTGTAAGTTTGTGTATGTTTGTTACTTTTTCACAACCAAACGACTGAAGCAATTTATTTGGTTGAGTACAATACAATACAAATCTATTTGCTACAATACCATCAGAAATCAATTTCAGCTCACTACGACCTCAGTAGCGTTCACTCGAAGCCAGAACCAACGCGACGCCCTGACTATTACAGTAATGGATTTTGTTGCGGATTTTATAAATTAGAGCTTTTGTCGTTTCTTTGATAAAAATTACCCGACAGACATAGGTATAATCTGAAACAAAAACCAAGATTGCCTTCAGAAAAGATTTCACATAGTTTCAATTGCACACATTATGGAATAAGTACCTATAAACTATAACTGAATGAAATAACGAAAGGCGTTAAACAGAATTCTTGGCACTTTACCATCTGGTGACGGATGAGTATTTAATAAATACAATGTAAATACTTTGTGTTGGTACTTGTAATTTATGAATAAAAGATTTAGGTTTGATTGCAAACTGAAATAAAAAAAAATGCGAACAAATAACTAAAAAAAAGTACATTCTGCATCAGTAAGGGTACCTAAATAATATATTGTAGGGGAACCTAAATAATTAAATTCAGCTTAACTGAAACCTTAACCCAAGTCCAGGCATAGATCTAACAATCAAATCAAGGGCGTGTCGGTCTGTCCCGAACGGAGCGGCCTGAAGCAATCCAGTTAGTCGTCTAACTGAACACTAACTCGGTTTGGCCTGATTGACTTCGGTCGGTTTCGATACACCAGTAATATAGCAGTTTAGTGTGCGGTAAGTTTCCGCTGTTTCCAAGTCATTAAAAATAAAGTTTTAGCAGTATAGCTTCAAAGGTTTTTTAGGAAGAATTGCAAGAACTATGTGTAAATTAATTAAAAAACGTTGTGAAAAAACATCAAAAATTAGTTCAGAATAATTATTCAATATTAGTAACCAATGCTGTCATACATTTTATACAGATAAATTTCCATTATAACAACGGAAAACTTGCATGCAAAGAGCTAGTCGATGTATGTGTGTAAATAGGTAAAAGGGCTCAAGGTAATCTCGAAGCTCAAATGGAATCTCCCTCCTACATAATAGTATCTTTATTGCTAAAGACGTCTATATAAAACACAACCCTACTTATATTAAATTCGATAATGCCATCTCCAAAGCGCTGAGATTGCACACGCTCTATGCATCTGCTCCCGGCATTTCGTTAGCGGACCCTTTGTAGCTACCGTTCTAATGCCACTATCACGAATACTACCAGGAATCTTTGAAGATCAGTATACTACTCTCAAAAACTCAAGACAACGAGAACTAGTTACTTTATTATTATCAATTGAAAAAGAAAATCCAGTACACTGCTTTGTTTGTGGTGACCTTGCAAGTTTTGCAATTGTACGTTACTATTTAAAGCTATGCAACGCATCGTAGTGAAATGATTGACACGTCGGTACTGGCACGTAGGTACATAATTCATAGGCATTTCTTAGATAGATCCAGAGTTATTTAGCTTTTATCCATCTTGGCGTTTGTAGAATTGCACGCTAGTTAAAAATTAATAAAGCTAGTGAAAACGATAACCGGCAGCTGTAAAGAAATGCTTGCTCGTTTTTCTCTTTTGAGATCTGCCATCTAGACTTGTACAGTGAAATTTTGTATATATTACTATAATTTTTCATTTGTAACATGTTTTTGATAAATAAATGATTATATTCTATTCTAGACATTATTGCTATGCTCAGAAATCTGGCACCCGAAACCAAACTTCGAGCTTACCACGGGGCACATGTTGCTGTGTGAATTGATCATCAACATTATACCATAAAAACGTATCATGAATTTACACCCTACAAAAAATGACTTGTCTGTAAAATAACTTGCGTTACGAAGAAGTTTTGTGATAGAGCACCGTCTACTCCACTAGTCCGGGGCTCGTAGCGAGGCTTTTTTGTGTATTGCACTAGAATGAACATTATTTTCTATGTCAGCGGGTTTTGGATAGAACGAATGTAAATCTTAAGTGGAATGTTGAGAAAGTTAACGAAAATATTTCTTTATGCAAGGAATCTTTTTATCATTGTTTCACCAATATGACATCTGTGGCTGAGTATTTCTGAAAGAGTTTCGAGTTGTAGGTTTTGGGTATTGTTTCTTTATTATTTTTATAAAAAAAGTAAATTAATGGTTAGTATCCTGGATTGAATCGACGTATGTATTTACCGACTAGCACTCGAAGAAAACTGCCAAACTTCCAACCAACTTTTCAAAGCAGTATGTCCAATTCAAAGTGTATGTTTAGTCCAATCGATACAGATTTAGCAATTTTCGTTTATTTCTGATTCAGTCACGTAATTCATTAAATTTTAGGAGTAAAATTGAGTCTATTTTTATTTTTTAGTCCGGTGATACGGGGTAAATTATCAACTTTGGTATCTTTCAAAGCTCTGTCTGTCCAGTGCAATCTAATCAGATGGACGTCCCAGCAACTCCGCTGATTGACTCGGGCTGCGCGACTTCCATTACCTAATGGACGTTCATTTACATTGCTAATCTTAACACAGGTTTGGGTTTTGAATCGGGATGCAAGTACCAATTGGCTTACCCTTTATACTTCATTTAATAATAAATAAATAATAAATATTGCTGTACAATTCACACAGCGACATCTACCCCCGTGGTAAGCTCTAAGCATAATACATTATATAACACCCAGACATTTGTTTCTTTACTTTTTATTAGATGGATAGTCCACTATTGCGGCTTAGTGAATGTTACTTGTCCTTTAAACTCAAAGTTCTCAGAACATGCCAGTTTCCTCACGATGTTTGTCTTGACAGTTAAAACAGAGTTGCTTGCTGATTAGGAGATCAAATTACCTTACAAAGTTATCCATATAAGTAGCTTTATTCCGGAATTCTACAAAAATCTCCTTTAGAGATTTATTCGCTCAAACGGAATCCTTCGGGAAATTCGATGCAATATCGATTGGAGAAGGGATGTTACCCGCGATTTATCGGTATCGATTGTGTTCAACAAATTGTGGTAAATCAAATGCATCATGTAGAATAATAATGACACAAACAAAAAACTGTTGTATGTACATTAAAAGTATAGTAATAAGTTGTAACGACAAAGACAAGCGCAACCAGCAATTAAGTTATCAAAAAGTGCTTGTTTCAACTTCAAAATTCTTTTTTGTTTGAAAGAGTATATTATAATACATTTTATATTTCCCAGGTCGTCCCACAGTCTTCAGGTCACGATGATATAAAGTTTCAATATCAACGTCTAACCATCATAAAACATCGATAAAACGAAATCATCGACAGTCCCATCTTTACATGCGGATTACACATCGTACCTGCAAATATTCAGGCACATTTCAGCCGTATGAAGATTGGCAGCCACTCGAATTACTCCGGGATTACCTATACAATCGCAGTCTCCTGTTTCAAGGTATTTCATACATTCTCATTAATGTTCTCTTTCATCTCCCAAATTATTAAATCATTCTTATACCTATCATTACTGCTGGGACACAGGGACTTCTTACAGCATGCGTATTTTCTATTATATATTATTATTATTTTAATATAATAAGCATATTAAAGTTATCCACGGTGTATATTTATAATGGTATGACAGTTATACTCACAACAAATAAATTGAAAACAATACCATAATTCAGGAATACGCTGTTTTGTTCAAAATCATTCGTCCCTTACGAATGAATGATCTTTATAATATTCGAATTTTGAACAATGGCCTCCATACAACGACTCACGTATAATGTTACCAATTATTTAGAGAGTTTTCACTCAAATTCATTTATATTATTATGAATTTGAAAACTTTTATTAAGAAAAACGTATAAAATAAAATTAAGTAACTTGTTCTAAGGAAATGAAAATTGGAATAAAAATCTTTTATACACTCGAGAGCAATGAATCCGGGTCACTCAAAGAATCCAAAAAATCTCGGAAAGTAAGAATGCTAGGTTAATGCAATAAATTGTATTTAATAGACAATTTAATACTCCTTAAATGAAAGTTAAAAAAATATGAGTCACCATACATTTTATTTACACAAAATTACATAAAGAAAAAAAACTGCTGATCTGTCCTTAAAACAAAAATAGGAAACATGAAATTTTTGAACTTTATGACGATTTTCTTGAATTTCAATACTTCGTATTACCTCCTCGTGCTTCCATTACTGCGTTTACGCGGTTTGGCATGCTGTACACCAAGTTCCTTATACGATTTTGGGGAATATTCTCCCATTCCTCTGTGAGAGAAATTTTGAGCTCAGGAAGCGTGATTGGGGGAGGGTTTCGTTGTTTTACGCATCTCCCTAGCTCGTCCCAAGCATGCTCGATCGGGTTGATATCCGGGCTGCGCGCTGGCCACTCCATACAAGTAATGTTCATCTCTTGAAGGTAGTCATTCACAATCCTACCTGTATGAGGTCGGGCATTGTCATGCATAAATATAGCATCCTCACCCAAATTGACCATAAATGGACCAACGTGTTCGTTGAGGATTTCTTCCACATATCTTACGCTAGTTAAAGAGCCGTTTTCTATGATCACCAGCTCTGTGCGACTTTCAGAGGAAATTCCGGCCCACACAAGTACAGACCCACCACCGTAGGCTACTTTTTCTTCGATGCATGCTTGCTTGAATCTTTCCCCTGGTCTTCTATACACTCTGTGTCTTCCATCGTGCTTGTAGAGCATAAATTTTGATTCGTCGGAGAACATAACTTTCGACCAATCTTCAATACTCCAATTTACGTGGTTCTGGGCATATCTTAGTCTTGAAATACGATGGCCACGCTCCAGTTTAGGGCCGTTTGCAGGTCTAAGGGGTTTTAAGTTAGATTCAGCAAGCCGACGTCTTACTGTCCATGCGCTTGGGTTACTTCCTCCGAGGCGTCGAAACTGATTTGTGAGTTCAGTTCCTGTGAGAAAGCGATTTCGAAGCATGGTGTTCACCAAGTATCGGTCTTCTCGTGCTGTGGTACACCTAGTTCTGCCCGTTCCTGGTCTGGCGAGCTAGGGAGATGCGTAAAACAACGAAACCCTCCCCCAATCACGCTTCCTGAGCTCAAAATTGCTCTCACAGAGGAATGGGAGAATATTCCCCAAAATCGTATAAGGAACTTGGTGTACAGCATGCCAAACCGCGTAAACGCAGTAATGGAAGCACGAGGAGGTAATACGAAGTATTGAAATTCAAGAAAATCGTCATAAAGTTCAAAAATTTCATGTTTCCTATTTTTGTTTTAAGGAGAGATCAGCAGTTTTTTTTCTTTATGTAATTTTGTGTAAATAAAATGTATGGTGACTCATATTTTTTTAACTTTCATTTAAGGAGTATTAAATTGTCTATTAAATACAATTTATTGCATTAACCTAGCATTCTTACTTTCCGAGATTTTTGGATTCTTTGAGTGACCCGGATTCATTGCTCTCGAGTGTATATTGTTCTTAAAGATGTAAAATTATATAATTATTTGTTGTATATTTTGCCATGAATTGTTTTAAAGAAACAAAATAACAAGTTCGTACGTTCATCCATTCTGCAAATTTTAATCAGTTAACAGAATCGAAAATGCTTTATTGTCACCATTTGTAAACATAATATTGAATGCAATTCTTAATGACCCATTAATAATTGCATTCAATTTTACAATATTAATTAACGATATGACACATCCAATTATACTGCACGCAGTGTACGCCGTCAACAAATACGGTCCAAGTAACGTAAATATAAAGGTTTGATCACACTGATAAAACATGGTCATGTGTAAAGTTTCAAAACGGAAAAGGAAGCAAAAGTATGCGATAGAGCGGTGACAGAACATTCTCTCTAGTAAGTATATAGTTTAAGATTCGAAAACCACGCATTAGCAAGCGCCGCAACTGAAGTATAACAACAATATGAACAGATGTTTCAGTAAATGGTACTAGATTACCACAGATGCAAGCTGTTTTCCATAGAAATAATCTTATACACAGGAATGGATGTCTACAGTTGAAATGACAAGCTGAAGTCATTTTGGTGGGGAATCTACCAGCGATAAAAATATGCACTATCACAAAAGTTAATAGGTGGATATAATTTTTATGTATTGTTCCATTATATTACTCCTGAAAAAGAAAGTAAATATTAGTATTAATATGCGAATACATTTCATTTAATGTGTGAGAACATTTACCTTACGTACACTTCAGTGCAAATAAAATTGAACATCGCTCTAGTTAAAATTTCAGTAGACGGTCGGACGCACTGTTATCCCGAAGTTGGAACTGAACAGTTTTTGAATAATTTAGTGCTGAAGGTTTGTTTTGAATCCGGTTTGAACCGGCGCGTTAATTCGGTCCGGTGATCGTTGTTTTACAACTACGCGGTTGAATGGAGAACGATCTAGTGAATTAATGATTCATATATGTCATGTGTGGTCAGTTTAAAAAATACATGTGTAATGTAGTGTGGTAGGTGTATAGTAAATATTATTCAGATAAATTAGGTAATTTATCTATCTATTAGTAGTAGCATAGTATTTAATTTATCTATTATAAATTAAATTGTTTAAGAAACCCAAGTAATTAAAAACAATACCATATTAAAATACAGATTATCAAAATTACTGTGCGACTTCAGAAGGTTCAGTGGAAATAATGATAAGAAGTTGAATGAAAATTTAAATCTGCAGTTCCTTAATTAAAATTTGAATTTAGAATGGAATGGTCCAAGAGTGAATGGTTTAGCTATCAACTCATTCATTGCAGGCGGAGGTGTCATATTGCATTCAGCGAAAGAGAAAATTTAATCCTGGATGAATTCAAAGTCGCTTCCAAAAACCTGAAACTAGGAATTTGGTGATATGTTTTTTATTATTTAAGATTTCTGCAATTTTGTCCTTTAGTAATATAAATCAGAATTAGTCATAGTTAAAATGATAAAGTTCTTTTTTATGTTTCTTTTGTATATCGGAAATCTAGCCTGTAACACAAGCTCTGAGCTTACCACGGGGCTAGATGTTGCTGTGTGAATTGTCCAGCAATACTTATTTATTTAAATCTGAAGCCAAAATTCAACCCTGTAAATACCTCATCAAAATTTTCCAAGTTCTGGAGTAAATCTAGCAAATTAGTTTCATTATCAGTATGTCCCAGGTGCAGCGTTAGGCCCTGGGCGCAACTGGCTTTATTACTTCAAGTCTTCAGTGCGGGTAGTTCCAACTCGCATTACTTACGATGCTCAAGTGTTTTTGTTTAGCAGTTTGAAGTTGCGAGTTATGGGATTTACTAATTAAGGGTTAAGTTGTTTGTTGTCTTGAGTGTTGGTAGTTCTTTATATTAAGTTATTTTAACGTTATTAATTAAATTTTTTTTGGTTGTCAACTCGAAAATCCTCGTATACATTTTTAAACGAAAAGTTTCATTTCGGTTTCAAAAATAAAAATACCCTTCTGTTTTGATTTATATTTTAACGAGCTGTGTTCTAGAGTTATAAAATAACAACAAAAGTGGTGTATTTTCAGATATAATAAAACTATGTATTTAATTAACAAAATCTATTATTGAAAGCAGTTAGTTGTTTATAAAACATATTTATTTCACAAAATTTATAATTAAATAAAAATCCCTCGTGCACATTTATTATGAACATTACCTGAAGTGTGATTAACCTGACAATTACTGACAATTGCTGGGTTTAAAATTAATTAATAATTTCGTCCCGACATCGTTAAAGAACAATACGTGCACACTTGAACGCCCTTGTGTGAAATTAAATCATGTTTGGTGGGTGGCGCAAGTTTTGGATATTACTTTTTTTTAAAAGCACTTTTGAATTTTTTGCCCAGGATATAATGATTGTATTAAAATAAACTATAATCTAAGAAATAAAAGAAAACAATGTGATAAGCAGCAATAAATAAATATTTTTTGTCAAAGAGGTATGTATAAAGGTGGCCAGGCTATAAAATAAATGTTATGTGACGTATATTAGAAGTTTTAAAATTATTATTGAAACATGATAATTATGATAAAACATTATACCAAAATAATTAAAATGGAACATTTTCTTGTATTTTATACCAACCCTAATAAATTTAATAAATAAACATGTCAAATTGGAAACCCAAACAGAATTAAATGCATCGTGTAATTTCAACGACAACGTACATAATAATAATGACGTCACTATTTACCGTATTTATATTATACGGTGTACGGGGAGACTGTTATCGCTGTACTTCTCGCCAAAAGTAGATGAACAACTTTTGCGCAAAAAGTATTAGCAATTAATTACTTACTTTGTTTTTTTCAACTGTCACTTCGATAAGATAAAAAAATCATTTCATGTATTTTATAATTTCTTATTTGATCACATACCGAACAGGCTCTTCAGAACATTTGTAGGTACTTAATGCCTTAGGTAGGTATGTGTGGTAAAAATAAGGGCAGAAAATTATATATATTTTTAAGTTTTTTTTAACTCAAATAAATACGTGAGTAACGTGACTTGAAAATAGCCAAACCAAATAGCTCAATCCTTTACATGTAGGTACATATAACTTTAACATTTTATTTTGGTTTACGTTAAGTTAAACAAGGGATGCTCAGCGATTTTCACCCCACCTGCTGATTAATCCGTGCAAAGATAGCTTTGTTTAGGAAGGCTTTCACGGGTAATGAGAGTCTTTGTGCGAACTGTTTGTTTTGGCGGGAACTTTGCGGCTGAGATCGAAATTCAAATCGTAGAACATTCTAGACGGTTTCAGACTTTAGTTAGAGAATGTGTTAGATTTTGAGGAGTTCTGTCGGTGCGGTAATTATTGAGAGATCTCATTTGCAGCTGAAATTTGTGTGAGATTGAAATTCGAATCTTAGAACATTCTAGACTGTTTAAGACTTGAGTTAGAGAGGTTGTTCAATTAACAGGAGTTCTGTGTCGGTGTGGTAGGTATTTAAGATTAAAAATTTTTCAAACTAGGCTTAAAAACTACTTTCTTACTGCTAAGGATTAAATCAAATTGTATGTGTTGTTTTTTTAATATTTAGTAAAATCATATATTTATACTTAATTATATATGTATATATAAATATAAAAATATATAAGTATATAAGTATTAATTTTATAGTATAAATAAATATATATTTATCAGTGATATTCGACTTGTATTAGTTTATTGTTATATACTTTATGTAATTAAAATTGTTTATATAATTTATGTACCTACACTACCTTTTTAAATATTTTGTACTATTTTTTTTAATCATTATCTCCACTATGGTTGCCTGGAAGAGATCGCTCTCAGCGATAAGGCCGCCCCTTGTACGTTTAATTTAGTAATAAGTTTTCTTGAAACTCTGTTTTTATTTTAATTAAGAAGGTACAATAAAGTGTTAATCTATCTATCTATCTATCTTAAGAATCTTATTTGTAGATAAGATTTGGCTGAGATTGAAATTTGAATTCTAGAACGTTCTAGATTTCAATTAGAATGTGTTGAATATTGAGGGAAACTGTGTGTTGGTGAAAATGTATTTGCTGCTTTAATTCCCATAGACACCCCGACGACATAGACACGACGACGATTCGTAGATAACGGTTGGTACTATTCCAAGGACGGCACCACAAGTTTAAACAATATTCCCATGGTACCAAATAATATCAGCTATAAATTTCGTGTTTTTTCCCTCTAGAGCTAAACTAACATACAATGCAACTACCAAACTCAAAACCCAAGAGTAATATTCAAAAATGCATGGAACATTCCAGACAAACTTTGCCCACAATCATACAATATCCTACAGAACGCATTCGTTCGGAAAAGAGGACACAACTTGCACCAACTCGCGCTTGTCATGTTCCAAAGTTACCAAAAAGTTTCTCCTATATTTTTGTGTTGCCATTCTTCCCACGCGCCGGTTTGGGTTGCCAGTAAAACGTGATAAATACTGAAATCCGATTTTGCTAGTAGTTCATAGTTTTGTTTGAGAGTTGCGTAAACATAGAATTGTTTTAGAATTTATTTATTGATTGTGGAATATAAAAACTGAAAAGAAAATAAAAACCGCGAATCCCTTAGAGCAGAACAGCTGGTGCGCGACCCTTACCTAATTATGTTTGACGTTCTAAAAAAAACGTAAATAGACTTACAATACAATAGCTTATAGACTATTCGCAGTTTGTCTCTAAGACCTCATAGGTATTGGAGATATTAGAACCGTGCCCCGTACTATTGGAACGCAATATGACTGAAATGTTTACCGTACCCTAAAACGTTATAAACTGGACAATCGAAACCTATGAATATTTCAATATAAATCCCGCTTTGACTCGATCACAAATCAAGTGTTTTTCGATCCAAACGAACTTACAATTCGTTTTACAAGTGATACTAGCATTTCAAAATAAATACAGTAAACATCAATAAATTTTTGTGTTGGTTAACTTTTCGCTTTAGGGTTTTTTTTTGCGAGTCATATTATTATGCCTTTCATGAAGGGAAAGTAGTATACTAATATAAGTTTAATGTAATAAAATAAATGTTTTTTTGGGCAATAAATGGGAAAGTCAGCAGGCTAGTAAAAAAAATTAAGCCCAACAAATATACATTTTCCGCGAACTGCATCTAATGGCAGCCTTTTCGTGACTGAAGCTGGAACAGCACTCCGCCATAATTTAAACACTCAAAATAAATGAACCGTGCTTCTTTGTATTCCAGGCGCCTTTGACTCTATCAAAGGTTCCGGTACTCTTGTAACGTATAGAAGCAGTGTTATAAATCTATTTATTACTAACCGACCTGTCGAGATCTTTGATTGCGTTTTTTACGTTATCTACTTATAGTTTTTATTATATAGCCTTCCTCAATTCTATCAAACTCTTAAATAACAAATGGGACCAGCAGCGGTATTAGCTCGTTTAATCAAACAAACTCTTCAGCTTTATAATATTATAGTAACGACCAATACCTATATATTTACTTTTGTATTATGACAAAAATAAATGTCCGTGATTTACTACAGTTTTTCGAACTTTTTTGAAATTTGTCAACTAACAACTTCCTTTTCATGATCTATCGATAGCATTACGCGATGGAAGTATGTTCACATCGGAAATCGAAAAAACAATTATAAATAATTATATAAATAAATAGTGTTGGACGATTCACACAGCAACATCAAGCCCCGTTGCTAACACAAGCTCTAAGCTTGTGTTACGGGTGCTACATTTCAGATTACTTAACTTAATACAATGATCGTCACATGTCCTGTAATCTCTTCAAAGCTTTTCGCGGCTCAGTGAACAATAAAATCTATTTCCTAATATAAGGTAGGTTGCTAGTGATGGATTATAAAGGATATAAATTTATATGGCCAAGTCCATTAATGCGTCAAGTTTTATGCGCTGCTGGCATGAAGCCAAACTTCATGAAATTTCGGCAAAGTCATGTAAAGTTCAGACATAGTGCGTGCTTCCCGAGAAGTTTACGAGAAAATGTAACAGTTTTATTATCTTAGTAAACAAAGACTTCGTCAGTGGAAATGGTGGAATTAGAATTTTGAAGGAACAGAGGAATATTTAAAATTAGTGGAAACCTAATATATGTATCGATCAACCTGTAACAAACAAATAGTTAAATAGAAAAAACCTATAAATTAGGCCTAATTTTCAACAAACTTTACATTTCACTTTCAAAATTCTTGCGAGTTGTACTCCTGTGTAAATACGTCAGTAATTCCCGTTTTATAAAATGAAAACTTTACATTTTATTTATGTAAAACCACCTCAGAACTTCTTGTCCGAGTTCAAGTTGTATAGAAATTAAATACACAATCAAAACAACATCTTATTACCAGAGACTCTATCCAACCAAGTTCTAACTAACAATACACAAAATTTTCAAGCATAATCACGTAATTTTTTTTTATACCACTGAGATGGCAGACAAGCATGCCCATGGGCCCACCTGATGTAAAGTGGCTGCCGCAGCCTATGGACGTCTGCTAATGAAATATGAAATATCGATGCTTTTATAGTTCCCAATATACTTCTATGCCTTCAACAGCACTTTCAGAGGTCTAACTTCACTTAGTTACCGTCATTCACCTCTCATTTGCAGCAAGCAATTATAAAGACTATTCTCGAGCGTTTAAAATGCAAATTACTGTGTCCAAGTTTAGGTCTCTGGGTTTTGCTAACAAATTGCGGTTTAACGCGATTTATATGGACCAAACTTTGGGCTAAGTTTGTTTATATGATTTCTGCACTGGACCTTGTTTTTGTGTTAAGAAATACCAAACTAACAGTTTATACTTTTTTATAACATTTGGACCATAGGTTAGCAACATAGCTTAGAAATACACTAAGTAATAACAACAGAACCTACACTAATCTTACTATGCCACTACATAAATTTAACGTCTTGAAAGTAAACATAAATAGTAGTAGAGGGTTAGTGTACTCATACGTAACAGTGGAAGCCTTAAGCCGGGCTCATAAACCCAAATTAGGCTTGTCTTAGACGGAACACACGGGTACAAAGTTAGGGAAATAAAGCTACACATCTTGATATCTAATGCTTATTTTGCTCATAGACTTTAATAGTAACAATGTACAACGCGCGCGAACATACTATACCAAATTTATTCCTCCTAAATTTATACGTTCTAAAATTATCGTCTTTATAATTTTAGTCGTATTACAGACTATAATGTGTATTAGTACTTAGCCGTACATTTACAACAGGTCCACAATTCGCGTATATTTTTTGCGTTACTTACGCAAAACAGATTTCGATGTTCATTAACACATTCAATGCCCAAAGTTGGCGGTGTAGCCTGCGACGTCGCCACACCACACTGTAAGTACGTGAGTCCTGAGTCCTGATAGTGTTAATTTAAAAGCTGGTTTAATTATTTAGTTACACTTATATCGGATAGACTCAACTGACAAAATAGATAAATTGTTCCGTGACGTCATGTTCCACGGAACAAATGGGACCTACTCTAATTTTTACCATTTCCATAAAGTTTGCTATCTTTTCAGCCAGTGTCCTCCAAGCTACCTGAGACTTCTCCAAAATACTGCATTTTCCCACACTCCGGCCATACCAAAATGAACCTAACTCCACCGAAACAAGACTCAACACACATAACTATTACCTATGTATATTTTGTTCAGTACACGTGTTATGCCCAAGTTTTAATGTGCGTTATTTCTTTGTTACCCACACTCGGGCTTTTATTTTTGTTGGTAGTTTTCTTCTAAGGTTGTTTGCTAAATTGTTATGCTCTTGCACTTGTTTAGACTAGTACAGCTATAATGTTGTTGGAAGGAAGATTGGTTATGTTTTGAAGAGTTTTCGTTAAAGGTACTTTTCTATTTTTACCATTTCATTGCTTTTTATTTTATATGTATATAAATAGCATAGCCGTGATTATATAATTTTAGTGAGCGCAATGCAAGATTGTTTAAATATAAAAAAAAAAAAAAGTTGTGTTAGTTACACTACCTATTTATAACTCAAGAACGGTTGGACCGACTTAGGTGATTTTGATATAATTAAATTCCATTTAATTTTTCTGTGTTATTGAAGTAATAGGCAATAAATTCGATCTTATCTTATGTTTCTTACCTGTTTCATGTTAAAAATCATAAAATATTAAATTTTGCATTTCCTAGGAGAGTTATTTCGGGGATGCCAATAAATTGCAGCAGTTTTAGGCAAATGAGTTCTGCCTGAGAGGATTAAGGATTACGATCCGACGGCTAAAAGAACTAAAAACCCGGTTCAAAACCAACCTGCTGCGACAAAATGGTTCAAATATTATTTTCGTCTAGGAAATGAAAATTATTAAACACTATAGCAGTTTGTTAAAATAATTAACTTTGAATTCGAGCGGGTTTCATGCTTCGCGTCGAGTAAAGAAACAAAGAAAACACAATTTTTATTTTTCTATTATAAGAAGGATAATTCACGTTTATTCATTACCAACGGCAATAATAAATTAAAACTATAAGTGTATCACAGTAAGAACTGAGGTGCACATAAACTTTAAGCAAATATATTACATCAAGCCATTACCTAATAATAAAAATGTAAGTACCCGATATGAAAATAAACATTCTCATTTCATCGTAGCTGGTCATTTTGCTGACGATTCGTTTAAAACCTTCACGGAGTTTCTGACACGAAATAAAAATATGTAATAAAACCGTTTTATTTGAACGTTAATGAGTTTCAAGCTCGACCACAGCCTGGTGGTGGATAAACCCCTACTAAGGATTCTCTTAAAGAACTTATTTCGTTTATGAGAAGAATCGAACGATATTTATATTATTTATTTGTATTTTATTCTATATTCTATCCTTTTCTGTAGCGTGCTTAATTTACTGTGCTGAAATAATTATATAAGCATTATTTAAACATTTTTTGTTGATTAGTTCTTGACCTACCAGAAATGAAAGTTCCTTATAAATTCTTTAAATAATTTTTGAATATGCTAAATCATTTCGGCTACTTATTTTAATAACTTACATGAGTATGAGTTCTTTCCGTGGACAGCGTTGGTTGAATTCTATAAAGTGTGAACTTTTGCCCCAATAATATATTTTAATTTTCTCAAACGTATCTTTAACTAAGCAAATTTTTAATTCTTTGAAAAATATGTTCTACTACCGGATTTTTTTTGTTTGACATTAAGCGTTCGAAAACTCATAGTATCCCTCCATAAAAACTGCAACGCAGCTTGATGAGAATGAAGCCTCCAGCACACCGGATGCGTATTCGTACATGTAAGCGTAGACGTGCATGTACCACTGAGTTGTAATGTATGGGAATGTATTAGACAGGACACACTGCTTGCGTAACGTGACGTGCGCGTGCAGTGTGTCCTGTCTAATACATTCCCATACATTACAACTCAGTGGTACATGCACGTCTACGCTTACGTGTACGAATACGCATCCGGTGTGCTGGAGGCTTAAATCTTTTTGCATCGTAAAGGTGATTTAGCAGAGAAATTAATAAGAAACGCCCCAAGATTGATTAGGAGTGAAGCTACAAGATGCTCAGGTTTAATGACTGCGAGTTTGTGATGCTACAAGCTGAAAGGCCGTAATTACTGGAGATTATACCGATGACAGGCGGTTTTATACTTAGAGTGCTTATAAAGGAAGAATTCGTAATACCCATGTTGATAACTGACTTCAAAAGCACCATAGGATAAAAAAAATAATTCCGTTTAGTGCACCAAACCAAACGACACTGGCGATGGTCTGCCTACGACGCAGAAGGTTCCGGTATCGATTCTCACACTCGGAACAAAAATTTGTACGATCTTGAGATTTTTGGGTGTTCTATAAGTATGATAAAAATATCTATTTATATATGTTTATTCCATGAAGTAAATCAGATTATATCGTACCTATAACTTAGAGCTTACCACGGGGCTAGATGTTGCTGTGTGAATTGTCCAGCAATAAGTGAAATTAGAGCACCAACGTATCTATCTTCATCCAAATTTTTCAGTATTTTTGTTGACATTTATATCTTGTTTTCGTAAGCGCTCAATCTTCAAAGTCAATGCTGAAATGATGAAGCGAAATCAAGAACAGGGAAAGTGGGCGGTAAATGCGAATAGTACCCTAAACCACAGATTATTCAACCACGGAACCCTTTGATACAGAATCAGGTCAGGCCTTTGTTTTAGAGTTCCGTTCGATTGGAGGGCTGTTTCTGGTTCACAAAGAAACTTGAATGCAGTAAATTCATATCAAAGGAATACTTCTGGTTGAATTGTAAAAGTACCTCGCGGAGAGAAACTGAAAGGTGATTACAGGAAATAAAGTTACCTTATTTACAAAATAATTTAAAAGTTTGCCATTAGACGCCATTTTTGGACGAACACTTAAGTCACTTCTGAAATAACCAAGAATTTGGCTCATGCTAAAGTAACCTAGTTAGCAATACCTAAAGGTAAGCTCGCCTTTACCCTGGTCACGGCTTAGAGCTCATGTGTACTTCAGAATATCTTCAGGATAGGGTATAATAAAATTTGGAAACACACGAGTGAAACTACATCGTATCTTTTATTGTTTCAGTGGCGTAACGGACAAGGATCCGCTGGCAGCGAAAGTTATTCAACAGGTTCTATTCTTGTTCATAGACCACTGTTTTCAAATGGTGATCGCAGTTTAGATGTCAATTCAAATGAATTATTTGGAAAAGACGCGTCCCCAAATAGTGGAGCGTAACTTATTATTATTGTGTCTGTCCGACTGTTAAAATTAAAATTAATTTAACCAACACAATTTTTCAGTGTATTTAGTTTAGCCTACAATCTAGTTTACGATGAAAACGGATATAAAACCTTCCGTATGTTTCCAAGACAGTCTGTGTACGACTTATTGGAGTGTTTTCCTTTAAATTCGGGACGGACGTGACCCGGCGGGACGGGACGGGACGTGGTCGGGGCGAGTTATGGCCTAACTTCTAGGAGCTCGGGTATTATACGCCATAACTGTACTTACTGAGTTGGTATATGTAGGTAGAGAGTTTGTAATAAAGTATTATATTCAGTGCTAAGGAATAGTAAAACAAACACTGCGATAAAATGAAATGAAAAATGAATGGGAGTGAATAATAATTATTATCGTTTCATGCGTTGGACGTGTCTACCTTCTTGTTTACCGTTCGATGTTTTTACTTCTGACTTTGTATTAAAAGGTGATAAAAAGTCAATAGATTAATCAATCTTAAACAGCAAAAATAGTAATGCACACTTTGAGCGCGAGTTCGTAGAATCAAAAATTCAGAAATGTTCCCAACTTCAAAAACAAGATGATAGATGAACTCAACATCCCAATCCCATCCATCTGAAACTTGGCAAGGAAGCGCCGCGTTAAGATAACCGAAACGTTAATTTATTATTTACACTACATTAAACCCCGACTTCACCCATTCACTGAGGCAGATGCCATAACTTGCTGATAGAGTTGTATTGTTTTTATGAATGCTTTTTAGTGCTAAGCGTTATGTGTCTATAAAATGTTATGGAAGCTTGCTTTGCTATTCATGGAAGGGTGAAGTATTTAGTACACTGTAACAATAATTTACTAATAATTTAATTTAATAATAACCAATCCGTACATATTATGGAATACATACATGCATATATGTACGCGACTGCTAAATCGGTCACTTCTGAAACAGAGATCCTTGCTCGGTCAACTAGTGATTAACTAACCTAAGTTTAATGTTACACCAACCTTTCTCGAGAGTAGCCTACTCCATCTTTAGATGAATATAACTCTGATTAACTATGTAATTTCATCAATCATTCGTATTTCTTCATTTTCATTTTCATCCTATTTAGGATCTATGAATTTTCGTTTTATTTTTTAATCGACTAACTACGGATTTATAAACGTTATCTATATGTAATAAAGATTTTTTAATTTGATGATTGGATGGGCTGATATAAGAAATCTGAAATAGAAAAAACGCGAGCAAACTTCAGTGTGATTAGTTTCTAAAATGCGGACAAACTCGCGAGCTACAGCCAGTTGTTAATAAATAGGTAACCCACTTGTCTCAGAAATTGTTTCCAACATTTGAAAACTCGAAGTGCCTTTTAATTACCAAAACTCTGGCAGGGAAGTTTCAATTTCGGAAGTTACTGTTTAGAGTCGTGACAAACGGGAAACATTGTAATAATACGACACTAGACTTTTATCTCAAAGTTTTGGGTTTCGAAATAAAATCGAGTTCGAAAAACTCGAATTTATTACTCTAAATACCTACGTATATTTAACAGCGAAGGAAATAATGGGCTCCAGTAGTTTAATTGTAGTTATAATAAATAATCTAAGCAATCTTATAACACACACAAACTACAACTTCACGGAAATTTTATATAATTTGTTGGTTTTAATTTATTATTATTACATATTTAATAATTATGTTTTAAATATTATTATTTAATAATCATGTACTGCAAATAAATAACAATTACATTATCTACCTACCCATTAGTCGCTCGTTTGCACTTAGTTGAAACTCAGCTGGACTTTGAAAGGAAGTGAAACTCAGCGCAATGATTGATGGCATAGAACTGAACTTACCAAAGATTTCCAGTTGCCCTTCGAGTTTTAGAGTTCCTTATGAGTTTCTGCACGGAATACAAATCATATGAAGTCGCCTGGAGTTCGGAAAGTGGGACACAGTTCTAACTTTTACGGATACCGTACAGTGGATTTGAATACTGTGATTTTTGAGCTTTTGATATGAAATAAATAGAACAATATTATACTGTTTGTACCCGTATTCCCGTATATTCTAGTAAAATCTGTTTGGTCATTTCAAACAAAGTCACATTAAAATTACATCTTGTAGATTTGTTTCATTATGATTTTTCTTTGAATATCTACAATCAACGCGTATGGTGTAGGTAAGCATTGTGGGCATTGGTTAGATAGGTACTATTAATTAAGTATTTTTATAACAGTTTTATATATTTATTCTCTTCAAAATAAAGAAAGAATCTTCCACAGATAAATAAGCTTCTAAGTAAACCCTTATAAACATCGGCAGCACGCGTGAAATTTCCTAACTTATTTACTGCATGAGGAGTTCAACACCACTTTGCTCTTAGTTAATAATCTGGGAATGCACTCGGTGTGAACTTGCCCTTAGTTCGCGTATTTTGATAATGTTTGTCACCTTGTTACCTTTGTTTTGGCAAGATATAAATAAATATAATACAGGGTTCGATAAATAAAACTGTTATCGAAGAACTGTTGTTAATAATGATAGCTAAGCCAAGGTACAAAAAAAAATAGATTTTTGCTCACATGAGTTAGGAAAGATATGAATTATTATATCTTTAACCTTTAGACTCCAAGTGTTTCACTCCACATAAAGAAGGAGTCACTGCAACGTATTTAAACGTTTCACAAAACCGTTCTACACATTTACGGCTATCCAAATTGTGGTTTAAGTTTAAAATAAAATAAAATCCATTTATTTCTAGCTTAAGTAACAAACAAAAATAGTAAATTTTATTTAAAACATGCACTACAAATTTTAGTTTGAGCACCCATCTAAGAGCGAAGGTCTTTTCCATCAGCTAGGTTATACGCTAATTTGTGTCTAGGTATGATAGTTTGCAATAATCTCAATCTTGCTTTCTAACTTATAGATGTCAAAATCACAAATCACTTAACTACCTATAATTCTTAAGCTTGTATGCCACCCACAAGGCGATTAGCACTAAAGTCTATCATCCACTGACAGTGTGTAATTGAAACTTGGCAGTTATTAGTGCGTAGGATGTCTGTGAAACTTTGCTGGAACACAGCCTTAATAGGTCTTTACCATTATCCACTGTTTGAAATCGATTAATAACAAGGAGAATATTCTTAAATTCAAGGTTTTATATTTCGGTGGGACATTTTATAGAAAAATTGAGATAAAATATTATTCTTACCTAAATAATATGAAGTTGCTATATTTATTATCATTGTTTCTTTTGGTAACCACATATTTTATATATAGGATGTAATTACACAACAATGGGACTACGAGAAACAGTTGTCCCTCGTGGTCCCATTAATGGGACAAAATCCTGGGACCACGAGAAAACAGCGGTTTTTTATAGGCTAGAGTATGTAAACAAACCTAACCTAACTACTTTAATACTTATAACTTCCTTAAATAACTCTTTCACAACATCTTTGCACTCTAACACGTAATAGGATTTGAATGTAACGTTAAAATGTATAGTTTAGTTCAGCGTACCGCGATAATAGGCTTTTTCGACGCAATCTGACGCAAGGCTCTGTATGAGGAAGGAGATTACCCTTTATGTTTATAAATAAAAGGTACAAGCTTAGTTTACAGGAAGGTAGGTTACAGTAGAAGTGTGGTGTTGTCCTGAGAATAGTATCACCCGATCTCATCCAGCGGGTTTCTTCCATTGACTAAGACTCGTTAGAGCCGTGTTGGCTAATTACACACAACACTTTCATTCCGTAGGTGAAACTTTGAAAAGTTTGAAAGATAATTAATGTGTGTTATTCACTAATCCGACCTAAGCTAGCGTGAAGAATTAAAACATATTTAGAACCAGCAAAAATAAGTGGATCTTAGCCAAAAACAGCATGAAATCCAGCAAAGATTCTCAGCCAAAACTATTGGCAAATAAATTAACTAAACAAAACAATAGCGCGAACATTTATCATTCACAACTGGCTTGCTCTGTACACTTGGGGACAGAATAACCGAGCTGAAATGGCTGGTACCACGCTTACTGCACCCTAGTGTACCATGAGGACTCCGCTTAGATTTCATGCTATGTTGCAGGCAAAGTAAATGGACAATGGCCAAAGTTACTAGATTATGAAATAGAAATATAACAAAAAAATATTGATATAATATAATAATATAATATAATTGTAATCGGGAGTGAACGGACCGGGGGTGTACGGGACTGGGTGTGAACGAAACTAACCCATTGAATTGTGTGTAATATACCTATGTGCTTATATTGTATACTTATATTGTATATTTTGAAATACCTACATTGTTATAAATTCAAAATTTACATATCCATTATTTTACAGGGGTAAATATTTTGACATCTCATTTTAAGTGAACAATCGTAGTTCTTATGAGGAATGTTTTTAAGCCTAATCGAACCCGCAAACTCTTCGTCATCGCAAGTGGACGGTCGTCCGCTACGCCACAGAGGTCGTCAACTACCTACTACTATTGAAAATGATGAGCCACAATTCCTTTCCATTAAAAATCCTCGCGCGTCGTTGGCGTCGTCCCAACTAGGACTCTGTTAATAACTGTAACGAGCGCTTTAATTGAAGATGGCTCTTGTACTTGCAGTTCGCAGATGGGACTGTAGGTTTGTGGGACACTTCGGTAACATTACCGTTGGTTTAGGTCATTATATCGTTACATATCTGATTTAAAAATCGGATATAAAAATCAATCAATGCCATTTTTCCATCTAATTTTAGAACTCAAGAACGGCTGGCCCGATTTGGTTTTATGGTTATAAAATCCTTGTAGTAGCCCAGGGAAGTCTTAAAAGGTAAGAAAACGTGGGAATAAAGCGGGAGAAGCCACGGGCGTGTCAATGTCGCTAATCAATAAATTACTTGAAATTTTACCTACTTAAGTTTTCGTCTTGAATTTGTTGTACGGTAGTTCTCTTATATCTTTGGGAATTCTGTTATATATTTTTACACATATTACTATTTAACTAAAAGTAATTTATATTGCTAAGCAAGAACACGTTATCAGAGCAGAACAGGTAATTTAAAATCCGACCGAGGATCCAGGCGTGTTAATATTACAGGGTAATCAACTGCTGAATATTACAGCGGCCGTGTCATTTCACGAGCATGTGTGTTGCCGGCCAAGTTTGAAGCTGGCATTTCATTAAATGACTGGTTTAGATGAACTAAGCAGTGAAAAATACTGTGAAAACATTGTTTAAGTTATTTATAAACTGTAGCTTAACCTAAAATTATTAACGAGATGGTATGATTTAGTGAACACTTGGTTCACGATGGATGTGAAGTAACTTAAAAAATAATTTAAATCCTATGCAAGCCTTTTCTGGAAATCCAATAGAGGTCCAGCATCGATGTTCGACGGCTGAAATGATGATGAGATGTAAATGTTATTGTTCTAAGTCTTGGAAAGAAAGTTAGATACTTAAACATAGGTATTTGAAATGTCAAACAAGTAGATACTGTTTCCAGCAAAAATATGAAACGCCAATTCCAAGTAATCTTCCCACTTGGTCAGCTACTTACACGTAAAACTGTAAATGAGTTCCCGGAATTCTGTTATGAAGGCAGCTAATATTTTATGTAGCTCGCTTTTCGTTCGTTGATTGTTTTCCTTCGCACCTGAAGGGTTAAAGGAACCGTAAAAAACCTTGGAGCCCGAAAGTCAATCCTACGATTTAACCTTTCAAAGTATCGTTGTTATTTAGTTACAATAACATATTACTGGAGAACCAAACTCCTATAAGTATCTATATATACTCGAAAGTCGTGTTTGTAACGCTATTAATAACTCAAGAACGGCTGAACGGACTTTTCTGCAAATCAAAAATCAGAAATGTCTCTGATTAAGCATGATAATAATGATGATGATCAAGCTAATTTCAAAGGCGAAATTGAAAAGGATAAGTGAGAAGCTAATATTTTGATATTTTCAGGATCGGCAGTTTGACTCCCTCTTGACCCATTTAAGCTGCTATCATTCAGTTCAAGCGCCATTTTGAATGTAACAATTCAAACTCAAACAACCTGAAGGTATCTCAATTAAAAAGTTTCACAAATCCGAAAATTCACGAATTTCCTTTGAATAAAGTTAAACTTTGTAAAGTTGTCTAATTATCGACGAATTAATAATTTCTAATTGTCTCTGGAAATTTTGGTAATTATTACAATGATCATTGTTTCATTATATTTTATTAGATGTTTCTCAAGGCTTCACTCTCGTTAAATTCGAGGTAACTTAAATAAAATGTAAAATGTCATGTTTAAAATACAAATTAAATACCCTAAGATAAACCACCCGTAGAAGATAGTTCTTGGGAACTTGTCCTTCATTCCTTCATTTCAGTGATCGGCTACAAGTTAGCGTCCGTCCGTGAGTCAGACCAATAGCCGTCAGTGGTCAAATTATAACTTTCCACAGTTAAGGTGCATTCCTTGCATTTTCAGAGAGATATAACTGCCAAGTCATAAGAGTTGGCGGGCTGTGATCTAACTTGTGTTAGCTAAGTAAGAGAATACATCGCAGGAAACCTAAAGCTAGTAGAAACATAAAAATTGTTTAGGTATGTATATTAATTCTTATAATTTATTAAAAGAAAACGAAAGATATTGTTTTATATAGATATTCCGATAAGAGCTCCGTTTCAGTTTAATTAAAGTTTTAATCTAGTTTTAGAAATGTTATACAACAGCAAGATCACAACGTAACCCTTGTTCTCAAGTGCGTTTAATCTCGTAAATAGGCATTTCCATTTATTTATATTGTAATAAATAATTAACTCTCAGCGGCATAGTATGGATGTATCAAACGTATTAATTTATAACTACAAATAACAAGGACTTAGTACCTTATGAACCCTCTAAAGTTTGAAACCGCTTTTCTTCGTAAAAGATAGTTTTATCGCTTGTGACTTAGACCAATAATGTAAACTAGAACTTTTCCAATAAACGTTACGGGTGTCCCTGCGGTGGCTGCATTGTGCCCTTTGATTAAAGACCCTAAACCGCTTTTAACTGGTTTTAATCTTTTAACCCTTGCTTTTGTTCAATTGGTTTGGGCAGGTGAAACATGGTAGAACATTCTTTTGTTAGATTTTAGCCTGAAATTCTATTCTAAACTCAATAAAAGGGTTGTGAGTGAATGTTTAAGTGGTCAGTTTTCATTAGGTTTGGTTTAGGTTTGTTTGGATATCTGTAAATTTGAGACGTGTAATAATAGCCTCCTTTAAAACAATTAAATAAAGTGACAGCAATTTTAAAACGCTAATTTTGCTTACCTCATAATCTACGCCCACTGGTGCTTTTACTTGAGGGGAAAATTTCCCCAACAACCTACAAAACAATTAATAAGAAAGTGAACAAAAATAGAATCACCGAAAAAAACTGGGTTACCAACAGTTAATGAATACGAAAGTCACAAAAACAATTAAATAGAAAAACTAATCACGTCGCGCGACTTTGTCAGAATCTCATCAAACACCCGATACTGTGTCAAAACAAGTTCACAGGAAAGGTAATTATCTGGTGGTACAAATCAGCAGCAATAAGCAACTACATCTACAATCCTTCTTAAATTATAAATGTGAAAGTTTGTTATAATGTATAATGGAGGGATGATTGATTTTGATGAAACTTCACAAAAATATAGCTTACAATATCAGAAAAACGAATAGGCTTTTTATTGCAGGAATATCCACTGTAACACGCGTAAGTCCATTTAAACGGGGGCAAAGCCACGGGTGAAATACTTGTATAATATACGAGGATAATCACCCAGCTAAAAAGGCTTAGGAGTAAAAACTTACAGAACTTACAAGCACTGCCTTGAGTGAAATTCGTAACCTACCCCTATAACACAAAACAATGTGATCAAAAGATTTTTGATCATTAATATTATTTTTAGCCTCCGCCGCTCCCTTGCACCAAACAGACAGCTACACTTACTTACTTAGTATACATTACAGATCGTTTTTTTCTATTCCCGACACGCGACACCGTCCACTGTCGAATATTATTTTCCTCGTTAGCAACGCGATACCAATATTCGAGTATCGATGTCTGAAACCTTAGAAAAAGCATTAAATTTTTACGTGCGGTTCTGACAGGTGTGATAGAGTTATACGGTTGTACTACCGGGAAGGTATAACTGGTAGTTTGAGGCATTTTCAATCTTATTTCATAGGTATACGGGTGTGTAATGAATTAGGTAAGGTGTGTAAGAGCTGTGTTGGGTAATTTTGAAACTTCAGAATGAAAATAGAGTGTACCTACTCCCACTAAGCCAACACGGGTCAACCTAAAAATAAATAAAAATAAATATATAAATATTACTGGACAATTTTACACAGCGACATCTAGCCCCGTGGTAAGCTCGAAGCTTGTGTTACGGGTGCTAGAACCTCCCTGGTATATACCAAATTCCCCAAGCAAATTGGTTATTTTGAGACCCGGTTCCCAGTAGGTAGTTGGTTCTTTTATAGCTTGTGATGATAATGTATTTCACTATAATTTACAGAACGGAAACAGAACTAGGTATTGCATACAACAAACTAAGCAATCTTCAAACAAAAGAATAATTTGCAAGCCACGCACACACACTACACACAGGATATTGGCGAACATTCCTAAGTCGAGTCTACAATAGCTCCAGCGTGTACACTGATTCGAAGGTAATATTAATAACATAACTACACGAGAAACTTCCGTGATTGTTCCTAGAAACATGGATGGTGTACGAGTTGGTATTGAATTGAAACACTTGCTGTTTGGAAATCTGATTTAAGTTTAACATCACACGAATCATTACTTCATATCGATATAACATTGAATGAATGGAATACACTCTATTGAGCTGGTCTAAGAATAGTTCCATTCTAATTTCTTCTGCGGGTTATTAAAGCGATTAAATTTATTTATAATAATACTTACCAGAAAAGACATACACCAGTATGTCATCATTAGAAAGCCACATTAACATACTCGTAGGCAATATTTATTGCTAAAAAGATTAGGGTTCCTTACTAAAACTAAATAGCCTATAAGCTATTTTATTATTTCGTTATGTATATCAAAATAACATATAGGCTACTTTTGACTGCAAGAAAAAATGCGGGAAATTCTATTAAACGCGGGCAAAGCCTCGAGCGGAAACCTAGTACAAAATAAACCCAAATTCCATGGCTTAGAGCTCATTTCTATCACGAAACAAGCTAAAGTGAAGCAGCCACCAACCGAGGTGAATACTAATTGTATAGAAATAACTTTAAACTATTCGGTATTGGTAATAACAGTTTGAGAGATTCTGTTTCTGGAATCTTGGAAAACACACCCGATATTAATACGCGCGTTTCATGTAGAAGGGAATTCACACGGCAGTTTTAGGTAAGATTAAACTATGTTCCAACTATTATTAATATTATATGTAATTATTACAGTATAACTAGAATTATACTATTGACCGGGCCTGAAAACTCGCATTTTATAGATTTTCGTATAACACCTGTTGTAAAACCTACATTTGTAAATGCGCTATGATATTAAAAAAATATATTTAAATCGTAGATCGTATAATACACCTTGTACGAAGACGTATAACGTTGCGTTTTCCGATGCATGGCCAAATTCGATCACTTTTCAGTCTCATCGGCCTTTTCTATGCGCTATATGGCCTGCCCATTCCCATTGCCATCATCCGCTAATCCGCTTTTCTGATGCGATCATAGAAACTCTGAAGATCGAAATTAAACATTACCTAATCCAAATTAAAATAGGCATTCTAGAATTGTGAATTATCCGTAAATGGCAGTAATATCCTGAATTCCTCTCGCTCCGGATCTCCGGCAGTTAGAGCAACATTGTTTTTCATTTTAGAGTTATTGCCGGACAAATTGGCCAAATAATTCCTAATTGAATTCATGTTTATGATGGTTTTATCATTTGTTTTTCAGAAGCTTGATTTTTGAAAAGATTGAATTGTATATTAGACCAGTGCAGTTAGCTTCAAAAATGGTCAAATAAGGAAAAAAATAGTAGTAGAATGAAACCCATTAGAAAAGGAGGGGAATATGATAAAAATGAAAGGAAAAATAAATTACGGTCGATCTGAGTTCGGGAAGTGGGAGGGGGTGGGCTTTTAAGGGGAGAAAATGGTTTATCTCGATTTGCGGTGAAACTACTAGTCCTATGAAAAAAAGTTTTATGGCAAAGTTGTAGGTAATAAAACGATCTACAACTTTTAATTCACAACTTTTATACATAGCCTCAAACCTTATGTGAAAAATTCAAATAACCAAGTTTTTTGTTTTTTTTATTTATCTTTTTCAAAAATTGTTATTTTTCTACGAAATTTGGTGAAAACTTGCCTATTTATGTCCCAAATACACTGTGATTTATTTGATTGAAAATATTATTGTTTTCACCTTATTTTGACTTAATTTTCAAAAATATAGACTAATTTTCAATCGAAAATTCACGTGTCAAAATATTAGCTTTTTTATAAAAATCGGTGTGCTTTATGTTCATTGAAATCTCTATTTTCTGATAGTTAAAAAAAATATATACATTACGATAGTAAATATTCTCAGAAAATGCACAAAACCGAAACAAAAATTTGTATCATTAGGTACAATTGCATCATAAAAATGTGATTTTTGCAATTTTTATTTCATATAATTGCTTATAATCCGACTTATTGCACATTATACAAACAGATTATTATATTATTATTATTATTATATAGTCTGAAAAGACAAAATCACATTTTTATGATGCAATTGTACCTAATGATACAAATTTTTGTTTCGGTTTTGTGCATTTTCTGAGAATATTTACTATCGTAATGTATATATTTTTTTTAACTATCAGAAAATAGAGATTTCAATGAACATAAAGCACACCGATTTTTATAAAAAAGCTAATATTTTGACACGTGAATTTTCGATTGAAAATTAGTCTATATTTTTGAAAATTAAGTCAAAATAAGGTGAAAACAATAATATTTTCAATCAAATAAATCACAGTGTATTTGGGACATAAATAGGCAAGTTTTCACCAAATTTCGTAGAAAAATAACAATTTTTGAAAAAGATAAATAAAAAAAACAAAAAACTTGGTTATTTGAATTTTTCACATAAGGTTTGAGGCTATGTATAAAAGTTGTGAATTAAAAGTTGTAGATCGTTTTATTACCTACAACTTTGCCATATAACTTTTTTTCATAGGACTAGTAGTTTCACCGCAAATCGAGATAAACCATTTTCTCCCCTTAAAAGCCCACCCCCTCCCACTTCCCGAACTCAGATCGACCGTAATTTATTTTTCATTTCATTTTTACCATATTCCCCTCCTTTTCTAATGTGTTTCATTCTACTACTATTTTTTTCCTTGTAAAAAATTAAAAACCCTGGTCTATATCTAGCAACCCCTCCTGAGACACAGGAACTTCTCTCTTGACGAGAGAGGTTGGATTTTTTTGCACTACGCTGGCCAAGTGCGAATTGGTAAATGTCACGTGTCCTTCAAACTCTTCAAAGTTCTTAGTCTCCTTTCTTTTCCCGTGAGTTTGTGAATGTGGTAGAAGACATCACATAATCTGTATGAAGAACAGAGAGGTAGTATGTTGTAGTATGTAGTAGGCTGTTTCGAGGATTCAGGCAAGTGGTCCCACGACAAAGCTGGGACTGCAGTCCCAGTCGCCTGATTAGTTTTTTCTTGTTTATTTCTTTGGGCGAGTGGGACTACTCGTAATTTTAACCTCAAATCTATTGTTTAAAGTACAGTTGGCATCATGTCTTATTGTCCTATTGCAAAAAATAAAATACCAACATAATAATAGGAATTTAAAAATCAGTCTTCGCATCGATAAAATACATAGAACAAAATATTCACAAAATTGATATTAAACATTGGTATTTGTTAAAGAATAATAATTATAAATTGAAATTAAATCTATATTAATAATTTCGTGCAGGGGTACGGTAGACTCGATCGAAACCTTATTTAAATAACGAAACATAAAAAAATATTGATTCTGAGTCGACAACATTATATCCGCAAAATTCGGATTATGGAGAATTTCGTCAAATTTCACCCGAGCGTAGCCGGGTTTTCATCTAGTAAAATTTCTTAGATGAAAACCCGGCTTCGCTTCGGTGAAATTTGACTCATAATACACATCTAGGTGCAAAATGTAGATTAGTATTAAGGTAATTAGGTATATTAGTATTAGGCAGGGATCCGTAGTACTTGAAAATCAAGTGATTACTAACAAGCTAATTTTTGGTGAGTAGCTTCGTTTCGATGAGACGTCCATAGATATCCTATACCCAACTCTCGATTGTGGTAGCTAACAGAGATATCAAGGATTAAAAAAATTAAGGATGTAAAACCGGGATAACGAACCACGAAATTTGTAGGACAATATGTTATATCTCAAGATAATTATCTAAATTATATAAAAACATGTTTGTCCTACAAAACCTATGGTTTGATCAAAGAGTCCGCCATTTCGAAAATGTATCGAAAACGAGGTCAATTTAAATGATTACTATGATTACTAACCAGCTGATTTTTTGTTGTATACTTAATTAATATATATAAAATCTAACGGACATATTGTCCGACAAATTTCGTGGTCCGTTATCCCGGTTTTACATCCTTGATTTTTTTAATCCTTGATATCTCTGTTAGCTACCACAATCGAGAGTTGGGTATAGGATATCTTTGGACGTCTCATCGAAACGAAGCTACTCACCAAAAATTAGCTTGTTAGTAATCACTTGATTTTCATGTACTACGGATCCCGGACTATATACTTACCTACTTTATTTTTAAAGAAATTTGAAGGTCTGAGCAGTCCTAGTATCCCATACTTGGGAACTTACAACGGGTGCATTTGCTTATTGATATATCAATAGCGGCCCATCCACTAACGTTAATTCCTGCCGGAATCTACAATCCTTACGGAATGATATATGCATATGCAAGAGCGAGAAAGAATGACGGTATTAAAACCTCGCGTTGCGACCCTTCCCGTCGTGTTTTATTTTATCCCGTCGCTTTTCTGTACAGTTTGCACGACGGGGTAAGTCGGAAGGAATGAGCGTTAGTGGATGAGCCGCTTATTAGTAGGTAATAACTCAAGCTGGTACTATTACGTTTCCACAGCTGGGACACAGGGACTTCTCCAAGGACAAAATAATTAAGCTATGTTTATGTTAACATAAGTCAACATATGGAATTGAACTGAAGAACTGAGTTTTAATTATGATGTTGCTCTCTCTAACACCTGTCGATTGAGCTTTGTACGGCATCTCTAGGCCAAGCCGTTTCAGAATTATGGCAGTTTAAAGTTTGACAGCTGTCATTGAAAATGTTGCTCTCTCTAACACTTGTCGATTGAGCTTTGTACGGGATCTCTAGGCTAAGCTGTTTCAGAGTTATGGCAGTTTAAAGTTTGACAGCTGTCATTTTGACAAATGTCATCTAGACACCTATCAGTTTATAAGTTAAACTGTTTCAAGGATAATCATCTTAATACCTTAGGACAAAATACATACTTCGTCATCATCATGTCAGCCGTTGGACGTCCACTGATGGACATAGGCCTCCCTTCCCTTAACGACCTCCAGGTATTACGGTCGGATGCAGCCTGCATCCACCGTGAACCAGCAGCCTTAACAATATCATCGAGCCATAAAAAGGAAACTAATATTATTTTTCTGTGGTTGAATCGGCCAATATCAGACGTTTCGTTTTACATATTCTAAGTTCTTTGTGATTGATTCTTATGGGGCGACGAACGTAATGTGTCAATTGGCGAGGCGTATCTAAGAAACGGAACGTGCTTGTTGACACCAAAAATTGTTTATTATTTGTTTTTTATTGTTTAATTTGCAGTCGGAATTTAACGAAATTCTCCATAATACGAATTTTCCGGAATTATGTTGTCGACTCAGAATCAATATTTTTTTATGTTTCGTTATTTAAATAAGGTTTCGATCGAGTCTACCGTACCCCTGCACGAAATTATTAATATAGATAGAAGATATTATAGCCCTCAGGTGTTAAGAGTAGAATACCTGTTTTGAAACAAAAGGGCAGTCCTTTATGGATATCCTTGTTTTTAGGAATCATTCGCATAATTATAGTTCTTATGACATTCTTACTAAAAAAATACAATAAAATAAATCCTGAGTTATGTGATTTGATTTTGCTGTTAACTGTACATTAAAGCAAATTGGGTATATGGTCCCAGTCGACCAATTCAAAAATGTGTTCAGGCGTCTGGGACTGCAGTCCAAGTTTTGTATGGGCCCACTTGCCTGTGTCCTCGCTGTTTCAGCTGGTTTCCCGGAGTAATGTGCCGTGCTATTGACGTGGCAAGTGTTGACATTCAGACTACACACAGATTCTAAGATTGCTAGATCAGTAAAAGATAAGATAAGATTTTTAAGAACAGAGGCTGTAGTTTCAGTTTCAGTATCCCATGCTATTTTTATTGGATGCCCTCCTTATTATACAAGTATAATATACATATCAGCATATCAATGCAGCATTGATATGCTGATATGACACATCTGCAAGATTGGAATTATAATCATCATCACCCCATATTTACGTTCCTACTGCTGAGACACAGGCCTATATCTATGTCTACGTCTACATGTCCTTCAAAGTTCTCAGAACATGCTGGTTTGCTCACAATGTTTGCCTTCACCGTTAGAGCACGAGTTTTCATAGCTAACATAATAAATATATTCAAGAATAAAAATCTAGCCAATCATTCTATTCTTCGGTTCATATTCAGTGAATTGCAAGGTATAACATAGAAGACACAATTCCAATTGTTTTCTATATTTTTATTTATAAAATCGATCGAACTCACAAAGATGTACAAAATTATATCTCCGTGAGTTGTAAGAGCAGAGGAGCGACAGCCGGATTTGTTCCGGTTATTTCCGTCGTTCGGAAACGTACCCACTGCCCGGTCCGGGTATCCGGGCCGGTTCGCTTCGCTCCGAATGTCCGATTGTTATCCATTTAGTAGTTTCATTATTTCGGTCTACTTGCTCTGCGACCGTTTGACAGCAAAGATTTGGTACTTGAATTTCGTGAAATAAATAATATTGGCTAAAAGTAAATTTAGAAAGCTAACAAAGATTTATATCAAGCATGGAAAAGGCATAATCACCCCTATTTACATTCCCACAGCTGGGACACAGAGACCACGCTCTGACCTTCTTTTATGATTGATTATGGAGAATTTCGTCAAATTTCACCCAAGCGAAGCCGGAAGCTAAAACTAATTTTATGATCACTGCTAGCTGATGAATACAATAAACGTTTTGATTTGATAGACCAAAAAATGGTTAGGCAAATGTCAAATGCCTTTTAAATTCTTCTAAGTTGTTTTATCTCAATATTATTACCGTTTAAATAAACAAATAGATGAAGAGTGATACACGTAAAATATTTTGTTTTTGAGAGAAAATGTTAACAAATAAAAATTTGGAAAAATGTTCTGTGGTACTCGTACAATATACTTAAATATTATAGTCCTCCATTATGTAATGCGAATATTCGTCTATTTTCAGTATAGTTGAGCATTTATCGGGTAAACACGTCCTCTCCATTTACAACTACATCCGGTAATGGAAGTGTGTTGCCAACATGGCCGAATTGCCTGATTTATGGGGAAACACATCGCCTATGAATTGGGGAAAATTATACAGCTATCGAATATGATTTAGGTCAGGGATTTGTTTTATTATTCAGATCTATTTTATTGGCATGTTTTGGTGTCCCTATGATATTTTTTATGTTAGGTTATTTAGAATCTGTTTAGTCGTTGGACATTCACTCTTAGGTAGTGATTTTCCTTTCAGATTTTTTGTAATTTCGACCTGATAGTGGCATCTATCATATTCATTTATATTCATATTCATATAATTTATTGTCACACATGAAACACATAAAATGTAAATATAAAATTACTTAATATTGTGCACTAGGTATGACTCATCTTTATCATATCATGGAGCAGGTTTCATTAATATTCCATCCAAAATTTGTGAAAATTTGTAAATAAATTTCACTGATGCATAAAGACCTGCTTATCTGTGGAAAACATACAATGCTTTTTGTACCGTACGAAATAAGTTACATTGTTCTGTTCACAAATTGAACGGTTCTGACATAAGACGGTGTCTTTGATAAGCCGATACGACATGCAGACATTCATTGAATAACGTTGCAAAATTTATATTTTGTATTATAGACCTTTGTTTACATGCGTCAATGCGTATTTAGTAGATCTAAGATATTCGAACATTGTTCTATTGCCTTTATTTAGTAGTAGTTGTATTTATTTAGTATTGGAATACGATTTGCTAAGTAGCCATGAGAGGCAGGCTAAAAATAAGATGGATGGACTGTGTGAAGTATGTCATGTGTGAGAATGGAGTAAGTGTAGATATATGACGGCTGACAGACGAAAATGAAATGAGAGAACGTTGTGTGACGTTAAGCTAGTTTTATTAACTACCTAGTTCGTTCGTTCTTTCTAGGAGGTAGTGGTCGTATCGGATCGTATAAAGTAGAACCAACCATCCACGTAACATCCGGGCCCAAATCTTTCATAGCAAATTCCGTCCCAACTGTCTCGTACAAAGCATGTTCACGTCAAAGTGTTCCGGCCGCTCAATGACTGCGAGCGTCGCTTTGTGGCGTATCTTCAGGAAGCTCTATTGTGTGTGAAAAATGTGCAATCTATGTGTTGTGCCTAAAATTTGAGAGGTTCGAATCAAATATCGTGTGTATCGTGGAATTTTGTTCAATTTTATGAATTATTCCGTAGTAAAAGCCTTGTTGGATAAGTGGAAGAACATTTGACTTATATTCCGAAGATCGGCGTAGTGTCGATTGTACCATTGATTAGTACCATCAATGGTACAAATGACACAACTTTGTGTCATCTGTACCATTGAAAAACATACAAGTTTATACCGTGTATTTACTCGTGAAAAAAAAACAAATTAAAAGTAATAATTTCGTCTCAATCTTATTTTATTATATTTTTTTATTAGTTTACAAAACAGAATAAATTACTTACAACTCGAGTAACTCGATTAATTATTACGATCTAGATTTTATACAAACATGTAAACATAACAACATTATAAAAGTGTTGCAATAATAACAAAATTGTTTGCTGAAAACTATTCCTGAAAAATAACAAAAATATTTAATATTATTATTATTAATATTATATTAATATTATGATATTTAAGTTTAACAGCTGTCATTGAAAATGTTGCTCTCTCTAACACCTGTCGATTGAGCTTAGTAAGGTATCTCTAGGCCAAGCCGTTTCAGAGTTATGGCAGTTTAAAGTTTGACAGCTATCATCGAAAATGTTGCTCTCTCTAACACCTGTCGATTGAGCTTAGTAAGGTATCTCTAGGTCAAGCCGTTTCAGAGTTATGGCAGTTTAAAGTTTGACAGCTGTCATCGAAAACGTTGTTCTCTCTAACACCTGTCGATTGAACTTTGTACGGGATCTCTAGGCCAAGCCGTTTCAGAGTTATGGCAGTTTAAAGTTTGACAGCTGTCATCGAAAATGTTGCTCTCTCTAACACCTATCAATTGAGCTTAGTAAGGTATCTCTAGGCCAAGCCGTTTCAGAGTTATGGCAGTTTAAAATTTTACAGCTGTCATCGAAAATGTTGCTCTCTCTAACACCTATCGATTGAGCTTAGTAAGGTATCTCTAGGCCAAGCCGTTTCAGAGTTATGGCAGTTTAAAGTTTGACAGCTGTCATCGAAAATGTTGCTCTCTCTAACACCTATCGATTGAGCTTAGTAAGGTATCTCTAGGCCAAGCCGTTTCAGAGTTATGGCAGTTTAAAGTTTGACAGCTGTCATCGAAAATGTTGCTCTCTCTAACACCTGTCGATTGAGCTTTGTACGGGAACTCTAGGCCAAGCCGTTTCAGAGTTATGGCAGTTTAAAGTTTCACAGCTGTCAACGTAAATGTTGAAATAGTACGGCATCTCTAGGTCCAGCCGTTTCAGAGTTGTAGCAGTTTTCATTTTGACAAATGTCATCTAGACACCTATCAGTTTATAAGTTAAACTGTTTCAAGGATAATCATTTAATACCTTAGGACAAAATACATACTTCGTCATCATCATGTCAGCCGTTGGACGTCAACTGCTGGACATAGGCCTCCCTTCCCTTAACGACCTCCAGGTATTACGGTCGGATGCAGCCTGCGTCCACCGTGAACCAGCATTGATCATTTTCAAGAAAATTTTCAAGTGGCCAAGATATTATAAGCAGAAACATCCAAGAAGGTTTTGTTCCTCAATGAATTGATGGAATTATTTATTACAACTAAACACCCTATTATATTTTTTTATGTATATATTCGATGCAATGGTACTAGCGACACGTGCTAGTGTCGGTAGTACCATTGATGGTACAGATGACACAAAGTAGTGTCATTTGTACCATTGATGGTACTAATCAATGGTACAATCGACACTACGCCCGAAGATCGTGGGCTCAAACCCCAGTGATAATCGCTTTGGATATGGATTTTTGTTCTTAAAAATTATGAGCGCTTTAAAATCACGTCTTATGATCGTCTTCATGGTAAAGTCAAACATCGTCAGGAAACCGGCATGTTCCAAGGACTTTTAAAAGTTTGAAAGTTATGCGACATTGACCAACCCGCACTTGGATTTGGTAGACGTATAAACAAATCTACCATCGTCAATACCAAAACCAAAAACCATTATAAACGAGACTTATTCCGATTCAAATCGAAGTAGAAATAGAGCGGATTCAGCCGCGATTTCTCCGATTCTGACACATGCCACATAATATCCGTATGACAAGCAAGCGCGCTCGCAAACCGCACATTTTATATCCAAGTCCGCGTACAGTGTCGGCTGAATGTACGAGCACTGATACCCGGTAGCGATAGAACTCATAAAATGTGTTTGTTGCGTAAGCGTGTTGTTTTTCAGTCAGGTAAATAAATATGTACATCATCAAAACAAGCCATATTAATTTTGGAATAATCGGGAATGACTTACGTAAACTCAAAAAGATATTATGTTTTCGATTTATATTTGGTATTTTCAAGATCCTGTTACTGAAGCACATAATTATTTTACGTTTCTAAAGACCTCATCAAAGCTTCTCAAATGGGGACAGATGGTCAAATCATACCAACACTCAAAGGTACTAGAAAATTGATTATGTTGTTAGAGCCCTAAAGCGGATTTGCTTCAAATAGTTTTCTTTTTCAAAGGGCTGCGGTAGGCAGGGGAGGTTGGACAGAGGGGTGGAAAATAGGCACAAGAAGTTCATTGTATTATTGAAGAGGTAACTTTAACCCTCGCTGATTGAAGTTATTTTCTAAACAACAGAAAAAATAAAAATATTCCTAAACATTCCCATGTCCGCAGGAAATTCAAAAACTAACTAATGTAGTTAAAAATGAGTGACGCTGCAAAATCGATCCGAAATGATAGATTTCCAGTTACACACATTAATCACATTATAAGCAGATTGCATCCAACGCAAACTTTGACGAATATGTTTTTATAAAATTATCCACGCATCTCGTTCGTGCATTCTTTCCTACTTCAGTCGTAATCGACTATCCATAGTTGTAAAAATAAACAATCCAACCAAAACAGTCACGAAACAGCCAAAACAATATCCAAAAATGTCTCAGAATAGACAACCGAACCAGTTTTGCTTTTATATTTTTAACTCTCTGTTTGATGTGACATCTCCTGTTTATTTTGTCAGTTTGTCCGTTTTAAATATTGTCCATTTTAGTCACACCGACTTAAAATGACTATTAAATATTGTTTAGTCAATGGGTTGTGGCGTTGACTTTCAGTTGATTAGGTTAGTTAATGGTGTTTCGTTTATTTTTAGATTTGGGATCGAGATATTTTTACGATTAGAACGATTTAGTCAATATTATTTTAAATGTTAGTATTTTACTGAGTGAAACCTAATATGTATTTTCCTGTGCTAACAGTAACTTAATAATTTCATCATCATCACCTTATTAACGTTCCCACTGCTGGGACCCAGGCACTTCTCTCTAGAGAGATTAGGCCGTTGAATGGCCTAGTTGAATGACACACATTTGTGTCCAAATTTTTAAAATTCTCAAAACATGCCGATGTTTGCCTTCACTTAAAGTTACTTCGGTATAAATGTCTGACCAGTACAACGAAAAAAATGATGATCTTGGTAATAATTTATGTATAGGTATGTCTAATGTCTCAGTTAGTATCTACTATCTAGACTAGACCTACACGGGAGACAAACGCCAGGCAATAAAAGTTTACAATCGACAGATCCGTGGGCGGTAACTAGTCCGATCTTACAATCCAATTACGCTTTTATATCTCAATCCGTAAATAAAACTACGAGCACGAGCGGTGGCGCTAGCACGTAAATAACGTTAACGTATAACGGAAAAAGAAATGGGGCATATTTTCTAAATTCGAAAATCAAATTCTTATTTCTATCGCACATATTGTTCTTAAACCATTTAATTAAAAAATGATTATTATACAATTGATGAAGCCTAGGCTGATATATCTTTGTTTTGTGAGTGATATTCGTATAATTTATTTGTAAAAAAATTGTACAACAGGGTTTTTTGCTTAAAGAAAGCGTAATGTATTATATTTTATAAGTAATATGATAAATCTAAGAATCGTCTTCTACCAAGAATTATCAACCAACACAATTCAATGAAAAAGCCGACAACAGTTGCGCTCAGTAATTTATTAAATACTTATAGAATATAACAAAATACACTCTTTCAGTATTTTGATATATCAGAGTTATAATCGTCCATTATCAGTTATTTAATTGGCGTAATGACAATGAATACAAATTTAACTCGTGATAGAGGCTTCTACAGAATCTTGGAGAAAGAATTTCTTAGGAGATTTATCTGCGTTCTGTTGTGACTTTTGATGTGATCGTACATTGTAGGAGTCTGCGAGCTACCATTAAATGTTTAATGTGAAAAAAATACGTTTGAAGCATTTTAATAGGTAAGTAGGTATAGGTGGTACAAATACTACTTACTATTAATACTTTATATTATAATACTTTTTGAAGAGAGTTAAAATAAAAAATTTAGGATTATGTAATTGTATCTAAGCGAGAAGGGTAATATCACCAATTTCATCTAATTTGGTAATAACGGGGGAAAATGTTAAGAAATAATACATAATTTCGATAAAATCCACTTTACCCAGAGATGCAGTGAAATTATTTATGTTATATATTATTATTATGACCCAAGAAGTAAAAATTAACAGACAAATTAACGAAAGCGGTTAAACTAAACCTTTAAGCCATAATTTGAGGTTGTCTTTATCTGCACGTTAGTTCAGGGCGCATTGGGGGAAAATGCAATTAATTTCATCACAATAGCTTTCAACCCCTAGTCGGTATGTTGTCTTAATTCGTACTATCGGGCGGGTATTGGGATATAAGGATTTATTTTATTAGTGAGTATTTTATTGGTTTTTATAGTTTTGTGTGACGAATCCTGATTCGATAATAATAATGTTAAGATCAATCTTGTTATACCTGTATAACAAGATTGATCTTAACATTATTACTCAATTCAAATTCAATAGGTATATTTACATACATTTGTAACAATACAACATAGAATAAAAGCTGGTTTGAGCATTTATGTAAAGTATTTTTATCTAAAACAAAGAAAGAAAATCAAGCCCATGTCAACTAGGTACTAAGCAACTACAACTTCCGGAACAGGCCTAAACCCGGAAGCCGGTCCTTTGAGTGAAAACAGGGCATTAAGGCCTCCTTAATCCGGCTTTTAGGAGGCACAGGTGACCGGCCGACCTCTGTTCTCCATTTATAATGTAAATTTCGAACGTTGATGGAACGGTTTGAAATTAGAATGAGTTTATGTTGGTCTAGGATTATAAAAACACATTAATTGTTACCAAACTTTTACATAATTGTAGCATCCAAATTATTGACGTAATATGGGTAATTATTTAATACGGTCAGAATAAAAATCCTAAGAATAATCTTAATCTTTAGAGCAAACGCGTCTTTGACTAAAAGAAATTTCTGTGAAATATGATAATAATTGAAAGCAATTAAAATTGGGTATTAACAATTCAGCATAATAGAATCAAACTCCATAATTGAAAAATAAATACGCAAGTTTTTTGTACTAGAACAAATTATGAATCGTCATGGGGCTGAATTTAATCTATGGAATGCATTCTTAAGAGGCCTTTTACCGGAAATCGCGAAATTGTTCGGTTTTCTCGTCCTAATTCTATGGTTTACGTTAGTTGTTTGATATTACAATTACATCTTTATAATAGTTCGTTTTCTCCTCTACAAAAGTAGTAAGAAACATTTTAGATAACTTGTTTATATATTGAGTAATAATCATTCTCCGGATACATGTTTCGTAAAAAACGCTCGAAGACCTGTTTTCTTAGCTCTAATTTGTAGATTCTAACGAATATGGGCGATCAAACTAATTTTTATTATGTTACGTATATCCTATTCTTCATTTAGAGTAGAGTACATTTTCGTTAAATGCTTTTATTCTAAAGATATACCGAATTTAATATCGACCGAAAATGCTTCGAAACAAACCTCAATAACTCCGAAGTTCTAAATCAATGGGACGTCATATTTATATCAAAATATTTATCAACATTTGCTTAAACTATGATATTAATTTTAATTTGTAGAACGGTTTTGGTAATTTTTTATGAATAAAATAAAACTACCATAATTTAGTAGTTTTTTCATTCCGCCGGCTTTTTCCATTTAGTACCGCGCGAGCGCTTGTCGAGGTCGGACCTATGTCGGTTGTTCTTGAATAAAATATAGAAATATTTCGTAAAATGTCAGTGTGTGGGACTGTCAATTGCTGTAAAAACGCTGTTAGTGTGCGTGTATGTGATAATGCGATACTACGACCGACATAAGTTGATCCGTTGATAACGATCAATTGTTATTTTTATTGATAACGATCAATTATTGTTGTTGCTGGCCTAAGAATTGTACCACTTGTTGCTGGCCTAAGAATTGTACCACATCATTGTCATCTTGTTTAACCTTATTTATTTGGAGGTTATGCTGTAGGATGTGGATTGCATATCTAAAGTTATCTATCCTAATTAAAAAACAACAAGGCAACTTTTTTTGGTGAAACCGTACAACGACTAAATGTAATTATGCCTATGATTTTTTTAGATTATGACTAACTTGCCGACCCGCCGACAGCTGCGCTTGCGTTTTTACGTTATTTACTAGTTTATGTTTTATAGCCTTTTTCGATCATTTTACTATCCAATACTGAAATCATATTTTAAATCGGACCCGCGGTTCCTGAGTAGCACGTTCAAACAATAAACAAGCAATCTCCTCAGCTTGATAATTGTAGTATAGATTTCCATAATATTTATTACAAAGAAAATATTCCGTAATTTTTTGTTCTTATTTTTACCGAGTATCCAATATGTAAACAAAAAATAATGTACCTTTCTAATAAATATATTATTTATTGTAAACATTAAATATGTACCTTTCTAATAAATACAGGGCGTCCCAAAGTTATGGGCCATGGAGGGGAAGTACCTTAAATATCGTAGATAGTGAATTTTGCTCAAACAAGACTTCATTTTATTTTTAAAAGTTAGTAATTCTGCATTCATTGATATTCTAAAAATTACTTGCTTTGTCTGGGAATCGAACCGACTTACATGTAGAAAAAAAATACTCGATTTTTATGATACCAATCGAAAGAAAAGCTAAAAAATAATAACTCTGCTTAAGTAACATAGTATTTTAAAAGAAAGGAACAACGTGAAATTAATTATTTTAATCAAATAAAAAACATGAAACATTTTTTTTTGTAAATTAATTAATTAAATTACTTACTTTTTAAAATAAAATGAAGTCTTCTTTGAGCAAAATTCACTATCAACGATATATATGGTACTTCCCCTTCATGGCCCATAATTTTGGGACGCCCTGTATATAAAATAACACCCCTATTCACGTTCCCACTGCTGGGATAGGGACTTCTCTCTTGACGAGATAGATTAGGCCTTAATTCACCACGCTGGCCAAGTGCGGGTTGGTTTTTTAGGGTTCCGTAGCCAAATGGCAAAAACGGAACCCTTATAGATTCGTCATGTCCGTCCGTCCGTCCGTCCGTCCGTCCGTCCGTCTGTCCGTCCGTATGTCACAGCCGTTTTTCTCGGAAACTATAAGAGCTATAACGTTGAAATTTGGTGAGTAGATGTATTCTGTTAACCGCACTAAGATTTCAGAAAATAATTGAAAAAAAAATCATAAAATTTGGGGGTCCCCATACATAGGACTGAAATTTAAAAACTTTTTTTTAATCTAACCCATACGTGTGGTGTATCTATGAATAGGTCTTCTAAAATCATAACAATGTTTCTAAAACCATTTAATTCTAAACTTAATAGTTTGGACGTGAGACTCTTCCAAAGTGGAAAACAGAGTGTCCCCCCCCCCCCTCTAATTTCTAAACTAAGAGGATGATAAATCTAGAAAAAATATATATTGTACATAACCATAAAAACTAACAACGAAAATTGGTTTGAACGAAATCTATCAAGTAGTTTTTTTATAATACGTCATAAACTATTTCATATAAACAATTGCTGCGGAAGCCTACATGGGCGAGTCCGACTCGCACTTGGCCACTTTTTTTAATATATAAATGAAATATTTTCAATAAGTTCGTAATAAAATAAAAATAAATATAAAGTTCGAAACTACAAAGATAATACCTAAACATAATGATAATAACATGGTATATTTATTCAAACACAAATATACCATCTAACAAAACAAGCAACTTAAATATATATAGGTAATATAATTTATTTGTTTTGTTATAATTAGAATTTGTAATTAGTCCGTTCAATTTAGACTTTCGAACTTACATAAAGTCCCAACATTCGACAAAAAAAAACATTTAATTACAAACCTACACATCAAATTTCAGAAGAATCGGTTTAATAATGAGCCCATAAGATGAGATGAATGAGGACATTTAACTTCAATAAGACTATTTTCAGTTTTATTCTTATATAGATAATTATTAATCATGAATGTTTTAATTTAAAATTATGTACTTAATTGATTTCAAATAATCAATCAGATTTAAAATAAATATTGATATTATTAAGATAAAACATAATTGATTCAAATATTGAAATAAAAATATCCGCCATTTTGAATTTAGGAAAATATATTAAACACCTATCAATTAAATAAAAACATTAATATAATAATTATTTCAGAATGAAACTGAAAAAAATCCACTCAATAAAATGGAATTTATTCGATGCCATTTTCTACAGATCTAAAATAATTATTAGTATATTTGTATGTTTTAGATCGACGAAGTATCAAGATCATTTAGTATTTTTCATAGAATTCGCGTGACGCGCCGGTCACGTGGTGCATAAAATATCCAATTTCGCAAAACTTCAAAAATTTAACAGGGCTCTTAAGCACTTTTTTATTTACTAACCAAAGCACATAAAATAGCTATAAAACATAAAGAACAAACAGCATTTAAACGTCTTTAATATGTGGAGTCACGGAGAAAAACAATAGGTTTTATTTATTTCTTCGTCCCGAATAGAATATTGACTCTAGTGTACCTACCTAGGGTACCTATGTGTTTAAGGTCTTCCACACAGTTTGACGTGCCTCATTACAAAAATATTATTCTATCTCATTTTATCGAACAGCTCTTCTGTATTTTGAAACGAGAAAACAAGAGCGTAATTCAATTAAGTTTTGTAATATTTCAATCGCGTGAGGTAGTTTATAACGTAACTCATTTAATAACGTGTTGCTTTATTGAACATGATTCTGTGTTCTGTAAATTAAAAGCTGTCTCGAGCAGCGATACAACAGAATAATGAGGGAATTTTCATAATCATATTACCCCTATTTACGTTCCCACTGCTGGGACACAGGGACTCTCTTGAACTGCGGGTTGGTGAATGTCACACTGTCCTTCGCACTTTTCGAAGTTTTAGAATAGAAATTTGATTAAAATCAAAACAAAATTAATTTTTAGTTTGTTAACTTTTATAAACATTACTTGACAATTCAGACAGCAATATTTGGCTCCGTAATAAGTCCAAGATTATGTTGCCGGAACATTTTATCAGTAAAGGTAAGTCTGGGAAGCAGCCTATCACAAATTCCCTCCATTAATCACAAAGACAATAATTACAATTCATAATTACAATGTAAGTAATAAATAAATAGCTCCGTTGTAAACGCTTCTTTGGCTCTTTGATCGAGTTATGCATTATTAATGAACATCGACGTGTAATTATAGGCGGTTCTGATTTATCGTGCTGCGGTATGTGCGGAGTGTGTACGGAGCCTTATTGAGATGTCTTTGATTATGAAAGTATATACAATTCTTTATAATGGGCCCCTCATGTGAAAATGAAGGATTCCGTTTCAAACACTTAATAATCACGGTTAAGTGCTGAGAGTCAGTGAATACTAACTTTTATTATCAGAAAATGGTTTTTACGCAGTAGTACATATATGTCACAGAATATGGAACTGTATGAATTGTCCAGAAATATTTATGTATTTATTATTCTAATAAATCCCTTAGCCTGTCAGACGACACCCCTTGAAAGGCATGGTGTGGTACGATTCTTAAAGCATTATCACAAAGCTACTTATTTTATTACCAAGTATAAAAACGAAATATTTTTGTTTTATTATTAACTAAATCAGTAAATATTAAATTCGATGAAACTAAGCCCAAATTTACAGCCAAAGTCCAACATAATGAAGCACTCAATGATCCATATTTCACAATATTTATTGTGACAGTGACACTGCAGTAATTGTCGCCGTATTTTACAAGTCATACAGTAATAAGATATCAAGAATATAAAATACGGAATTTAAGAACTTTCATATTATTTGTTTAATTCTGATTGCCCTAAAACCAATTATATTTAACGATTTTGTAGTGCACGTCTTTTGTCATGGCACTGTAACGGCGTAAATACTATTAACGCATAAAAACGCTTCAAAACAAAACCATAGCCTATTTTTAAAGTTTATTCAGATGTATCTTACTTACTACAATAATTGTTTCGTATCGATTTAATTAATACATTTTTACAATGGATTTTTTGTGTAAAAATTTAAAATCAAGTTGATACTTCATCCATCGCTACGATAAAACAAAACCGCATATACATTATATTTTTAATAAATAAAACTTTCATGTTTTATACCTATGCGCCATACCAATATCCTTACAGTTAAACAAACAATTATCATAACATAAAAAGCCTATGTTATTATTATCCTGAGGTGTCTGAGATTATCAGAACATCAAATTACTGTTTATTGCTCAAGATAAAAGTTACGTGAGGAAAATTAGGGCTTGTAACATACGGAATGAGTTTGCAAATTTCAATATATTGAAGTGAGTTGAGAATACGCCTCATTATAATTAATTTCGAACATTATGATTTTTGTTACCAAAACTAATGTATGAAGGACCAGGAAAAGTTCGCAGATCAGAATTCTTGTTGATAATTTTTGTTTTATATATTTAGCATTAACCATTAGCTAAGCACTCCTAAATTACCCCATATTTACGTTCCTACAGCTGCTAGGACACAGAAACTTTTTTCTAGGGGAGAGGGATTAGATACTCATATACCACGCTGGCGCTGGCCAAGTGCGGGTTGGTATCTGTATATCATACCCGCGACCTTCAGAATTTACATAAGTTAAGCTTTTTCCCCGCTCAGGCAACATTACATGACTGTGATAATATTTTGATAAACCAACTAGCAGATGAACAAATTCAAACAAACACGGAATAAAGTTAAAATATGAATTTAAAACTGATATCATCCATTGAACTGTGGTTGTGGAAAAATGCGCTACAAACTAATTAATATGCGATCTCATTCAATCATTCAACGGATTCACGTTAGATAAATGGTGTTATTGTAGAAAGCGATGTGTCGAGGTGCTTCAACACCATCATTAACCGATTATCCTTCGTCTAGAAACTGGTCAACAGGTTGATGAAGTTGGTATAACACGAGGTTGTTATCTGTTTTATGGTAGAATATTTCAGTCAATAAAAAACGAAACATTTATTTTTATAAAACTTAACAACTTAACAACAATTGTCATGGACATGGCAAAAAGATTACAACTAAACCTAAACTTCTATTAAAGATAATCTAAAAAACAATTAAGTTACTATTTAAATTTAAGATTTTCAGTTTCACATCATATACCTACGGCTTTGAGTAGCAATTCGTAACGTTTCGCTCCACTCGTCAGATATCCACGCTCAATAAAATGGCGCGAGCATTTTTACGTTAATCGAATTATGGTTTATTAAATTGGTTTCGAGCTCGGAATTTCCACATTTTCCGCGGTAATTATACGCGAGCTCACCCTTTACTACCGAGCCCGTTAATGAAGGCATTACGGGTTATTATTTGATCGGTCCAGGTTATTGGGTTATTTTGGGCTCATTAAGTTTTAGTGGTTTAAATAGTTTGAACAGGCATTGTGAATAGTTTAATGTAGCACGTAATTGTTCTATCTGGTAATTGGCACGATAGTATTAAAAAAACAATTTACAATATTATAAAATGTTGTGTTGTTTCAAAATGTTAAATAAATATTTAGGCAAATATTATTTAATAAAATCTGACTTATTATAGTTTGTTTAACAGTTTAACTCTTCTGTAGATATGTATAATTATTTATACGTACGTAACATTATTATTATCCAAGGGCGCTGATGTGTAAATTATTTTTGATTTAGATGTTTTTAATACACTTTTAAAAGATAAATAATGATCTTTATTTGTTTTGTTACCGCATGTGCCAGTATTTCTCCATTAAAGCTAAAAATCAATGAACACGGGTGCATCGATTCCCATCTACACCTACGCCCAATTAAGTATTTAAATCACATTATGTTAATGCGCGTCCTGGATTTACTTGTTTTTATTTATCTAACTAAATAAAAACAAGTAAATCCAGGACGCTTGTATTTGGGTGGCTATCGGGGCCACCCAAATACAATGACACATTTCTGGGGTTTACGTTATAAGTAAATTTTATACATTATTATCTCACTGTAGACGAAAGTCTTATACTTAATTAGTTTGTGTAGCCATTGATGACATATTGATCTAGTACGTGGTGCTTTACTATAAAAGCCATATGAATTGTAAAAATATAGCAAAAATAAAGCTTTTGTTTTGATCGATTTTTGATTATTTTAACCTTTTCTCAATTCATGAAACAAAAACCTTGTTAAGAAAAAGTATTAAATTTATAAAAGTCAAAGTTACATCCATAAATTTTACGTAAAACACATAATTGTTACGTGCAGTATTTAAATAAACTTTTTATTTTACCCATAATGACGATATTTTACCCAAACAAGCGGATTCCAAAAATTGTCTCTGTGGGGAGCTATCTTTTATCAAGGTAATAAAAAGCCAATAAAATGTTAAAACACTTATTTTCGATAAAATAAATACGACGAAACAGTTTGAAAGTACAGAGAAATACCGACAGTATTGAAATAAGTGAATTGTAATAAAGATAACTGACAAAAGGAGGGTAATGGGTTTCTTGTAAGTGGGCAAGTTAACGCTTTTAACTTAAACTTTTATTTTTAAACTTAATCTATATCTGTTCGGTTGTGATGCAATAACAGGTTATTATCATGCTGCTTGTTTTATCTCATAGTAAATTTAATAAATTCGAGATTGGAGTTTTATTTATTTGCAATATAATATAAAATGTATTTTTAGCAATACTGTATGATTGAACTATATTATTAGTTTTTATTGTTGTCAAAGTCAAAATACTTTATTTTAGTTCCTTTTAAATCAAAAACTTTTATTTATAATAAAACAAAGACAAAATTTACATAAAAATTCAGCTTTACAATAATTGCACCGTAAACGTATTTGAAAATATTTATGAGATCGTTCAAGCGCTCTGTAGTAATTGAGTCATCAAATTCACAAAAGGCAAGACGCGTAAAAATTGCAATAATATTTTAGTACTTATTATGTATTGTAATTTTAACTTAAACTGTTCCCAAGATGGTTTTAACAGACTTACTTTCTGCTTATCAAAGCGATATTTTAACTTTTTCTATTGTGAATGAATATTCAACGAAATATGTATGGTTAAAAGATAAAACTCCAGTCACTCCGACCACATGACGTATAGAGGATACAAATCACCTACCCTCGTCATAAAATACGGTATTAAAATGTTTACGTCATCTTTTTTGGACGGTTTTTCAGAGTAAGTACAGGTTATGGGGTTAAAAATCAAATGGTTTCTGGGATTATGTGTTGGAAATTGAAGTACATGCCGTCTCTTTCTCGATGATATATCATGAAAAATTACGAGGATTAAGCAAATCTTTACCGAATAAGACCAACTGAAGAGAGTAAACTATAATAAAGTAATTTTTTTATCGGAGTAATAACACTATTTGTGCCTATGACACACGCTCGTATATATACGGCATGGTATGGCGAGCTTGAAAATTGAATGTTACTTTTCGGACTTAGGTATAGCTTGCTTGTTTGTTTGTCATCTCATCTACAATTTACACCTTTCCAGCAAAATGTAAATAGAATCATGGACAAAACAGTAACCTATGAATGTGAAATGAAGCAAAGAGCAGGAGACAATGTTGCGGGTACACGGGTCAGGCGGACGTTATCGGATGTCGCGAGACTGGCTCGTGACTTACCATTCTCGACGCGTGCGGGACAAGGTACGAGATATCGACGGTTTCAATAGAAGAAAGAACGGAACGTAAGGAATCTAGAAGGGAACGTAAGAATCGGTGAGTTCGCCACAAACAAATTTATCTTCTATGAAATGTCGAAAAAGTTAAATATATTTATACAAATACGTGGGAAATTAAGTCCAATTTAAACTAAAACTTTTGTACACCAAAATTTTGGGCGTCTTACGTATTAAGGAAAGTTTTAATATGATCTACACAACAAAGAAATATCATTGAATTCATTAATAAAACAGGTTGAAAGCCAGTTTCTAAATAAAGTACTAGCGTATTTACGCGTCAGGAAACTTCCCTATTTTAAAATTTACAGTTTTCTTCGCCTAATCCTCCTTACCCTTATACCTTCCACCAATTCAGTGAAAAGAAGTGGGCGTTCGAAAGACGGGCGCACGATTGTTTCATTCAGAGTGGACTCTTCATCTAAACGTAATGAGTCATCAGCTTCAGAGTCGTTATTTCTCATCAGGTCGACATCTACTCGTCTTTTTATGGGAATAAACATCGACAGAAGCATGTGATCAAACTGATTGGTATAAAATATTTGCTTTAAACTTTGTGTCGAATGCCGATAAGGTTAATAGTGATTTACAATGTAAGTTGATATGCGTAAGTATAATTTATATTTTGACGATAATATAGATACTAACATTAATTTAATATTAAACTACGCGTTTTATCTTGGCATGCCCAAAACAACTATAATTACTAATAAACAAAGTTGCTCGATAAAAACAGGGAAGTTTCTAATCTGCTCGACTCATAAAGGGTGCGAGTTTACGACCACCCTTCGGAATTAGGGTTCGGACATAACCCGTGCCTGTAAATACTTTCTGAGATGCATAAATAATCAGCTAAGTACGATTGGACACTGGCCTCTTCCTGATTTTGTGTGGAAGTCGATGTGACTTGCATTCACCATTTAATATAGTGTTTGTCTTTGAAGCCTTTGTTTAACATCCCATTAAGTAATTAACAGTCCATAAATATACGTAAAATGACAGTCATTAAACACAACGGGATGTTAAACTAACAAACAGAGAGTGGTGAAATTAGGTCTTAGTTTATCAATATCAATTTAACTTATATTGATCTTTTATATCTCCTAAATTGTTGACACGTCCAACATACCCTTTTCTGTACCTTTATCTCCTAATCTGTTTCTTGATAACATCTCGGATAAGGCAAGATTTGGACCAGAGCACACATTAGGTGATTAATCAAGTAACGATGTAGCAGATAAGCTGGCCACCAACAGAGCAAGGAACTTGATAAGCTTTTGTTTGTTTATTGTCGTTTGTTGATAGTTTTATCGATAGCAACTTCTTGTACCTACTTCCTCTGATAAACATTTTCTTCTAAGATTTCTGACGAAACATTGGTAAACTAGATTTTCCAGCAATATATTGCTAGCCGACAAGAAGACAGTTGCACTTGTGTTTTTTTTAAATTTTAACTGCGTAGTTTATACATGGTATAATTTAAACTTGTATTTTATGTGCTACTAACTACATATGGATTCTAAGTTATCTGAAATAAACCGTATATAATATTCATTTTTAATTATAGCCTATATGTAGTTCATCTTAATAAATGTACTATCGAACACTGAAATAATTTGACAAAATGGACCAACGGTCCCTTAGATTAGCGCTTCAATCAGTGACAGGATTTCTAATTCCGCAGATTTCCAAGATCAAAACTTTGAATTACCCACGAAATGTTTCAAGTTTCACGAAGCTAAGGGTCCACAGAATTCAATATTAATGACCCTTCGTAACCTTATAAGGTTCTCGATTCATTGCTTTCCCTTCTATCGAAAGGTGGAGATATTAATTATAGTGACAAAAACTACTGCCGTGCCTTTTGATGGCTTTAAGGCGATGTATTTGACAAGGGATGTAGGGTGACCATAGTTTATTCTTTCTTATCTAATCAAACTTTTCCCTTAATTTTTATATAAGTACTATTGTCCGAAAATTGAGTGTTAGAAAATTGATTGATCACAGTAAGTTGGTACAGTGCATAGGTCATTGTCACCCATTTTCATACATTAACGCCATAATCGTTTTGACGGCATTTACAGGAAGATCGAGCGATTATTACTTTAAATACTCACTCCTATACTATCTCCTTCCTATAATGTTGATACAGTACATAATGTTAACCAACCGTTATACTATACCGTTCAACAAACAGTATTTAATCTACAAAGCTGCGGTCACCTGGTATTTCACATTGACATTGACAGGTGCGGTTGACGTTGCGGTCACGTGACGTCCAAAGACTGCCGGTCGCGTACGGCCATGAATTATAGAGCGTCCCCGTATTACGTACCAACTAGAATATTTAAACGAGATTCTGCCTGTCTGAAATTTTAGAGAAAATGTCTTGCAGACGTTTTATACTCAGGGACGCAAAGCCGCGATCCTGTGCTGTTTGATGCTTGATGACCTCTGTGGTGCGGTGTGCGAAGGTCTACTTGCAATTCAGGAGGTTATGGGTTCAAACTTTGCCTAGACAAATGATACAAATGACGAGAAAATCAAAACTTTGCTTTTATTTCTAGGTAAAAATCATTAATTAAATTTAGACTAATACTTAGTATGCCTTAATATTTAAACAGACAAAGTTACAAACGACAACTAGTATTTAAAATGTGTTTAAATATTGAGTTTATTTTACGCGACGCGCGCAAAATTTATCGCTTCATTTATTTTAATAAATCGTTGTTGTAAATCAGTGAGATACAAATTGGATTTTTTATAGTGAATACGTTTTTGTAGATTTTATACATCCGTGTAACTTATTACTGCAGTTTTCCTAAATAACTGGCCAGAAATACGAATAAAGTTTGTTCGGGGTCAATGGGGCACACTGCAATTTTGCCGAAACTTTTTGGGTTAGAATAAAGTTGTAATAATAAATAAATAATAAAAAACAGAACTACGCGCATTTGATATGGAAATAAACTAGGTTAATTACTACTGTCGATAAAAAAATAATTCAGTTTGCAAAATTTCTTAAACGTAAACTATGGTTACCCTACAGAGCTCTTTTGTCGCCTGCCCTTTGCGATTGATTAGCCGACATTTCACCCCCTTCGTCCTTACACCCTTAGCCCTTACTAAGGCGTCTCAGAAGCCGCACAAAGTAGGGGTAGTTTAAGGGCTGAATAGGGCACTATTCACTTACTTCCTACAAAGTGTTGATTAATTAGAATGTTGGAGATATTATAGATTAGTGGTAACATGTAAGTTTTAGGGTTAACCGATGTTGTGACGTTGTGTTAAAGTTGAATTGTGTGTTAGTAAGAATTTGAATCTTGAAATAATTTTTCGCAGATATATAGCAAAAACATAAGGAATTTCAATTTGTTGAATAGGTTTTTGTTTGTCACATTTTCATCAATTCATCAACTTATAAGGTATTAAATGCTTATCATTGTTCAACTAAAATTAAGCAACTAAAATCACCAAAACATAAAAGAGCAATTTACTCACCTCATACATCAAGTGAGCGATTATTACAAATTATCCTTAAGTAATACCATTTTTCATTTAAAAAGGTTAATAATAATATGCAGTAGCCCGTGTCGATGTTATCAGTAACAATGTGTTAAGTCGGCCCCCAAAAAAACACTCGAATAACGAGCGTTTTATAACACCTGCCTTAAGGTCATGGCACATTATACCGGCTCTGCAACGGCATCGCCTATCCCAGAAATTGATTAGCCATTCAAATGAGAGCATTAAGTTGTGAGTCTGCAAAATATTTTGCAATATTAATATCAAAAAGCCAAAGCCGAAGGTGTACTTACACTAGAATAAAATTCAGCTACCTTACAGCATATGCTAAAAAATAATCATATATTGCAAAATATATTGAAAGACTCACAATTAAATAAGCTTATAACTCGAACGAGAAGTAGCTAGCTTGCTGGTGACTAGTTGTAGCCTAAATTCGAGGCGATGGACGCCGTGATGGAGCCGGGCTGTTGCCGAGCCGATATAATGTGCAATGACCTTTACCCTCCCGATAGCTATGTATGCTCAAATGATCAATGTTAGAGGCAAAAAGTGAATAATATTAATGCTGCTTAATTGGCATTTCGCTATGTCTTTAGCCGTTCTTGAGTTATAAATACTAACATGACTTTATTATTTATATTATGATAATAGTATATACTTGTAGTTGATTATTGTATAGCATTGCAGATGCTGCGACATCCTTTAACACGTTAAATTAAGCAACAAGAAACCTGTATCTACCCGTTTGGTCCATAATTAATGCCTATTATTCCACTCTCGTCTGCGACGAAACCCCGATCGGTCACAGTTCTAAGACTTGCACCAGCATAAAGCTGAGTACACACCTGCCGTATATACAATACTAACTTATTTGCATATTCAAATGTAATGCGCATAAATGTTTCCTTCTGTATTGTTGCATTAAGCGTAGAGCGTTTTTTAAACTTGAATTATTCTTGTTTAAGTTGCGTTGGAATGTTAATTTGTCTATGAACGTGGCGGTCAGAATAAATTTTTGTTGTAAGACAGACAGAAGAAATTAAAATTGAAATTTGTATTTTGGATAAGTCGCAAATTTGCAAGTGTATACAACAGACGAGATATGTAGAATATACATTTTGTAATTGACATTTTGAATTAAAATGTATTCAATTTCACTCATATCGATATTTACTCAAATCTCAATGAACCAAACTTATTAATTCGTTTAAGCTTTCATTGAAAATAAACCGCATATTAATAATTTGTTGTATATTTTATAAAACGAAACCACAAGTTGCACAGTTAAACATAATTTATTTCATATTATTTAATTATCACAGATTCATTTATTTTAATAGTCATTACGTTAACAAAAATATAATATAGATAGTCTACTGGTGTGATGTGAACATTATTGGCATTTAAATTACACGACATGCAATATTACATTCCTTTACGATACTGTAATGATGACCTTATCGTATCGTGTAATGAAAATGCCTTAGCCGAAACCACATAATGACAAAACTCAAGTCGTATACTACTTTGTATACAAACACGAATGTGTCGTCTCGGCCTATAATGATAAAAGTTTATTGTTCTCTACTTGTTAACAAAGATTTTATTGTAATTATACATTTATAATAATGTAATATTAAACAATAAGTAATATCTAATAGTTATTAATAATAATTTCATCATCTTTGAATAAAACAAAAATTTACGACATTTTACATTAAAATTTGTCCGTACGAACAAATAATTAAACATTAAAAAAAATTGACAGATGACTGATTACTTCTATTAGTTACAATAAAACCTTTGTTGTACAATATATACAATCTAGATTTTATATACAAGTTATATGCAATCTACGATATAGTTACATAGAGAATGTTTAAAAATTGTGAAGTTTAAATGCAGTTGAAGTCTTTACAGTGACAGAGTTAAAACAAGGGAATACTGACGCCAAGAATAAAATATTCAAAGTTTATTTTAGCATTGTATCGCGTCTGAAAATGGCTTTATTATAAAAGTAATAAAACATAGCTCTTTAAGATAAGCTCACATCAAATTGCCAAGTGGCATTACTCTTTTGGCACAGTTCGTAACATGAAGCAAACGAAAGCAAGGCATTCAGATAGGCATAACACTCAAACACTAAAATAACAAAATAACCAACGGGCCCGACATATCGGCGTAATTCTTTTTAAGATTGTAGGCACTATTATTGCTAAACATAATTTATTCGCCGCTAATCTACAGCGTAGAATATCTATACAAAATATACTACAAGACTTTACATAGGCCGCTGGCCGTATTATACTTTCTATACTATAACATTTATACTACATCTATACCTCATACAAGTCTCTCGTATCAACACACATTTGTAATATATTTAGCGTACATACACTATTTGATGTTATACAAATAAACCATCTACACCACTGAATGTAAAATTTATAAAGTAAAAATGTGTAATTTGAACCTTACGATTATAGCCATGAAGGTCGATTTTGAAGCAAATCAGCTGCGTCGTGTCTCTCCATTTGCCTCAAAGCCGCAGCAAGAGCCGTGGTGGCCCCTGCTCCTCTTTCCCTGCACTCCCAAAGCTCCAGAATAGCCTCTGTAGGAGAACTCTTAGTGGCAAACCAAGTCGTATACCGATCAACCCCCAATCTAGCAGCTAACGCCCGCCAGTCATTGCCTCTTGCATTCGGTGGGTCTAAAATTGAGCACAGTTGTCTCTTGATCCTAGCGTTTAATTTAAACGGCCCTTCACCGCATTCATTGACACCTGTTTCACCCACAACAACTGGGATACGTTTGCTGTCGCTCCCTTCTTCACTTCGGCACATGCGAGCCTCCAATAAGTTCTCTGTTATGTTAAAACTGCGCTGGGACTCGGCTCGAGGCGATCTACCGCGCGGCGAACGGCTACGAACATCCTCGAGCGATATTCTAAATGTTTGCTTGTACGAAGGATTTGTTCTCTGACACGCTGATACTGTGAAATCTACATTGTCACAATCGTGTGTTCGTTCCAATGCAAAGCTACAATGTAATGCGTTGTAATGTGAGCCCCAGACGTGGTTGAATGGTATTTCTTGGTAGCCCATACCTGGTTTCGCCTTCCAGCCAGGACTGACGTGTTCCAAGCTGAAGCACAGGTTTGAACCTCCATCTTGGAACAGTATTGTTTTTGGGCGTTCAAGTAATATGCCTCCAAGTTTCTTCTCTTGCTCTTGGCAGTAATAGGCCGCACAAGGCGTATCTTCAAAGACATACAATCTGATGTTATATTCTGTGCAATTTTCGTTAATCGTAGCAGGTGCGTAAACAGCCAATTGTAAGCCTTTGACGGCTTTTCCATTGAAACTTTCTCCTACAAGAACGAACGTAGACAACATATCTGTTACTAGGAATATTTTGTCGCTATCCAGTTGCGTGAAAACTGGTGTATTGATCGTCTCCTGACCTAGACCGACGATCTTCTTCCACTGCGGTGGTGTTCCATCTGGTTGTTTGTTGTGGTCGATTGCGAACAGAGATAGATTCCAGAAGCCGTGTTTAAGACTAGCGCAATGTGGAATTTGAAGGATGACCGACTTGTTGAGCTGTAGTCTCGGAGGGCCGCATTTAACTACCGGACTCAGCTGCGTGATACCTGCGGGGCAAAATTTGTTTTAATACTCCATGTTTAATCTAGTATAGAAGCGGACAGCCCCGGGCGTCGACATTTTTAAACATAACCAGCTATTGAGTTGCAAAATCAATCTGTTTTTGTTCCATCAATATTCATAAGATGTTTTAGGGTTAGTAAACACAGATAATGAAAATTTGAGCTTTGAATTTGATGAATTATTAATAACCTAACTGCAATGGCTAAGAGTGAGTACACTCAATAGAGTGTACTCGTGGCGTGTGTATTTTAAGAAAAATCCAGACTTTCTTAATAATAATTAAAAAAATCCAGACTTTCTTAATAATAATTAAGAAAGTCTGGATTTTTCTTAAAATAAATGTTCTGGTTGAACACTTGTTTTGGTTAAGGCAAACATTCGTCAGAAATGTTTTGAGCCGGGATGTTTTGAGATCTTATGATACGAGTATTAAATTATAAGATTTAGTATAAGACAGTCATTCATTTTCGACTTAACCAAGAGTAACGAAGTGTACTTACGGTGAAAAAAAAATACAATACATAACGTGAGGGTAATCTCTCGTCAAGAGAGAAGTCCTATTATATAAGTCCTAAGTATAATATTACCTTTTCCAAGTCTTGGCCGGTATCTATCGTCCTTTACGACTGCCACATATATTTGTTCTCTTCTTCCTCTGCTTAGGGCTCCTTCAGCGATGGACAGGGCTACGCTGGCGGCTGGAAGGGCAAGCCTTGCCCCTCCACTGGAGACCGAGAGGGATTGTGAGGTGGGAGAGTTTGACACGAGCTCTGCTAGTTGGAGGGTCACTGACTCGTTGGTGGCGTCGTACATAGATCCAGCTGGAAACGATGCTGAGGTAAACCTTCTAGTAAATTCTACTGCCACACATTATGTTTTTAACTGACTTTAAGAAGTAGGTTCTAAATTGTCTGTTCTTTTTGTAAGGATTCAGAAATGAATGGGTTAATCTATTTAAATGATTTATTTTGTAAGCTGATTCTTTCTGTTTTTTTTATTAAATATGTATATAATTTTGACAATAGAATGACTATATGAGTTTGCTTGGGGGACAAATGCACGAACAATTAAATATCAGGTTTTCAACCAACTTCAAAAAAGGAGAACGCCTCTTTTAATATCAGACGTAGAGGCGAAAATCAGCATCTTATGATTGACGACAAATTGTCATACATTCTAATGTAAATGATTGACGACAAATTGTCATACATTCTAATGTATGACAATTTGTCATCAATCATAAGATGCTGATTTTCGAACATTCTCTACTTACAGCTCGTGAAACAGCTAGACACAGAGTGCTCGGACTCGCTGTAAGGCTTGCTGTCGTACTCGTCGCTCTGGCCCTTGCTGGAGGCGCACGGAGTCACCTGGTGGTCCACCGGGGATGCGTAGCTGCAACAATAGTAAATATAAATATTGATGGACAATTCACACGATATATTTTTATAGTTATATAAAACATCGAGAAGACAGGAACTAATATTTGCAGATCGTAAACATTTTTGTTCTGAGGCGGAAATCGAACGCTCAACCTCTTGCGTCGCAGGCAGAACTTCGCCCTCTACACCACAGAAGTCAGAGGAGAAGATTATCTTCTCCTTGATTTCGATAATAACCAGCCCAAAAATTTGAGCCTAACTATGTTAACAGGTTAGGAGTTTTACTGTGGTGATTATTGTTGTTGCGTATGAGACAGTGCTACACAAACAGGAGTAAGGGAGATAGACTATTTCTCTGATGAATTCTTTAATCAAGGGGACAGCTACCTGTTTGTGAGGTGTGGAACATCATAGTGGTGTTCAGCTCTGGTGTCGATGGCCGGGTGCTCGTAGCGCGGAGGACGGTGCTGCATCAGGTCTGGGGCGAGGGAGAGAGACTGCTTCTCTACCGTTGGATACATCTCCGGTTGGAAATCTGGTGGAAAATATAATCTATTTTAAAATAATAAAAGATAGATAAAATTGTTTTTTTACCATCACAGATTAAATAATACTAACAGTAGTATAATAGCAGATTAAATGGGTTTAATACTAACAGTAATATTATCACAGATTTAATAAAACTATACAGTAGCAATAATAGCGTAAAGTTATTGTTGAACTTTCTGCTATAAATGCTTATAATATCCTTGTAGCAATTATTAGATAAAATTGCTTTTGATACAGTTTATAACCCGATACAGTTTATAAGCCGTTATTGAAAATAACCGTTATTTAAGCGAGATAACTTATACAGAGAACCGCGTGATTTACTTACCAGTTCTAGTCATGGTATACAAGGAATGGTCTCTGGTCTTCCTCTGCAGTAGTTTGTAGACGACTGCGGCGCCGGCTAAGAATACCACCACGGCCACTGCGATGCCGATGTACAGCGGGATGTCGCTGTGTGCTGCTACTGTGGACAAACGTCAGGCTTCAGTTATGGTGATAAGGTTCCAATTATATAAGTCAAGACTTATATAATTGTAAAGAAACCTAGAAAATAAATAAGAGAGTTACGGATGGGATTCAGAAAAAAATATACAACTTTAAATTAATTAAAATCAATCTTGCAAAATAAATAAAATAAAGAACTAAAAAATATTACGTGACACATAAAAATTGTCTCAGGCCTTATTTTGTTGCAGCAGTAATACAAATCTCTACAATGTGTCTGACGTACGGATGATACAAAGATGCAATAAATCATTACACAAGAAACAAAGTACAAAAACTCATAACGAAGCTCATTTTTCACACTTAAATATAAATACATTCGCTCACGATATCAAGTCATTCCGAGAAACTCTTAAAACAAGAAGACATAAATTATAACAAAGTTTCAATTTCTTGCAAAGAAACTTTATGGCGTGGGAGAAAAATCAGAATCTCATGTTTTATTCTAAAAGTCGGTAATGTATAAGAACTTTTTAAAGATATAAAACCTAGATTAAAATGTGTACTGTAAACATTAAAAAACAGCAATAAAACGCACCACAAATAAGGCACCTGCATATGATAAGCTTTAACGATTAGTTATAAAAATAAAAAACTGAATTACAACGTTGATGTTTCAACACAACATGATCTTTATTACAAAAGAATAAGACATAAAACAGGTCGCTGTGTTTCAAATTTTTGAAGGATACCAATTTAAGATTCAACCGTGCCTTTTAATATTATTTATGTCATCGCATTTACGTTTAACGTTAACAGCTTTCAACGTTTTTATGTGATAACTAGTTTTTTTCGATAACGTTTTAACGACGTCTCTACGGGGGATGTATGCGATTTGAATTTCGAATGCATTCTTTGAGGAGGCGTCCAGTGAGTTACATGTGGCGTCATTACATTGTTAATGGTTGTAGTATGTCTATTAATCGATATAAAATTCACAGTAATATAAAATCGATTTTTAAAATAGAAGGGATACAGATTGATCGTTTAAAAACAGAAGGTACAAAGAACCTTCTTTCTACACAAGCAATTTGTGTTCTACATTCGAACCAGCTCTTAACCTATTTGAATGAATGAATGGAGTCATCGCATTCGATAACTCGATAACAATCTGGCGCATGTTGCCTGAGTAATTAAAAGCTAGGCGCGGTTGGTTAAGTACACTTGGCACCGGATTTGCCCAACTTTATAATTAGGAACCAAGTTTTTAGAGAACTCAGTTTTATTAGGATGCCTTTTTGATTAAAAGGAATATAATGTGAGTTGGTTTGTTATTCTGGATTTATTTATAATTTTAAAAGCACCAATGATTTCCTGTTTAAATGTAAAATTACCGATCATATGGCACTGCATTATATGTAGGATCATCAAGAAAAATATTATTAAAAGGCCTTCGGTTATGCGACTAGAAAGTGCAGTGAGGTGAACAAAGCATAAATCTATAGCTTTTGTTAATACATAACTTCACTAATTATTATATTATATTTAATAGTTTAAAAAATGAGGCCTAGCCAATTAAAATTAAACTTATAAAGTGGTACGGTGTCCCAGGTTATAAAAATCGCGAAATAATCATCGTTTTTATTAATTAATAGTTTAATATCCTGCTATAAAAGGAAAACATTTGTAATGCCAATATTTTAATATTTGAATATTCATTTTACGTATGTGCATTTTTTGAGAGCCAAGCGTAACGCACCTTTGTAAAAGGGGTTGCGATGTAGCGCTTCCGACCGATAAGTGAAACTACATTCGCATTCGTGGTGAAAATACTCTCGAGTTTAATAATGCTTTTAGTTCAGAAGAAATACCACCACTCAGTGACAAAATTGAATTGTCGACAAATAATTTATAAAATCTCCTCTGAGTTTTATATTACATCATTTTAACGATGAAAATGAAAAAAAAAGACATGAGAGATGAGGTAAGAAACTGAAGAAAAAATTTATAATGCCCTACAAAATTATATCAATTTTTATCGCAAAATGAATTTAGAGCTTATTTAATATTTATGTTTATTAAAAACTATATTATACAGAAACATTCGTAATAGTTCTTGTTTGTTTATTTAGTTTCAAGTTTACTTATTTCCAACCAGTTTGCAATGGGTTCTAAATATAAAAGTTTGAAGAGCATACTTAAATTTGAAAAAGGAAATGCATTTCAATCGAGTCATTGGAAACACACGGGTTGCTTTGCCAAGAAACTTCTCGACTCTTCGGTCTAGTCTAGACACAACTTTGAGCACACGCTGCTTTTAACGTTCGAGTGTTGCCATTATGTAGATTGGAGGCATTTGAAATAAAATATTTTGTCTATGCATTTCATTAAAATTTTCAAGCGCTGGTCTATCAATTATCTCTATTCTTTTATAACTATCTCTTTCCACGGGTGTCGTGAAATCGAATACCTACGGAGTATTAGGTATGCCAGAAAATGCTTTACGATTTAAATACAATCGCATACAAAAGGTTTTATAGGTGAAACCTGTGCCAAGTAAAAAAAAATATGAATATGATGATGACTATTTTTGTGAATTGAACCAATTATTTTACAAATCGACAGACTAGTCGCTGACGAATAGCTTTCTCGGTGTTGAATTCCAGCACGTGTGGAAAGAACAAGCGTTCATTGATATGCCGTTTTGTTTAGCACTTCAAATAAGTAGGCTAAGAATTGATTCAACCGATCTTTGACTTCCTTTACCAGAAATAAGTACAGATTTTTATTCGTTTTATAGTTCCAATGAACCCGAATTACACCTTATTAAGTAACTACTTTTTACGTGCTATCTTGAAACTAAACTAATCTAGTAGTAAGAAATGATTGCGAAATTGATACTACCGTTCCACATCATTTCATTGGTTTATCAAGATACTCAATATTAAGCTTCGATATCACGTTCCTAATACTTTAATAATAAATCAATACACCTACTCGATATCAAATACCAGTAGAAAATAAAATGGCAGTAAACTATTGACCTACTTCACAGCAATAAATGTTTTTATTGCTGCATTTATACACTGATGCCCAACGCAACTCGATATAGCCGCAAATAATTTTATAAGGTTAATTCTCTTACATATTTACCGCGGAATAAGCAACACTGAAATGTATGATCGTCGCAGGCAGACCTTTGCCCGACATTAGTGAAACTATATGCTGATGACGATGACTAAACGGTTAATCTCTTGGTCAAGTACGATCTGCTTTTTCTGGTGTAATTTAAGTTTTGTAATTTAACGTTATGGTAATAATTTACTTACAAAACTAGTGATTTCTACGTTGGTTCTTATAGTTGGAACAGTGATGTAACCTAAATTTCCAACACATCTAAAATATTTAATTCATTCATAAAAACAAATTTCAAATAAATTAATTTATAGTATGAATGCAAGAACCGATTGTGATGCCCTGAGCCCCTGGTTATGAAATAGACACCTCGGTATGTAGAGCACGCATGTTTCTAATTTTCATTATCAAGACTTGATAACGTGGAATGAATAGGATGCAGCTGTCATTAGCTTTGATAATATGCATTATACTTCTGTAAGATGATTTATTCAATATAAGAAACTGTAGCATGCTTACAGTTACCATCATCTATATCCAGAGGAAATTCAGCAATGAAACGATAAAATAAAAACATTTTACCTCCATTTAGCTGCAAATGTAGCTAAAGTTTTAGGGTGCAAAAAGTTATAAATAGTTTGCTATTAATCTGTGCTTAAAGGATTTGAACCCACGGCTTTCGGAATAGAGGTAAACATAATACAAGCTGTTGCATGTGGATTGTTTGCAATTAATGAAGTTATCTATGAGTATGGAAATTTAAATAAATCGGGTTTCGCCTATACTCAGGGGAATAAAAATTATTAGGGTGATGAAATCGTGTACACTTTATTACACAATTTAGTTTTAAGGTAAACTATAAAATATTTTTCAAAGCTACAAGTAATTTAAATAAATAATAATCTTATATGCTATCCCAGAATTCCCTCATAAATAACACTTCTGGTTGTCTAGTTTCCGATATTTTATAATTTGAAAAAGAATATCTCAAATGCATGATATATTTAACGATCAATAGAAAATGATTAAACTAATCTGGCTGTTCCATCGCATGGCGCAACGCAGTAAACTATCCGTATCAAATAAATCTCAAATATAAACAAGTTCCAAGTCCCACAAGTTTATTGCTGACCGATGTTTGAAATCCAATAAATCAAGTACACATCCGCTACTCCTAACCACACTTAGCGCTCAGTTACGCGTATTCAATTGATTTCTACCTCGATTAGTCGACTTATCCGATTAATTTCGAAATTTGTTGTCTGTAAACATTCGTCTGCGTCGCTCGTATATTCATGTCCGATGCAGAGATCCGAGATAGGAAATCCAGGCGAATTTACAAACCCTTGTCGTTTTGCCCATAACGTGGTAGGAGGGCTGGTGGAATTCAATTCTACGACTCCAACAGCTCAATCCAAACCCGTCCTTGAGGCAGTGACTATTAAAGCCAAAGTGGCTTATAGGCGCGTATGTGAGTATGCAGTTTGCGATCGCCTGCTGCGTTCTCTCGACGAAATCACAACAAATCATTTACGGGACCCACCTCCGATAATGACGGCTGCATCGCATATAAATTGGATTTTACCGATGCTTGCTTATTCATTAATCTCTGTATTGTCAAAACTCCTGATAAATTTGCGGAATACAATAATTTAATTCGCCACAGGTGATGGCTTACAAAGAAGCTATCAAGGGGTTAATGTTTGGAAAGTGGCAAAGTAATTTACATTGTGAATGCGGAAAACGCGAGCTGGTTCGATTCACACGGAGATTTAGGCAGCTATCTCATTATGTCGACATTTCACAAATCAAGAATCACTTAAAAAGCGGAAGCGCAAATGGAAAATACGTTCACAAAACGATCATAAATATCTCAATAATGAATTATTAACACTTTTGAATAACAATAAATGTGCTGTATTCTACCGATAAAGTTCCTAAGTCTATAAATCTAGCCGGCGGTATAAAGCTAAGCGATTGAGGTACTAATGACGGTCTTTCCTTTCTCAACTTGCGAGAATACATATTACATTTCGGTACATATAACAATAGGAGAAAAGGTCATAACTATAAACCGTTTAATAGCATAAGAACGATAATGTGTTAAACTAGAAAGCATTTAGCCGGTAGAGTGAAATAAATAGCTCGTATCTAAACGAAAATGCCAGCTAAAATAAAAGTTATGCCGTTTGGCATCAAAGAACCCATTCGGTTTCAAAGTATTACGATACACACGGATACATGAACTACCAGTGAAGTCAGACAACTAAATTTGCAAGACTAAAAGCCCAGAGGTAAAACAACTAGAATTTAAGCAATAAGAGACCACGCAAGATGCAGCAAAGTTGTTTGCAACAAAAGTTGAAGAGCAATAAAATTCCAGCTTTACCATTCTACCATTTCCTCTGAACGGCAATTAGGCTAATGAAGTAGCGAGGGTTGAGGTGGAAATGAATGCCCCGCTCCTTGCATTCAGCTCTTTCATGTGGGTAATTTACTGATAGTCCACATTCTATGCGAATACTTGAATCTAGGTAATGGATGGGAATAAAATATGTTGCCGGATATTTTAGTATACGGGAAATTTGAAAGGGTTTTTGTCGAATTGTACATTGGTCTGCCTTTTCCGTCTTTTATACTGAGCCTTTCTTACAAATATCTTTTCTTACATATTTTTACGAGATACAAATTTTGTTGTACCCAAATGGACGGTTCATCTTATTTTGAATCATTATTCTTCGAACAATTTATATGCGAAGCATGTTTAAAACATCAATCACTTTTGCTTCATCAATCCCAAGAAATATGAAACCCACAAAAACTGATGCCACAATAAATAACAATCAATCTGCAGCAGATAAACAAAAGCAATTTACAAACAAACTCAGTAGATTGTCAGTTTATTTAGCGTGAAAATCGAAAGCTGGGAAGAAACTGTACAAACCAAACAACTCAAGCTTCGGGCTATTTATCAAACGCACGATAACCAGAGTGGGGAAATTGAAACCGAGTCAACGGGGAACAGGAAAATGATTTATTGCCATTATAAACAAAATATCGAGTGATCATTTTCCATTTGAAGATTGAATTTGGACCGCCGAGGGAGCCGATACATGCCGTTTAACATTGTGCATTTTGTCGGCGTTGATTCCATATTGTGATATGAAATGTTTACATTCTGTTTGCATTTAGAATGGATAAGAATGGTTTATGGTCAATCTATTCAAATTCGGAACCTGTTTTCATTATTGGTTGCTGTTAAACATGGAAATTTATACAAAGTTGCTTAGAACATAGACGTACTTTCTGTACGTACTTTTATAGGGATAACAAAAACGCTAGTGAGCCCAAAAGGTTTATAGCAAGCCATGAAAAACCAGTCGGCCACACAATAGAGAATATGACCAATTTTGGTCGTAAACCATTAAGTTGATATAAGTTTACCTCAAGAATTTTCGTAAGCACAGCATAAAATTTGAGTCCCTCGTCTATATTTAGACGTGATACGACCCAGATGGTCACGGCTCCCGATTTTAGTATCTCTCGAATCTTTTCAACACGCCCATCTAAATCTGACCTGTGCTCTACCTTTTCTTCACCTCCGTATCTATTAGAGATTTTATGGCTGCGAAGGGGAGGGTAGATCTAGTTATGATGGTTCGGAGAGAGTTACAGCCGATAGCCTCCTATGAACCGTCCTAGCATTTGATAGTTATGAGCGGGCACGGAAAAGGAAGTGTATATTTAGTTATGGCATCTGGTACCAAAAGCTTTTCATGGAATCCAGTTAATTAACGTGTCCCTTTAGGAACTGTTTCATAATTTGTACCGCACAGGCGCACGCCATCATAAAGTTTACCCGAAAGTTGATCTTCTATTTTTAGACCGTTTGAATCTTGCGCTTGTGTTGTGGACATGATAAATTGTGTCAATTAGCGCTAATATTTTTAAAAGGAAATGCGAGTTTATGAATAATGTTGCAGTTATAGGCTGAAATATTTCAAGATCCACCATAAGATTGTGAGTTAATCGAGATCATTCACTGATGGAGATGTTTGGTTCAGGAAGTTTTGACCTAAAATATGCATTTATTTTAAATTATGCCATGCATTTATCATTTGGTTTGTTGGCTTGTTTCGATTTACAAATCATCTTTTCGCTGTCGAAAGTTAATTAAGAGATTAATAATTCTGTCGTCGGCGCAGAAATGGCTTAAAGAATTTTTAAAATGAAAATAAATCGAGTGATTCGTTGTTTTTTATTTTATGAAACACATAAATTTGTCTTTCAAAGTTTAACTAGCTAAAAACAATGATTGTTAGTATTGATTTTTTTTATTCAAGAACAAGTTCTGAATGCAAAAGATAAATGGGATGGCCCTGGAGAAACTAGGACATCTATTTTTCTAATCTAGAAATTAGATAATTTTATACAGCCTAATTTCATAATATCTCAAAGCTATTTGAAGTAGTGTTCTATATCACCAGCTTACAGCTAAAGGCAGTATTATATTCGGAGTTAGGAAGATAAAGGTAGGCTGTGCCGAACAAACCCAGTGTACCGCATAATTTGACCGCTGTCTCACCAAAGCTTTGAGCAAGTTTCAGAACTAACTTCGCACACTATTCAATTTCTCTGTCTACATAATTTGCTGGATATACGAGTACCTTGTCGTTTTCAGTTGTATTTGGTTTTAGGCACAATATTTTATTAAGATTGTTTGAAAGAAAATCCCTTTTACGATTTAATCAATTGAACTTATTTTAAAATGTTACAGTTTTACTTTATTTTAAGATGTTAAATCATTAAAATTTTGTCGATGCTTTGGGTTCAACTGATCATCATTATAACCGTAGGATGACCCTTCTGCAAAAGATATGTTTTCCTTAATGAGTTTTAGGTATTAGGCCAGTACCTGATGGGCTGCGTTTATGAACTTTTGACTAAATCACCTATTAATTTGTACAATAACTAGCGACCCACCCTCGTTACGCCTCGGGTACCTTATTATACGTATAAACTTTCCTCTTGAATCACCTATTTCCTATATCTTCTAAAAAAACCTTATATAAATCCGTGGCGTAGTAAAGAAGCATACATAAGGACGGCCAGATAGCAACAGCCACTTTTGTATACTGTGTAACATGTATTATGAAGCCGCGCACTTAAAGAATTGATTTATAAATGGCGTCCGATCGCATGCGTTCTCGCTCACTCTCTATCGCTGTCTATACTTTTATCCTTGTTTTGCCAATCGTACCATACGTACCCGCCGCCATTTTCAAATCAATTTTCTATCTGCGCGGGTTATACAAACCTCCATGTACTCCGCAGTAGTCGCCCACGCAGTCAGCTTGCTGCGTATACGCTCCAGAGCAAGGCGTGTCGCCCGTGCAGGCGCGGCGGCGCGTCTGCCGGCAGTCTGCGCCGCACACCGACCACTCCGACCAGGCGCCCCAGCGACCCGGCAGAGCTGGACACAAACAAATACATTATTAAAATTATCATCACCAATTTTTACGTTACTGCTGGAATACATGAACTTCTTGAGGAGAGAGAATAGACCTTAATTTATTAAGAAGCTTTCCGCCCTGCGGCTTTGTCCGCGTTTTACACTTTCCCAATTTTCTTTACTATAAATCTCACGGAGCCCGACACCTTTCCAACGAATGCAAAACCATGGAAATCGGTTCGTGCGTTCTGGAGTTATAGCGTCGGGAAGGAAACCCCGACTTATTTTTATGTAGTAGAAAGTATTGCCCAGAAATATAATAAATATAGAAGTTTTCAGAACATGACAGACTATGCTGGAGGCTGCGGGTTCAAATCCCTTAAAGATATAATTCATAATTCATATTGCTGAGTTACTAATGTTAAAATATGGTGTTATAGAATCAATAAATTGATTTTATCTGCGCTGCATCATATTTCAGTTTACAGTTCATTCTTGTATGCGTAAGCTCTTCAAATTATTACCCTGGATCTTAAATTAAATTCTTGCTACAAAGTTTCCATTTTAACTTATCAATTGTTTCCGTTCACAGCACCGCGATATTTTACGACGCCAAAGACTTTTTATAAAAGCTATGAATATCGTAATAATGTTCAACGGGGTGTTGTAAAAGCTGTCAAAAAGATAACAACAAACTTGTCATGAATATCAAACAGGCAGGTGTGCAGTATAGGGGAAAGTTAATGAAACTTGGACAAATAAATATTGGAAACAATAATCGTACTTGAATCGAGATAAAATGTATGCCAGTGATAATAAAACGTCAATACAAAATCAAATCGCCTTGACGCTTTACTTTTATAGGATCATCAATTTTGGATCGTCAACAAAGTCAAATAAAATGTATTATTATCATTAATTTAGGTACCTAACTTCTTAAAGTTTACAAAAACCTAATAAGTAAATCTTTAATCAAAAAGTTCAATTCAAATATCTTTACAGTATCAACACACACAACATAATGCTCAAGTCCCACTAACTTTCCTAAAATAACTTCAGAAATACTCAAAGGGCAATTACTGCATCGTTTAACATTATAAATGGCGTCTCTAATAATACGTTTATGAAGTATTGCTCTATAAATTGAAATAAAATATCGTAGCCATGACTGTGAATAAATCACTTGTTTTACAAAAGAAAATGGATAGTTTGTATTCGTTTGGAGCAAGTGATGTGTTGTGTTATTTGTTCAACTCTGTTTATTTTATAATCTTTGAGTTTATTATATATATTTGAGTTTATTGTATACAAAAACTCATTTCAAATTCATAAAAGTGACGAAAGAGTTGCAAGTATTGTCAAAGTTTTTAAATAAAAGTGGTAAGTATATTCATTTTAATTTAATGTAAAATTTTAATTTTTAGTCTGACTCAGTAACAAATAAATAAAATACACTTTAACAAAATAAATATTAAAATAAAAACATGTTACTTCGTCCCAGCCAACACCCATGAGAACTTGATATAAAGCAATTATCACAACAAAATAATTACACGTTCGAGTTGATATTTATCGAAGCACACGATCCTATCACTTAACCCATTCACTGCCCAAGCGCGCTATGTGGGAAGCGCGTTCGGAGATTCACTTGCTGGTCATGAGATACGAGCTTTTTGCTTCTAAAAGCAGTTTTGGTTTATTTTACTTTTAAATCTGATTATTATCTTTATAGTTATAAACACTATTTGGACCTAAGCAAAACATTTAGCTTTCATAATTTGAGCTTCATGATAAATCCTCAAACATTTGCGTCAAATACTAAAACACTGAAAATACTTTTGTAATTGTAGTTAAACTATCTTTAGGAATTATTACCGTCCAACCGGTAATGAAATACAAATTCCGTATTAAAAGCTAAAAGTATTGTCAAAGTACTTATAAATTTTTACACAAAGAATATCGGTGCTAGAAAATGTATAAGAAGCATTGTTGCATTGTAGATGAGTGAAAATAAGTTGTCTATTAAAACAAAACGAAAGTTTACTCTACAAGTACCTACCGAATAACTATGAAGTTATGCATGTACGTATATTATGGTAGAAATGAGTATACCACACCTTTACAAATTAAATGACAGATCACTTTACTATCTTTCCACACAAGTGGCAAACTAGTTTCAGTTGTATGGAAATCTGAATAGTAAATTGAAATGTTATTTAATTTGTAAAGTTGTGGTAGACACGCTGTGCTTTACCAGTTTCCATCATAACCGCACAAATCCTACACGCCTCACACAAATACACCTTTATTAATTAATGGGCGCACACATAAATCAGTCTTGCTTCGTTAGAGAACGACAAAGGACTCTCGTGTATGGTAAAACGCATTATTTTCTCTTTTTAAAAGGTATACAAATAAATCCTGTGTAATTGCGATGCGACGCCGTTTTTGGAACTTATGTAAATGTCTTTTATAAAATGGGTGTTGTTTATATTCGTTTTAATTTGAAGAGACATAATTGCTTTTTATAATACCTATATATTATAATAAAAACGTTCCATTATAACTACATGGATATGGAAATTTATCTCTATGTTTTACAAAACAAGGTTGTATGAATGTAATTTATTTAAACAATAGCTTTGGACTTTATAAATGATCTAAAAAGACTACTGAGCGTCTCACAATATGCTTAGTATGCAAAAGAAGTAAAAGAAATTATCTACCAGCAGGCATCCCCTTAAATTATTTCCATGTGAATTTGTACGTAGAAATTCGGATAATTCAGTAAAGACTAGCGCTTTATGTTCAGAAACGGAATTTTTAGCGCTCCAATGAAAATTATGGTAATCCTATCTTCTTTTATTCTTTTACAGGCTTTTAGTTTAAATTAAATGGGAAATTAAGTTTTGCGGCGTAAAATGTTTTTTGAAGATTTCTCTTTTTCATCCATTGTTCAGTTTTTGCTTATATTTTTATTTATCCATACATATTTTAAAAGCAAAAATACCTTGTCTATCTGTAGTGCCAAAATTCTGAACAGATTAAATACATAGTTTAAATAACAAAAAAGGTGTAAACAACTGTTTATCTACATGATTTTAACCATTGCCCATCAGTGGGACATAATATAAATTATGATGATGACTACAGCTTGTTAAACACACGCATCTGCCATGTGGCACTAATTACAACAATGCCTGCACGGTTTTATTTAGTTTATTGCGCGCGCGGTTGGTCTATTATATTATTATATCTTCGAGGTGCTGGCCCAAGAATAGTCTTGGCCCAGCACCTCACGGAACAAATACATACAAAGCAAAATAAGAACTAATGAGAAAAATAATTACACTTCTAAGCACAGTTAATTTATTTATTTTATTTTATTTGGAGAACAAAAAGTTATAATATCGTAGAAACTAATCTTCTTAAAAAACTACTAACAAATTAAATGCTCTCACATATTGAAACTAATTAACACACGAATATTAAACAAAAATGATTAAGGAGTTTATACTAAATTAACAACAAGAAAAGAGATATCACGGTCAATAAGTTCAACGCATCTAGTTATGTACCACCAACGCAGTTAAATCTAACTTTTACATTCCATAACCCTTAAACCTCGAGTTTATAGCCGAGTACAAAGAGTTTTAATGGTAAATATGCCACTTAACCCGTCATCTGCGACACGTGTTCTTAAGTACTTTATTTTTTAACTTTAGTGCTTACATAAAAGGATCTGTCTAATTTTTTTATCATTTTAAGACCTCACTGAAGCTGTTTCGTTGTAACGAGCTTTTTCAATTGTGCTTTAATTATTATTGTCTTAAATTATTACAGTCGTATTTTCAGAAAGGTGCTACCGAAACTTGAACATTATTCTCTAAAACTTACCGCTTAGCAACTGTTGTGTGCTATCATATCCCTGAAGATCCATGTATCCATCTTCAAGGAAGCAGCGAAAAGAACAGATACTCCATCAATGTCAAATACAAAATGGTAGAAAGCAAACTTTAAAATATCAAGTTTATCTTCGATGTAAACTTATGATATGCGATGATAGCAGTTTATATCCTTTATACTTGTATCCTGAATTTTACAATCTCTCTTGAATTGAAAAGTATAACAGATCTATTTTAGTCTTCCTTGGCCACATCGACATTAGGTATACATATTATGTGGTGAGATAGTAACTATGCAAATCCATATTAGCTAATAACGTATTTTAATTAATTCACGTCCGAGCTTACTCTAACTCTAAACTAACACTATCAGTGCCCATGACGCACACTCGTGCGTACAGGGCAGTGTGGCGGTGGTGCATTTCTGCAAGCTGGACTGCACCGCATCGACATTAGCATAGAACATTCTAGAAAGTTCGAAACATTTCCAGAACTTACCGTTCTGACAAGGCACGCAGTCGCCTGTTCGCTGCACAGCGGTGCCTTGGCAGGGCGCGCCGCCGTTGAGCGGGTGCGGCTCGGTGCAGGTTCGAGTCCGGCGCTGGCCCCCCGCGATGCGCCCGTTGCAGCGGCATTGGGTCCACGGACCCCAAGAACTCCAGCCTCCGTTTACTGTGAAAAAAAATTAAATGTTAACATCATTCATTTTATTTCAACGGGAATTACTTATGTATTTACACAGGAGTTAAACAACTTTCGACGTTTCGACCACTACAAAAGCAGTCTTTATCAGGAGGAGTGAGCGTACCGCAGTGCTCCGTCTCCTCTCAGCTCGCGCGCGGTTTTCACTGAACATCATTGATATTAAATAAAATGCTATTAATCGCAAATAAATACTTTAGGCTAATTATGAAACGTTATGACCTTATATAAAACATCGCTATACCTAACTCCCCTCGGTGAGAGCGGGAGGGGTCTACCGACATGTTTAACATCTACAAATGCAAATTAAAAACTATAAACTTCTGTTTCTACGTAATCTTAACGAAGTAAAGTATTGATATAGCTTCTCGAAGCTTACAATAAATACGTATAGACCCATTGACTGGTTTGTCTATTTATGTACGTTGCATCCCTGATTAGCAATTTAAATCATCAGACTTGGTTGCGCGACTCATCGCTCGGGTCAGCAGGATTTGAATAACAAGCAACATTACTTGAAGATTCTCATTTTATTACTGCGGGAATTACTCACATATTGAGAATTGTTGGCTAAGTCAGTTTTTATAAGAGATTATTAAGTTTTTAAATCAAAATATACCTACAGGTAATTTTAATTTATATAACTGCCTCGATTACAACAAAGGGAATTAAAAGTTAAACAAGTTATTGTTTTAATGGATTTCTCAGGACAATGCTTTCAGACAGAAAAAAAATATATATTAGGAAAGTACCGGCGTTTTTATTCAAATGACCATCCAACTCACTTAGTAGACGACGAAAGAAAACCCTGAATAACATTAATTTTACCATATTTCAGACATCCTTTTAAAATGAATCGTGGATTTTAATAACAAACTTGAACTAAGTTTGTAAAAATAGCTTAAACACTTTCGTTAGCTTCTTAATTTTGTCTTATTTTATTTATTTTTAGCAATAGAATAAAACTCAACACACTTAGTCTTATTATAAAAAAAATGTTTTGTTGCAATAATTATTATTATGAATTAAATTTTCCGTAATTACTAAGATAGGTACTTAAAATAAATAATAACTATTTGGATATTCAAAGTAAAAACTCATTACCCCTCAAGTTTCAAAAATAACTTAAAAAACTTGGCAAATAACTCGTTCCACCAAAAGCATTCCTTACTTAAACGATGCCAAAGTATCAAGACTTATCGCGGACCAAAGAATGGGTACAATAAGCTTAGTAAATTCTAGGTCGTTAAGTTAAAATTTAGAAGCTAGGTGATGCACGCGACCTAGCGTGCTAGACCTGCATGCTGATTTCAACTGTAGATTGCAAGGACTAGCTCCTGTACGTGGCTTCACTCGCTTGTTAGTCTGTGCTTTGTAAGTATCAAGATTGTATCCTAGTTGGATCTTTGAATGAGGGTAATGGACATCGTGGATACAAAAACTTATTGTTATACGATTGTTATGAAACTTAGAATTATGAAAATAGTTTAATATACATGTATAGTAAAACCATTCTAAAAATGAACTTCCCTCCACAAAACCATGATGATTTCAACGTGTGAGAGGAAATACAGAAAAACAGAATACACAGAAAAAAAAATACAGAATTCGGTCGAGGGGCGTTCATTTTAGAAATGGTTTTACTTATACATCTTTATGTCACCAGATGCATCATTTTAAAATAAAACCCTAATAAAATGGATAAGTAAATAAATCCCACCTAGTGCAAAATAAAATAAAAACTGTCGTGGTTTAATTAATTCATGTTGGAATAACGTTCGTAGATTTCCCGTTTATTCCAACATAAAATAACCCGTTAGTTAAGGAGTTAAATTTTAGTTTCACACTAATTATTATAAAAGCAAAAGTTTGTGAGTACGTTTGTTACTTCGTTTGTAATTTAATGAATGTTTACAATAATAACATATCTAAATAGGTAACTTCGCAAAACCGCATACATACCGACATCAAATAGAACTATTTAAAAAAATGAAAACCAATTTAGACCACTTACACAGTAGGACCCTAAATTCTACACCAAAATAGCCTCAAAATAGGCCCTAGCGTGTCTAAATAACGTCATAAACATAACGCCATCATCACTTCCCAGAATATCCCATTATTATTAGTGATAATGTAAAACCAGCAGTTAGTTCAAATGATGCGATAGCTTGCATGTTATGGTGTTATTGGTTTAATTGTTTTAAATAATTGTCCTATTATAACACTGGCAAGCCGCCATTTTCACAGTAGATTGTTATCAGTTTTGTTAATAGGCTCACGGTCGCTGTCAAAGTGTTATGCTAAAGAGATTGCAGCCTTATTCATAAAAAGGTGTGTGTTAGGTAGAAGAGTCACCTTAATTCGTTGAGTATAGTCAGATAAAGTCGAGTGGATAAGTTAGCGCTTACAAGACAATGAGAAGTTTTATAACGCGTAAAAGATGGCTGTTGTATCAAAATTGTTATCGAATAGAGACTGCTAAGCGGTAAACGCAGCGTTTGACGTCCAAAAACGTGTATGAGTTCCTATCTTAGCTTTATAGGCATCATAGAAACAAAACCCTGTTAATTATAATTGCAAGAAAGTTTGCAAATATAAAAAAGTTACGAACATAATTGAACTATCGAAAATAACTGTGACCAAACCTGACACCGGTTTCAAAAACCTGTCATCAAATTGAGGTGATGGACAATCACGTTAGTATTAAATTAATTAAGGCGTGGTGGTAATTGAGGGTTAAACGTTTTATTTCGCAACAATCGCTTTTATTTAGAACATTAACGGGATGATCTGGCAGTTCAACTTTAACTGTTATCTTGTTGTTTTATTATGGAACTTTATGAAAACTGTTATTTGTTTAGTTTTTGAAGTTATTTTACATGTGACACGACAAGTATTTATGAACTCACGTACTACGTAGTGTTACGAGGAAATTTATAACGCATGACTGCTGACTGAACTGATTGTACCACCAAAATGTTAAACTTTTATGTAACTTATAGATATGAGACACCTTACAATTCATGAATTCAGCATAGAAGACTGATTCTTAATATTAATTTTATGTAATTAACAATTTTAACGGCAATCTATAAAATGTTTAGGAATGCGAATATCAGCAAAACACGTAATATCTTATTAATCAAATAATCAATTTATTTGTAAGATATTTTACACGTCAAATAATACAAAATTAAAACCAACTTGTAAATAAATATAAGTAAGTTAATAGTAAAATAATAAAATAAAAAATCCTACTTAACCAAAATTGTTCCCAGAGCCAATAATTTATCAAGTTTACTGTTACTATAGTTGCAGTAATACACACTCACACAGTACTTAAACAACTGAATAATATTAATATTAACTGTACTTTTATAGGTTAATAACATACTAGTTGATAGGGCAATCAATTTGTGTTTATACATGTCGGCGGGTGGTCCTATCGCAATTTCAAACTATTGGTTTAATTTAATTAAAAGCAATTATTATTGATTTATAATTGTATGATCGCGAGTAATTCAATTTCGTTGCAGTAGCCGGGATACTAATTGACTTCATAAATTTTAATTATCGATTTAATACCTATACGAGAATTTGACCTGGAAATAATTTGATAGTCTATATTCGGTATTAATAAACTGTACGTTTTTTTAATTAATTATGAATAATAAACAATACCTACACACAAAATATTAAATCTAGAAGATTCATTATTTTTATTTGTTACGATGACGATAAGTACAAACGAACAAACATTCACATTTAGTTACTTTCAAACATATTAAAACAAAGAGGGACAAAAATAACTGCAGCTATTGTATTTAAAATGTCCATTGAATTTGTTAATAGCGGTATCGTATTGCATACAAATCAACTACGTGAAGTTTGATTTTAAAAATGCATAAAATCATGAACATTGTTCAGACCTGTTAGTGTTAGTCTAAAATTGTTAAACAAATTAACATTTTTGTAAATTTAAATATTTGCAGTTTTGTAGATTTTACTAAAATGATTGTGTCTATCTTAGTCTATAAATTCTGGTTAAAATAAAATCCACGTAAATTTCACTCATCAAAAGAATTCTAATTTTACAACTCCTAAAGCCGCACTAAAAGCACAATAAATTCCTCAAAAGAAATTTAAAACTTGTCAGCTTAAAGAATTTCAAAACACAAAAGAGAGGATATCTTCAATGGTAATTGTATGAAGTGATAAAGTATTGTTCAGCCCACTGAAGCTGTAGCGGATTGAAGTTTATAACAATGTATAGCCCAATTTGCACGTAAGTGCCACAATTTATATACGGCACGCATGCCACGCAGGGGACTTGGGTAATGATTACTGAAGTTTTGAGTTATGGGAGATTTTCCCGAAGTTTGGGAGTTCAAGAAAATTAAGTATTGATTTGGAATTTCTATGTTGGTGGAGTTTGAATGTATTTGGAATTACTTAAAGAGGGATCTTGTGTCGTATAATCTAAGTAAACTTAGAGCTTTGAACATTTTTGTATGGAGCCAGGCATACCTAGTCTGTAAATAATAAAAAATAAGATTGCTCGTCCAGTTATGATGTCAATTTCTAACAGTAAATGATTTAAAACAAAACTTGTTCAGCAATTTTATCTAAGAGAGATACTTAAGTCTTTAAGGCTAATAAAATATTAGTTTCCCAATTTTGGACTGAAATATAATCTGTCTAGTTTTACTTAATATGAGTATTACTCATCCTGAAGACGATGGTAACGTCAGCGCTGTTGACGTCATACCCAACCAGAACCTCCCGATAATTATCTCCGATATATCTATGCGTGGCGAGTGTACTCTGGCTCTGAAACTCTAATTCAACCCGACCAACGACCTATACGTATGTATATCTAACCAACCAAATACCCTGCATCCGCCCAAACAAAAGGGCAGAAGGGCTCTAATAAAGGTAATTGGTGCAAGTTCTAGCAATTAGGGCGCCGTGACAGAATGTTTATGTTTGAGTGTGCCCGCTAATTGGACAACAGTAACTGGCCTGCCATACATTTGGAACGAATAGAAATACTATTTAAATTTAACATTATAGAGTTACGAAGTCTTTAAAATTGTGAAGTTTATCATCATTGATCTTCACTTGATAGATAAAACTTGATAGAAACATAAGATATACTTTCAAATTGAATCTTGATTCATTTTATTAAAATAATGAATACTAAAATTACTGAAGGCTAGTGTTAAAATTGTTACTATAAACCAGTAGACTCGCATAGAATACATAATAATCACTATTTTATACTCAGCAGGTTTTTTTTAAGAAGCTTAGATAGACCATTATTATGAAAAATAAAACCCAACTAAAAGTTTTTATAAGTTCTAAAGCCTTAACATTTAAAAATTTCATAGTTTAACATATCAGGAAATGTACGCCGAATTAGTTATACTATCGCTTGCTCCCTGTTGCATGACACTATAACAGTACAACCAAATAGCTTCGTTTAACTCCAACATTAGTGTTCCCGTTGTTCTCCTATGCGTAAAGTCAAAGCATTACTTTAGTTAAAACGCATGTAATAGTATACACAACGCTATGTGGATATAATATGTACACGAGTGATAGCAATCACCTATGACTTTACACGTCTACACGTACCGAGAACGCGTTGTAGGTGCTTATTAATTGTAGTCTTTGTCTTTGGTTGCAGTGGATAAAGTGTGTGTAGAATGGTGATGTATTTATTATTGGTCATTCGTTTTAAAAATAATCAGAATATACTATCAGTTTTATAAGAAATTTTTTATTTAGGAAATTAAGAAGCTATAATTAAATAAAAAATCTTTATTGATAGCTTTATAAATAATCTTGCCTCAATTAGTTTCAACGTGGCAATGCCGCCAGCATTGTATTAGAATTTTAAGATTTTTATAATCATAATGTAAATACTTTTTTTAAATATTTGTAACCAATATAATTAATAATAAATAAATTATAAGTTATTTCGCAAAAATTGATGAACTTGGTGATATAGGAATAGGGCCCTGGCATATTTCTCTCGCGGTGTGGGTGTACCAGACCATCCTAATGATGTTCATGCCCGTGCGCTGCAATTATTGCAGCGTCGGCGCCTGCCCTTTGATCTCAGTAAAGATAGTTATTACAACCGAGGGTGTAATGAAATGAGCTTTAAGGGGCTGGTTATAGAGCTGAATTGTTATTTGGGTTTTGATTGCTTACAAAATCAAATGGCGATGCGTGTGAATTGATCCTTTTAATTTTGTTGTGGTAATTTGACAGGACGGAAGTGCTAAATGCTTTTTCGTTAAAGATAAAGAACACTAAGGAAGGTGTTATTGAGGTGAATGTTAAATGTTGTTGATTGTAGGTGTAATGATTGCAAAAAGGTTAAGTAGGTGGTACCGTTTAATTGAGCCTTACTTTTTACGGTTAAAATTGTTATAATCATCATTTTCAGTATATTTTTTAAAACTGTACTGATATTTTAAGATTTTTATCTTATGATATGATTTTACTATTTATATTAAAAAACTCAAATCATAAAATCATCGTAAATATCAAGTGTTAATGCAAAGTATTTTATTGTAGGTAAACTACATTTGTATTTGAAAAATACAATCTTATTCCACTCAATAACCCAAACCTTGCTATCTTATCTTCCATTACTGTCTTACCAAAATCCACAACACCAGTCCCAACCAACTCTTTAACACAATTCTGTTCTGTTAAACTCCCAAACACAATTAATATTGCTCGTGAACTCGGCTCAGGCGCGCCGCACCTTAACCGCAAAGTGCACGGTTGTCTAATAAATTGCGTTTGAAATAATGTAACACAAGAACGAGAGATATTGTCTTGTTGGCGGCTAAATTGTCTGTTATGACGTGATTGCATCTAATGCGGAGATATTGCAGCTCATTTACTTGTGCTAGTTGCTGCGTTGATGAGGGGGGGTTATTCTTGGGATGAGATGCTGATAAATTCTGCGAAAGCCGTACTTTTATATTTCTTTGTGTAAGGGCTCGAATAATTTTTGTATAAAGCAGTGCCAGGATTTATACACTTACCATAAACCGTGAGAAGTGCGGGTTCTGAAATTCTCTTCCCGGCGATGTTTTCAGCAACGCAACTATAGTTCGCCATGTCCTGTGAACAAAAAACTAAATAAATATAACTTTTTTTACACAAATTACCTATTTGTTATTAATAAGTAAATATACATATAAGAATGTATAAATAAAGAGTTACAGTTTGCGATTAAGTGAGGTTATAGGAATTAATTACAGTATTTCAAAACCGTTTCTTCAATTAATAGAAATTGGTATGAGAAAAATTACAAGATCACAACGTAACCTTGGCCCTCGAGTGGCGTTTCTTTTGAGCAAGCTACACATGTAATGCGTTAGGCAATATAGGGCAATAAAACCCACCGAGAAGTAACTTAGTCTTGTCATTTTGATTCATAACGAGTTACTATTAACAAATAACGTAAATTAAGAATAATCACCTAATAGTACCGTAAGTGAAATTAAAACGAATGAACTGGAAACACCACAAGCATTACAAGGAGGGTGCAAAGAGCGATCCGTAGCTATTAACGCTAACATCCGAGCATTCGTCAACGAAGGCGAGTGAAAATAAACCCAACTGCAATTTGTTTATTTCTAACATAAACGTGAATGTCGCACAATGGAGAATTTACGTGACATAGATAGAGATGTGAAAAGTCCGGATATTGTTGCTGACAATAATATTTATAGTAATTCTCTTTAAAAGGTTTCGTTTTCACAAATTTTCTTAATAATGTAGTTTAATAGTGCAAGTTAATGTTGCCTGAGTTTTAGACGTAGAATTAAAATAAATAAGAACATAAATTTTAGTACTTTTCTATTTTAAATGCCATTTATTAAAACTTAAATTATTTAAATTTTTTATGCATTTTGAAAAAGATTTTCATAATATGCTAAACTTCCGTTAAATACAAGAAAAACCACTATGAACCTCTTATCTTTGTAAAGTTTAGACACAAACGACGTAAGCCGGAAAAAAATCACAAAAGCCACTAACCCACCACAAACAAGCGCTACGTGTGAGAGCGTTAAAATTACAGAGGACGGGGCCATTAATATAAAAGCATATTACGTTAATTAAGACGCGTCTAACACCTTTGTGTATAACATTACTGAGTTACGCGAGAGGATGGGATGAGACAGAAAAGACAAGATAAAGCAACAACGTTTTTACGAGTTGAGTGTAAATACCAGTTTGAACAGACAGAAGCTCTTTGAAGATAAATTTGTAAACTAAGAATTAGCAGAGATTTCAGTAGGTAAGGAAATGTCTACTTTTATAACTTTTTAAACTATCATGGTTTTTAACTATATTTGAACATGAAACGGGTAACATACCATGATTTAATTGTTTTTGAGTTTTCCGATATTTCGTCACTGTTGCAAGCGCCACAGGAAATGTCTACTTTTAGTTCAGTTATGTAACTTGAAACTGACTATGAAGATATTCAAATTATATTTTATATTATATAGGCATCCATACATACCTGCATTAATATAAGGTACACTTAAGTACCTACGTTGATACAAGAAAACTATAATTAGGTACCTAAATTTATGTTAAGTATTAGGCGAGGAAATTTGTTATTGATGTAGTTGTAAAGCTCCTAACCCTTTTAAATATCGCAGCTCATTTTTTAGGAGGTAAATTAATCCAATTCTTTTTATAGTATAGTAATTGAATCAAATCAAATCAAATCAAAATATATATTCATAAATTTCAGGTACATTGTAGGTCTTAATATTAAAAAGTAGCTTAGACCGAAATTTACCATAAAGGTGTATGAATACATACTTGAATACTTGAATAATTTAAAATCATGATACAGAAAATTAATTCCTCTACGGTTAAGGCACTACGGAATGAAATACAAAATCTAATTTCACAATTTCAATTCCACCGGCCCAACGAATTAATAATTCCATAACATTCGAATATAAACGCTTCAACGGAGCCAACCAATTCTCAGAAGATCAGCCAAAGAAAGGGATCTTATCCTTTTGTTTCCCGATCTAATTCCTGAGGCGCGAGAATACGAGCGACACGGCTTGCAATTAATCCATGTCTGCGTGCGCTACCTAATTAGCCGGTGCTTTGTACCGGAAACCGGAGATGGTTCGGTTATTTGCGATGCTACCGCGAAGATGGACGTATAAGTGGAGCATTGGGAATGGAGGTAATTATTAAAATGTGAAAGCAATTATAGCCGGAATATACGAGTGATGAATGAACCGAAGCACGTTGAAGTTGATTTGGATGGTTTTAAGAATGAAACAGTTATTAGAAATGTTTTTTTAAGCAGCCAAGCAGCTCGAACAGCTACAAAATACCTTACAAAAACCAAGTTCATAAATTCATTTAATCGAAGATAAAGTTTATACACATCTTGTAGCCATGATCTGTAAAACATTTACTTAAGTAAATACAAATTTTATTCTTACCTTCTGCAACTCAGCTTCCTTGAGTAGCAGAAAACAAGTTTCAATAAGCAGTAAAAACCAAGTAGTGAGAAAGGTGCAAAATAATTTCGCTCAATGACAAGATTAGCTTTTTGTAGAACGGTGCAAGAAATTGCAAGAAACACGCAAACGAGATAAACAAATGAGCCGAGTGTAAGATAAGACTAAATGTAGACTAAAATTAGCTGAGTTTTATCAGCTTTGAAAGGGTACACCGTTGCAAAAAGAAAACGGTCGTGTAGCTCCATGTTGCAATTAATAAAAGTCGTCTGAGACTAATTAGTTACTGTCACTATAAAGTCACGTTTACAATACCTGGACATAGTGTAATGATCTTCTATTCTCGACAGCAACATTATAATCAGGTAGCTTGTCAGGAATAGCTTCATTAGATATTATGCTTTGTTCACTAACGGCACGTCTTCAAGACAAGACCATGCAATGGGAAATGACCAACTAGTTTCTCTATTTTCATGATCGTCAGTCCGTCGATTTAGGCCAGTGCGGTCTATAATCTGTTTGGAAACACTGGTAAAAATGGAATTGATGATAATGTGAACTAAGTAAATAAAAAGTTTGTGTAAAATAAGCTTTGTGTAGAGTTATGTAACATAGTGTGTTTTTGTTAACTATTAATGAAGTTAATCATCATCAGCCCTATTTACGTTCCCACTGCTGGGACACCGGGATTTCTCTCGTGACGAGAGTGATTAGCCCTAATTTACCACGCTGGTCAAGCGCGGGTTGGTGAAAAACACAATGTCCTTCAAACTTTTCAAAGTTCTCTAAGAATTAATATTATGAATGAAATATCACATTATTATATTCTTAGCTAGACACGTGGAAGGCATAGACAATTATTATGATCGTAGTATTGATTTCGACGTCAAAGAGTCACTTCATAATTCTAGAGACGTAATAAATCTTATAGACTAGCATTGTTTATTATAGTATGCTTTTGTTCTACAGAATTTACTAATCATGGAAATATTTATTGAACTAATGTCACCATAACTTCTTGGACCTATATAATTGGAATATCTATATTCGCATAATATATTAAGTAGGTATAACAGAAATCTACCACACCAATAACACAAGATTCGAGCTAACCACGGGGCTAGATTCTAGATGTTGCTGTGTTGAATTGTCCATCAATATTTATTTGTTCTGTATACTCTCGGCTTCGACGTCAAGATTCTAAGACTGACGTAGAAACGCTAACTAATTCAAGTATATGTATCTCAGATCACTTACACACTCCAGGATTCAGGTTGCGTCAAGTTGGAAACAGCTTAGCCGCTCAAACTCCAGAGATATTATCATAATCGCCGGACACAAATAGAGGCGAAAGATTATGAGATAAGAGCAGTAAAAAGAAGTTTAGCAGTGAGCTAGACTAGATTAGCTAGTTATAGTTCTGGAATAGTTGGGGTTTGCAGCTGTTTCCCTTTTTTTAAGATAAAACCATAACGTCAATATTACATCCTATTACACCCACATACAGCGATGTATTTACAATATAAGAAAATTTCCATAGCCGGGGTAAAAATTATATATTAAGATTTTTATAAATCCGTGTAAATCGTTTTTTCTGTAAAAATCTGGCTTAATCATTGTATTATAAAACAAAATGATGTCTTGTCTGTATGCTGCAATCTTTAACTAATCAACGAATTTTGATGGGGTTTTTCAACAGGTAAGTAATTCAAATCAAAACAGTGTAACAGTGATTCAATAAAAAAAATTATAAACATAATTATGTAACCTAAGCAAAGCGATGAAGTACGAGCAAAGCAAAGCGATGAAGTAAGAACTAGAGGCCCTAGTAAAATAAGTGCCACAGCTATTCTCTATTGACTGTGGCAAGTAGTGCACTTCAGATCAAGCGATGTCTGTGCTAATTGAAAGAGACTTTATTTACGCACGCAATTTACTTATCACATTGTAAGTGCAAGAAATCTTCTACCTTCTACTGAGTGAACCAATAACAATAAATTTTTTTTTTTTTATTTTTTTTATTTATTTATTATTACAAAAATAAACTTATGTATAAACTAATGCTTAAACTAAAAACCAATTATTGGTTTGTCCGTTTAGCTTTGAATCTCAAATTCAAGTGTTGATTCGTACATTTTATAGACTAAACATGTCATGTTAAAGAACAAATATTTAAATTTAGTAAGAATAGGTGTTACAATACAATTACAATAGTGTAGTCGAGCTAATAATCAAATCACTGCTAACTTCAAGCGCATGTGTAATGTGTAAGCGAGGTAACAATAAACATTGAAGTGAGTGCGAGCAGGACATGTACACTTTCTTTGTTCAATCATTTCTAACTGATAACACAAATGCAGTGTTATTTATAAACGCGCGTGAGCTTATTAAATAATTTTTGTTAAATCTATTCTACAATATATTACTTTTATTGCAAATAGATAATTAAGGAATAATTAAGAGTTCTGTAGTAGATCGTAATAGTGCTTTTTAATTCTGAATTTATAGTTTTCGTCGGTTAGATTGGAGAAAAGTTTAGTGGGCAAAGCGTTAATAAGATTAGGTATTATATATTTATATGTTCGTTTACCATAATAATTAAGAACCTTAGGAACAACAAGTTTATTATGGGTTATTTTTCTTGTGGTAACATTATGCTGTACTTTTATCTGAAGTTCTTTATTGAGAAATTGTTCTATTAATATATTCATTTCAGCCTTCGTATAAATTGGTAAAATTTTACAATATTTAAAAATTTCTGTTATATTATCTTTAATTATGTTTATTTTTATTTTGTTAGGTATTATAATTTTTAGTAATCTCAGCTGAATATTATATATTTTTTCTAAGTATGTTTTAAATGTTTTACCATAACTTGTTAAGCCGTACGTTATTAATGACTCGGCTAACGAGTTGTACAAATTAATAAGGACCTTGAAAGGTACCTTGTATTTTAGAATAGAAAATTTGGCCAGCATAGCCCTAAGTTTGTTACAAATATGGTCAATATGTTGACTCCAGTTAAATCTGTCGTCAACAATAAGGCCTAGGTATTTATAATGACTAACCTGTTCAAGATTACCACATGTGCACCTGTGCGTTATAGACTTATGCAGACATTCATGACTGTGTGCGGTTATCGCCAGGGGTCTGTTTTCGTTAAGCAGATGGTTTGAACGAACATGCATTACTTTAGTCTTATCGTAATTTAGAACAAGTCCCGCATCGTGAGACCACTTACAAATATTTGTGAAATCATGCTGTAATTGTAATTCCGCTCTGGCGATATCTTTACTAGCTATTACGAGACACGTATCATCTGCATATTGATACACCGAGCAATTTTCAACTACGTTACTCATATCGTTGACAAAAGCCAGATAATGAAGTGGACCAAGAACGGATCCTTGAGCAGTTCCGGTTGTAACCAGAATCTCTTCGCTAACCTCTTCTTCAATTTTTACTCTGTATTTTCTATGTCTAAGATAATCTTTGCACCAATCCAAGAGAGGCCCACGAACGCCCGTGTTATCTAGCTTTTGTATGAGTGTATGGTGGTTTAATGTATCAAACGCTTTGCTAAAATCAATAAATAGGAGGAGTACGTGCTGTTTCTCGTCAAGGTAAGAATTAATTTCGTCTGTGTATTTAGAAAGTAGGGATGAAGTGGACTTATTACGCTGAAAACCATATTGAGTGCTATTTAATACGTCATATTCTTCGTAGTAATTTTGTATTTGATTACATATGTATTTCTCTACGATTTTATCTATTACAGGGAGTATTGTGATTGGCCTGTAATTTCCATAGTCACTATGAGAACCTTTCTTATAGATAGGCCTTACTATACCAGTTTTTAATTCTGTGGGATATTTACCATAGCATACGCTGCTATTTATTAGCTTTACTATGACTGAAGTTATATTTTTACTTAGAGATTTTATATCTATGCTACGTATGCCGTCTGCCCCAGCAGCTTTTCTAGTATTTAGATTTTTAATTATTTTAGAAACGCTTTTATTGTTAGCTTCCTTGAAAAGCATCGACCTGTTCTCAGGGAAAATGTAAGTTGATTCATTTAAAAGTTTAATATTGCAATTAGGAATTATTTTTTTTACATTTGTATCAAATTCTTGCCCAAAATTATTTGTTATTTGTTTAATAGTATTTTTATTTTTATTAAATGCTTTAATAATTGCAGTATCAACTGATTTCGTGATTCTACCTGTTAAAGAATTTAATATATTCCATAATTTTCTAGGATTTCCTTTGTTATTATTTATTTCATTGTTATAGTATTTATTTCTAGTAGCTTCTGTTAATTTTATTGTTTTATTCCTATGTTTATTGTATTCTAGTTTTAATATTTTGTTAGTTGTGTCCTTTTTCCATTCAGTATATAATTTGTCTCTTTTTTCGCAATATCTATTTATTTTATTATTTATCCACGGTTCTTTATTTCGCTTACTAGTTAAGTTATTTTTTATTGTGTAGGTAGACTGTGTGTAGCAATTATCAAAATTAGACTTGATGGAATTATATATTTCAATAGGGCATTGCATATTTTCTACTTTATTCCATTCAATAGAATTAAGTAGTGAATATAATTTATTATTATCAATTAGCAACTTACGCCGCGTTTGTAAATAACCCGACATAGTGTAACCTGTTTCGAGTCCTGCGCAGCTTAGCACGATCATTCGATGGTCTGCCATTACCGTGCCGAGCGCTGCCGAGTAAAGGTCTAACGATCGCGATCTAGCAAAGATGTGATCAATGCAACTGCGTGTGACAATATCATCTCTAACTTCTATCCTAGTAAAGTCTGATATCGCGTTCGTTAGGCCACACTCGGCTAAGCTACAACATCTAAGCTAATACATCTATCTAGGACATTGGCGAAGATAATAACGTTTAGATTAAGGTTAGGTATCGTGAACTTTGTAATGATAACATAAATAAACATCCTTGTTATTATTCCAACTTTATAAATGGAAAAGTGTATATGTGTCTATGTAGAGACAAATTAGTAATTTTAAAGTGAAAATAATATGTAGTTGAAGGGATGAAGAGACATAATTATCCTACTTTTAACCGGAAGAAATACATATTTCCCAGATAAATCTATTATTACTAACACCGGCGAAGCCATGGGGCAGAAAACTAGTATTATATACATAATCATGCAATATTAACTCTGTCTGTCATAAAAAGCTTATATTAAAAGGACAGGCTACATAGGCATATTAAATAACTTGGGTTGTAATAGTTTAAAAAGGGGAAGTGAGAGAAACACGATGTCTTACATTAAATAAATCTATTAAAATGCAGTGATTTACTGCTGTCAGTATGTTCAACAGCAAAAACAAGTGTTTAAGTTTCAAAGTTCATTAAAGTTTTAAAGTAAGATTAGTTGTGACAGACTAAGTCGGGGCTCGCAGCATGAGTTATTACTTGCCGTCCTACAGCTCACGTCTTGTATCCCATTAAAGGATATTATAATGGCTTTAGTTACTAGAGAATCTTATTCGTCTACTTTCTCATGAAATGTTTGCATTATATGGACAATAGTATAATGCTGTGAATTCAGAACATAAACTAAAACATTAGAAGCACTTGGTGTTATTCTGGGATCACTGGAAGTATCACCATCTGTGTTGTCTGAGTCATGTCTTGCTTAGCAACTAACATCTTTATTCACATCAAATGTTAACTCATTTTCCTTGTAAATATAGTCTATTTTCGTATGTTATATATCTCACCAAAAGTTTTGATTTTCACAGTATTATCGAATAGTATCAAACATGTGTTTAAGTTTAAAAGGATGTTTAAGTTTATATCTGCGGCTTAAAACCACAGATTACAACAAGGGAGTCATATATACCCGGTAATGTTTATTGTAATTTATGGGCAATTAAATTTCGCTGTGCAAGTGTGTGGGTGATAATAGTGGTATTGTAATAAAGATAGAACGTACGTTTTATTATCAAAAATAATCATTTAAACCTATTTTATAGTATTTGCTGCTCATTCTGTACCAATAAAGGAAGTTACGTTTTGTTGTAAAATAAAATCTTGGGTGTCTTTCTTTATGTGTTTAATAAATTTATAAAGTTATTTAATAAGGTCTTGGATTTAATGTGCAACTTTATATGTATTTAAATGTTAAATAAACAGAAGTTCTAACTGTTTACCAGATAATTTTCTTATTTTACTTTCTTATTTTTTTAGATTTCCCCACGGGAAAATAATATATAACAATTAAAAACATGACAATTAGTTTTTATTAAGTACCTAATCAGATATTGTCAAGCAATTTACTCCTAGCAGTGCCCGGCTTGGCACTGTCTCATCTTTTCAATTGCCAACTTACTAACCAATACCTAAGAACAACTACTCGGCTCAGATCCCATTATACCCATAAAATTGAAAAATAAAATAAAAGGTCCTTAAAAGGTAAAAGGTTCTGGCCTTCTGGCGTGTTTTGTGTGATCTTTTGTGATTGAAGCCTTCTGTGATCGCAAAAACTGCACAATAAACAACACGAATAGATCCAACATACCTGCAAAGTAGCCCTTGATATAAGCAGGTTCCCTTCAGCAGAGATGAGCACGTTGTGGTCCTGCTGCAGCGGCGCGCCGTGCTTGAGCCACGTGACGCGCGGCGCCGGCGCGGCCGCGGGCGGCGAGCAGCGGAGAGAGGCGGCCGCGCCAGCCTCCACTGACATCGGGGATGGAGATGATGAGAACGGCTTCTTGAGATCTGTACAAGAAATAGATTGTAAAATTACTGAGACGTTAAAAAGAAATATTTTTAAGTCGATAACATTATATCCGCAAAATTCGAATTATGGAGAATTTCGTCAAATTTTACCCGTAAAATAATAAACTCAGTGAACTTTAAATGTTAAAGTGGTTTTAATTTAAACATACACATCTTAAATGTTGGTTAGTGTGCCTGAAATAATAATTAATTTGAAAAATATCTTCTTAATTCAGTCCATAAAGGTTTATTAGTAGAAACGAGGCAAGGTACCTAGATCTTGTAAAAATAAATGTAGTTAAAACGAATTTATAAAGACACATAGATCTGAACGACTGTCACGTGTCAATATCAATTTTTGTACTTGACATATTAATCAAATGCTCAAAAGCTCGATCTAATTCGTTAATCAATACACAATGCATCAATCTTGTGCAATTCCAAGCTTTAATATTTTATATTGATTGGCCATACATTGACATACTGTAATATGAAGATTTATGTCATTTATGGCACAATAATATGTAGTTATTCAATGAAGCCTTTTAACCTCATGAATTGTGTAATAGAAAAAAATGGTTTTCTTATAAATTCAATTATTTCTCATGATATGTTAGGCCGGGATCCGTAGTACATGAAAATCAAGTGATTACTAACAAGCTAATTTTTGGTGAGTAGCTTCGTTTCGATGAGACGTCCAAAGATATCCTATACCCAACTCTCGATTGTGGTAGCTATCAGAGATATCAAGGATTAAAAAATTCAAGGATGTAAAACCGGGATAACGGTCCACGAAATTTGTCGGACAATATGTCCGTTAGATTTTATAAATATTAATTAAGTATACAACAAAAAATCAGCTGGTTAGTAATCATAGTAATGATTTAAATTGACCTCGTTTTCGACACATTTTGGAAATGCCGGACTCTTTGATCAAACCATAGGTTTTGTAGGACAAACATGTTTTTATATAATTTAGATAATTATCTTGAGATATAACATATTGTCCTACAAATTTCGTGGTCCGTTATCCCGGTTTTACATCCTTGAATTTTTTAATCCTTGATATCTCTGTTAGCTACCACAATCGAGAGTTGGGTATAGGATATCTTTGGACGTCTCATCGGAACGAAGCTACTCACCAAAAATTAGCTTGTTAGTAATCACTTGATTTCCATGTACTACGGATCCCTGACTATGTCATTGATTTCTTATTTTTTTTACTAAAACACAAAGTCACTTATAAACTGATTAAGATAATATTGTTTTTATACAACATACCCTCTTCTCCTGACTTCCCACGTCAATCTCAATAACCGCAAAATGACTTCGTTGATTATACAATTGCCTATCAGTTGTCCAACATTCAACGATAATTGTTGATCCATTAAATAATTTAGCTGTATTGAAAACGTTTGTATTAACTTTATTTATCAATAGATCAATTTGGATTGTGTCGTGACCTAGTTTTAATTGTATTATTGTGTGTATTAAGAGTACTGGATAATTTTTCAATTAAATTTATAGTACCTAAATCAATTATAAAATCAAAAAATAAAAATATATTTGGAGGACGCGTTGCACTTTTTTATTTTTTCTTTTAACTATGTTCAATCTTGAGTTTCAATCAATATAATTATATCTAAAGGTGTAATTAAAAATTGTTAAAATTAAAAATAAATATTCTTTTCCAGGACCCGCACCTAGTAAGTCTTTAACAGTTAACAGCAAAATGAAAACTCCTTTACGAACAATGCACACTCACACGTCCTTTGAACATTCAATTCATTTCCACACACCTCCAGTACATTGTGTAGTGGGAGCAATGAAGCATCCTCTAACAGATTTATGGGCTCATCGCGATGAAACTCAAGCTCCGCTACCGTGAAAGCCTTACATTACGCGACACTGTACGTATACGTAACCTCAAATTGTTCAACAGCAAGATCGGAATATTGCGAGCCGAGCAAAGAGGAGGTATTGCATTTCTTGAAATTGAAACCCCAAGTGATGTTTGGTTGCTCACATTAGATTTATGGGAGAACATAAAATTAATATTATTTTAACAAAGTTTTGTTATACATTTTGTATTTCTACATATATAATATTTATTGGTAGTTTACTCTAATTAAGTAAAAAGCCAATTTTAAATACGAGTATTATAAAGGATATTTACACAAGTTTTAAATTTATAAAACTTGTTACTATTTAGTTATTCACATTTTATTGTAAAAATAGTCGCGATTTGATGAAATCATAGAGTGCAGGTATTGCAATGTTGACCATGTAGATTTTTTGCCCAAATCCAACGTAAAAAGTTTCCTGGATTTCATGTTTATCCCATTGCATATGATTACCGACTTATATTATATTGTTATTAACAACCAGTGAATGCAAATATTATTTTCACAGTCAAGTGTGTCTGTTAGTTTATACCTAAAATACGAGCCTAAAAACAGCAGCACTTCCATTCTCGCTTTGAAGTTGGATATTAGTTTGCGCTGAATGATTTGTTTGGTTTGGCTTGTTTGGGAACGATATGTGTTTGTAACAGAATGCATGGCTTTTCGTAGTTTTACGTGAATGTGATTACCAACGTGAATATTGTATGGATATTCACGTAAATTTACGGTCTGTTGGGTGATGCCGGCTTAAAAATAGTACCATCCGTGGTCTCGCCGACTTTGTAATATAGTCGTAGTATGATAAAACGTTGTTAAAGTTAAAGTTAATGTTAAAGTTGGTGCGTGTGCATTAAATACTTAATATTTATATTAAGTAAAATTTAAAGAATTTGAATTTTACTTAATATAAAAGAATTAAAGAATTCCGTGTCTAAATAAAATTTTTAAAGAAATAACTGGTCAATTATTGAAAAAATAACAGTACAATATGTTAGGCAGATTTATTTTCCTACTTAGCTAAAGTACTCAAAAACCTCTTGGAGAAAAACTACAGGACTCAAAATAAAAACACGAAAATCACTACGCAAGCTTACAGTTAAATTTTAAGCCGTAACTCTGATGGGCGTAAATGATAAGTGTTAGGTGGATCCGGCTGTTCGTGTTGAGCTATAAATTACGAGGTACGTCTCATTTCCTATCGCAGAAAGGCGAGATGGAAACCCGGTAATGTAGAAGCTTTATAATTAAATGCACGAAATGCTTGCAGTTCGTTGGAATGAATATTTCATCTTTTTGTATACTTGGTCTAAATATAGGTATTATAATGCGACTAATGGTTAAGGTCAAAGAATGCCTGACGTATTGATTCATCTATCTGAATTAAACTGGAGGATAATTTGTTTGGTTGAATGTACCTAGTACCTACTAAACTAATCGATTCTAAGCCTACTAACTAAAGGCCTCCCTAGAATATTTCCAATTGTTTCAGTAGGAAGCGGCTGGCATCTATTTAATGGTCAGTCCATTAAGTGGATTGATTGGTGATCGTCCAGCGCTACGGTTGTAGTGATCCTGTGCATAAGTAAAGGGCTTTACCAAAGCCAAACTTTTTTGTTAACACTGACAAGAATCACAGGTGGACTTTCGCCTTATACACATACATGTACATCACATTATTACACTTTGATTTTTATCTAAGACGAAATAAGGTTTTGCTCTGAATAATAATAATTTAATATTTTACCTCGTAAAATGGTCTTATCTTCAGCTTCGGTTGAATAGTTTAACGGCACTGGTTATGACTTGAGATGAACATTAGCGATCCAACGAGATAAATCACACATGAACAACTTCGAATCAATGAATCAAACCCTGCATTAAAGTCCTGCGCAACTCCAACCGAATGAATAAAGATTTTAAAATACACCCTCAAGTGGCATCTTCCTGGGAGTAAGTATGCGTAAAAATGTCAGTGGTAATTCTTCTGCCTGGATTTACGGCCTTAGATCTGATGTTTTCATGTTTATGTCTATGCTGGTAGGTTTAATGGATATGTAACTCGCGCCAGGAATAGAAAGGTGAGGGGTGAACGTTGAATACTTCAATGGAATGTCATTTAATGTAATGTATCTATAAGAATACGGTGGTTAATGAAGTAATAATAGCGTTTGGTTACTTTCCATATTTAAAAAGTAATGTTTTCGGTGCCAAGAGGATCATTGATACTCGGATAGAGGTATTATTTTACGTTCCTGAAAGTTGCAAGTCTCTGCTCGAAGATATACTTGTATTGGTATTAAGTTAAACCTAGTTACCTTTAGGTTATATCTTAATACCAAGAATGTAGGGCCATTTAGTGCCTGGCCCTAAAATATTTACGATTCACCAACTTCTGAAAGCACGTCAAAATTCACAACAAACTTAAGTTTCATTTTCAATAACTCTGATAATGCTCTCCTCCAAAATATCTCCCACACGTCAGTTGGTCAGTACATCCATCGCCTTTGCGGTAAGATCGGACAGTACGAGATATTCAGAGCTGTACCACAAACAAAGCTAGGAGAGCTTATAAGTGATGAGGGTTTAATAAGGCCCTTTTCAAGCAGTTTATCTTTGAGAATTTGTGTTTTCCATTCACATTCCGAGGTTAGAAATAATGTACTCTAATTTGTTTTAATATAATGTTTTACTTAGTGTTTACTTTGCCTGCATTATAAATTTGGTAGAAAAGTAGGATGTTTAGTTTATCTCTTACAAGCTTAAATTAAATTTTAAAATAATAACACTTATAAATATCAAGGCACGCGCGGAAATCTAGGGTACAATAATATTCTCATATAAAATACAATCCGTTTAATACGATGTTGAAAATAGTAAAAGACCACCTTGTCTACATTCTTGGAATTTCAATTGCGATGAATATTTTACATCCTGTCTCGTTAATCCAACATTTAACAACTTATCTAAATCTTCGAGTAAAATATCACTAGCCATTGCCAACGCTGGTTTAGGCATAAAACAGTAGTTGGAATGTAGATAATTTGAATATATTCAATAAATTGTTTATTCGGTTTAGTAGTAAGGTTGTAGAAATAATAGATGGATTTGCCCGCGGGTAAATAGATACGTCTACTAATATTTCACCTTGATATTTAGTCTGTAAAATAAGGAAGTAAAACAGTAAGCTTTAAATCACTAGGTAACCTACTAAATAACCTAGATTTGAAATTAAAACCAATCTTTTCTGTGGCACTTCTTGAATTAAATGGACTGCAAAGCACATTTATAGTCGATAAATATTTTCTAGTAAGACTTATTAACGCACCGGACCATTTATTAAACCAAAGAGATCTATAGCTACATTAATAGTACATTTAACTGTCTAGTTAAATTCACTGCAGTATGGGGCAAGGAAACTTCCTGTATATTTATACAAGCACCCCATATGGGAGGGTTTATTTATTTACAAGTTTGTGTAGTTTCTATATTTGTATACATTACATTTCAGCTGTTTAAGTAATTCACGGACTTCAGTCCTGAAACTAACTAACATAGTATTATTTCTATATCTATGTTTTGAACATAAGTATTTTCAAATGTTGACCAATAATTCAAAATAACGTTATAAATAATTTTGATGTATACAGACGGCCGCAGCGAGTTTGTTTTTAATATGTAGTGAAGGTTAGTTTATAAAAACAATGAACTTACTAATCCAGGTGTGCCAATAAATAACAATCGTTGACATGGCCGACGTGGCCAGGCCCGTTATCAATCACTCCGCGGCCATATTTAATACGAAATAATAAATACTGAGATTAGTATCTCAACACAAAGCCAGTAATTACTGGCCCTTGGCATTATAAATTATATTTATTGCGCAACAAGTATGCCGAAAGTATGGCGGTTAGAGATTAAAATGTTTTAGCTAGTGTATGATTTAGGAGGTTTTGTGTTGGGTAATATTAAAGGTTTTGTATGCTTTTATAGATAATAATTACTCGTTTTAAGGTAAGATGTATTAAGTTATTTTTATTTTAAATAACTACTTATAGCAATAAATATGTTATATAAAATACAAGGTTAATTTACACGAAACAATAATAATATCTTCTTATCCTACATTTCTGTAGTTTTCCGCTTAATCTGTATGTACTTCCGACTCGATACTACAAACAATAGTTGTATTCGTTCAATGAACTTTATCTCTGGCCGTAAAATCAAGAGAAGCATTAGTTATCAATGGACTTGCAAATGCAATTCTGTTGTTATTGTGCAGATTACTTAGGCCATAGACAATAATTATTTATATGTACAACGTTATAATGTAAGCTTATGCTGTTTATTTATTTATTTAAACATTTTAGAGAAACTTACAGCTAATAATAATTATAATACAAAACATATTATGATGCATGAAAATTCATCATGCATTAGGATGCTAGGGATACTAAACTTGTGTTTGGGATATTATTGTGTATTATGATGGATAAGTAATAATAAATAAGTAATTTACTGAGATATTATGTTAATTGATATTTGAGTAGTAGAGTACCTACGTAACTCAGAAATCGCTCATCGAATCAACTGAATAAAAAGTGATCGGTAATGTTAATATTGTGCGTTATACAGGGTGGGCCTTAACTGTATACCCGGTTTGTTTCGTCTATATCTCAAAATCCAGCGGGCGGGCGGAGACGCGGGGGGTGTGGTAAGACGCGCCATTTCGTGGAAATTTTAGTCGCAATGGAGCCATTCACTGGAGCTCAGCGTGCGGTGTGCGTTCGCGCATATTATGAACGCGTATTTTCTATGAAATACGGCTCTATAATTCCTCTAGCTGATATTGCAGCCCACACAACGACTTTAGGGCTGTGCAGAGGATGTTGATGCATCTGTCGGGGATTAGTCTCCGCCCAAAACCTACAATTTTGTTTGTTGACGTGGCCATTGAGGTGGAAGTTGGCCTCGTCACTAAACAATGTGTTAGAGAAATTGTTAAAACGTTCCAGCATTACATTGACAAAATTTAGTCGAAGATTAGCATCATTTGGCTTTAATTCTTGAGTTAACTAAGTTTTCTGAATTTTATAAGCTTTAAGATGCAAATCATGATGCAAAATCCTCCTCAAAGTGGTCCTCTTGATATTCAAAGATTGCGCCTCGCAATTGTCACAGAATTATTGTTCGCATAATATGCGCGAACGCACACCGCACGCTGAGCTCCAGTGAATGGCTCCATTGCGACTAAAATTTCCACGAAATGGCGCGTCTTACCACACCCCCCGCGTCTCCGTCCACCCGCTGGATTTTGAGATATAGACGAAACAAACCGGGTACACAGTTAAGGCCCACCCTGTACAAGTGCCTTTACACTAAACATACAAAACTTCACTTCAGATACTAAATAATAATAAAGTCTATCTTTACACAACTAGGAATATAGATTACGTTACAAGCAGCTGTGCTCAGAGTATCCAATCCAACAGGACTACTACGTATTACAGATTTTATTGGTTATTGCATTTGGCTCCGTTCAAGCCATCAGACGAAAACATTATGACTTCTACCTTGAACCGGCAATATATCCAAATTGCACCTCACAAATAATGCAATTACACACACTTGACCGGTTTTTACATTGCCCAACAACGGACTATAAATCTAAGGTACGCTCAGACCGACATTTATTTAATATGCATGGAAGATTTACATTTTCCACTGTATTGAATTAAATCGTGTTATTGCCCGTAATACTCTTACGAACATTAATGCAGTTGCCTCAATTTGATGGGACCATTCGTCTTGTCGAATCATTTCGTAGGCTTGATAGAAAATTATGGATCGCCCACTAGTCTGTGTTTTGGATGATTTATAATGAAATTGATGTGTAGTTTCGGTTTATTAAGACAGCTATGAGCAATATGACTTACTTTCTCTTTGTCTTTTTAATTGACAGATTTCTATTCTAATTTAAGCAAATTTCATAATTAATTTCGTTGCCACATAGCTCTAGTGTTTGACATGCATGTCTGTGTTCATGAATTTAAGTAGTGCTCTAAAATAAAACTATTAAAACCCATCAAAACGCATGTTACTGTTCTGTCAGAATTAAAATTACCTGTCATTTCAACTGTCAAAAGCTATACAAAAACATGAATCAACCCAACGGAAGATCTTTCGTGTCCGTTGAACAAAATACGACCCTCGATGAACGCTTAGTTTAGAATATAAAAGAGTTAGTAAGGTTTTACGTCTCATTTCCCAAGAATACGAACTAGTTACTACAGCCCTTCGATGTTTTAAAAGTGACCGGAGATGGGGCTAACTGGGTTATACAAAAATAAACTGCGGAAACTTTCAAATATTATGAGTTTTGATGAAACGTCCAACGCCCCAGTTCAACCGGAAACTCTATCATTTTATTTACCGTAATATCAATCCATTCCTAGAATACCAACTCAGTTAGATTTCACGAGGCTTGTTTCATAAAATTTGATAGCTCTATTTGTTTGCATAATTTCAATTCTACAACAATAAAATTACTTCAATGCATTCAAAATGGAAATACATTTCGAAACAGTAATACTGATCGCACTATCTCAGACTTTAATATCTTTGTTTGGCATTGCAAAGACGTTATTTTCAGATACTCCTTAGAAGATTATGTTTATGTTTTCAAACTAGAATATATTTAACCAAACTCATATTTCGAAAATAGAATACAAACCCACAGTGATTGACAGTAAAACAATTCACACCGGCATACTATTAATAGATTGTCAGTATTAAAATTGAAACTCACATGCTAATTCGACGACGGCCGGCTGACTCCTGATGTCGCCCCTGCTACTCCAAGCGTAGCACGTGCAAGTAAATCTGTCTTCACCGAAATACTCGTCAAGCTGATCCCTTGTCACGTTGCATTCGGCTTCCACGATCCTGACACCGCTCTGAGGATCTACGAATTCAAACTGTATGCTTTTGACAGATCTGACATCGTTGCATTTGAAGTACACTTGGAGAGCGTTGGCTGCTCTGCATCGAAGCATTGCCGGTTTGTTTCTTACTACATAGGCGTGTTGTGGCTCTAGTAGGAACATAGGGAGGTCGTCTGTTGAGCTTTGGAGCAAATGGTCTCCGGAAAGTGAAGGTAGTTCGTCAGCGTCATCTCTGTTTTCATGTTCGTCTTCTTTGTGAGGATCGTCGTAATCTTCGTCGTATTCCCTGTTAGAGGCTTGTTGGTTGTTTTTCTCGGAGTTGTACGGGTCTAAGGCTTCAACGCCGGCTGGATGGGCGTACTCGGGTCTAAGGGGTAAGGCAGGCGTTGGTTCTGCTGTGTTGTCAGATTTCGGTGAACTTGACTCTTCTGCATCTGTAACAACAAAAACAGATATACATATAATGATTTCGCATAAGAATATTCTCAATCAAATCTAAAGTATAGACTTAGTATAGATACTTTAGATCTGAACTCCTGTTCAGGTGTTCCAAAATAAAACCAACCCACGCTTTTCGATTAACAACACAAGTTCCCTCATTATAAATTTCACGAAAAATAAACCAAATAAACCAAAATACCCATTTGACGCCAAAACATAATTCGCGGAAGAGACAACGACTAAGTTTCCGTAGCAAATTGTCAAACCAACGCGAAACATTTCAAACTTTATGAAACACGATAGCTTTAATAGCTTTCCTTTCGCACTCACTCTAATTACGGAACGTTGAAATATATTTCATGTCGCTGCGAAGCTCCGAATAAATAGCATCTGTCATAATAACATGTACCCTCCAAGTTTCGCCATCGATTTCACTCAAAGTCCGCACCTGGTTTGACGCCTCACTCGCGCCTATTTACACGCAAAACATAGATATTTGGATACTGTGCACCCTACATTATAAATCTTCAACCCTCCAATCGAAATTTAGCTTTATTTATGTTTCTTAAAGTTGAAATTCCGACGCTTTTATACCAAGAATTTACCTCCCGTGGAATTTTGCTCAGCGTTATCGACATCAGCGTGTGTTACGCAGTGTTGACAGTGTAAGTAACTAGAATTGTTATTTGAACTACAGAATTGAACGAAAATACTTCGCGAGAATCTCAAACCGTGGATAAGTTAATTAGTTTCACTTCCGTTGGGTTTATTTCTATTTCCGTTTTCGTGGGGAACGATATTTCCTTCTCGGCTCTATTTTTCCTTAATAGGATTTGTTTCGAGTTTTTCCCGTTTCGAGGCGCTTAGCGTCCGCCGTATTGGAATCATTAAAATTTCAATTTCTTCCGTGAATTCTCAGGTGGTGTAGTAGTGTTGTATTCAAATTCGTGGCAAATAAATAAATAATGTATTTTTGAAACTTTTTTCCGTGGTTATCGTATGGATTTTTTAATATACCATAAGACGAGCAGCAGCGTTCATTCTGTATATTGTAACAACTTACTGCTACCACCAACCTGCCTGATGTATTAATACCGAATAACCGAATGGATTTTAATATAATTATTTAATTTAAAAAACAACAAATAATTTTTAACTTAAATGAAATGTCTATTAAAACATGAACATTTTATTATGAAGAATGAAAAGTAAACTAAGCCGTCAATGACGAAAATATAACCATATATATCTCAATTCTAATGAAACCCTAAGCTCGGAAATAAAATGAATTGAAGATTCCATTACGGACGTTGATTAAGCACATCTCATCAATAAAGTCCTGTATCTAGAATAGCGTCGAACCTTTAATTATTCGAATACCGGACAAAATGACAGGAGGCGGTCTCTTTCAACCCGACGACGGGATGACGACGATTCGATGAGTTTTCGGTTTGTTTTTAGATCTCGTTAGTACCTACTTGCCTCAGGAATCCACATTTATCAGCCGGAACATATCTTACATGTCGCGATACTATTTCCCATTTACATTCATCCCAAGATCGGTATTTTAAAACTAAGTAAACAAACTCCATACTCCGGTATTTAGTTTCGATGTGAGTTATGATCGAGGTTGACTCAAGTAAGCGCACTGATCGATCATTGAGCACTCGACTCGACTCGTTTATTTATAATTTACAATCGGTTCGTGAAGCATGCGCCCTCTTTAGTTACGCGTAGCCGTACATCTAAATGGAGTTTCGTCACTTGACGAGATAACACTTAAAAGAACAGTTCTTTAAAAGGACGACCCAGATTCAAGTTCCAGAAACGTATTTCAATACGATAACGGCTGTCGAAGCATCTTTGAACGTTAATTAAAATACGGATAAAGCTATCGGCTTGTCAAATCTATCGAGAGGCAGTTATAAAATCGATGACACGGCAGTTTTGGTTATTTCTGCGGGAGAGCTGACCGCAGAGAATATTCCGTCGCAGATTTTAGGAGGTTAGGCACTTCACACGTTCGTATGACACTTGAATTCGCAAAGTGAAACAACAACAAAGATGTCAGCTGAGTGAGATAACAGACACAAACAGAAAGTGTTATTCCTACTGGAATGAAGAGCGGTAGAACCCAATTAAAAGTGACGAACCTGTTACCATTCGAAGGCAGTAAGGCGAGCTAACCAGAGCTTAATCAAACGCTCGTCGGGATTAAATAGAATAATAATTGAACACCTTCGTCAGGCTGGTTGTGTGTGACGGTTGCGAGATTGCTTTTCGAGCTTAGATTGGTTTCATTGGATTTTTGGAGCAAATTGAAATATGAGTTCTATAAATTTATCGATAAGCTTTTAATAAGATCTTTGTTTTATTGTAAGATAAAATTATTTTTCTACATTCCTTATGCAACTGTTATTATTATACTGTGGTGTATGTGTGCATAAGACAGAAGTTTAAAGCAATCCGGAACCAAACTTTCACTTGAGGAAATTTGTTTGCTAACATAAACTTTTTGCAAAACATTAAATAAATTTAAATTCTCTTCCATAACCGAACACCTTAACGAAGTAAAAAAAGATAAAATAAAAGTTAATGCAGAGATTCCATAAGCTGTTACCAAGATACTGTATCTAAAGCACCCAAAAAGTACCACCAATGCACCTCCAATTTAAATATCCCCGTTATAATATTAAGCGGCCTCTCACACGTTTTATCACTGAAACATTACAGATGCGTGCAACGTAAGTGCCAGTAAATGCGGAACGAATGAAATAAAAGCATCTAATGGTACAGATATCGGACATTAAACCCGCCTGTTTTTGAGTGCATTGATAAACGAATGCTTAGAAGTGCTTATAAATAAAGATGATAAATTAAAAAGTTTGAAAGCTTTGACAAAATGTATTGAGTTATGGTCTATATTAAAGGAAAAGGCAATAAAACTTTTGATAAATAGTTCCTACGACATGTTGTAGTGTTTCTAGAATGCAGCATATAAACAATTCAACGTCGATAATAAATAAAGACGTAGAAAATGAGTTGTTTTGACGTGTTCTGTATAACATGGAACTAAGACGGTTAACCGAGAATAGGCTACTCGTAAATGCACTTAGCGCTAAAAGAGACATAAAGGATGCACTCGATCTATTTAATGTGGCGTAGGCGTGTGCTTCAGAGAACAGAGACACCCAGAGAGAAATCAACGCTGCCACGTGTTGCCAAGGTCTGGGGGACATTTTTTGTTACATTTGGGTAATTAATGACCAAATGTGGTCTAGTTTCAAACCCCGGTATTTTGCCATTTGGTGTGACGCCATTTGGTCTAATTATGTGTCATAAAATTTTAACGATTTTTACATCCCTTTTAAACACAAAACAGAGCAAAATATATCTACTAAAACATGGATGTACAACACTAGAGATACATTTTAAATAACACAAGTTCCGCTATTATAAAGTGTACAAACAATAAACAAGGTGAGCTTTGAGCTGTCCGACAAATTCTCACCCCAAAGCAAGATGCAACACAAAAGGACCACACCCACAAAAACTGAATAGCCACCTTTGCTTGAAAAGTAACACGATACAGTCGAGAGCCCGTCAAGAGGTTCCCAAACAAGATAATCCCTTTGTTGGCGGTTATAATGGATTCTCGTGGGTTTGTGACTGTCACATAGATGGTATATTAGTTGTTAATATAGAATTATCATTTGCATTCATTTTTAAAGGACAGCATTAATTTATCCCAAATTAATATCAGGACTACTAGTCTAGTTATTCAAGAAAAAATGTTAGTATCTATGTAAAATAAGTCTTGTTAGGTGAGGGATAGTAATAATTATGCATGGTATCTACCACGTATAATCAAACATTGTTTAGTAGTCTATAGTGTAAAATATATATTTATCTGTAGAAAGTTCTGCATTCTTAACTTTAATTATTAAATTAATGTTAAATTGAGTTACATAATGTGCATTTCACTAACAGTAAGATTTTCGAACAATGCATGGGAAGCAAGAGACCCTTGAACACTGCGTCTTTGAATCTTTCTCTTTCATTCGTTTAAGCAGCTGCTAGGTGTGCTCAAGTGGACGTTTCCTATTTCTCCGTTAATGGCAATCCGATTTTTGCATTAGCGGAATTGTCTTGTCACTTTTTGTTCAAAATTTAATCGTGAAAGTGGCTTTGCAGGTTCAATGAAAAGGTGTTGCTGTTGAAGGGAAGCAAAAAATGAACGAGGCAAGCCTTGTCGTAAAAACTAAGATAGGACGAGCTGTTTTTGAGTAACTATAAAAAGGCTGAGATAAAAGACCCCTTTTAGACGATGAGTGATTAAGAAATAAAGAACGTTCTTTTAAAATAACAAGGTATAGTAAACAAACTTGATCGCTCACGTCGAAGTTTCAAAATGTTTAAAAATAAGAGACTGATATTTGGTAAGGTTATTTTTGCAGGAAAGTTTTCGAGAATTTCGCTTGCAATAGCTTTCGAACCTTACTGCATTGGTTATAGAAGTTAAATTTCTGTTATGTTCAACGGTAAAGTTAGTGATATCCGTATTGGCATTTGAAAATAGAAAAGTGAAACTGGCGGAGAGCCGCAGAGCAATTTTCAGAATGGACCTCCCTTGGCTTGCTCGTTTTATATCTCGGTATTGAGGTATTTTATAAACTTGCAATCATGAACCTGATAGGATACCAGACAAAGCCAAGAATAAATAAGGAAAATATCTAGCTGCTCATGACTAAGCAGTTTGTTTGAAACAAGTAAAAAAACCTCCGAGATAGAATTGACTATGCATGACCAAAGATATTGATATCGTTTAGCGTAAATTACTTTTTTATTCTAACCGGATTCAGCACTTAGAATAAGGGGAAGTATGTAGCTGATGATCATTTTGTTTAATTACATAGAATTAGAATTATGTTTTTTTTACCAGTAAGATAATTTAGTTAAAGTTCCAAGTTCAACATTAAGTATTTATTATAATAAATATTTCACTAGTATTATAATCAACTAGTGACTAGCCCTCGCTTCGCATCGTGTACCTAAATATACTTTTAAACTATTGTCTTGAATAACTCTACGTATTTAAGCAGCACATAAAAATATTTTGCTTAGTTATAAGATTGAAGCCTACATAGGGACAGAAAAACAACGACAGTGACTTTATTTTAAACTATGCAGTGATGAGCCGTTCAAAAGTGAAAGTAATTAATTGAATTCTCAAACAACGGTTTTTTTATCGAATTCACAAGATAAATCCATTAGAAACAACTAAATCAGCCTTAAGACTATCGTGGTTGACCGATAAACGAAATTCTAACAATGAGATTAGTGTACTTAATGTGGAACAGCTTCAAGTAAATTTCGTAAGAAGCTATAATTTCTAGATCTAGATCGCAAAAGGAACTGGGTCAAAGAAAATGGAAGCCCCACCTCACCTAATTACTTTGCTTTTAAATTATTAAGAACTTCCTCGGGCGACGTTCAACCTTATCTTTCAGCTTCAGTTTTTATAAAGAAAGATAGCATCTTTGGCATCCTTTTAAAATATCGACTTACACCTAATCTTTACTTCGTAAATTCAGCGGTAATGTGAAAATCCCGAAAAAGAAGCGTTGGAGATAAAATACAAATGGAATGCTTTTTCCTTTGAAATATTTTTTTTTGTAAAGAATCCTAGTATTGATTTAATTGTTGTACAGATGTATATTACATGACTATCCAATGTAAATGTAGATCATAAAATATGTACTGAGCTTATTTCTGGTGCACACTATATTAATTCCAGTTCATTTTTTCATAATTAATTTGAGATGAATAACAGTTCTTCATAATTATTATATTTCTCAAATATAATTACGACATTATTACAGTTTAAAACTAAAAGCTAAGCCCTGCAGGTTACAACAAACTACCGGTACAAAATTCACAGAGCTTGCTCGACTCAGCATAACATACAACTAGCTATACCTATACCTTGGTATTGTAAACCAAACAGAACAAAAAGTCAAGACAAAAACGATGGTCACGATCCAAAGCAACAAAGGGATTCTATTGAAGACAAAAAGGGAGCTTCACGAACATCGTGCAACATTGAGTATAAAACGTTAATGAGCGACATTTAGCAGCGAATGTGGGTCAGTGATACTGATGTGTGAAAAACCCTCATTTGAAAACGCTAATGGATTCATTCTGACTGAGAATACTAAAGGTGTTATCAGTTACACAGTTAATGATCGGGAAATTGTCTGTTGCAAAATTTGTCAGTATCGTCATTTTATCCAACAACACTGCGTTTGTTGTAACTACTACAGATTTTGACTACTGTCGCGTTTCAACTTTCTTAAGATATTATACTGGAACTAACATGAAATACAATTCTAAATTACCTTGATAATCTAGGTTTATCAAGGTAATTTAGAATTGTATTTCATGTTAGTTCCAGTATAATATCTTAAGAAAGTTGAAACGCGACAGTAGTCAAAATCTGTAGTAGTTACAACAAACGCAGTGTTGTCTCGCCACTGGCAATATTATGGTCACCCAGCGACCAACCGACAAATTAATAAGTGTTTGAAGCCATATCAAATTGAAAGTTGTATAGTACTAGTACAAAACAAAGTCGTTCCCGTCGTGTGTCTGTCACTATCACTATGTATACTTTAATCATTTAAACTAAGCTACAAATTTAGATTCGGTTATTATTTTAAAAATTTAGTGATTCAAGAGGAATAGAGGTACACATATAAAGTCACGAAAATCAGATGGCAAGAATAAAAGCTACTTTACCGATTCGTCGTCACTTTACAATTAGTTAACAATTCCTTTATCCAAGACCGCATTAAAGAAGCAAATATTCCTTTGTCCTTACCATGTTTGCCTTCCGCGACCGCGACGACCACCCATAGCAAGAGCAGCAGTCTCCCCCGCGCCATCCCTTCACCTGCGCGTACGCATCACCTAAAACAATACACGTATTTGAACAACCAATATTTAAACAGAGAACAGGTTAACACGGCCTTTTTAGTGACCAGACTTTTTTGTGTAACTTTGAGATGGAACAATGAGGTTCTTTACAAAGCTTACATAAATAGTGATAATTTTGTTAAAAATCTGGATTAATTTTAAGTTCTTGCTGAGCATGATTTGAGAATTCATAGCAAAATTGAAAAATAATTGTTATGATGAAACTAAATGAAATTCTACTATGAAAGTTCATTAAATTTGTTGCTTTTTTAACAAAAAATTGGAAGGTATTTTAAATGACAAAAGAAGACGATTGTTAAACGAAACTCTTAAATTTCATAACTCAACCGGTAGCCTAAATTACAACAAAAACTTCAAAGGCAAAAACGCTCAAAATCATAACTTTAACATAAAGGAAACCGCACCATTTTCGATAGTCATAATTTTCGGAACAAGCCCTCGATATATCATTAGGCTGTATCTGTTTCTACAGTGCTCGTACAATATGCTGGCACAAATCAGAGACAATTTTGTAAAATTTTACTTCCAAAAGGCATGTATTTAGAACAAGTTGTCCACTGTGGCTTTTCTCACGTTTTAAAAATATTCCCGTGTTATAGTGAATTTTCCCGTGGTAAAGAGTAACAAACATCCATACACCTTTACCAACTATCGCATTTATAATTTAAATAGGAACTTAAAGCTACGCTTGGAAATGAAAAAAATAACGTTTGATGTGTGCAATAGAAACGGTCGAGTATTGTATTCTAGTTCTGTGTGCCACCAAACCGTGACTAATTAGGCCCTTTTTGATGGAACGAACGAAAAAACCCTTAAAACGGTTATGAGCAAGAAATTGTGGTGAGAAATCGATTTGGGATAGAGAACACGAAGAAACAATGTATTTTATGGCTCTGTGGGGAATCCATTTAAATAACAGCTGTTCCTTTATGAGTAAAACGATTCATTTGATGGAACGATGGTATTGGGAAATATTAATTTATATTGATTACATTTAATCGTAAGGGTGCAAGCATGAGTAGTAAAAGTAAAATGACTACCTATTTTATTATGTTTGTGTAACGAAGTGGTTACTAAACTCAAAATAAGCAAATCTTAGGCCATCGCACGGCAAACAAGTTTAACTATTTGTAGGAAATTAATAAACAATTAAAGTTTATAACTTTAACAATGTGTTTTACGACTAACATTAACATCAAAATGCTTTAGTAATTTCACAATAAATAAAATGATTTAATATGAATCAATTAATGTTTAATGCGGATGACGCTGATTTTATGATGATATTGGTTTCATTACCCTTGTATGGTATTTTTGTCTATGATCGTACAATATATTTTATACCTAGATAGTTTTCCCTCAGCAACTTTTAGCGTTTAGTAGATATGTTTATACCAGAACACAAATTTATTTGTTTTCACGCGAGATGACGAACAACCCGATTTAAAAATATGTTTTATGAATATCAAGTTTTCATTAATGTAATAGAAGGTTTAAGATTATGTACAATAGCTTAACACTGGCAGCAGCTGCAACGCCGTGCTGGGGCATTGAATGTGTTAATATCGGATACATTAAGCTTTCGCTTATGATTACATAGCTCCTCATAAAATGACTCGTAAAAGTACGTTAAGAATGCTGCGGAAGCAAATTTTATCACGGCATTTCTCAGTCGTAAACATAAAAGACTTTTAGCATGTATTATGATCGATATTAGCAATCGCCTGTGACTAATTTGAATGGATTTATTAACAAACTACTGACCATTGGTATTTCCTATGGCAGGTCAAAACCCATGTCAGGTGTAGACCTAAAGAATAGTTCAACAACGTCTCGTTTTGTCTCTTTTATCACGTAGTTGGTCTAACGACATTATTTACATTTTTTTTGTTGGGGAGTCCAAAACCCCTTTTGAATTATCCAATCATTTTCAGACACCCTGTATACAAGAAACGAGAAAACAGGTTGCGTCTATATTACCAAGAAGGGTTAGTGATTACACTAAATTCCCCAAGACCTATTATAATGCTGAAGGTGATGACTGATGATGATAAATGAATCGAATCCTAAATCAACAGAGTGGAAAGCTAATAAAATAACTAATATCAGCAGAAGCTGTATCTTCAAAATCAAATCGCAAGAGCTGATTCACCGCTAACAAGCATCAATCTAAAACTAACCAGCGCAAACAATTACACTATCAATACGTTGATCAAACAATTTGATTCCCGTAAACTGAATTAACGGTTACACTAATCTATAGTCTCTTATTTCTATAGCGATAAGGTTCAGAATGGTTCCCCTCTTCATTAGTCCAATGAATTGTGCAAACAGTTTAGCGTTTACAAGGTCCCAAGAATTACGGTAACTTTGTGGTAGGAGACGTGATGTAGATGCTTTGATATGGGGTCATCTACTATTTTCTAGAGGTTTATTGTAAGTAAACTTTTTATTTTAATCATGGATCTCGTTTTGGATAAGCGCACATTTGACTTTGTTTCCAAGGGTTTGAACTTAACTTCGGACCCTGTTTATTGCACCACAAGTCATTTTCAACCAGCCAACCACTAAAACATATTTAAATCTAACTAGACTACGATCGTTCAAAACAATGGGCAAGATTATCATCACCTACAAGGGACAGGGTGATCAAAAATAGCTTTTGACTTTAACCATTAAGCGTTATCTTGATTTATTCGTGAGAGCCATTTACGGTTTACAAATATCATTCATTATACCGATGTGTCATTATAAAGTACGCTATTACCGTAATCGTTGTAATCCAGACATGAGCTTGTAAGCAGTGGTTTATTGCTGTTACAATAACCTCAACATAAATATAATATATGTATACTACGTTCCACTCGGGTCTTTCTAATATAACCCAATCTTATAGATTTGGTAAAACTTACCAGGCTAGTTGGTGATCTCAGTTGGTTGGTACATAGTCAATGCTGCTGTTCGTTTATTGGGGAGAATTTTGCCCATGATATAAGTACCCATAATGGGTAAAGAATATGATACAATACTTAATACATCTCATACATCAAAATAAATGTCAGTAATTTTTACCGCAAAATCTAATATTATAATTGGAAACTTGTATGTTTGTTCTGCCTTTCAAGACAAACAGTGTGGTGAGAAAAATAAAAATTTCGAAGGTAAAATCGATAAGAGCGCGAGTAAATCCGCGATGCGGTAAGGTAGTGCACAATAACAAAACTGTGTACGGAAATCGAATCATAAATTATATCAACTCTTAAAACCACCGAGCCATTTCATCACGTCATTACCGGCTTAATAAATCACTATTCCGGATATCGGTTTAATCTACGTACACGTTACCGAGCTTATCAGGCTATCGGGATTGTGCTACCGGTCTTATCAGTTGATCAACCGTTGACACCTTTGATGAAGTTGAACTAGCGGCATTAGTGCTTTAGACATAATTCTATCTACTAGCTTTTGGGACGTGACCTTCATTTTGATATTTTTATATTAAGTATTTTTTGAAATATTGTAAGACTACACAGAAATAAAAGCTAGGTTGTTCTTATCGCTACGAGAAGATCAGCAGAAATACTGAAACGAACTGTCAAAGCTTAGCATAAAATTATTAGGTAGCCTTTTTATTAACTTGACAAGGACCTTGTCAAGTTAATAAAAAAATCATGCTATATTTTCTTAGTTTTAATGAACACCTATTATTTAATCGATCTGGTGTAAACATTAAAATGTATTCCATTTACATGTAAACAAAATTTCGGGTAAATATAAAAAAACTAAGGTATATAATACCAAATAAATATTCCAGAATAATTATTAAAGTTTAAAGTATTGCTCCTGGCTATTTCACCATAAATAATGAGACACCGAGCATAACCTGCAAAGTTTTTGTTATATTTTACAAGCCTTGTCTATGAATACAAATTGTAACGTATAGATCACTAATTATATGTTCTCAGAACATTAATTTTCTAGGCGGGCGGCAGACCGTTCAGTTTTTGCCACCATTAATTTAAAGGATTCACATTACCATATTTTAAGACATCAATGAAATCAGCCAGCAATTTAACGAACAAAAAAGCTTTGTTCATGGGTACTGTTGATTCTTTGTGTTCAGAATAATTTAGGGAAGTCTGTCTCATCATCATCACAAACCTTAGATTAGAGTATTCAGTTTTATAGAAAATTAAACCTGTAACATAAATCATAAAGATAAAAATAAAGATTTTATGTATCCAACGTGAAACAATTTTAGCCTTATTACTTTCTTTATAAATAAATAATGTAATATTAATAATATCAAAGCTAGCAGCGATTTCAGTTACAATATAGAGCTCTTACATAATTTATTAGATAGACATAAAAATCCAATTACATAAAACCTTGGCTACGATAGAAGGGCTCAATAACAATATTGTTCAACTTCATACCGAGTACGAACATTCTAACATAAATACTTTGTAACACATACAATGTATATAGTCAGGGATCCGTAGTACATGGAAATCAAGTGATTACTAACAAGCTAATTTTTGGTGAGTAGCTTCGTTTCGATGAGACGTCCAAAGATATCCTATACCCAACTCTCGATTGTGGTAGCTAACAGAGATATCAAGGATTAAAAAATTCAAGGATGTAAAACCGGGATAACGGACCACGAAATTTGTAGGACAATATGTTATATCTCAAGATAATTATCTAAATTATATAAAAACATGTTTGTCCTACAAAACCTATGGTTTGATCAAAGAGTCCGGCATTTCCAAAAAGTGTCGAAAACGAGGTCAATTTAAATGATTACTATGATTACTAACCAGCTGATTTTTTGTTGTATACTTAATTAATATTTATAAAATCTAACGTACATATTGTCCGACAAATTTCGTGGTCCGTTATCCCGGTTATACATCTTTGAATTTTTTAATCCTTGATATCTCTGTTAGCTACCACAATCGAGAGTTGGGTATAGGATATCTTTGGACGTCTCATCGAAACGAAGCTACTCACCAAAAATTAGCTTGTTAGTAATCACTTGATTTCTATGTACTACGGATCCCGGCCTAATAGACGAATAAGGTCATATCAATGAAAAGATTATTTTCGAGACTTAAATTAATCTTTTCAAAACTGATTGATTCATTGCTTTTGGTGTGTATGTTGGCTATTTATCTTAATTAACGTGTTGTGACATCCATACATATTTTTCGTTTGGATAAAAAGGTTATTAGGTAAGAGCTTGGTAAGCACACTTTGTGTTAAAGCTTTAAAAGATAAAATCATCAGGATAAGAGCTCAAAATTATCATAAGACCATTATACACCCTACTACTAAGTAATGATCTCCCGAATAGAATCCATTGTAAGTTTTGGGGATTAGATATAATTACTAAACCCACTTACTGGGCAGGATGGTAATAGGAGTAAGATGTTTAAGTAGATATTTTTAATTTTTATCATCAAAACAAATATGTTTATTATTTGCATAATCCTTATAATATTCTGAGCATCGATATTAGCTTTCTATGGAAAAAGCAGTGAACCTAAGCAAAATGAAGCTTATAATATTATGATGGCGAATAGAATTATATTCCAGAGATAATAGAAACACATAAACGTAAATAAGGGCCGAGAACGAAATGAAACTTCATTAAATGTTTATAAAATAGAAATCAGATTTTATAGATGTTTAAGAGTTTAGTTTTATAGGAGTAACTTAATAAAATCAAGGTTTATTGCATGCGCTCACAAACCACTTAAGTGCGTACATGTTCTTTGTTTCGATTTAAAACGCTATTTGGAAATAAACAGATGTAACAAATTCGAAGTTAACTTATTCATCATCATCACCTACATACATACATAATAATGTTGTATCTTATATAAATCAATGTCACTCTTCGTTGAAATTTTATAACTTAGGAACGGCTCGACAAATTCAGGTTTTAGAATTAATTTAGCCCAGGAAAGTATTAAAGGTGAAAGAATATGGGAATAAAGCGAAAGCCGTGGGCGGGTCAGCCTACAAAAACAAAATCTTCCAAAAATCTTCAAAGCGAAATAAGTTTACGACTTTGTTGTAATTTAAACTTTCTAGAAACATTGATAGCATCTTTCGCGATATCATAGCTATCAAGCTCATAAGCCTACAGTACAATGACAATACTGTCGTGTCAAAGCCAAACACTGTATTCAAGAATACAGTGTTTCTCCTTAACAACGCTTATTAAGCTTATTTTAAGGTCTATAATGCGATGGCACTTCAGATTTTGCCTTACGACGGTTAGTTTATAAGTAATAAACAATGAAAAAACCATGTAAGTTTCAAAAAACAAACCTTTATCAAAGAATAACACTGTACAATACAATACAGTGTTACTCCTTAACAGCGTCGCGCATTCAATACGTTTAATGTATGGGAACGAGTAACGCTGTCAAGCTGAAACACTGTATAAATGACGGACCACCTATTGCTATCGCGCTCGCTCTTCTTTCCTCGTAGTAAGTTAGAGCAGTACCGCTGCTCTCGTCATCATCATCTTTTCAGCCATCGGACGTCCACTACTGGACATAGGCCTCCCTCCTGACCTCCAGGTATTACGGTTGGATGCAGCCTGCATCCACTGTGAACCAGTAGCCTTGACAAGATCATCTGTCCATCTTGTTGGTGGACGTCCGACGCTGCGTTTTCCGATCCGTGGTCTCCACTCGATAATTTTTCAGCCCCATCGGCCATCCGTTCTCCTCGCTATATGGCCAGCCCATTGCCACATCAAAGAGCTAATCCACTTGATTGAGGCCTTCAAGTATTGTACCGAGTTCTTCCATAGAGTTTGCCATGACTACGATAACGTCTGCGAATCGAAGGGCATTCACTCATGTATTCGCCATTGATATTGATGCCCAATCCTTTCCAAGCCAGAAGTTTGAAGACGTCTTCAGAGAGAGAGAGGCAGTAAACAGTTTCGGAGACAAAACGTCTCCTGTCTTACGTCCCTTTTTAAAGGAAGGAAATAGCCTCCGAACTCCGTTCTTGTACTCGGACGGACGTGGTGGCGTTTCTATACAAACACTTCAATATACCGATAGTCAATACGGCGCCGCTGCTCTGCTTCTGGTGAATTGTATGATCTTAATGATTGTGTGACGGTAATGAAAGCTTCTCGAAAAAACTTGCATGTGGATATGATTACTCATGACAACATGATAATCTTAGAAAACGATTCCAAAGTGCCATACCCGAATGGATACAATTTTCAAAGCTTAAAAATGATTGAATTTAGGCGAGGAAAGCTTACTATGTTTGCTAAAAATTGTTATGACGGAGCATTTAAAGAAATCTCATTCATCTCATCTCATCTCAATTTTTTTTTTATTTATATTGACAAACTTATACAACATAACAGAACTTTACTGTATATTCAAAAAATTGTATGCAAATGAATTGTACACTATTAAGTGTAATGATAATTATACGTAGTATTGTTAAGGTAAAACACTGTATTATAGAGTACAGTGTTTCACCTTAACAGAAGTTAACAAATTAATGTTGTCTTGTTAAACCTGCGCTGTTTTTTATTATTTCTGGTTAACTATTTGTTTTTAGTGTAAATTTTATTACATGGCCAAAACCACAAGAAAAGCACCTTTACAATGATACCAATTTTATATATATTCATTAATTAGGTAGCTTGAAAATGACAAGAATCTGTTCGATATGCATTTTGGCGTTTTTCTCAAAACGGTGTTTCTCAACATACAGTGTTTGGCTTTGACAGGACAGAATACTACTGATATAACGAGCTCTCTTCTATCTCAAAATCTTCACGTGACAGAGAAGCATAATGGGAATCAGCGCTAGTCTATTTATGTTTTGGGACACCTTATCGCACCATCGGAATTGTTGCGTTTAAAGAATGTCTTTGGAGTATTAGGTGCGCCATGTGTCAGGATTTACTGTTACAGTATTTTAGATTTTAGTGAAGATACGGTCTCTATAAGATTTTGAAATATTTAGGTGCTTGCAAGGTATTCTAGATTTCTATTTGTAATGTCGTTTGAACACGTTGGCAATAGCGCTGTAACTGTAACTATACCTTTTTTGAGATAGGTAGGTAGGTACTTACTTACTTTCTTAATATCTTTTATACATTTTCTATTATGTGAATAGTGTGATGTAAGTAATTCCTACGTTAGGTAGGAATCATCAATTTTGCAGTCAATAAAAATATTAACATAATATTGATTTTAACAAAACTTAAGGTTTAAATGTTTAACCTACTGTTTTATGTAGGTAGGTTTTTATGTAAACTAACATAATATTGTGTAAACTTTTTATAAATTAACAAGTAAACTGCAACAAAATATTTAAATCGGAAAATCTCAGTATTTTTTTAGTGTTTTAGGTTACCTAACATAAGGTTTGCTTGAACCGAATTCTCGATAGATTCCATCTTACTACTTATAGGCTGATTAGATTTAAATAAGAATGCTAGCCAAGGTAAGTACATACAGCACTAGCATTATACAACTTCCTACCGTTCTAAGAACACGCCGCGCCATCCATAAAAAATAGTAGGTGCTTGCGATAACTTCGTGACCGAGCTTTTGACGTTCCAGCTAAAGCAATAAATTAGATAATATCGTCGAGGCAGTAGTTAGCGGCGAAGACAATAGTGATTGCGATAACGAACTAGGAACAAGAAAACAAGCCTAGAGTTTAATGAAAGCTTGCTATGTATGATGAATTGAGTATAAACTAAAAAGGGTTAAGTTTTCTACATACTTTTAGGTGAATTGTTAGATACAAAATGTATTTAACTGAAATGGGTACCATGATACCATCATACTTATTTATAAATGATTTTTACAAAAAAAATAAGCTTTATTGGATGATAAAGACCAACGTCATACCAAGAGAAAACAAAAGAAAATATTATAAAGAAGACGATCAAAATGTATACCTTCAGAAAATCAAAAAAGTTACGTCTTCTCCAAAAGCACAATCCACAACACTTCACAGTTCGAATCTCATTAATCCGTTACATCCAATACACAGTCACAACACACGCGTCAAAATTGAAATTGGTTTCACTTCACATATGCAAATGACACGAAGGAAAACTGTTTTCACGATCGCGTGAGGTCTACGGCGAAATGCGACACGTCCGACTCGCACCGCCGCCGAACGCCGACTGACTGGGTGGATAAACAGGGGAACGGGGAGGCTAGAAGGGGAACTCAAAGATAACTTTTGATCTTTTTGGAGCCATAGAAGATTTTAATGATGCACTCACATCTGTAGATAGAACAGAAAAAGCTGTAAGTGTTAATGCATGTCAAGGGCTTGCTAGAAAAAGTAGAAGTGGGATTGCGGGTGACATTTTAAAAATAGCTTGGAGAGAAATAGATACGATTGATTGGTGATAGAGTAGGAAATGCTTTTAGGTTGTAAGGATCACGTTACTCAGAACTTTTTGTGGAAGGTTTTAACTAGCAACCCGTTGCTTAATTCAATTCACTTGCTCCCTTATTCCGTATTCTAGGGCTTAACTTGGGCTTTACGCAAGAACATTTGCGTGTCAAATAACTATTTCATTGTACCCTGTCCGTGTCATGTCAGAATAGAATATAAGACCAGTAAGGTTTATACGAAACTCAAATTGCTGACCTGAGAACACGGAAAACAAAGTGGTACTTGTGGTAGCTTACATTTATTTGTTTGGAGAGATTTACTTTTTTTGTGGATTACTTAATAATTATTATTTTAGTAAATCATAAATTAAATAAAGCTTACGTAGACAGTAGGCACTTACCAGCGTCAGACGTCCATCTTCTAGGTGTACTGATTGATAAATTTGTGGAATCGTGAGGTTCACGATGGATGAAAGCTGCTTCTAACTGCGATAACAGGAATTGTTGAAGGAAGGCCTATGCCCAGCTGTGGACGTCCAATGGCTGAAATGATAATGTTAATGATGAGACACTGACTTATTTGTGATACATTTTAATTAATTAGGTTGTCAAAAATATTTTGCTATATTGTATGGATTTAAACAATATTTAAAATATAAAGTAAAAGTAAAGAAACTTTCTATCAGAATTGTACCGATAACTTAGGTAGCGGTTTGTAAGACGATAAATATGAAATATGTTTCTTGAAGAAATGGCGTTAGTTATTGGAGTTGAAGCGTATTATTTTCAAATCATCTATGGGAGGATATTGCACAAGGTTTTTGTTGAAGCCAGCACATGTCAGAAGGGCAAGCCCGAGCAGGTACAAAGACCCAACCCCGCTCAAGTTTCGCCTTTAGATTAATGACGGGAACATTGTGGAGTTAAGAACCCAAAAATTTACAACTGCATTGTATTGTGTACGCAACAAAGGAGACAAAGGATCAGATCAGCTCCTGTTATTGCCTTATCTATGATTTCTCTCACTTTTCAAGTAATACGAGATCCATTATCAATGGGGATTTTACGTGAAACATCGAATTTAGGAGTTTCTCTGTGGGGCCCAGATGTTAGGCGTACCGTTACGTACAAATAATTGTATTGTTATGTAATCGTTCTTGCGTCTCAAGTATTCTCGAAACTGTTGCATCTTTCGATCATTTTTTGCAGTCATGAATGAACCTAATTATATTTCAATTTGTTGCTTCTCACGTTATTATATTATATTTTCTATTTCCTTTACAATATTTTTAAATATAGTACATAGAAGCGTGTAACGATGATCTCATATTTTCTTGTTGTAATCCATATTCAATGGATTAGCGAATTTTATATTCTGATCACTCGATCATTAGGCTGTTTTATTTCCTAGACACGACAGCTGGTTTTGTGTTCAGAATATGATTGATAGAACTTCTCTAATATTTTTTGTCTCGTTAAAGGATTATTTTAATTGAATGATGTTAAAAAAGTTTGATTTTTACATAATAATTATATAATTATTATATTAATAGGATAAGTTAGTATCATTTATAAGTTAAATCTATATTTTTTCTATTACTGTTATTGTAATAAATGCAAGTTCATAAATATAATGATTAAGGACTAATTATAATATTAGTCTAGGATTAGGTTTAAGAGGTATTATATAAAAAAATTAACAACTATGCGTCTATCTATAAAAATAAAGCAGTACTTAAACACATACACGTAGGTACAATTAATAAATTATACAATTAGTAAATGACATTCATAAAAACCAAATCACCGCGCTCAAAACTGCTAGTTTTATACTAAAATGGCAATTAGCAAAGACCATTTATAACTTTTATTTCCTATCATTCAGAACTTGGCAGACAAAAGATTCAAAACTAACCTTCCGTAACTCCAATTGCTCCAAACCCAAAAACAATACCCGTCAGAAGCAACCGCCTGATTAATACATCTACAAAACCACAATAAATCATACGAACAGTAGTGCGCTGAAATAAGGCTGCTTCACACGTAATGAGTAATGGATGAGGGGTCATTACTCCGGCGTCCTGCAGTTTGTAGTGCAAGCTGTGGATTGAGTTTCGCGGCCCAATAGCTCAAATAAGCTCATACCGCAATTCCCTGAATCTAAATAAATTGAGGATGAAAAATTCACGCTGGTGTGAAATCGATTACGTTACGTGAGTTTGCGGTTTTTGTAAAATGTTTGCTGATATATTTTTGCTTACTGTTTGTTGTTTTTAATTTTGGATTCATTCAGTAGATGTTTAGAGAGTATGCTTATTTTAATACGTTTGATATGTGAAAAGTTTTGAATTCTTGTAGATATAAAAAATAAATTAACAATTTAATATTGACAACTAAATTAACTTAAAGAAATAAATTCTTATACTTAGGTAGGTACTTAGGTGTATAATTATCACATCTGCCACAAAAAAAAAATATGTTTATAAATTGAAATCCAATAAGGATATATTTTTGTGACAGAGCTTACCCTATACCGATCTGTCGGTGACTTCTCGTCTGCAACGCTCCTAATGCCCACTTGAGCACTTGTCGGGAAAGTAAAAAGTGTGAAACTGGAAATGTATGGATTTTGAATGCTTTTTGTAGCTGTATCTCTTCTGACAGACGATCTGTCTCCTGGGAAACTAAGCTTAAATTATACTTCTAGAAATGGATATCTATCCTACTTTCAAAGCAGAAGAATAATTATATAATTGCCTTTTTAGTCACCGTTTGTGTGTTGTTTGTTTAGTATTTAATCTGTATTTTTAAAGGCATTCAAATTACACCAAAATTTTAAAACTACCAAAACAACCAAAAAAACTTGTAAAAGCGGGATTAATACTACCGAATCATTTTTTCGTTATCTTGTAGCTGCGACCGCAGACCTTTGCGGACGATTGTTATCTCCAACTTTCGGATATTTATCACAGGAATCCCGATCTCTTTGCCAACTTCGATAAGCAAATCTGTTGTACAAATTGCCTCATTTTTTGCTCCTGCAATTATCGTTATTTCTCATTAAACAAAGTTATGTAAGTATACGGTAACACGTTGCTTATTTTCCGTTTTTTGGGAAACGAAATACAGTTAGTTTTGTAAGCAAAGGCTAATTAAGATTTTTTGTTCTCTTCGATTTTATTTAAAATTTTATTCAACCACAACCGGGGTCATAGTCCTATTCTAGTCTCTGTATAATTAAAAGACCGTATTTTCTACCCTTACTAATTAAGCTTTACAATTCGTCTGTGGGGCTTTACCACAGTTCTGATTGCTTCTTAGAGGTAGTAGGTATTGTTATTCTTAAAGCGTCTGTATTCTTATAGCAGGGTTGTTCATAACAAAAGAAGCTTTTGCATAAAGCATTTGCTTATTTTTTCTTTTAAATACTTTAGTTTTTCGCTATTAAAAAGTGAAATTTTGTAGGTTGCTCCAATATTACAGACAATTACAAAATTTTGTAAAATAACGTTCGCTTTCCTATGCGTTCGCAGGCGCTCCGTTTACTTCTGTGATCTAAGATCGCATAGAAATGCAGCATTACTACAATTGCCTTTATAATCTCCAATCCAAGCGTGATTCGCTTTCAACGCCATCTACTTAACTTTTTATCGTCAAAGCTTCAATGAGGAAACGCGGAAAAGCAGTTACCAGTTCCGAACGATTTCTCTCTAACAATAGACACGACAAAAACGAGATCTATTAGAAGAGTCACGTAGAATATTAGGCGCCCTTTTGTGCTCTACCTTCCATTTCTTATCTTTGGGCCTTTGGATTTGAAGCCCGTTATGAAACTGATGGGTTAGATCAGTTCAAAAAGTAGTTGTTAGTCTTGTTTCTAGAATTAATAATTTCGTACTTACTGTACGTAATTACTGTGTTTCGTCTAGCTAGTCTCAGATATATAATGAATTACGCTTTGGTGTAATACTATCATTGCCCATGACGCACATTCCTATGTGTAAGTAAGTACGTGTGGCGGACATTGAATGTGTTAACAATATAATACTAGTCTGCGCGCAACCTTACACTCGTATAACGTAAATACAAAGAAGAATGAAAATCCAGTGCCAGTGCCCTTATTCAAAGATTCATCAGTTTTGGTCAAAAACGGCTTTCATCCACGGTAACCCAGTACAAACACCAAATTATCCATCCATTAGGTAGACGACCAACACTATATTCATCACGAGGCTAGATGTTGCTGTGTGAATTGTTCAGCGATATATTATATGCGATCTCCATTGGAAAACTTAATGGTTTCAAAGTTCATAATTTCTACAAACTTAATGGTCTGCCCACAGCGGCTTCAACTTAATAATCCGTCATTATGTTGGTGCATTCACGTTTGTTTTAGTTATATGTAGGACTATACATATACATCAATGTAGGTACAGACTATTCTAGAACAGCTTTTATGGACTTTAGAGCGCAGTTTCAACTCAAACACGAGAAGATTAATCCACAGTTTACTTCGTTAACTGGCCACTTCGTTTGTTTTCCGATCGCTCACTCGGATTCCAATGTCGACACAACCACTCTAGAGGGCTTTTAGAGCAAATTGAGTTTTATTGTTGTAGCTATAAAGGCTATTTGTAATTTAGGGCAGGTCAAGGTTGTATTTGTTCTGATGCCAATGGAGTGGCTATAAGGATCAGCTGATTTTCTATTTTGTTTTCTTGATATTTTAAGATATAAATGTTTTATTAAAATAGTACTTCAAGTAGTTTTTAGATGAAAAATTTACAAACATCAAATATAATACATTTTACACGTTTATAATTCTTTAGTAGTCTTGTGATGCTTGAAATAAATAAAATTGCAATTTAACTGAATGCTAAAGATATATTATAAAGAAATATAAAAGAATTTATTAATTCTTTGTAAAAGCCTAACGTCAACAAATTCAATGACTGTAACAACACAGAACAAAATTACATAATCCATAAAATAAATATTACTTTTCAAAGATCGTCCATTTTATCTTCAACACAGTAATCTCATAACCTAGATTTATGAGCGATGGTATCGCCCTAAGCTAGAAGTCGACAGTCTAGCAATATTATTTCAACTTTTGTAATATTATTAGGACCTTTCGATTCAACTATGATCGGAGATCTTTAACGGGATCAGAAATAAAGCGATATTATGAAGGTGAACAAGAGTTGTCAACATTACTAGTTCAATGGAGTAAGTAGGCTATATACCGTAAAACTGATTGCAAATGTTCTCCAATTGAAATTTTTATTAAAAGGAAACACGTAGTCGGACGTCCATCAACAAGATGATTGTTGGAACTGCAGGTTTTTGTTGGATTAAATTGACTTCCATCCGGATTAACTGGAAATCTAGCACTGGATATTCAGGATATTCTATATATATATTGAATTCTAGTCAAAACACCGTATACCGATCACGAAAAGAAATAGACTACAAAATCTCATATGATGGATACATGAAAAGCAAATTTACTGTTCTCGATAAAACTGCTTGTAACTGCATCATCCATTCCGTACACAACACATAGACTGAATCCCGTCCAAATAAGAATCTTATCTTCCGAAGGAAATAAAACTCTTTTATTGTGCCCTATAAAATCTCTTGGGTTTCCGATACTGGAGTTTTGAATTATGAACGCGTTAAGGTGCTGTTGTGAAATTGCACTTTCACAAGAGCTTATTGTATAAAAAATTCAGTTCAGAATACAGCGATATTTAGGAATGTAATAAACAACTTATTTCAATATTTTTGAATTATGTGAACACTTATTTTTTCGATCATTTTCAAAAGTATTTTTATAAATTTTAATGGAACTATGATATTGCAATTTGTCTAAAAATTTGGCCTCATGTCTGTTTTAAACTAAGTTAAAGAAAGCAAATTTGCGGATGGAAAAGTGCTAGATTACTTAGACCTAATTGAAAAAGAGAATTTAAGAAAACTTTATCTTCGACACTTCTCAAAATCTCACAAACTTTAGAAACTTTTACAATTAAACACAATGTTTTCGTCGTGACTGACAAAACCCTCCTTAAAGAACGCAAACCCTGCTACCAACTCACGAAGTAATCCGTCTTGTGGCTGCGCAATTTGCATGTAACATTAGTGTCTCAGTTTCCGTTAATTTTTGATGCCACCGCCTATTTAGTGTCACGTTGTGCGGAATGTTCTTATATGTGGCTTTGCAAAGTTTGGGTCGTTCAGGGAAGTTGGCGCCTCGCGTGACTGTTTATTTTATACAAGCTGATGATACAAGTAACAACTTTGAAGTTAAGGCAGACTTCTACATCGTTCGCTATGTTTACGAATACCAGACAAACTGCTTAAGTTCATCTTTACTAACAAAACTATGTCTCTCGTCAAGATTCCTTTTGTCCCAGCAGTGGGAACATAAATAAGGATGATGATGATATTGCTTTTAATTTATACAGCACGGATAAAATAACAGAAAATTTAAGTTGTTTTTTTATCTTTCGTGACAATCGTAACTGGCTAATTATTATTATTTTGCCGTTAACCTCCAATGTGGTGGATTATCACTAATATGCGAAGACACAAAGCAAGATGACTTTATGTGTGTCCATTTCATCTTTTTTCTCCTTATGCAATGCATTCATGAAAAATTACCCAGCAGTGTTGTTGTGCTTCAAAGCCAATCCTTCTAGTTTATTGCAAACAAATTCAGCAATCCCCTCAGAATTTATCCTCTCAATTTCAACACAGCCACCGTCCAGTCCAGCTAAATTGCAGTGCGCCTGCAGCCAAAGAAATTTCACTCACAGTCGCGCCATCAATAACGATTGTCACAGCCTTGTCCAGTTATTCATACTGGGAGACACGCTAGCTTCTTGCGAGGAGAGAACCGTCAGATCACTTTGTAGGGACTCCTAGGAGCTTGTATATAATATTAACTGGATTAATGTATTGGCGAGTTTACTATTCGATATTTATGCATTAATGCATGTGTTTAACCAAAGTATTTTGACAAGTTTTACCAAATTATGATCACAGTAAATTTGTCTGTGTTACTTCTATGCAGTTGCATTAGGTAGGTGTAGGTACTGTAGGTATAGGTACTGTCTTTCGCACTAAGCACTTCATTTGTAAATCAAACCATATCTAAGAATAGGTCCGGCCTTTCAATAAATACTTAAACACAACTAAATCAATAATGTTTTCTGGATTTCAAACACTAATCTTCCTAAAACGCGCATTAGTGCATTATTTGAAAATCAAACGATATGTTAGTAACCTTTACTGGCACAATTTCTTAGTTTCAAGCCACACTGCACTAGCTACTCGCCCGCGGCAGGACCTGAGTCGTGTGCTACCGGTGCGGTCGGCGCACGAACCCATTCGTCTGCACTGCCCGCGGCTCCAGCAATTTGCAAGACGGCCACGCCTAGCGGCTTCCATACAATTGTTGTTGCAATGCTTCTTCAGGTACCAATGATAGTGTTTTGTTTATAACTTCATCGGTATTTATTTGTGCGAGTTGTCGTGTTCGTAAGAAGATAGGTTGATATATTCGTTCTAAAATTAAGTTTAAAATTTTGCTTGTTATTAAATATTTTGTTTTAAGTGGCTTAGCTTTGTTCAGAAATTGATAGTGAAGTATTTTCTTTGTTTACTGTAAATAATTTCGAGTATAATTTCCCAATCGCTCTTTTAAAAACAAACCCAAGACAAAATAAAAGCAGAACGTCGAAATATTTCCACCCTCACTACTTAAACAAGCTTACCGAGCCGTATCATGACAGAATGGCCTATTTCCAGCAAAAGGGCAAATTTTCCAAGACACCCGCGCCCCGAGGCCCCGTCACGTACTATCCCGTTATGTCCCAATTTTTTGTTTGGGACACTGTTATTTTTCTTCGTTATTGTTGTTTTTACCATTTTACATCTGTTTCATGGTATGTTGGGGCAGATTGTTCTTTGAACTATTCCAATCAATTCTCACCCGACAAGCAAAGTTCGTTTTATCTCCAATAATATTTTCAATATTCTGTGTATTGTACCAACTTACTTCGATCTGATCAGCACTGATGCTGGAAAACGTAATGTAACATTATAACAATCAGCTTTGTATTTTCTAGGAGTTTAGTTTTACTTCAATTTTGGACATAATCTCTATGTTTATTTTTCTGTTGGTGCTTTCATGTTGGTTACCGTTGTTAAACACAAAATAGAGCTTAAATTAACTGCCGCTTACTAGGTTAGTAAGTGGCCTTAATTTGCTCTATTTTGTGTTTTTAAGCCGAAATACCTTTCTCTGCTTCCTGATCAAAGCTCTGATTTCAAAGATTTCGTTCACGCCCATAATTCGGTGTTAAGCATTACTCCATAACTTCCTTCTTGCAAAACTAGTATTAGCATAAATGTCAGTACAGCACTTACTGACTACCGGTAACCACTACATAACTTATCAATAGACACCAGTTATTGTTTTGTAAGTTTACTTTTGACAGGCTCTCGTGCCGGCTTTATATTTGCAATTACCGTTTATCAGCATTACTATTAGTCATGATATTGAAATGATTATACAATGTTATGTTTTGCTCGGTATTTTTGTTTGGCCAGTACTCTGTAAGCTTATTCTAATTGGCAGTGGCTAGCCGCCCAATGATTCAACGCATCGTTGATGTAAAAACAAAGTACAAAACCCTTCATGAACAATTCTGATTCATACTTAGCCGACTTTGAGTTTCAAACTAAAAAACTTAAGAGCTTCAAATACATAATCGAGTATAAAGAATTGCAGAAACTTGCAAATCGAATTTTAAACTTGCAACCGGAATGTTTTGCTCATTCATCAGCCAAACGTTGGTAAAAAATTATATGATTTATCACAGTTCAAGAAGAAAACCTAGAGTGCTTTTTCAACTCAATGCGAATAAAAAGAGCACAAGACTTCCTCAGAAACTCCAGGAATTCCGTTTCCTTCTAGCGGTAATAAAGGCGTAGAATTCTTTGAGTAAAACTAAAATATAACTTTAATATTGAACATACACATTAGTTAACTCTCTTTTGCTCAAAATTTTAAGATACATGTTTCCTTTGAAATTTAATTTTTTTTTTATAAAATAAATTAAAACTGACCTACTCAAATTATTTTCAAATATTAAATTATCAATCATATAATCTCAGGGGGAGGGTCGTAAAGAGATCAGGGGGAGACCAGACTTTTCCCAGCAGTGGGACACTATAGGCTAATCTTAATCATAAATCATAGAATTATTTTGAATCAAAAAAATCCTGTCCCTTATTAGATGACGTAAATAATCACGTTCAATAAAAATATCAACTTAAATTACCATCAACATTACTACTAGACTAATAGACAATTTGCTCTAAATGTTTTTCAAATTACACAAAGGACCTAGTGCCACAAATAATATATTTCACAAAAGACGTGTTCCAAAGATCCGCATCAAAACATTGTTTCATCTGTAGCATTATTGTGTGAAAAATGACCCCGTCAAATGTAACATTACTCATAATTCTCGCTCGCCTGAAACATTATGATTTATTAAAGTACAGAAGGATAGATGTCTGGGAACAATTCGCGAGGGAGATGCTAGAAGTTTATTTGATTCGGGAATGGCGTGTTTGGACATAAGTGTTTGTTTGACGTAAGGTGCTTTTGGGGTAAATCTGGGAATTGTTTTAGTTTGGGAGAGGAATTTTACATTTTTTAATAGTGGAAGTTGAGTAACTAGCCATAATGTGCAAATATTTTTTTATGCTTAAACTACTTAACTGATAGAACATGTTGTATTTTACTTTTTTAACGAGAAAATACGTGTGAATAACACACAGGCATTTTTACCATAAGAAAATCGATTTTAACGCTGCGACTTGTTATAAGAACGAATGAAAAACTCGTTTCCTTATAAATTACTAAATCAGATATTAAATATCACACGAAAAACATGGATTGATACTACTTAAATATTTGTATAAAAAGAGTTAGAAGATATCCTACAAACTTCCAGCGGGTGGTAGTAATGAAAACGATCATTTAAAATAATGTAAATACCTTGTAAACCGCATCCAAAACCCACAGCTATAATAATATTACGAAATGAACAAAATAATCTCGTCGAATTTAAATTAGTATTAAATAACCCATCAGATGCAGTGAAATAAATTGAACAGGTAAACAAAATATCTGAATTGATTCAATATGTAAATGAATATTGTAATGTTGAGATGTCACAGAAGAAGTTAAAAGCGATGGAGTGTGAAACGATATTGCTGCAAGATGTTTTTTGTGATGGCCGATACGATTTGAAACAATTAACAGGTGACGATTGCAATGTTCAGTTATGAATAAAATAAGGAAGCTTGTTTCTTATGAATACAAATAAAAATCTTTAAACCGAAGTGTATAATTGTGGTTAATTTTATTATTCGATTTAAACTACAAGTATAATAATTTTAAAGTAAGTAGGAACGAATTTTTATAAGTTATAACAAATCTTTTTTGATAAACCAGGACAAGAATTGCATGTCATAATCCGTAGTTTTTACTACGGTGAACTAACAATAACTATTATATAGGGTCAAATTGAGGATACTCCTCCATTTTTGTAGTCGGTTAAAAATGGATAACGCTGCTCTTCAAACATTAAGATAATATTATATACATACATAATCGTGTGTTGCATAACAAAGGGACAGGCGTAGGGCTTTTAAAAATGAATTTTAATGTCTTTTCTATTGCTGAGGTAAGAAATACAAAAGTCCGGAAACAGACTAGACTAGCGAGTAGCCTTAATGAATTATAAACATTCTTCTTTGTTAAAGACTCGCACTTTTTATTATACCTTGGTCTTGTAGAATATTTTATTAAATTTTGTTTCCACTAGCTGTTACACTTTACAATATCTTAAGTAGTAGTTTTTTATCATTTATTCTTATTATTACAACTACATTTTTATAGAAAGGATTTACCTACACTAAATTTAGAAAAATCTAAATTGTCTCCAGAAGGAAAAGTGCTCAAAATGCTGGTGACATTTCCACTTTGTTGCTAATTTGTTGACCAAAATAGAAGTCAGTATTCCTATCACCTTTATATAAGATTATATTATATACATGAAAGTTTCAAGTAGTTACCACGGCTATAAATGTGCGTTTGCTCATTGTTTTTGACAAAAGAAACTTTCATGTATAAGTATAATATATCTTATATAAAGGTGATATGAAAGGTTTTAAATGATTGCAGAAAATGTTATTCAACTAAGTAAAATTTTGCATTTTATTAAATTTTCATATGGGTAAAATTTATTTAAAAAGAAACTTATCCAGAATGGTAGTCTACCTTTTAAATTATGTATCTTTTAAAGAAAATTTGAGCTAGAAGCAAAGTCCTATTTAAAAAACCTATTTCATATTCCTTGACTTTGCTATTTATCATCACAAACACCCTTTTTCAAACAGGTTACACAAGAAGATGTAGCGAGCTAAATCCTTATGAATAGTCAAGTATAGAGTACATCTTAAACCCGATAAGTCTCACGCAGTTCGTTGCATGAGCTCAATTCCAACGTTGTCAAGATTTCAATCAGTTCTGAACTGAACTACGGGTCAGCCGGAATGTCTATATTGGAAAGCTTGAAGATGTTTTGACTAAGGGTTATCTTCATGAAAGAGAATTGTGCTTATGATTTTATAAAGAGTAATTAAGTTGTAGTTGCATTTAGAGAACTGACAATAGGGCACAGATAACCCCCACTAGATGGTCCATTATAATACTTTTGTTCCGATTCAAACGCACCGAAATTGGAGGAAGGCGCGGGTTGCGGGGACTGGAACAAAGGCGTTGTGATTGGCTATTTCAAGGTCGCACTTAGGTCGCGGGTTGGGAACATTGAACGAATTTGTCGATAATTAATTTCGATTATTCGTTTTAAAATTTCATATTAAAATGAAAATAGCATCATGTAGGTAGGTAGATATGTATTTATTTTTGGAATACACAAATCTGTAGAACTTAAAAATTAAAAAATGATATTAGAAAAATTTATCACTAATAATTCATTTTACTGAGTAAGTACTCTATAAACATATTTAAACGGTTTATGGATTACTTATTTATTTTTACATACAATAATACCGAGAGACCCGCTAATATACGTCTTCTATTATTTTTAACGATATCGATTAGAATTTACAACACTAACGTTACACGTGCTTTCGCCGAGAAGGACAACGAATGCAATAAGCGCAATGCGGAAAAGAGACAAGTGAACGTCCTTCGTACGAGTAGCCATTATAAGCTGACCTCTTCACTTGCGTTAGACTATAGAAACGTATATGAAGTTCACGGGTCTGACACTTGGTCGCAACTAAAGCCGTGTTTCGAGGCGGGGCTTTAAATATGGTTGATTTAACCATATGTTTGGCGCGCGGTCTTCGCCTGTTATGAGGTATCTGGGGGTTATTATATCTGTGCAATAGGGCTATGGATAGTTGAGGTGCTTTAATTGGATTATCTTGGAAACATTGGTTTTACGACTAAACCGTAATTTTACTCACCGCTCATTCAGTAATAACCAAGATGAAGAAAGTTTAACGTGAAATAACTTTTACTAAACTTATACACAATGCACTCAATTACGGTTAGTTAGAAATGACTTAATATAGTATGAGACATGACTAGGTGCGAAAGCTTATGAAGTTATTGTTAATATTACCAGATTTACTCGATAACTGTAAGCGGACTAAAAACTCGTGTTCATTTTAGTTATAGTATTACATGATTGAGGCCTAATCATAGAACAGTCACCAACTTATGTTACACATTTAGTCACTATCAAACAAATAAAGTCTTTATTAATGAACCAAGTCCGAATTTAAGCAAAGAAAATTAAATACTATTAAGACCCATATACCAGTTTATGAAATAAGTTGAAAACTTAAGAGTTTTATCATCGAGGTTGTTTCATTTTTACCCCAATTCAACAACCCATTTTTCTAAGCAACAACGCTAAAGATATTATTTATTTTTCGTAAACTAGACACGGACCCTGTGTTTTTTCACTTTTTATTGCATATTCCGTTCAAAGGGTCGACTTATTTACAAGCCTCCGGCAGAAAGGGCCGTTTTTTGTTTTCTGCTGTTTTATTGGTGTAAGATCACCTGTTTTACATTGAAATGCTGGAGATTGATGTTTGGAGTGCCTTGTCTTACTTATAATATTCTTTGTATTTAAAATATTATTTTTTGTAAACACGAACTTGTTGAGCTCTCATAGGTTTAATTATCTTTAGGTTCTTAAATTTCCCGATATTGCTTGCGTAAAGTGTTATAAAAAGACAAAAGGTACCTACTTGTAGGTATAACACTCTTGTAAATATATTTATCTCTATCATTAAATTATTAGGTCCTTTTATGTAAAACTTCTCACTTTTCTCAATATAAGATAATCTCTTCAAATTCTCACGAATTACAAAGAGTTTCACACTCATGACTAACAAAAACACCAATTAAGTCAACTTAATTTTCAATTAAATCTCTATAATTCTTAATTACATTGACTTCAACAGTTGCTTCGTAATTAAGTGCGTTCACATGCGCTCGGGCATATATTTATAGCTTCGGATGTCTATTTAAATTTAAATTATGCATATATGTCACCGATATGAATAATTTCGTTATTCGGCAGTTGATTAGTAGTTTGCTTGTAATTAGTATAATTAATTTTATTTAGGCCCTCATTTACCATGAAAATTTAACGACTTTTTGGACGTTAAATATGTTTTTCTTGCGTTAGATATTTGATAGTGGTTGACTAACATTTTATTGTTTGTCATAAAGCTTACTAGAATATTATTTTTCTTTTGCTGTTTATAAGTCAAACTTTATTCTAATAAAAATCAGATTATCCACAGTATAATTTATTAGTAAACTGTACCTGTAAATACCAAACTATATTTTATAAGCAACAAAGAACACGATAAGTACGTATATACATTTATAAGCTATCCAAGAGATAAAAATAGTCAATATTCCAAGCTTGATTTGACAAATACCATCACAAACCCAGATATTAAATTCTCACAGCAGGGTATTCTCTATTTTCGATGACAAACACATACGAACTTAAAACCGACAGATCAAAAACAAAAATATATTTTAAAACCAATCCATTCGTAAACAATAAAGATAATCCTAAAAACCAATTAACAAATCCACCCCACAGTGATCAGACAGTGATGAAAAGCCAAAAATATTATCTAAATGAAGATACAATAAAGTTAAAAGCTAAAAAATAAACTAAAAAATTAGAGACAAAAACTGTGCCCTATGCTTCCCATAGACGTTATGTTCTGTAGTTTAAGGTACAATCAATCAATGTCCCTAAAAATAAAAAGGTATCGCGACCCACGTAACTTCGAGATTGAAAAAACTTTGACTCGTATATTTTTTGTTCGACCCGAACGGTGGATTGTTTCGACGTTCTAATAGGGACACGGATATATTTAGACCCGTTTTACTAAAGTTTTCTTTGTTTTCAAATAATGCGTAAGTATTTTATAATAATTAAGTAATACAAACAGTTATCATAACTTGTTTGCGATAATAAATGTTTATGAGTGATTTTTATTGAAACAAAATATTCCAATAATTTGTGGATTTTTTTGGATTAATTAATTGGGTAACTTAAATTAAATTGGAGGAGGCCCGAGGAGAGAACATTACTCCAATTTACTCCAACGCCAAAATAAGTTTCTGTTGGAATTACCAACACTTATTTTAAATTATTGTTGTATTAATTACGCACAAAAACCAAATACTTTACATCTCATTTGAAATTTAAATTTGAATCAAACTCAAGGTCACTTAAAATAACATGTCTATCAATCAAGATTATAAGAACTCAACACCTTATTAATTTCTATAAATAACTTTGTACTCAAAAGTAAGCCTTAAACTTTGATTATCGATTTACTATAATGCTAATTTTCATTTTAGAAATTATACTTATTGGAAAGAAAAGAATATAAAATCTTCTATATACTCAACTATCCAGCGAAAAAATCGGTTCAACTACTTTAAAAATCTACAGTTTCTAGGTTTGTAACCAAAGTGCTTTAATTTTTTTATATTTTTATTTATATTTTTAAACTATAAGTTTGTGGGAGACCTTCTTAATTTATTAATATCTTATTAAAGGTCTTTCAGTAACTAAAATATAAAAATGTTCCATTCGTAAAGCAATCTAAATAATGAAGAAAAAGAGACTTTAGACATCCAAATCAATTTGAAATGGAAATATTTCCTTACATAGGGATTGAGAACGTATAATTTCCCTAATATCCTTGCATATATGATACACATACAGTATAATAACCCTCCGATTTATTCATCAGCCCTCACCCTGTTTTGTACGGAATTGCTGAAAAAATGGGATTACTTTTGATGAAAAATGCTCTTTAATTTACTTCAGAGAAATTTATACATTCAACGTATAGGATAGAAATATTAATAATACGATAAATATATAAAAATATTCTTGCAGTTTTTAGTATATTCTACGCATTTTGATTTTTGTATCTTCTATCTTATCTTATATTGCTCAAGGCAATGCTGACGCTTCATTTATTCTACCCATCTCCATTGTTAGTCGTTTCTTTTTAAGCTTGCTTAGTGAAATCCCTGAATATTCACAACCAAGCCAAGAAGCGAGAATTCAAGCTATCTCTCAAAAGGCCGTCTATATGAGTTTTTACTAAGCGTATAAATTAGGAGTGGAACTCACATCCCCATATTTGGGAATAGGAACAGAGACCGTATTTTTGTGTATTATACTTTCAAATTGCGAAATTCCCGAGTCGCTTGAAGCATCGTTATACTGACGGGTTCTTGCATCGTCCTGTTTTGGTTGAAGTTAAGGGGTGGTTTATAGGAATCGAGCATTACACCTCTTCAGTAAGTTTTTTGTTTACGCTCAGTATTTGGAGATTTTAAAATCCGCGAACGCTGAGGTCCGATGAGAATAATAACGATGCAACAATTATTTTCCCCAAAAATATTTTTTTTGTGATAAGGATGGTATGTTATGTGTAGTACTTATATATGTTGGCGCATACGATTTTCATTCCAAAGGTCGTGTGGTCAAACCCCGACGTTAACCTCTGGATTTTCCGCTTAAACAAAGTGCGCTCAAAACAATACATGTGCTTTAACGTTGAAGGCATACATCGCGAACGGCACGATCTAAGAAATCTAAGGAGTGTGAAAATTTGACATTCACCGTTGGCCAATGTTGTGAATTATGGCCTCGTCATGAGAGAAGTCCCTGTAACTCAGCATTAATAACGTACGTAAGCATTGGTGATTACGAGTATGTATGTGATGAATGTTCCACGGCTCAACTTAATTGTAACAAATGTTGTCATACAATACAATACAATATTCTTTATTGTACACCATAATTAGACACAATTAAAAAAGTATTCCTAAAAGTGGCATATTAATACCTTAGACATATTTTTTTAAGAAACAGCACCTTAATACTCTTTGGAATTGAAACAGTTGATTGTAAAGGTATTTAGGTAGACTATTATTTATTTTTCCTTTGTTTGTCGATATGACATTTTTCGGTCAATCAGTAAAAGGTTTTGGGGTGCACACACACTATAGACTATGGTTCGTTTAGCTCTTTTCATAATTGACTCTTTGTTTTATTTCTGTGATATAAGCTTACTATTTTCTGATTACAATAATAATAATCAGAAAACAGATTTTTTTTCGTTTTTGGTTTCATAAAAAGTTTTTTAAAATTATCATCCAGATGCCTCATAAATATCCGCAATTTCTATCTTTTTTCTAATGCTCTACAAGAATACTCTAGAATGTAAATCACAACCCTGATCAAACATGACCAGCCTACTTACAAGCAAGCTGATACCGTTTATGACATAATTACATCCTGATACCAAAATCAACGCAAAATTTAATCTTACTCCAATATAATACAGCTTAAAATTCCCTATCATGGAAATGTATTTGAGCGACATTCGTTAGAGCCCTAATTGTTTGCTTCTCACGTATCTATGATGTATCGGTACATCAGTCTGTCTGGTATTACCGGGATGAAATATTGAACCCTTTCAAGTAAAATATGCGAGGGATGTCACGGAATTCAATGCGTTTTTGGTAACAATCCGTCGAAAATGGTTATTTTATTTTAGGTGAAGATCAAAAGCGGCATTGAAGGTTTTTGCACCCTGAATTGCTACAACGGGCCCTTTGCGGCGTTTAAATTAAAGCGAATTGTTTTTACTCATAATAATTTATTGAATAGCTTGTGCCCAACTAATTTCATTACATTAATGTCCAAAAATATGATTTATTTTGCGTTTGTTTCTTTTAGATATTAATTACCAAAAACAAATAATTGGAGTATTTTGGCAACAGAACCAAAATACTCCAATTATTTGGATTCTACTGGAGAGTAATATGAGGCACGTAAAAAGGAATAATATGCGTCATTCAAGTAATTTTGTACATCATGTGCAATTATATTGTAGTACAACCAACGTTGTTCAATGAGTAAATAATCTGAACTAAAACTATAATGTTATTAATGCCCGTTGCAGAAAAATCAAATAACTAATTTAATTAGACTTATAGTGTTGCCTTCTTTAAAGCCATATTCTATGCCATAGAATATTACTATATAAATACTGTCTAAATGCCATTAATATTTTTATAAGATTTTACGAGTTTGATATCTGTAATGTATTCGTAGATAGCTTGTGCGCTGTGGGTGGTCGCTCTAATGTTATACCGATATGCATCTTTTGGCGTATTGTTTTAATCGTAGTTCCACTTCCGCTTGTGATAATTTCATGGTATTTAACGGTGCATATGTTTTGAGTATTCATAGCGGATTTGTGACATCAACCTAATTTTATTTAATTGAATGTTTGGCCTTATTTGTTTTTTTAGGGATAGTTTAACTTTAAATTTAATTACAAATATCCAATTGTTGAATCTTACAACACAATTTAATAAAGGCATAGTTTATATTAAATAGGTTCCCTGCGATTGCCTAATTTATATTAAGTTATTACTAAATTATTCAATATCTATAAACAAATTAGCAATAAATCATTTAGTAAATATAAACATATTTCTTATTACGCTTTTCAATGAGTTTTTGTGTAAAAATAATATCGATATATTTTCGTATATTCCACATTACCTTTTTTCTTTGCCACCCTAAATGTTAAGAGCACTTCAAGCGAACAATTTATGTTATAATGCAAGCAAGCACTATCCAGCATGATTGTGCAGAAACATGTCAAAAACATTTTTAACCCTCACAATACTCGTCCTGCTTTGACATGATACCAAACCCCTCTATAAAAGCCCATCGCAGCGTCACAAAAAGATATATCCATCAAAAAATGGCCTCGAAAATGGTGACGACACACAAAAGACTTTCAACACTGTTGATTTAGGCTTCGCGATGCATGCTACTTAATTGGACGCATTTGCCCGATGGTTCCGCTAGATACTGTCACTTCTGACGTTTCCTTTGATAAGACACGTTTGAAAGGGTGTTGAGTGACGCTATCCGCAAATTTAATTAAAAATCGCAATATCCGAATGTGGCCAAAATTTACCACAAAACCCTGAATCGACTAGGATAATTTTCAAATATTTTATAACTGGGTATTTGGGAACAAAAGGCAATGCCCTGAATGGTTTGGACTATAAATTTAGGTAAATGCTATGGCTTTAAAACGATTTCAATGGGTTCCGCGGAAATGGCTGGCATTTCTGTTATAGTTGAAAACCATTATGAATTATTTCAAACTAATTAAGGACCACGAATACTTTTAAACAATCTATTGTGATAGGTGGTACATCAGTGTCTGATATGAATTAATATTAACTGATAACGTATCTAGAAATAAATAAAGAAGAGCTGAATTCACAATTTATATTTCTCGAAGACAAAATGATACAACACTTAGACCAGTTTTCAAGTGACTCTGCGGCTTAAGAATTATTCATCTTTTTGTTCTGAGCATTGTGTTCAAACAATGGCTGTACCGTCATATCCGGAATTTATCATTCTAACACCATCGACGGAAACCCGAGGTGATATGTGATTATAATGTGGAATCATCGCCAGTTTACTCTATAAATGTTTGTAAGCCCCATCAAAATGATGTAAGACGCGTATCCATTCAACACGGCGAGAATACCAAGTCAAATTGTAATTTTATTCCGAAGTTCGACAATTTATTTCATACATTCGGTTATATTGACAATCACAAACAAAACAAACTTCTAGTAACTTCCCTGGAATTTCCGAACAGTATTAAAAGTTTGAAAACAAACATCCAAAAACACGGGAATGATGAATCGAGTCAATATTTTGAAAAGCAGTCGAACTCGATCCCGACAAAACAGAACATGCTTATTTAAAAAACAAAAGGGGATGGGATGGTGCTAAAAGTTGGTGTTTGTTCGGGACACAGTTTTATTACGGAGGACGTCCGCGCCGGAATCCAGGCGCCACTAGCATTAGGCGTCCGATACCAGTAGAGCCACAATAACCTCACATAAAAATATTTAGCGTCACATAAATTACAAGGCAAAGGAGCCGATGAATTCACAGTTCCACAACATGTTTTATTGCTAATGGATAACATAAAAAATATTATTATTGTCAGCATTACAAAAACGAAGTTTATAATAACGATAATGGTGTTACAAACCGTAAAATATCCAAACTGGTAGACAGTAAATGCGCTGTAAATTGATATAAAGCGTTTTCGAATCACCCCGGCAGTACCCGCGCGACCAGAGATTTGGAACACAACAATACTTTTACATGGGGCTCGTTTGAAGGACGAGGAATAATGATATAGGTCCCAGAGGACTTTACAATGCAGGGCATAATAATAGTTGTAGATTTGAAAGTGATTTGAATATGAATAGGCGCCCTCCCGCGCTACTTCGTAATAACAAATATGAAGTGTTGCTTTTATTCCCCCCGTTGATTTCGACTCTATCGAATTGGGAGTTACAGTTTTAGTAATTATAGGTTTGGTTTGAGTGTGATTGAGACTTTTGAAAGGGTTTGTTTACTTTCGCTCTCCACGTTCGCATTGTTGCGAACGGTCAGCTTTTTACTGTGTAATTTTCTTTGTTTTATAAAGGAATGATCATAATATGAAAATAACGTTTGGTGTTTGACTTGCGGAGTTGTCATTTTGGTTATTGTGTTTGGTAATCATAACACTGCGGCCTGAATTCATTTCAAGGTGTCTCAGTGTGACAGTGAAAGTATAATAACAATTAGATTTTTCAATAAACTGATTTATGAATTTAGTTTTTACCGTAAAAATATCGTAATGAATACCATACGCCTTCCCTGTTTTTCATTACGATTATATAAAATGGACAAAATGTCTTGCCTGGTAATATACCCTACTCGATAAGATACTAATTATTGACTTGATAGAAACTAAATTCGTTTGGTCTCGACCCCATACACGAGGGTGATTAGATAGCAAAAAAACGTCCTTATCTACCCTTGCCAAACTGCAATCTTATTTGGACGTTGTATGAGGGATTACTGAAAATTGTTATTCGCCTGTTGGTTTTATATCTCAACGGTTTCATCATCATCACTTACTCAGTTTACAGCGTTTGTTGACGTTGTATAAATAATTTCCTTTGAAAATAAGTTTGTTATATAGGTAAGTGTACTAATATTCTTTAAGAGATTCTTTAGTGAGGAAGTCAAGTGATTGCTGAAGTAAGAAGAGAAATTAGGCTTTTCTGGAACGATATCTACACAAGCAACTTGTTCATTATCCAAAGGGAAAAAGATGAATAACTTATAAATTTTCACACGAACAAGCCTCAGCCTTCGAAATCGAAAGGAAAAATATAGCCTAAAAACATGGTAGGTTTATTATTGCAGTAAGAACGAATCTGATGGCAGTCTTTTAGAATATTACTTATTCGGTTCAACGGCAATCACAGAAAAAAACGTGTTACTATTATTTTAAGGCCACCATCACCCACCAAAGGAGTAAAGATGATTGAGATATTCATTCAGAGATAGATTTATAAAAGGCTAAGTGCTACAAACACCACATCTCCCCCACCGTAGGTGACACATCTGCCAGACCCATATGCAAATTCAAGCCCCGTTTTTAACTTGTTTGTTTTGCGTCTGAATACATACATTTGTACTAATTTATGGGCGGGGGCGGATTGATTAGAAGTTGCAGTAATCTAGCTTTATTTATAGCGCGAGGCTTACGTCCAATTCATTGTGCAGTTTTTGGGATTTGTTCTGTATGCATTGGATTTGCAGTTGAAATGTTTTTATTGCGTTTTTACGGATCTGTTGGTACTTCAAATGAAATATATCAAAAGATTTAAATATGGAACACATTCGGTCAGTTGGCATATTTATAATCATCTTTGTCATTAATAAATAATTAAAGACCTTACTTTCAGATACAAACATGGGCAATGATCGGGCCCCAATATTGGACTAGAGTCTCCCTCTTCTATTTTGATTTGAGTCATTAAATCTAAGTCATACGCCTCCTAAACCTTTAATTCCGAATTTAAACCGTCGAACCATAAAGATGAAAAACCAGAAAATGTTCAAATCATAAAGTACGAGTGAGTAGCAACCAATTCCCACCATGCGTCAAATCCGTCGCTACAGTTCCTAATTGCATCGTCATGTCAAACGGCTTGACAGTTCACTTGACAGTTCGCTTGACCTGATAACCAACGTTCGTCACTCTTCCCGCTATTCTGATAGTTGTATGTTTCTAATTTTACCACACAGATTAATTACAACACTTTCCACGTTTGAAACTGGTCAAACCTAAAATTATAGCTAATAACGCTAGTGCGTTATTCAAGTTTTTTTTATTTTAAGGTAATACATTTTAAATTGAGTTCATTAATATATGCAAAGGGTGAGCCCCTTCAGTAGAATATTGTTGCAAATTTAAGTGCACGCAAATAATGTATTAGCTGACCTCCATATAGTAACAATCGAAATTAAACTTTAACGTTCACCGCCTATATTTTAAAATCGATATCTAATTTCTAACCACAATATTACTGGTTTGTCGAAAAAATACTTAAGTACCTATTCCCATGGCTGCGTTTGAGAAATTTAAATTTTAACATTTTTGTTTATATTCAAGCTTTTGATTATAATACAATGTAAAATTAGAATTGTTGTAGAAGTATTAAAAAAAAAAAAAAAAAAAAAATATAAATATAAATATTACTGGACAATTTTACACAGCGACATCTAGCCCCGTGGTAAGCTCGAAGCTTGTGTTACGGGTGCTAGATTTCTGATATACTTAATATAATATACATGCATAGATAGATATTTTTTATTATACATATATAACACCCAGACACCCGGAACAAATATTTGCAGATCATACAAATTGAAAGTACAGTATTAAAACTTAAAAGACGTAAATCCAAATTCAAATAATAGTAATAAAAATAGATCGATATCGAACTGATGCATAAAGAAACCCTTCAAAATCTAAAACTAACATAAACTTCAAACTAAACTTGATACAAAACGTATCCTCTAAGTTATCGAGCTTTAATGAGTAAAACTTTATCCTTCGGCGCGATTTGAACAAAAATCAATCAAATGGCTTCCAGTTAAGCATCGAAAAGGAACGTGGCTTAACGAACTCATTATAAAGTTTTGAGGAGACTGTCTAGATACTTCAGTCGATCAATTAATCAATAATTGTTATGACTATGACATGTTGTTTAGTAACTTAATAATGTTGATAATTTCTGTCGTAATTATCTATATTAATAATTTCGTGCAGGGGTACGGTAGACTCGATCGAAACCTTATTTAAATAACGAAACATAAAAAAATATTGATTTTGAGTCGACAACATATGTCCGGAAAATTCGTATTATGGAGAATTTCGTTAAATTCCGACTGTAAATAAACAATAATAACCGCTGTCGCCATTTTTGGTGTCAACAAGCACGTTCCGTTTCTTAGATACGCCTCGCCAGTCAACACATTGCGTTCACAACACAGACTATGTAAAACGAAACGTCTTGACACCGGAAATGTGTTTAATTATGTCATATGTGTTTTTTTTTTACCTGATATTGGCCGATTCAACCACAGAAAAATAATATTTGTTTCCTTTTTATGGCTTGGCCTAGAGATGCCGTTAGAGATACTATTTCAACATTTACGTTGACAGCTGTCAAACTTTAAACTTCCATAACTCTGAAACGGCTGGAACTAGAGATGCCCTACTAAGCTCAATCGACAGGTGTTAGAGTGGGCAACATTTTTGATGACAGCTGTCAAACTTTAAACTGCCATAACTCTGAAACGGCTTGGCCTAGAGATGCCGTACAAAGCTCAATCGATAGGTGTTAGAGAGTGCAACGTTTTCCATGACAGCTGTCAAACTTTAAACTGCCATTACTCTGAAAAGGCTTGGCCTAGAGATACCCTACTAAGCTCAATCGACAGGTGTTAGAGAGATCAACGTTTTCGATGACAGTTATCAAACTTTAAACTGCCATAACTCTGAAACGACTTGGCCTAGAGATCCCGTACAAAGCTCAATCGACAGGTGTTAGAGAGAGCAACATTTTCAATGACAGCTGTCAAACTTTAAACTGCCATAACTCTGAAACGGCTTGGCCTAGAGATGCCGTACAAAGCTCAATCGACAGGTGTTAGAGAGAGCAACATTTTCAATGACAGCTGTCAAACTTTAAACTGCCATAACTCTGAAACGGCTTGGCCTAGAGATCCCGTACAAAGCTCAATCGACAGGTGTTAGAGAGAGCAACATTTTCAATGACAGCTGTCAAACTTTAAACTGCCATAACTCTGAAACGGCTTGGCCTAGAGATGCCGTACGAAGCTCAATCGACAGGTGTTAGAGAGGGCAACGTTTTCAATGACAGCTGTCAAACTTTAAACTGCCTTAACTCTGAAACGGCTTGGCCTAGAGATGCCGTATAAAGCTCAATCGACAGGTGTTAGAGAGAGCAACATCATAATTAAAACACGGTTCTTCCGTTTTTCTTTTTATTATCAATTTATTGTACAGTACAGCTACACTATTATTAATAATTAATCATTGAATTCCATATGTTGACTTATGTTAACATAAACATAGCTTAATTATTTTGTCCTTGGAGAAGTCCCTTTGTCCCAGCTGTGGAAACGTAATAGTAGGTACCAGCTTGAGTTAGTACCTACTAATTAGCGGCTCATCCACTAACGTTCATTCCTTCAGACTTACCCCGTCGTGCAAACTGTACAGAAAAGCGACGGGATAAAATAAAACACGACGGGAAGGGTCGCGACGCGAGGTTTTAATACCGTCATTCTTTCTCGCTCTTGCATATGTATCCTGGCGTTCATTCCGTAAGGGTTGTAGATTCCGGCAGGAATGAACGTTAGTGGATGGGCCGCTATTGATATATGTATATATTTCCTTTATTTCAATAAGCAAATGCACCCGTTGTAAGTTCCCAAGTTTGGGATACTAGGTCTGCTCAGACCTTCAAATTTCTTTCAAATCAACCTCGAAAAATAAAGTAGGTAAGTATATATAAAAAAATATTGATTTTGAGTCGGCAACATAATTATATCCGCAAAATTCGGATTATGGAGAATTTCGTCAAATTTCACCCGAGCGTAGCCGGGTTTTCATCTAGTAGTTCTATAATTGACATTTGTACGTACCTCATTGGCTATATGAATATTGGTTAACACTATCAGTGTCCGTGAGTCCGTGACCAACGATTTGAAAATAATCTATCGTGCATTACGTGTAAATCTGTTCTACTATATTTAGTAGAACTACTTACACTAACTTTTCACCCGCGGTTTTATCCTCGTTTTGATAGACTTTCCTTAAAATAGTTTAGGAGTAATGTATGTGTTATTCTCATATATTAGATTATAAAATTTTACCTAAATCCATGTTACAAACGGCTTATCCCAATTTAAACAACATCCATCCATACATACAAACATTCGCGTTTATTAGTAGTTATAGTAGGACATACGAATAATTAAGTAACAAAGTAAACAAATAAAGATTTGTGTCTAGTTTGCGCATCGGACTGTTTTGTCCACAGTATTTTTCTTTGCTTTAAGTTTAGTCACGGGAAAACTTTCTCACGGTTTCTAATTAATCGGCGACTTTCCATTGCACTCATGGGGGCGGTTCTATTTGTATGAATAATTGTATGGGTGTAACGTGACGCTTCTAAAGGGTGGCCCATGTGGCGCTGGCTTTAATTCCGGGGTTTGAGTTCTTGTAGGTGCGTTACACAGTGGTGTTGGTGTATTAGCATGATTGCCATGTTTTGATGAGTCATACAAACCTAGTTCGTTTAAGTTGGTTGGGTTAAGTTGGTTATACAGAACACTTTTACAGTAGGTATTAAAGTTTTGTTTGTAATTGTTTTGTGGTTTACAAAAATGCGATGTAATGCTGGTATAGGCGTGGCAGGAATTTCTTAAATGGACCCCTTATCGGGTTTGAAGATTTGGTATAATGACCTCGGTTACCAGGTATATTGGTTATCGCAATAAAGAACACACAGAACAACACGTCTTAAATAAAACAACATAATGATAAATATGACGTGTTAATTAATATAAGTAAGTAAGTAGAATAAGTAAAATTTACTCAGCTTCCTAAATCCCTAACGCACCAGAGGTATACACTACGTAGTCGCCTCATTAATTCAAAATTTCATATTCCAGAGAGAATTTCAGCTCAAAATGTTATCTCTAAAACCGGTTGATGCACCGCCCAGGATAGAAAATCCCGGGCTTAGTTTTTGAACCGCTAAATGAATTAAGCTAGGTACACTCCACGCAGAGAATATTCCATGGCCACTGCATAAAGTAAGCATAAATATCGAGGTTTCTATCGTTTGGGTAGCGGTCTTGACGGAATCATAGCGTTTATTTATAATTCAATAATAATAATATGCAAGTTTTCATAGGAAATGTGACAACAACCAACTCGCAATTGAGTGAATTAATGCCTAATCTCTCTCTAGTCAAAAAAGCAGTCCCTATGTCCCATCAGTGGGGCCGTAAATAAGTGTGCTTATGTAGATTCATGTACAGTAATGAAGACTAGCGTTATACCAAATGATCCACTGGTTGTTGTTATTAAAAGTTAACCAAAGGTCCATCTGACTTCACATGTTAAAACTCACTGTCCGAAATGTAAACAACTTAAATCATTGTAACTATGTAAGTACTTTCCATTAAGCCATGTTAAGTCGCTAAAGGGTCTCGCTCTTGCCTTATTGATTGACATCATTCTGTACATTGTCTACGAACAATGCCAATTCTATCAATCAATTCATTAATCTATCAGATGTCTACTTATTGTCTTTAATAGTCTTATTAAATGTTTCGTCTACTACGATTGCGTTCAATTGATATACAGGGTATTAACTCGGTATGCTTCAATTTGTTTTAATTCATAATGTATTTTTGATAAAAATCTAATAGATTGTATTTTATAAGATTACGACTCAAAATTCTGCGTTATTTTTCTTATAATGACGTTCTATTTAATATGAGAGTATATGGATTATGACCATATTTGCCGTTTATTTATTTGATTTCGTGAATATTGTTTCATTATTTTAAAATTTGAATATAATGAAAACAATTTTTTTCAAAAATATCATAAAATCGCGTCTCCTACCTCCCAACCCTGCCCTCCTCCCAACGTCGCTTGGTGCTGTCCATATATTTCACAGGCGGTCTGCGTTTAATAGCCCGACGGCAGCCCGATAATTTTATTATTGGCGGATTTTTTTTTGCACTGGCAATGACGTGCGGTCCATTGAAAAAGTAGATTTAGTTTTTAACGTCTTCGTAGGGGTCTTTTTAATGGCGGAGTTAGGTAAATGAGTGCGGATGATTGCCAGTTTATTATGCACGATAGATTTTTAGGGAGAATTTTGTTGTGGTTTTATTATTGGTATTTTTTATTGTTTGTGAGTGGCCTGTTTTGTTTAAAGCCCCACGCTGTTTATGCAGAGGGATTTTAGAATTTATCTTTCTCGTAAATTCACAATATTTTATCGTGTTATTGTTCTCCAGAAAAAGTGTCTAGGCAAATTGTATAAAGCTTCTGAAATTGAACGGGCTATACACAACTAACGCTTATAATATGGGCAGTATTCAAACATTAAGTTATAGTCCAAATTTAGTTTATTATGACTCGTCACAAGTCACATAATGAATTTATTGTTTGAATTCAAAAATCAAAATATAAATTCAACACAATATGCTCTGCTAATTTTATTAACCCTGAAATGTTTACACTTCACACGTGCAAAACAATTTCATGGGAAGCAACAACTAATCCATGATGACTATTTCATAAAACACGACATAACCCCTTTTTAGTAAACTAGCTCGTATTTCGTGCAGATAAGGGTTAAGTAATAAGGGATAGTGTTTAACATGGGGTCAAAGAGAAACGTGTGGGTAACAACAATAAAATGAAATGGATGAATGACGCGCACAATGGTGGGGTTCACATCGATTAGTAGCCCGATAATAGTATGTGGTGACCAAACATTCCTAGGATTCTAGGGAACAAGAATATGAATTATGAAATGAAATAATTCAAAATTTTCAACAACATGACAACTTTATATCCTTATGTCATAGTCGTAACAACGGAGCACGGCTCTCGCAATAAGTAGTTGCAGAACACAGAACGACAGCGTTGCCCGACTTCTGGTAAATCCCTTGATATTTAAAAAACAAGGTATACAAGGGTAGAATTATTCTTAGTCTGGCATCACACCATGGGCTATGTATAGTAGGTATACATAGCGAAACAAAACTAGAAACAATACAGACTGGAATGAAACAGTTGGCCTTACCCAACATATAAGATTAATTTTGTATTTATCGTTTGCCCTTAAGTTAAAAAATCATCAAACCACGACAGTTTTCCCTTGACACTACTAGTAGTGCCAAGCAGTAGTGCCAAAGGAAATAAACGACAGTTTTTATAGGAAAATAGTAACAACAGCGTGGCTATACTATCCACAGTCCACCCACGTGACGGTATGATCTTCGTGACCCTTCCTCGTAATGAGCTCAGGATTAGTAACGCTTTTTATTTTAATTCTATCTGAAGATAGATTGTCTTGTGTTTACTCATTGGAGTTATTATTTGTATCTGTTTATCATTAAACATTACATTTATTAAAATGAAACTATTGAAGATTTCCATACGAAAGTTCGATACATACTTATTGATAATGTCATATGTAATTCAACATTTTCTTAATCAAATTTAAAGAAAAAAACTAGCAAAGGTACAATTAAACAATCAATAAAAGTTTTTATGCTCCAAAAACTGAATTGTATTATAAAAATAACTTTTAACTAAATCAATTCATCAACGGGGCACAAAGTTTGCATCTAACTAAAATCTAATGCAAAACACTATCTAGGGCCTAAATCTCCAATTTTATAGACTCTAAATCAAACTTTATCACTAAATAATTTTATAGGTCATAAACTGAGTCAACAATCAAGTATACTATCATCATTAATCTCGCACTAAACATTTTGACATTCTATCATACATTCAATTGGATGAACGGAATGATATAATACAATACAATCTGTCACAGGAACTTGAATCTTAAACCTATAAGTGGAAGATATAAATCAGTTAAAGTTCAATTTAATAGTAACTCTATATTCGCAGTATAAAATAAATCATTCATATACTCAACACTTTGAAAACGAATCGATTCAAAAAACTACGCTCATTGAATCAATAACAATGAAATCGCTATGACAATAGCTACACTAGGAGGTGTAAGTCACAAAAAAGTTACTATAAGATTGAGTATTTTATTGTTTATTTAATGGTGGGAATAATGAGTGAAAAAATTAACCCCGTTGACTTTGCCATACTAACTTTTAGGATAGGGGTTACGATAAGGGTTGATAAAATACAAGTGATAAAAATTATTATTATTATATAAGATGTACCATGATCTATCATCAACCGGTTATAAGTAAAAAGTTAACTAATTCAACGGATTAGCTGAGTAAAACAAGTTCTCATAATAAGCAAAGAATTTTCACACAATATAAAATTATTTTAATCCACGAATCAAATAGAATGAATTGTACATTTCGAAATGAAATTATGAGTATCTTGTGACTTAAACCGAACGTTGATAATGAAATTCGCCATAACAAAGAGCTCAGAGCTGAGCTTAAAATAAAATAAAATGAGCTAGCACAATAACACCGACAGCATTGTTTTATAATAATACCCAGAATGGCCGCGATACTATTGTGACTTTGACACCTTTGAATACCAAATATTAGAACTAATCTGTATTTGACTTGAATATAATGTTAGATAAATAAACGCCTGTACTGTGTTGTGCCGGCCTAAGAATTCCCACCTTGTCTTTCTGAAGGTATCCCAGGGATATCAGAACACATACACTTGGTATGTGGTAATTATACCGATTTCCCCAAGACAAAACTGATGAATGGTACAGTACATGAAACTACGACATTGCTGGTCACACATGGTTCAAGATAGGTACTATTGTCAGACAATAGGCGGATGAAGTCGCTGGCAAAATTTAGACATATAATACGTAGGTACTCGTATTTGTTCTTTTCACATTATCAAATTAACAGATAAATAATACAGTAAGCAGAAATGTTATGACTTCCAAACTTTGTATTTACAGTATAATATTACACACCGTAATGGCGTGCTGTGAAAACATCGTCTTGATGTGAATAAACAGAAACTCGACTGCACTTTTCCTGATGTTGCGTAAACTGTCCGAAATTGGAAAAGAAACATTTTGATAGCGAAAGTGTGTTGCAGATGTGATGGCTCTTGTCACACTCATGTTTATAAATGTTCATTTAAGTTTCTATGATGTTTAATAATTAAATTACTTATTGAAATATCTTATTAAAATATTGGAAAAAAGCCACTATCTTAAAATGAGTTACCATGTTACTGAAAACGATTACTCCTGAAAAGTTTAAAATCCTACAAGTCGAGTGTGTTGTTGTTGTGATGCAAAACAACAAGCTACAAAAGTAAATAAAAAAATAACTCAGATAAAACAGCGAGCAAAAAGCTAGTTCAGAAATAAAAGGCGAAGTACACAAGGCTCATAGACATTTTTGCTCAGAGACATAAACCCAAGGAACTTACGCAAACAAGTAGTAAAATCAATTAAATCGATTGCAAGTTCCCTGTTTATAACATGAATCTCGCGGTAAAACCTATCGTAAAGCGTGAACCTTATTGACCAGACGACGTTTGAATAAGCTCGAACTATCCCCGTAATCGGACAAGTCAGGTTTCTATGAATTTTTATGCACATGACACCACCACACCAGGCAATTTGGCGATCCAGTAATGAGCTATTGGGTAGTAGGTTTTTAAGAGTAGGTTTACGGAGATAATTCAAACAAATAAATAAAGCTGGACAATTTAGACAACATCAACATCTAGTCCTTTTTTTGGCAAATACAAAAACATCAGCAGATTTTCTACTAAGGCCTTTAGTGAATCCGTAGTTAAAAAAATATTGCATTTCTTCTCTGCATTTCTAATTTTTTAAATAGATGATGAATATAAAGAGAACACTAAGCCAATTACTTTGAATATCGGAGCAACGTGTCCAATAAATGAGTCAATCAACCCAGTGGAGCCCAACGATAACTGACATATTAAGTTGACGAGTTTATTTGGAGAGCAATTGTTAATTTCCTTCATGAGCTAATGGAATAAATCCTCTTGTGTAGGTAATTGGTTGATTGGAGCAGGGAGCTTCGGGCTGTGGTCTCCCGTAGTTGCTAAAGGATTACTCTAATACCTAGTTGATAAAGTTGCTATATGAAAATTGTTGAGTGGAATTAATGATGAAACTGTTATTGTTGAAAAATTGAAACTGTTACTACTCGTATGTCAATCAGTCTTTATTTAATTATTGATTATTATTTTTTTTCATTAATAAATTGTCTTCGAAGATTACTGAATATGGAACTGCTGAATTAACATTATTTGAAGAACGAAGCCGACAACTTCATCAAATTATAATCCGATCCTGATACCACAAACCTCCCATCAAACTCATTCAAACGCCGTATGGCAAATTGTTCCTAATCTGGTTCCCCCAATCCTGGTATAAAACCGGCGTGTTATCGCTGTATCTATCTATAGGGAGCAAAACGATGCGCCGATTAGCAAATGTGCTCCACAGCGCGTATAAGCTGAGATAAGGGATGATAGCTTCGAGGCTGTAGGTACTAGGGTACACTGTACTGGTGGCCAGAAAAGTTCAAGGATTCAAACTGTACTATGCATTTCTCGGCTCTACACAAGTAAATGAAAAAATAGATTTATTCATGTTATATTGTTTTTTCATACATACAAATTCAAATCTTAGAAAAGTTATAAGTACCTTAAAGAACAAATGAGAACATACATAAATACAATTTTCCTTAAATTCTAAAGGTAGATGATTAAAGTGCAATAAGCTTAGTGATACTAAAAATATTCGCATTTTCTCAAAACATTAAATAAAACTTTTAATAATAAAGTTTTTACCAGTGACTTTTTCTATGACTGTACCAAACTGCAGTGATAGCCAACTTGTAGCAATATCACTCATAAAGCGATTTGTACACTAAGCACAGCATACATCGCTGCTTTACTACGATAAGCTGGACAAGTGAGCGGCCAGGATCATTAATGGGTTTCCGGTACCGCAGTACGATTGGATCGCGTGTAGAATGCTGGATTCACATGCAAATAATGCTTTAGATGATAATTAGTTTAGTTTTATTGCTTTCTAGCTAGGTCACAATAATTATTTTAATATAGTTGCAAGACCAAATTGCAAGACCATAATCAGGTAAATCAGCCAAGCCAAGTTCACGAGTTTTAGCGAGATTACGATAACCAATTGATTTTTATTTATACAAGTAAACCTAGATTACAAAATTTCAATTACTAAAGCAGTATCAAAAAGAAACACAACGTCGAAATTAATAAATATCTCAATTTTATTACGTATTCGTATACGAAACTGTTTAGTTTAGTTCAAACGATCAAAGGGTCGGTATAAAAACGCCTGTATCTTTTACGTTTCATTACCTCTATTTATAATTAATCTTAGCTTCAGATGAAGGTGGAATTTGTATCGCGCCGGACAAGATGGGTGTTCTTGTATTAACATAATATGTGTGGAATTCGTTTTACAGAATGTTGAAATCATTTTGCTTTTTGTTTTTGATTGTAAACTAAAACTAATCTTTAAGTATGTTTGAAATAATTTTTTTTGAGTTTTTCTGTATTACTTAATTCAGTAGTAATTATAATCCTATAAATTATATTTTCTTCTTATTTGCCTGAAATAAATTGATTTTTTTTTTATTTATTATTTTTATAAATCATCAATAGATAAAGATGATTCGTAATGCATCTATTTTCATTGTATTTCATCTTTGACTTTCAAAATTAATTTTACTCCTTCAAACTGTACATCTATTTTTTGTCCTCAAATATTTGTGTTGACCAAAGACTCGATTATTTGATCTCCTCTCAAGTGAAGGTGACTTTCTAAGAAGTGTGGACGGTCGATTGGTCTGACATGAGGTAAATATTGGGTTTCATTGATCTGAGATTCACTTTTTGGGGTAAATATTGAACTTTATTGATTAGAGATCAGAGTTTTATTTGTACCCGAGTTCTTGTTATCGCTGGTTTTGTGTATCGAGACTGCGTGGCGGCATTTTATGTTCTCATATTTATTTCTTATTGATTTATTTCAGCCGCGTTGTGCTGGCCGAGGAGTAGTACATTATACATGCAAATTTGATTGAGTTTGAATAATACACTCTGCCTTCATTTTTATTATATGCATTAACCTAACTTAACCGAAATCTGCAACAAATAGGTAGTTCATTTGAGCACTGTCCAGGCAATTAGACAATACTGAACGAAGTCGTGGGCGGAACAGCGCAGAGCACTGACTCAGGATGTGAGTCACGAGGAGTTCTGACCTCTTTCTTGGCAAGTAGGTAAGTGTTGTTGTTTAGGGACTACTTTAGTGTAACTACTCTTTCTTTAATGAGTATTACGTGAGTATTACTTGGGTATTATATAACTCAACATCATTATCAAACCAATTTAAATGCATTTCACTAAATGCACGTATTTCCAATAGGATACAATTATAATGTTTTAGTGTAATTCGCATACCTTGATTCTGATTTAGTTTTTTTTTTCGTTAAGATACATTAAGTACCTACACTTATTTGCATCAAAGTTCTTCCTAGTATTCAATTTTTTGGTAAACGGTTTCATAAGATTTGTTCACATAAGTACTTCTACTTAATAGATGGATTACACAGACGTTTATACGAAAATGACTGAATTCCTAAAAAAATATTAAAATACTTACCAAGTTCACCAGATTTGGTGATCGCAGTAAGTTGCGGTAGTGCTTGCAAATATCCCAAACAAATCTAGGGGTTGGGCACTGGCATACCATAAATCACCCGATACATTTGCAGACATGCCAAAGCAACGTTACATATTGAATTAATGCACCCAATACTGACCACGCCTCTAACGTGTTGCGAAACTACAAATTCAATTTATAAATGCAAACAAAATACGAGCTACAAAATTTAATCTAGCAGTAATAAGTTAGGATATTGATCTTGATATCTTGCGCGATTGGAGTTAATAACAAGTTATATTTAATTAACTAGTCATTATTGAAATGAACGCTTTAAATAGAAAAGTGTAGGTATCAATAAAATTCTTGTTGCATAAAAAAGTCCATCAATGCATTCTATTTGCTACTTTTTATTTTAGTGTTTTAAGTGTATTCTTTTACTCTAGTCATTTTAATACGTTTATATTACATTATGACTTATAAAAATCCTAATTGAACTACGACTACTTTAAAACCAATAGAACCTAAGTCGGCCCAGTCGTTCACTCCTGATGGCGTGACCAATGGAAATAGAGATTCATTTTTATTAGAGAGATAATCAATTGGCCATCATGTACTCAACGATGAAGGGTTCAGTTCCAAGGTCAGCCAGTTAACCCAAGAAATGAGGTCCCAAACATTTCGATGCAAATCTCCATGTTGTCAACCTCACATCGGCTTGCACATATTCAAGCAGGTGGGGTCTTCTAGTGAGATAGTCATACTACAACTGTACTGTCCACACTTCTTAGTTTTGGGAATAAGTGTTTATGTTTTTATGGAAATAAATGTTTGGCTAAGTGCTAGCACAACCGACTTTCATACTGGTCGTGGGTAAAACCCCACTGCGCATCTCTGGATTTTTCTTCTAGAAAAATTATTATAAACCTATGGCCGACATTCGATACTAGCGTGTTCTTTAATGTATCAGAAATTAAATAAGATATATTGAGTAGATTAGTATGAAGTAACGCTTAGCCAATGAAAATTGGTGCGCAAAATGGGAATAATTCATATGATTGGAATACAATGACACTTATAATTATTGTTTGTATAGAAACAATCTTTTTAAAACTTAAACGACACTTAGGTATAACTTTATGTAAACTGTGTAGAGATAGCTACGAATTATAGGTAAATGATACAATTATTACCTAGTTCTAATAAGTAATGTTACTAGGTATGCCAAATCGCTTGAAATGTTGTATCAGTAAAGCCTGCGTGTATACAAATACACTAGTTTTTGTTTAGTTAAAAAGTACCTAGTAGTTTTGATTTTATAGGCATTCAAAGTTTCGAAAAATATCGAGTCTCGCTAACAGTCACATGAGCGCTTGTGACGTCATAGTGCAGCACGATCAGTCTGTTTCACTCAGTCCGCTTGCATTCGCTTGTTATTGTGACGTAACTATAACAGTTAGAAATAATAATATGCTCTCGCGACATTTTTTGTAGATATTATAGCCCAGTCAATTTAAACATTTCAAGTTACATAAAGTCCCAACAAGCTGGATTTCTGTGAAATTGTTCAAATCATAATTATAAACAATGTCTAAAAGATCCCCATCATTCCACGTTAAGGAAAATGTTTTATTCAAGGTTAAATGTCAAAAAATTTAGTTTTTCGCGATTTTCAGCAAAACGGTAAGTTTTATCATAAAAGTACCTAGGACAAAATTGTAGATCATGAAATTATCTATCAAAATGTATCAACACTTTTTTCTTACAAGCCACCGTTTCTGAGATATAACGGTTCAAAAAGTTATAAAAATTGTTTAGAAAATGAAATGAAATGTTCAAAAAGTTATTAAATTGCGTCAATAGCGATGTATCGCATGATACTTTGTCGGAACGAAACGAATCCTCCGTTGTTTGTGATTCAATATTAGAGCACGACCGGCCTTGACAATTTTTTTTTTTTTTTTTATTTAATTACAAGAAAAAGGCTTTGTCGCTGAGCGACCACATCGTCTTATCGGGAACTTGACAATTTGTGCATGCCAACTTTTATAACTTTTTGAACCGTTATATCTCAGAAACGGTGGCTTGTAAGAAAAAAGTGTTGATAAATTTTGATAGATAATTTCATGATCTACAATTTTGTCCTAGGTACTTTTATGATAAAACTTACCGTTTTGCTGAAAATCGCGAAAAACTAAATTTTTTGACATTTAACCTTGAATAAAACTTTTTCCTTAACGTGGAATGATGGGGATCTTTTAGACATTGTTTATAATTATGATTTGAACAATTTCACAGAAATCCAGCTTGTTGGGACTTTATGTAACTTCACCCTCATTTTTATGTATAAATTGACTGGACTATTAATGTGTTCTACAAAATTGTAGTACATTGTATATTTCTAAAATGAATACTTTTCGCAGCGCATACGATATAAGATTTTTTTTTACATCTTGGGTGACATATTTGGGTTTTCCGTGCGGATCCCTACTTTTTTGAATATATAATATAGCTTATAACCTTCCTCGATAAATGGACTATCCAACACTGAAAGAATTTTTGAAATCGGACCAGCGGTTTCTGAGATTAGCGCGTTCAAACAAAAAAAGAAACTCGTCAGCTTTATAATATTAGTATAGATAGTATAGATAGGTATAAGTATAGAAGCGCATAAACAAGTTTTAAATCAAAATAAATGGCCTCACGCATATTGTAAGTAAAATAAACACAAATAAAAGTGGCCAAAAATTGAAAAAAAAATTACATTTGGGGGTCCCCATACATAGGACTGAAACTTAAAAACTTTTTTTTAATCGGACCTATACGATGGGTTATCTATGAATAGGTCTTTAAAAATCATAACAATATTTCTAAAACCATTTAATTTTAAACTCAATAGTTTACACGTGAGACTCTTCCAAAGTGCAAAACAGAGTGTCCCCCCCCCCCCTCTAGTTTATAAAATAAGAAGATGATAAATCTAGAAAAATATATATTGTACATAACCATAAAAACTAACAACGAAAATTGGTTTGAACGAAATCTATGAAGTAGTTTTTTTATAGTACGTCATAAACTATTTCATATAAACAATTGCTGCGGAAGCCTGCATGGGCGAGTCCGACTCGCACTTGGCCACTTTTATTTGTATTTATTTTACTTACAATATGCGTGAGGCCGTTTATTTTGATTTATAACTTGTTTATGCGCTTCTATACTTATACTTATCTATATTATCTATACTAATATTATAAAGCTGACGAGTTTCATTGTTTGTTTGAACGCGCTAATCTCAGAAACCGCTAGTCCGATTTCAAAAATTCTTTCAGTGTTGGATAGTCCATTTATCGAGGAAGGTTATAAGCTATATTAGATTTTCAAAAAAAGTAGGGATCCGCACGGAAAACCCAAATATGTCACCCAAGATGTAAAAAAAAAATCTTATATCGCATGCGCTGCGAAAAGTATTCATTTTAGAAATATACAATGTACTACAATTTTGTAGAACACATTAATATCTACAAAAAATGTCGCGACAGCATATTTCTAACTATTATAGTTACGTCACAATAACAAGCGAATGCAAGCGGACTGAGTGAACCAGACTGATCGTGCTGCACTATGACGTCACACCGTAACCGGCGGCTCGCGTCGTACGGTTACAACTTGTTTTACTTATAAATCGGAAACTAATTGATGTATCGAAGTAATTCTTTCACTAGTATTTTTTATATTTGACATAGAATATGGAGTGCTATTTAATCAAAATTAGGTAACATTATCAATTATTATCTTACGTGTCCATGTAAATCATTTTTTTACGTTATTAAAGTTCTTGATTTTGACTTGGCTCCTCAGGATAGTAAGATAACATCACTAGATCTGCTACAACGCGACATAAGGAGGTTGTTCATTATGCATTCCGACCTGTGGCCGATATCCGACGTTCGTAAAACTACTTCGATAAGGGCCTGCTCTTTGATGTATCCTTGGATTGAATATGTTCGAGCAGATTTGGGTGGGATTGGTATGGTATGAATTATTTACATGTTATTTACATCGTTTACATATTTGTTATCGTAAAATATCAAAAAATAACTGTAATTTTGCCACTTTTGGGTGTAATTTTAAAACTCAATAAATGAATAATTTTTTTTTCAATTATCAAAATCAAACAATTCCGCACAACAATTAGAGTATTTGAAAGTAACAAATTTATACGTCTTTTAATTCATCATTCTTTTCAGCTCTGAGGAAGGAACACCATAGTAGCTCAAGGGATTATAGTCCTTCCTGCTCAGTGTCAAGGAAGAAGTCAAATTGAAAGTTACTTGGCAGAGTGACGGGCCGTTAACAAGGCCGCTGGCCATTAGTTAAAGCTGCTTTTCCCAAATTACTACGTGATGGAAAGAAGCATAATAATAGGTTAAATTATTAACGTTATTATTTTACGCAGTACGTTTTTCCCACAGCTGGGCAAAAACTTCCTCTAACTCTATACAGTAGTCTGATTAGGACAGTTTGCCACCATTATTCGTTTCGTTCAATAAAATGATACGAGATTTCAATGGTCCTACTTCACTTGAACAAGTTTAACATACTTTTGTTGTGGAATTGAAACGTTAGTAACTTGCGTAATTAACGTTAATTTTACAACTGTTAAAAATACTTCTAATGTTTAAGTGGACTCTGTACGTATTAGATATAACGGGAGAATTTTTATAATATAAAGTTGTTAATTTACAAATTAAAATAGTATAGTAATCAGGGTTCGCATATTTCTGAGGTTGGTACATGTTTTGAATCAAAAATAATATCATACCTACCTCAATATATCCCTTAATATATTTATAATAGAGCTCCGTCTTGCCACCGGAGCCTCAACTACAAAGGTTTACTAAGTATCCCCTCTATTGCGCTTTGTTAGTTGTCAGATTAACATTCCCTGGAGCGAGTGAATAGATTTATCGGAGCTGGGACTGGCCAGGGCCTAATTAGTGTTTGTTTCGAACGATAATTGATTGGCATTCTGCAGTCAGCTTTTCGAATAATTGATAGAATAAAATATATGTAGACTTACACACAATAACCATAATTCTCATTTAACTTTTTGACCATATTTGAAAAGTGCATCAAGCAAACAAAATCATGTTTATTATAAGTACTTATTAGATTAACATATCTAAATATTTTCTTGTATCGATTTAATGTTTTTTTTTAATTAATATGGGATACTATGTAGATACGACTGTCTTTGGCCAGCAAAATCTTAAGCTTTGAGAAGATTTCATTAAAGTTTATTTAATTATCTTCAAGAGAAACACAACGTTTCAAGTTTGTTTATAAATACCTATGGATTATACCTAATGAGAGTTTTGATATTCAAACACAGGCTATAGTGACATTATTAATGTAGTAGGTACTTGCAGACACAGTGTGAGAAGATGAAACAAGGTTGTTTCCATAGAAACACTGTTAAATTAGCTCTATATATTATACTGCACTGTTATGCACTGCAGATTTTAGTCCGCAAACAGACTTTAAGAGAAACAGCAAACAAATTAGCAACTTCTGTAGGGACTCCAGCCCTGGTCCAAACTTCCACGTCTTCGGGTTGATAAATGAAACACCGTATAACCACAAAAAAGATGTATTCATTCTCCGAGAGCCGCGTACGGTCTGAACAAAATAACAATAATTAGCCTTATATACTACGCCCTAAAACACTCCAAAAGCGCGATCTACAATGCTTGGTGGTGCCATCTGTTGGTAGTTTTAGGAACTACGTTAACATTAATACATTAGGCAAGTTAGAAGCAAAATTGAATTCATACATTCCGCCCACCAATGAACGACTGTTCATTTAAGCTGACAATTTTGCTAACATTATCAAAACTTATTTGTTAATTGCTTCTTTACATAACAAAATATAACTGGTACAACCTTAACTTAATATAACATAACTCTATCTTTATCTCTCTTTTCAAAATTGTTGTATCTGTGCTTATTAATACTGAAACATTTTCTAATTAATTGTCTCTTTAGGAAGGACACAAATTTTTGATATAGGTCTCTTAACAATTGAATTACCCTTGCATCTTACACTGACAACCCGTGTGATTTGATCAGAACCAGGATGTTTATCAACTATAATACCAGACAACCAGCGAGCAGGTGGAAGATCTTTCTCAATTATAAAAACTAGATCACCGAGTTGAGGTTCAGAAGTTGGTTTCTGCCAATAAGGTCACTGCAACAAAACGAAACAAATACTCCTGCGACCACCTGCGCCAAAAATCCTGTACTAAATTTTGAATCAATTGCCAATGCTTTTTCATCGTAGAAAACCTAACAAACCAATGATCTTCTTCCTTAGCTATGCCAATACAACAAATAATTTCAATTTCTTCCTTAGCTTCTTGACTATCTGCAACTTTAGTAACTTCTTCTTCTAGTGCTATGTTAACACAATAATTAAATTTAATTTTCATTTCTTCTTTAGCTTCTTGACTATCTACAACTTTAGTAAATTCTTCTTCTAGTGGACTGTATTCTTCATGACTATCTACGACTTTAGTATCTTTACTTAACCATTTAGGACCTTTTTTCCACAGCATATTGTCTACGAACTCTGCTGGCTTCATTCCACGTGACGCAAGATCTGCCGGGTTCTCACCTGACCGTACATGGTTCCAGTGTTTTCTATTGAATAACGTTATGATTTCAGATACCCGATTCGCAACAAATGTGTTCCATTTTCGAGGGTGACAACTCAACCAATCTAACACAATTGTTGAGTCAGTCCATGCTAGTACTCGTACTTTCTCCTTTGGAATCTTCAATACTCTCGAAACTTCGTCGAGTAATTTAGCTAGCAAGACTGCTCCACATAATTCTAGTCGTGGTATCGAAATCTGTTTCACCGGGGCTACCTTCGTTTTAGATGTTATCATATTCACACGTACGTTACCATCTCGATCTACTACTCGAACATATACAACTGCTCCGTAAGCTTCTCCAGATGCATCGCAGAAACCTTGCAATTCTATCACCTTGTCGTCACTTCTCATCTCCAGCCAACGATTGAGATTAAAACCGGTAAGTCTATTTAAATCTTCTCTATAGATAAGCCATTCCTGCAACAAATTAGAAGGCAGTTCTTGATCCCAATCAATGCCTGATATCCACAGCTTTTGTATAAATATCTTCGCTGTAATTATTACTGGGGCTAAGAAGCCAAGTGGATCAAATAACCGACTTATATCTGAAATCACTCTTCTCTTCGTGACCGGTAATACAATCTCAGGTAAGTTTACTGTATATTTAAAATTATCTAATATGCTGTCCCAATTTAGTCCCAACACCTTTCTTATTCCTTCTGTTTCTTTTTTCATCTCTATTCCTTTTTCATTCCTTTCCTGTAGTTCTCCTGCTTTTTCTAAAAACTCCCTGCTGTTACTAATCCACTTTTGTAATGTGAAACCTCCTTTCTCTAATAATTGATTCATGTCTTTGTGTATTTTCAGGGCTTCATCGATCGAGTCGCATCCAGTCATCAGATCATCCATATAATAATCCTTAATTACTCTTTCAGCTGCAAACGGATATTTTTCACCTTCATCGACGGCAAGCTGTTGTAACGCTTTCACAGCAAGGTAAGGTGCGGAGGCGGTTCCAAATGTTACACGCAGCATACGGTAATGTTCCAACCTTCCGTTCTTATCTCTCCACAGCAGTCTGAGTAAATCTGTATCTTCTTCAGCAATCTTTATCTGTAAATACATTTTTACAATATCAGCGGATATAAAAATTGGATGACTACGCCAACGCATGATTAAATGGCGGAGATCTGGCTGCAATTTCGGCCCACTCAATAACTCATCATTTAATGAAATTCCATTATAGCCTTTTTGAGAAGCATTAAATACTATTCTAACCTTAGTAGTCGTTTTGTCACTTCTGATGACTGGATGATGGGGTAAGTACACAGTCCTTTCTTTATCTCTATCTGATGCAGGTACAGGCTCCATGTGGTTGAGCTCCAGGTAAGTATCCATACCGTTTGAGTATTGTAGTTTTAGATCTGTATCTCTTGATAATCGTCTCTCTAAACGGAATAGACACTTAGCGGCTATATCCCTTAAATTTCCATACCCACAGACAGGCTTCTCAGTTCGAAAAGGTAACTTAACTATATATCTACCTTCATCATCCCGTTTGGTTGTCTTCTCAAAAAGCTCTTCACATTTTTTCTCCTCCTCAGTCAACAAATCATTCTCAACTGAGGGTTCTGCCTCCAGCTCCCAAAATTTTCTCAGCAATTTATCTTCTGGTACATCTACGGCAGAAATAACAGCATTATGAACTACAATTTTTGGTATAATAGTCGATGAATCGGTAAGTCCTGAGAGGATCCAACCTAGCATTGTTCGCTGAGCTACTGGACAACCAAGTGGTCCCCTACGGACACCTTCCATAATTATTTGGCTGTAAACTTCGGCTCCTAATAATATATCTACCTTTCCAGGAACATCGAACCTTGGATCTGCCAACTCCAACGACTTCAACTCCTGCCACATGTGTACTTCAACCTTCTTACTTGGGAGGAAAGTTGTTAGTCTTCGAAGTACCCACAACTTCACCTCGAACACACATGTAGAGTCGTATATGGATTGGACCTTGACATAAACAACCGAATTAGCCACTACCGATTTATCACCATCACCAACTCCAGAAACAGAAACTTCTTCTCTCGACTTCTTCAAACTTAATCTTTGGACTGCAGACTCTGTAATAAAAGAAGCCTGCGATCCCTGATCTAATAAACATCTAAACGGACCCATACAACTTGAATTTGTCTGGATGTTAACCAACGCTGTGGCCAACAATACTTGACTTCGACCAGACAAATTGCAAGAAACTACACTGGACAGCAAATAAACCGGGCCACCTGCTACCTCAAACTCTGAGTCGATTTTCTCAAAAAGTTTAAAACCTACAACTATCAATAATATAACATTTAAAAGTGCGTTTTATGATGCTTACAATGATAGGAAATTCACCGAGATTAATTACCTAATTTAATGTTTTTTAAGGTTTTTACAAAAAAGAGTCGATTTTCAGTCTTGTCAATCGTGAGTAACCATAAAATAAAAAATTAATAAAACCAAAAACAAAAGAAAATATGAACAAAAAGTTTTTGATTATTATTAAGTATTCTCTCCCCTTGCTCGGATAACTGCCAGCATCCTCGGATTCATGGACTTCACGAGCCTGACGATGAAATCTTGAGGAACTGCATTCCATACCTTTTCTATAGCGTTTCGCAGCTCTGGAGCTTTGATGGAGTAGGTACTCGGGCTCGAACCCAACGTTTTAGCTCATGCCAAAGGTGGGCTATTGGATTCAAGTCCGGGCTTCGAGCAGGCCAGTCTATTGTATGAATAGCGGCGTCATGTACATACGTGGTCACCACATGAGCAACGTGAAATCGTGCATTATCATGCACCAACTGCATATTCTGCCCGATATGTACTGCGTAAGGTGCCGCATGGACCACATGGTCTTTTAGGCTTTCAGAAACGTAGTCATGAGAAGTTAATCCACGTGTATGGCCCCATGGTTCGATGAAAACTAACGCTGAATATGCGGTTAACGACATGCGACACAAGCCATTACAGATCCTCCCCCATAAGCATAAATTTCCTCTATGCAACACTGAAAATAACATTCGCCAGAGCAATGTTAACGTCTATCACTTCCATGTAGACTCACTCTGGTCTCACCAGTGAAGAGTGCATTACCCCTCAACTCGACCGTCCAATCGCCATGCTTTCGAGCAAATTCAAGTCGTGTTCGACGGTGGGCTACCGTTAATGCTGGGCCTGTAGTAGTTCTTTTTGGAAACAGGTTCCGATCAGAAAGTATCCTTCTGACGGTATACAAACTTATGACACTTGGCGTTCGTCATATAGACTTTGTTGGACTTGAACTGTGTTGAGGCGTAGATTTTGCATAACAGTAAAATGGGTATAATTATCAAATGCTGATGATGTAGCTCTAGGCCAGCCCATTCTTGGCCAGGCAATTAGTGCTGCAGTCTTTAGGTATCGTCTGTAAACTCGTTGCACCGAAAATCTGCTCATTCCGAGTCTATGAGCGACTTCACGTTGCGCAATGCCTGCTTCAAGTAGAGCTTTAGCTTGAACTTACTTTTTCAGGTGTCGTATCCATTATTGGCCGAAAACATTCAAAAAAATATACGCGTCTGACAAAACGATTGTTAAAAATTAAAGTAATTATAAAAAAATACCGAAACCCTATCGTAGAAAAAAGTTATGCTAATCGCGAAGTCTAGTCAAAACAGAGCAAATCGTTAGCATTGTCTTTGTTGCATGATTACATTAGTTGTTGATAGTACTTTAAAATTATTGAATAATTATTTTAATCAGCATGAAACACACTTTCTGTAGGTATAATTATCATTGTTGTGAGATTTATACTTTTTGAGAAAATCGAATCCAAATTCGAAGTAGCAGGTGGCCCGGTTTATTTGCTGTCCAGTGTACTTTGCTAGATGATTTGGTTTCATCTAACATTGCATTATCAGCGACCAACTTCTCTTCACCATCAGACCCGTCGATAACCCTAATAGAGTCTGAATGTAATAAAGTGTTGTGCTTTCTTCCACACTGGCTACATCTAGTTGACTGTCTACATGCAAAAACCCTGTGGTTATTACCAAAACAATTAAAACATAACCTGGTGTTCTTCACAAAATCGCGACGTTTGTTCAGTGGTTCATTCTTAAATCTATGACATTTGTTGATCTTATGATTACCTTTACAAAATTGACATTTCCCTGAACTGGGAACAATACATTCAGTGGCCGGTGTTACACCTTCAGCAATATGAAAAACCGTTTTATTTGAGATACCTCTGGCCTTAGGTTTCTCTAAATATGCAATTGACTTAAACTTATGTTGCAAAAATTCACTGAATTCATTTAAAGTATTAAAATCATTAGTGGAGGAGGCTTGTGCTTCCCACTCTTTTCGTGACACTGGATCTAACCGTTCTGTAATATGATAGATAACAAAAAGATCCCAAGTTGATGTGTCCACGCCTAACTTATTAAATGATTCCAAAAACTCATTCATGCTATCTAGTAAAAATGCAATTGAACTACTTGATTCTATAGATGACCCTTTTAACCCAAAAAACCTAGCAAAAATCTGATTACCCAAGAATTTTTTGTTGTCATATCTACTCTCTAATTTTTTCCAAGCTATACTATAATTATCTTCAGTGATAGACAACTGCCTTAACAATGCTTCAGGTTCACCCGAAATATGACACTTCAAATATTGTAATTTTTGCACCTCATCTAAATCTAAATTTTTGTCAATAAGTGACTTAAACAAATCTCTAAAGCTTGGCCATTTGGTATAATCTCCACTGAAAGTGGGAATATTGACAGCTGGTATTTTAATTTTATGTGTTTTATGCGGTTGATTCTGAGGTGAATTATTATCTGAATTGTTGGAACAACTAGGTGTTAATTTTTGAATCAATTCCAATAATTCCGATTTATAATCAACTAGCAGCCCCCGCGAACTTCGTCTCGCCATATAATTTTATTTGCAACTATCGTCGTACTAAATTTCATCCACCTAAAATTTTCCCGCGTAAGCATATATTTTCCCGCGTAAGCATGTATTTTCTGCGGTAAAAAGTCTCTCGCCATATACTTTTATTTGCAACTATCTTCTGCATACTAAATTTTATCTAAATCGAATTTTCCCGCGTAAGCATATATTTTCCCGCGGAAGCATGTATTTTTCCGCGGTAAAAAGTAGCCTATGTTCTGTCTCAGGGTCTAAAGATTGTATGTGCCAAATTTCATCAAAATCGGTTGAGAGGCTTAAGCGGGAAAGCGTAACAGACAGACAGACAGACAGACAGCCAGACAGACAGACAGAGTTACTTTCGCATTTATAATATTAAGTTACGATTACCTACATTACATTACATTACATTGACTCCCCCCCGTCCCGTACCCCAGTAACGCTTACATGGAGTCTATATCGCATGCTGGCTAGCTGAGCGCGGTGAGCGACAACCTCGCGACTTTTTTCTAATACTTGCATTTTTAAACTCGTGATATCTTCCGAATGAAATGTCCGAATTGAATAATTTAAAAAGTTATAAAAAGGTATTAAAGCCGTCTTGAATATAAAGTAATTTATTTTGATAAGGATTAATACCAAGGTACAAATGAAGACCCTTTCAAGAGGCGGCATATACAAATTAATATTTTAGAATAAAAAACTGCTTACTGTGACATAACTATTACTATTTAGACATATGCTGTCGCGACATTTTTTGTAGGTAATAATGAGTTCTACAAAGTCGTAGTACATGATTTTGTTCTATCATCAATAGTTTTCGCAGCGCACGCGACGTAAGGAATTTTTCATGTCTTTTTTTTACACCTTATGTTACATTATTGGAGTTTTAGTAAGGATCCCTAATTTTTTTTAAAATATAATATAGCCTATGTTACTCGGGGATAATGTAGCTTTCCAAAGGTGAAAGAATTTTTGAAATCGGTCCAGTAGTTTCGGAGCCTATTCGTTACAAACAAACAAACAAACAAACAAATATACAAACAAATCTTTCCTCTTTATAATATTAGTATAGATATAAAAGTTTTCAGTAGATTCAAAACAATCACTTTTGTAATAACTAGTTGACTTTAAAATTTTAGATTCTAATTCTGAGACAATTTCCAAATGTGTACTTACAAACTTTGCGTAGGATTTTTCAAGAACGTCAAGCCGCGTTTCACAATAAACCTTTGTAATGCGCTCTTTCGGCGACTTCTTAAAGTTATGTTTCCCTCTCGTAATATTTTCCATTAGCTCGTCTTGCAACTGCATTTTCGAGGCAACACTTTGAGGGATAGTCATTTTGGACACAAAAAACACAAGTGTTGTAATCTATAAAAGTTCCGCCGAAATTTTCTAAGTGTTTTTACAATTCTGACCAAAATCGGGCGTAGGTTCCCCGTGGGTACACTTTTCTTATAATTATTCTAAGTCTAAAAAACATGCAATTAATTTCTAAGTTTAAAGTCTTTCCAAAAAATAAGGTTCACTTTTGTTTGCCACTAAAATCTTGATTGATCACTGAATAAATGTCAAATGTCACTCACCAACTGATGTCTTCTTTCAACGTCAAGTCAAGTGTCACTCACCAACTTGACAACTCCAGGTTTGACGTACCAAACTGCTCCTGTCAGCTGTCACCTTTCGATTTCGATACTGCTACTTGTCAATGTCATCCATCGGCTGCAACTTCATAGTCTTCATACTCCACAGTCGAGTAATTCAAATTTTCCCGCTCTCGCTTCACACCCTGGATCCAACTTCAGTCCACGGTCGAGATATCGGAACTTGCACTCGCTTCACACTGCAGAATGCTCTGGAATGACACTGCGGTGGGGGGTGACGGCCATCACAAAAGGCACTATCAACAGCAATCCGCTGCCCGTCAGCGCCTCTTTGGAGCTCCTCAGACAGTCTACTAAACGGCAATATTGACTATATCCGCTCGTCTAGGACCAACATGTAGGGACTCCAGCCCTGGTCCAAACTTCCACGTCTTCGGGTTGATAAATGAAACACCGTATAACCACAAAAAAGATGTATTCATTCTCCGAGAGCCGCGTACGGTCTGAACAAAATAACAATAATTACCTAGCCTTATATACTACGCCCTAAAACACTCCAAAAGCGCGATCTACAATGCTTGGTGGTGCCATCTGTTGGTAGTTTTAGGAACTACGTTAACATTAATACATTAGGCAAGTTAGAAGCAAAATTGAATTCATACAACTTCAACATAATTTTACAGCCACCAGCAGTTAATAGAAGCAAACTAAAGCCACTTACCAAACTTCTGAAGTTGCCATAGTTTACAAACTTGTGCTTGACAGTGACAACACGCATTTAATGGTGATCACTTGACAGCGACTTGTTCTGTTGACAGTTCATTGGAGTGCTTGAGGCTGATGAATGGACGGAGCAAGTGTAAACAGACACTTATTAATTTTGGCTTCTCAAATTTGAGATTCTCTAAATTGATATAGGTATAACAATAATTTATTTTTGCCTAAGTTAGATTCATTCATAATTACTTCGACGAGATAAAAATTACACATAGGTAAGTATTAATTTTACGAACACCAAAAATGCCTTCTATGCTCAGTATTAAGATTGTGCTATACCATATTTTAAAAAAGCTCTGCCAATATCCGATCGGATTATTTATTTTATAACCCAAAGGGAAAGACTATTGGAATGATGACTATATGGAAATATTTTATATAGTTATTCTATAAACAAGCTTGTGCCTACAACAAACAACATAACTTTGTTATGTAAATAATTAGATAAACTTTGCTCAACAAACATAACAATTGACAAAGCACTTAAAACAGCCATAACTTTCGAAACGTAAAAACTCAAACATTACTCTCACTATCTTAAACTTGACATATGACATCACGTATCTTGCGAAGTGTCATAATACACTGTTTCTTACACTTCGACACAGATGGACGAATAGTGGCTACCTTGTCTTCGTTCAAGAGATGAGTGAAAGGGTCTTTGTCATCAATATATTTTTAAACCAAACGTTTGATCACTAAAATAAGTGATGTTAAAATAAGTAGTTAATAAGTTCAATTTCATTTTTTTATAAGCGTAACTACTATTTGACTCCATTAATAAATAGTGGAACAAATTAATAAATGTTTCAAAGCAGATTCAACCTTATACCTTATCAATTAAGCACAGTTTGTGTACCAAGACATTTCAAATGATACAAAAGTCGACTTATCTAGAAATTGCACCTATCGGTTATCGCGCGCACAGTTCTTGAATAATGGGTGTCATTGTACACGTATGTACCTATACACATGTTACTTGCGTATTTTTAAGATCGTGTTTGTGGAAAACGGCTTTTTTTATTTGACTCAAAATTAATATGTAGGTAGGTTCGTTTCAAATGCGTCAAAAGCTCATCAGATTATCCGTATCACGAGCTTAGCACAAGCATAACAAAATATTGCTGTGTGAATGTCCTGCAAAATTTATTTATTAAAATTCGATTTACATGTTTGTGTCATTGGCTATATTATCAAGGCCTATGACAAATATTCCTTTTTTTTTGGTAAATTAGTTTTCCGAGTCAATTCTGTGGATTCATAGACTATCCACATTCTCACATACATTCTTCGTAATATAACCATAGATGATCTAGCGAAGTACTGTTTACTTTCTAGTCAAAAACAGTCATAAAACAGTACCTCACAACATCTTCATACAATAAACACGGCATAAACCCACTTGCAAGACTTAAGGTGTGCCAAGTACTTGCTACTTTCCTCTTGTAAATTGGCGGCATCCCGGATGACGTTTGCACAAAGAACCTGATTAGGATATGGTTGCAGGTAATTTGTGAATTACGGTTACAGGTCAAACACTCACACATCATTATCATCTATACTAATATTATAAAGCTGAAGAGTTTGATTTGTTTGTTTGAACACGCTAATCTTTAGAACCGCTGATCCTATTTGTAGAATTTCAGTGTTGAAAATTAAATTGACAAAGGCTATATAAAATATTAGCTTCCGCCCGCGTGGAAATAAAAAGTAGGCTATGTTCTGTCTCAGGGTCTAAAGATTGTCTGTACCAAATTTCATCAAAATCGGTTGAGAGACATTTATAATATTAGTAAGGATATAAACTACATAACGTAAGAAAGCAAGCGAAGATGTCAGCGGGTCAGCTAGTAGACAAAATAAAAATGTAATAACTGGAGACCGTTGTCACTTAGAGTAGGTGTGAAACAAATGCTATCTCCACAGTTGATTAATTCATGTTCTCTTTATGTCATCACTAATTTAATGACCGCTCGCAATAAATCAGTTTGTTATGATTATTGCTTCTTGATTTATTACAAATTTGATTATCGACTTCCTATTTAGAACTTCAGTAAGTGATGTCATCCTTGTTCCAGAAAGTTGACACTAATATTACTTTGTAATAATAACATTTTTTTATTATGTTCTAGGGTATTTATTTTATAATAATGTTATTAAATATATTATAAAGCTGAGTCTTTGAGTCCATAAATTGCATTTTTTTTATTATATTAAATTATTTCTCAATTGTGAAACGTTTCTAAAATCCTTAATCCACTGCCGTTCTAAAAATTTAATAAGCATTTCAATTGTCCATTATATCTTGGTCTACCTCGGCCCTCGTGCTTTAAGAATGGACGGGGGTGTTAGGTGAAGTTTATTGGTCGTAAAAAGCTCCTTTAGTGTTGGTTACGGAGTTTTCAATGGTTAATGTCGTTGTTGTATAGTGCATAGTAAGTGCAGCTATCTATCGGTCAATGACCAGTTATTCAGTTTCTCACTATCACCACAGCTATCACGGGAGGTAATGCTTTAAAAACTTTTAAGTATTACTTTCCTTGGCGTTTTCTTTTAAAGATAATTAAATGGAATTTCCGAATGGTTACTTTTCCCATAATACGAGTATGTTTGGAGGGATTAAAAAGATGTATTTAAAATGTTTCAATTACATAAATAAAAAATTCAACTAATATTTTGGTGGATTGCTTTACATTGTGACTCATATTATTATGTTTATCTGCCGAATGAACAAAAAACACCTTTGTTCACCTTTGTCAACGGATATCATTAGTCTTAAGTACTGTAGGTGTCGTTTCAAGAAATTTTATTATTTTCAAGAATTTAGACACGTCAAAGAAATTCCTTCTAAAGCGCATTCTCAAATTTTCAGGAATTACTTTGATGTACGGCCCAGAGAGGATTTGAAATATTGCGCTGGAAATTATGCAGAATTTTGCAAAGCTGATTTTAAAGCTATTTGGGTATAAATTGTGAGAAAATTTCATACAATCCTAAGAAAAGTACACAATATCACCGCATCTCTAGCCGGAGATTCTAATTTACGTTTGTTTTAGTACTAACACTAACTTAATTTACTTAAATACATCCTATAATTATAACTAGTCAGCTTTCCGCTCCGCGGCTTTGCCCACGTTATAAAACATTTTCCCGATGTAAGTAGTCACCTTCACCAATTGTCAACCAAATTAGTTTAGACACTAACACGATAAGTAGTATTTTATTCGATGTTAATCTTTAGATATAACCATAAATAAGTTTCCGCGTTATTAAACTTTATAGTTCGCTGTAATAGTCTATTCAGTGCTACAAACAACATCATTAAATGTACAACCGATTGTATTCATCAATGTTCTGCGTTTGATTACTACTCAGGCTGATTAATGATTCAATGGTAAAAAATAGGAATATGTGATGATAAATAAAGATCGTCTTGTAATAAATTAGATTTGCAAGATTATTATTTAAATCGCAATCTAAAGTGGCTAGGCCCAAGTATAGCTTCATTTTGATAATAAACTATAAAAACTTATACTTTTACTATAAGAACGTTGTTTCGTTTAGGAGGTGATTAAATCCGTACTGTTCTCAGCGATGTGTGATGCAAATCAGACTCCAAGAAACAAAAGTAAGTTTGACCGGATGTACAGTTTGACCACTCATTAGAAGTTCAACTTCAAGTAATTGGACTAGAGCTCGCTAATGAACAAAAGGAAATCGTTTTAATTACTTTTGACTAATGGTTATTGAACTAGGTTGAGTTTATTTTTGAAACTTGAATATAGTATTTAAGTTATATCTAGTTTAGTAACTACAACTAGAAAAAAAAAGTATAGAAAATAAATAAATCACACAGCAACGTTTAGTTCCGTATTATCCACAACCCCTATGTGATGTATTTGATTTCTAGAATCTGATTAATAAAAATCAATTATATTTAATTTTTCTTACTAAAACTCAAAAATGTACGATCAAATTTGCTTTAACTCTTTTTGTCCAAGAAAGGTTAAAATATATTAAACTAGCTTTCCGCCCTGCGGCTTTGCCCGCGTTTTACACTTTCCCGCAATTTTCTTTGCTAAATTATAGCCTAACAAACAAATCTTTCCTCTTTATAATATTAGTATAGATAAAATAGTTCACTTTATGTGAATAATTGAAAATACAAACACATACTTAATTTTCTTGATAGCGTTCACAAACCTTAATTCAATTCAGATGCAACAATAAACGCAGAATGTTATAAAACAAATTCTTCTATTCATTTTCAACGAACAAGCCAAGCACAAAAGTCAGTTCAAAACCTAAAGCGCTCTACACACCGCCCGCCGGCACAGCCCGGCGGCCCAACCCGCCGGCCTTATTTTTTACAATCATGCCGGCGGGTTGGGCCGCCGGGCTGTGCCGGCGGGTCAGGCCGCCGGCATCCCTCTCCACTCACTCAGTCAGTTGCCCGCCGGCTTTCATAGAGTAGTGACGTATTTGGCAATAAAGAATGTTACCTAATTTTGATTATTAGCTATGTCTATGTCTAATATAAAAAATACGCGTGAAAGAATTACTTCGATACATCAATTAGTTTCCGATTTAGAAGTAAAACAAGTTGTAACCGTACGACGACGATAACACATAGGCTACTTTTAATCCTATGAAAATGTACAGTTCTTGAGGAAAACGGGGCCGAAGACTGGAGGAAGCTAGTTTGCAATAAATCAATATATTGTTCATTTAAATTTACTAAGAAGCTAGTTTGCCATAAATCAATGTATTGTTCATTTAAATTTACTAAGAAGAGCGGTACCTACCTATATATAAATAAATACTTACGTACCTACCAATAGCAACAAAACTTTAATACATATTTAATGTCTTTAACGTCAAAGTTTAATGGTAGGTACTTCTACTATTTGAGTTATCTTCATCCATTTTATCAATCGAATAATATTTAAGTACTACTATTAAACTATTAATTTAATACGCGGACGAAAACACATCAAAATACTGCGCAAGCTGTTGCACTACTACTATAATCTGCTGGCGATACTAAGCGGGCCGTAGGCCGCGCGAAGTTGTGGTATTACGTCACAAGCGCTCACGTGACTGTTAGCGAGACTCGATATTTTTCGAAACTTTGAATGCCTATAAAATCAAAACTACTAAGTACTTTTTAACTAAACAAAAACTAGTATATTTGTATATATACAGGCTTTACTGATACAACATTTCAAGCGATTTGGCATACCTAGTAACATTCTTCATTACTAGAACACCACATGCCGGGGCTGTCGTGCCGCCGGCATTGCCGCCGGCAAAGTCGTGCGGCTTGGACATTCTGAAGCCGGCGGGCTAACCCGCCGGCATTAAGCCGGCGGGCTGTGCCGGCGGGCCGCCGGCTTTGGTGTGTGGGGGCCATAACAAACGTTCATAAGGTATAACTTCTCAGACTTCGAAACAAAAATGTCCACACACGAACAGCAAACTGTTAACTTATTCTAAAACTACTGGGAAACTTAGAAACCCGACAAGTCCACAAAAACTTCCTCTGGTAGACAAAGGCTTTAAGAATGCTATTAGTATGCATACCTGTATCGAAGAATCGATAGCGAATAGTCCATTTGAGAATGGTAGCTAGGTCATTAACATAATTAATTAATTTGTAAACTTTTTCTTTTCATACAAATAATGATGTAATTCCAGTATCATCATAAAATTCATATTCATTCATAAGGCGAAGGTCCGCCTGCGACGTAAAATATTGCGGGTTCGATTCCGTTCGTCTCGGTACAAAAAATTGTACGATGTGCAAATACTCAATACTAAACCAAATCGGGTGAGAACGGACGGGGTGTACGGGACTGGGTGAAAACGAAACTAACCCGTATTTGTACCAGGCGTTCTGTATGTAATACATGTATAATAAAATCTTCGCGTCGCAGGCAGCCCTTCGCCTGCTACGCCACAGAGGTCGTCAAGAAAATCGTGGTGATTGTAATTATACAATTTCCCCTAAACCTATTAAATTCATCATTATTTTAGCCGCAGACATGAGTGTTGAATGTTGAGTTTTATTAATTTGACCTAAAATGAATTATCGAAATGAGCCAGCTACAATACTACAAGCTGGTACTATCGAGTTCGATAATGACTATTAACGGAACGTCTCTAATTGTAAGGAAACTGGAGCGTAGAGTTCAACTCGACTCGGATAAACTTCCAAGGGTTTAATCGCTCTCCGAATCTTTACGTTACTTTTAGTTTGAATTGTTTTAATGATTTTAGTGGCACTTATTGAAGGAGTTGGAATGTATCTATAACTTAAGAATTTTTAACTGACTTCTAAAAAAGGAGAAGATTCTCAAGTCGGTTGTATTATTTTGTGTTTAACTTTAGAACTTAAGATTGGGTGAAGCAGTTTGGTTGATTTTATTATTTAATGCTTTCTGTAAATGGTAAGTGTTCATTCATTTGAATGATAAGAAAGTTACTGATTACAATTTTCTGGTGTTACGTGAACTAGATTTTAGATTTTGTAAATTTTCGGTGGTTCTTTTATGGTACCTAAGAGTCGTACCACTGCGTCAGTTTCTGTGACTATCGTCAACACTACTAAGGGGTTTATATACCGAAAGAAAACTTAGTATTAGAATTTATATATACTACGATTAATGATGATGATGAAGTAAAGCTTATAAGTTGAAGTGGTCAAAAACACGTAACTCGTGCCACCTTTTTTGGACCGTAAAAGGAAAGGGCTACTTCTCTTTTTACTCAACCGACCTAGAATTACTTTTTTATGGCCGAAGCCACAAAAACTTGGCTATCATAATCTTTTGTCAAGTACACGGTTTAAAATCATCAATTTTTTTATGAGTTTCGTAAGATTTGAACTTTTTTATACACAATTTTTAACAAACCAGTAGGGTATTCCTACGCACAAGATTAAATCTTATAGGTATTGATATTATTTTCAACTAATATATAACTTGATATAGAGCATGAAGTGAATTATGCTCGAGGTTTATTTATCTACGGGAACAAATCAAAAAAGAGAAGATACGTAAAAACGAGTGTCACTGACATAGCCCAGCGGATTAGTACATAAGCAACGGGTAGACATTATTTTAACACTATCTGTGCCCATGACACATGCTCGTATCTACAGCATGGTGTGGCGGCGGCATTGAATGTGGTGTATTCAATGTGAACTCACAACATTCACCATTCAAATAAATGCAGTATTCCATATTCAAAATAACAAACTTAGAATACTTTATATACACTGACTGTTAAGCCCAGCGGAACGCCTATGAATAAATCGATTCCATTCGAATAGAAATGCTCGTTTGAATCGAGATAAATATCGATCAATATCGAGTGACGGTCCAATTACATTGTGCTACAAGACTGGCTCTTAAGGCGCTTGCACAACTTGTCAATAGGTTAATCCTTTCACACACGGAATTAGTTTAATGAAAGTTCTGTTAGATAGCTGTGTAGTTAGAAAGGGAATTATATTGATTGTTTGTAGTTTGTTTGCAATGTTTTAATATTTAAAATTGTAATAAGGAATTTTGAATTAAATCTCTTAAATCATTACAGCTAAATTGTTTTCCATATAATTAAAAATAAAAAGCGTAGTTTGATAGCATAGATAGAATAGCGCAACATTAAACTAAATTCATTCACATTAGACAAGCATGTTAGAATATTATAGAATCAAAAATATTGAATACTAGCTTTCCGCCCTGCGGCTTCGCCCGCGTTTTATACTTTCCCGCAATTTTCTTTGCTATAATATAGCCTATGTTACTCAGGGATAATGTAGCTTTCCAAAGGTGAAATAATTTTTGAAATCGGTCCAGTAGTTTCGGAGCCTATTCATTACAAACAAACAAATCTTTCCTCTTTATAATATTATTAGTATAGACTTACATATTATTTTGTTTTAACTTGAAATCATTATACCACATTTATTGTTATTTCTATTCAATTATAGTGTAAACTTCCCTTTACAGGACATATTTAATTGTAACACGTACAGATTTACGATGCGTTTAGAATCGGTTATCTTGTATCTGTCGCACTATGATTTGTTTTTGGTCGGGTTATAATCTATGGATGTAGTCTTCATTTCTATAAAGGTTCTTCGTGATTCAGTACTTAAGTATACTGATTTAGCGATAAGGTGGTTATAACATGCATACATTGTAATAACCACCTTATGTATGGGTAGATTAATTTAGAATTTTGTAATATTTTAACTTGATCTTGCCTATATTCCGGGGTTAAAAGTTAGATTATAGTATAGGTGTGTATTAATATTATTTACTGAATCCGTTTTTCGTATTTACGATATTGTTGTGATTCACGAGGTGATTCTATCAAATCCTTCTATTATAAAATTTTATTGGGTTCTGATGGGGAGACCACCAGGTAGTTTAAGGAAGTTGGACACTTTTAGTCGATATCAAAAGTGTACATCGTACAGTATCATCATCATAATTTATTTCTTTCCATAAAATCTTATTATTATTTGGACAAGTATGATGGGTTTTTAGGCCTATTTTGGCTCATGCTACACTAAATTCTACTACGATTCTGTGCTAATCAAACTCAGAAGCGTCCTGCGACGTTAGTACACTGTACTGTTGTACAGCTATTAACAACATTTTGCATCGATCTCAGTCGCTGATCAATCATAATTCGGGGAAACGACTCAATCGCGCGATAAAAAACAAGAAAATCGTTAAATTGACAATATGACAGTAATTGAATGTGGATTATTGATAGGGGGGTGATTGACGACCGCAGCCTGCCCTAAAACGAATGTACCGAATCGTTATTGCATTATTAGATTTATTTTATTTATTTCGTTGTTTCGTGGCTTAGTCCGCTTTGTATTGATTTACCTACTTGCTTGTTTGCCTTATTATTACATCTTCCCAAAACAGAAAAAGCCGCTTTTATTTTTCAAATTTGAATAAACTTTTGTTTTACTTCTAAATGTTAAATTTTAAATAAATCTTAATTCCCTTGGATTTTTTAAATTATTTTTGCCTACGAAAACCCAGCTTACCAGACACCCCTAACGCTAAATTACTATTTATTCTAAATTATCAAATTAAGAACTAACTAGTAGGAGTGTATGAAACGTAATATTTCTTCATTCATGGTCTAATTAATACGTCATAATAACAGACCCGCATGGGGCGTGACAAATACTATTGTCATCGACTATTTAGGCGTGAGATGATGGGCTCTTACGCGTGACGTGCTGATACAGCTAAAGATAAGATTTAAGTATGTCATTTATTATTATAAAATCCTAAAGGTCACTTGGACAAGTTAATGAGTTACCTACTCATTAACTTGTCCAAAAAACTAAAAACAAGTTAACCATTATATTACGGAAACGAAATGCGGATTTAAAATAAAATACCACAAAGTATAGTTTACTTACAGTGTACAGTAAATATTATAAAATTCAATAATTAAATATTTCATTTATAAACAATAAATTAAAGTTTACTTCTTCGTGACCAATTAAAAAAAAAATGGTGGTATTTTAACTTTAAACAAAGGGCCTTATTATAACGATTGTTGTTGCAATTTACAATACTCGTGGTCGTGTTGTTGCGCTACTTGTATGGTAGGCATCTAACAGTTAAGTGTAATAGAGAAGAGTCGAAAGTCACATGATTTGGTGAGAATTTAATAAACTAATGACGTTTCATGTGTTATTATTATCGTTGAGAAATATATTACAATAAAGGCGTAATTGTATTATTAAGAAGGAATAGCTTATTTAACATTGTTGTATGAAAATATATAAAAATTGATTGCTTTGTAGTTTCGTGTTATAAATTAAAATAAATGTGTCGTATTTTTTAAATAAAAGGATGTATTAACAATACAAGTAGTTGTATAAATTATTTAAATCTTCTGATTTGGCCTGTCTTATGTCTTTATCAAATCAAAATGTCACACAGAACCTAAAAGAGAACTAGAGTTTAGTCAAGTACCCGATTACAAAAGCTTTCAAAAATCGAATCATCAAATAAAAAACAAATGAGTTAACAACCCATTGTTTTCAAAAAAGAACACGCGTTCGATTTTTGAAGTTGACATTCGTAATGGGCTCGTGCGCACGCGGCGTGTCACAGAATAAATTAGAACGCAGCTAGTTTAACTGAATAAAGGGTTTTTCACACAAAAATTTGCCGACACAATTTGAAAACTGAAAATAATAAAGGCATCGTTACACTACAGGTTTGTTTTTGAGGATTAAGGAATTTAGAATAGTAGCCACCTTACTGAAAAAAAATAATTAATTTCATATATTATGTAGGTATTAACTGGTTTAGGATTCTTTCACAAAATTTTTTCTCATAAAATAAAAAAAACGTACGCTTTATTTGATCATAACAAACATTATAATCTTATAGGTACATTTTAAAAGAATATTCAACATTTATTATAAGTATGTACCTATGTTTTTGCGTTGTATGAAAACAACCCTAAAGGTCTTTTTTTTCTACAATCAATTCAAATTTACCGACTCTGTCGTCAAGCTCGTGTAGAACACATACAAGTGTCACAGTATAATTAAAACTCAGTAGGCGAACTAAAGATCAAAGCTGCGGCACTGCGCGTTGACGCGACAATGCCATAGAGTAAATGGGCCAGAGTTGACGTCCTGTTGTTGCTTCAAATGAAGTGTGATTGGGGACTTGGTCTTACAATATGTGCTTGAAATAGAAAGGAAATGCTTTAAAACTGAGAATTGTTTTAAAACTGTTTTTATTTTTATGTTTTCATTTTAAAAGGAAGTGGAGCTTTACGCACAGGTAAGTAAAGGTCATGCTTGAATTATTAATATATTTGTTGAAAACACATCCATACATTATACTTACATATTCTGTTCACTTTATGTAAATTATATACCTAATGAACGTCAACGAAGGCAAAATAAATGTATTTTTATCAATAAATATATACCTAACATTTTACTTAAGTACCTACCTTAAAGTTTGTCACGATCAGCAAAAAAACATGGTGCAACGAAAAATTACATGTGTCGTTTTTTATAGATTTTCCTAAAACTGGTGAATTAACTGTGTTTCGAACGTAAAGAACCTACTCGTATTTAACTTTATCTAAACATTTTCGATTATAGGTAATATTTTTAAAAAAATTATCAATAAAGTTTAGAAATGGTCAATGAAGTTACCTTTAGGTGGATACACCGTATCAAATATTTTTTATTTGTAAGAAAAATATTAGTAACTGTCTTATCTACACCTCTAACCTCTCGACTGACCACCAAAGTCGTGATACGTGGCGGAAACTCGCCTGTCGTTTTATTGAATTGTGGCGTTTGGAGGAAACTATCCATAATAATATAAATATCCATAATATAACCGTTATTATCAACGTTTCGGTGAATTCAATCGGAAATAACAGCATGGTGTTGATAAGAATCGGATAAAGTTTAAATTAATTTTAAAATATTGTATTAAATGGATGTTTTTGAAATTTACTCACGAAAACGAGGTGATTTAAAATTATTTTTATTATTTTAAGTAATTTCTACTTTACTTTTTCAGCACTGGATATCTAACTTTTATGTGTTTTGGGCTATGAATTGTACCACCCGTTATTTTTTTAGTTCTCACGGTTGGATGAAATATAGTAATTAGCTTTTTTGTGAATAACTCATACAACCAATGTTACTAAACTTTCAAATTGCCAAAGTTGTAACATGTGAACAACTAAATAGACCTTATCTATTATTACACATTTAAACAAGATCTTAATTCTCAAACTACACCCCGATTTCATCTTTACATCCCATTACTTAGAACTTAACCTATTTCACCCCCATTCCATCCCTATCCCCATTTCATCCCCTGAGAACGAAGAGGTTCGTTATGTTTGTATGGGACCAGTTTGGGCAAATACATGCATTGTCCCATTTGAGCCGTAATGTGCGCTTAATGTATTAATAAGTCAAAGGATTAAGGTTTGGTGCTTTATAGAGCGATTGCTTACAGCGATGCGTTGGTTTAATCGTCCAGCAATATTAAATTTGAATTAGCTACTTTATTTACGTCCCCACTGCTGGGACACCAGGACTTCTCCTCTGACAAGAGAGAGGCTAGCCAAATGTGCGTTGGCGAATGTGACAAGTGCCTCCACTTCTTGTTGGAAGAAGAAGTGGCTGAGTTGGTTTTCTCAAGGCCTTCACCGTTAAAGCGCACATAAATTTATCCGGAATAAATGCCCATACCTCTGGATTTTTCTTCTAGAATAAATTATGAGTGATCTAATCACGTATGTAGTAAATGCAAAAGAAAACACTGTGAGGATGTTTGCGAATAAGACCATAAATATAAGTATATAGTAATATATGGTATAGAAATGTGTAGTTTATAAGTTGCTCGCTTCAACTCCGACCACGTACGAAATACTAGTAATTCTTGAAATCTTCTGCTTAAACTGTTAGGTGTTTAATCAGTTAAACCGTATTGACTAAGGATTTCAATTAAAGCTGAACTAACAAGTATGTGTAGTGTCGTGTGTATTTTGGTAGGCAAAAAGAAAAGTGACAGCATTATCATTCTAATACCTATGTAATATGTAAGACACGCGTAACCAAGCTTGAAAAAAGGTTTCCAACCTTAGTGTAAATTTTATACATTGTCCAATAATTAGTAACTAAGTATGTTTCATAGATATATTTTATATGCACTGTTTTGAATGTAAAATAATAACTGACTTAAATTTTAACTGATATTAAGAGCCGATAAATAAATGGGTAAAATAACGTATGTAAGTATATTAATAATCAAACGATAATTACAATAATTTGCTCTAGAGATAAAAAAATGTCTAAAATTAATACCACCCACCAAAGTCACAATACAACAAAGAAAGTAAAATGAGTGGGCGTGATCGAAACTTTTGCCGCAAAGCGTGAATTTTTTTGTTTTAATATTTCGCACAGAATTTCTGGCTTTTGTAAAAAATATAACAATAGAAATGGACGGTTCTAAATTACAAAGGAATCAGCCGTAACGAATCGATTACTAAGCGTTACGAGAGATATTACAATATTTTATTTCAGGGGATGTCATTTGCGGCAGCTTTGTAATACTGGTATAATAATAGGGAGTAGGTATTCATAATGTAATGAGTTGTGCAGAAACTAACTTTTACGTCACACTACTGAATTCTCCCATTATAGGACCCAATATTTCAAATTTATACGAAAATGAATTCATTAAACACCGATAGTTTTTACAGTAAAGTAATTTCAATAATTTATTATAGCGCACTAAATTATGTCTTTGAAGACGAGTTGTCTAAGTGTGAGCACAAATAAGCCCTTATCTCTCAAAATATAAATATTTGTGTCCCAGCAGTGGGAACGTTAATAAGGTTGATTATGTTAAAGATGTTTAGGTACTTACACTAACTTAACTCAGTACGTTGAGAGTTAAAAAACATTTGTCAAGTCGTGTATCGAAAACTTTCTAACAAACAATCAATGGACATTTCCGGTTAAAAACATGCACAGAAATAAACGGACACAATGCGAGATGGGTACAAGAGAGACTAATCTGAGACATGGCTTTGCTTGTATTATGGTAATCTTTGTTGAAGTATTCTTCTACTAAAGAAATAAGGCAATTGTATTAGCTTTTAGTAAGGCGTTCAATGATCTTGGTTAGTTTAAAACTGTTATTGTAAAATACATTTGTGATGTATTCGATATTAAATTTATTTAATCAAACTAACTAATAATCTTTATGGTCTCTTCAAAATAAATACGATGGAAAATACTAGAAAACCTTTCAATTTTATTTATTATGTATTAAATTTAAATAGACGCCTACTCTTTAATAATTGCCACTAAAAATAACTCAATCTCGTGCATCAAACAAAGAAGTCATTTAGAGTAGAGTATATCAATTCTGTCGTCAAAAAGAGCAATAAATCTGTTCTTATTTCTTAAAATGCCCACCTCAGTTACTCTTGCGTTGTAAATACCCATTATTGGTCATTCAGCGCCATCATTAAAGTAAAATGTATTTAAATGAATGCGATTTAAAAATAAATTACTTTTAAAATAAATGCGTTTTGCCCAAAAGTGTGCTTGTTAATTAAAAATGTCAATCAATTGTAACCCGTGAGGCAAAGATGAGTTTAAATGTAGATGTACCTACCTTAGTTAAGTAGATGATACCTAACTTTTTCTAATTTTATTGAAAGACAAATCAAAGAAATCTAAGTTTTCTAAGTTTCCACAATTTTTTACAGTTACAGTTACAGTTTGAAGATGGATAATGAATAAAAAATAAATAAAAAAATATAAGCCTTGAAGGCTTATATTTTTTTATTATTTAAGAATCAGAAATGAAGACGTCATCAATCATCTCAAATGGCCATCCTTTAATATTAGCGTTTTGATTTTGAACATGACCTTAAACTTATAACCCTAAGATAAATTTATTACACTGATACTATGAAAAGTTGTATAATTAGAATTATTTTATGTGGTATTGATAGTTTCTGTGGCTCATTCTGTGCACAACTCTATGCGATCCCCGAAACTTAACGATGGAAACAAATAAATCGTCAAATTAAAACTCTTTAAAGTTAACAGCTTCACGCTACTCGTTAATGAGACAACGGGTTTATAGTTATCTCCATTCATTTATAGCTGCCATTTTCACATACGGTTTTAGTGGAAGTAATAAATTTTACAATTGCCCGATTTATTTATTATAGTTTTAGGCAAAATTGTAACATTTACTGCGACAAGTACATATTATAATACTGAATACTCTCGACGGATTTTTACATTGGTGCCAACTTTGTAAGTCTTGCTAAAACTTGAGAACGGTTGGACCAATTTGGCTTATAAAACTCAAAACTTCACATTTAAAGTAATAATGTTTTAAAATGTTCGTAATTAGTCTAGGTTAAAATTATAATGTATTACGAAGGCGGGCAAAGCGGGCGTTCAACTAGTCGTTATAATAAAAATGATATTTTAAATTATAAATTGTAATCGCAAAACCCAACAGTCATAAAGTCCAATAAATACTATCACATCCTATCGTAAAGATAATATGACACGAAGCTCATCTTAAAATATAGTCGATGAAAAGTCGTAAATGGTCAAAATGGTCGTCGAGATGACGTCTAATTGATGCATAAAATAATTTTGGTGACAGACACACATTACTTTCAATGATGTGATGTTTATGATATGCTTTGACATTTTACATACAAAAATATTTTTTACAGCTGTAAACTGATTTTATATTATTTGCGTAAATGTTTACAAAAATAAAATGCATAAAGTAGTTATTTTATCAGTGATTTTATCACTTTTCTTTATTATCACATCTACCATGAGGTGCCAAAGAAAAGTACCATCTCATTTCTTCCAATGGGTGCCGTAAGTTTATGAGTATGCGTACAACGACTGTTTCTTTATAATTTAACATTTCCTTGTTTTATTGCTCATTGCTCACCAAGATAATGATTCACCACATCATCATCATTATCATCAATAACCATGACAGACAAATCGAACTAAACCAATACACAACAATCACTCAGCCTTTGAGCCACACCCCTTACTTGTTCGTCTCTTGTACCTCATTATGCGGGTATTGAATAATATTGAATGTGCTTAAAGTTACCTACATCGATGCATCTGAATCATATGCATGAAACGGAATTGGCTTATGACAATTCCAATTTCTTAACAGATTTTTTTGCTATTAATTCAATTAGAGAAAACTCTAGTGAACATGCCTTTGCATTATACTTGGATAATATCTGCAAGAAAGACAGAGGCTATCTCAACCGCCAGCATCTTTTGTCATAATCGTGATAATCCTGTTATCTACGCGCTACTTACTGCTATCTGATACTACTAGGTGGGCGATATGGGAGATACGGCTGATAACGAAATTGATGGTCTAATTTAAATAATGAGGAAAATGAGGCAAATGTCCAGAATACTGACCGCATTGTCGATAACAATGATAAATTGTAAATTGTATTGTTTTTTATTTTTTTCCTTCCTGTACACTTTGCTGTTAAATATAAAAAATGTAATGTATTTACTCTACGTGAAATGGGAAGATCATCGATATTCTAGTGGTAAATATATTACCAGTAACCCTTTCAAAAACACCATATCATCTCCCATTTTTTCTTCACCAATATCCATCAGTGTTTCATCATAGTCTTCAGATAAGATCCCTCAATCTTCCTTAGCATTTAATTCCGTAAGTAGGCTGGCGTCATCGCTAACACCAACTCTCTCTTTCCATCTCCATAGTCTAACAATAAGAAGGAAAAGGATGGAAGAACACGTGCGAGGTTCTCAGATTAAAATTGATTGTGTGGACGTTCGCCTTTATCTACGGAGCTGCGATTGATTTTGCATCAATCTTTATTTTGGGAAGTTTTTTCTTGTTTTAGCAAGATTGTGCACTTTGGATTATTGTTTTTTTTTACAAGCTACTTTATGCTCATTAGCTTTTGATATTTTTATTCCGTAAGCGACGTAACGTAGGATACGGAAATAAAAACGAATACATTATATTAGTTAATTTGATCATAAATTTACCGCTTGTTAAGTAAATTACGCTGTGTCTCAAACAACACTCATAGGCCATTAAAATTATAATAAGCACACAAAAAACACCGGGTCTCCATCGACCAATTAAAAATTAAATTCCGAAAAAAACTTGACCGTTTCAGTAAGCAGCCGTTCAAAACTCGCTGTAAAAAAACTTCTGTAATTCACACCGATCAATATGAAAACTTTTCTGAGTATTATTAAAAATGGGAAAAACGTGATTGTATTTAAATGACTTGGGTTCCATAAAATTGGAGTATGCGACATCATAAAAACAACTCATAACACGACATACTAACTTCTGGTCTCTGGACTAATAGAACCCATCAATTGTACATATGTATATTCTATTAGGTATTAAGGAAATCTAGCACCCGTTACACAAGCTCAGAGCTTATCACGGGGCTAGATGTTTCTGTGTGAATTATACAGCAATATTTATTTATGGGTTTTGTGGATTTGGTACCTACACACGCTGACCTCGTGGGTTGATCAAAACTAAGGGCAGCAGGAAAAACCATTTTAATTGAGCTAAGCTACATAATTATACTATCTACTGACATAATAATACAAAACCACAATCGCTTATTTCCTATAATTTTCCATAAAAGGATCACTAAAATTGAAACTTAAGCCACTCAACAATTCGACTGTCCCTAAGTACAGTATCGAAAATGAAAATTGGCAATTTTTTTTTATTTGTTTAAATGACTTATTTTTATGTGTTCTTTAATTGGATGAAAAGAAAAATTAATATTTTTCATTAGTTTCTCCTCTAGCTAAACGTATACAATCGAATGTAACATTTTGTTCAGACGTAGGATATCGAAAATTAAGTTTCGAGCGTATACGCTGTGCTGATCACTATGCGAACGAGACGAAACTACCGCTTTCGCGAGTATACGTCGCGTCACTCGCTATAAAAATATATTACTGAAATAATTAACGGTAATTTTTAGTAATTATAATCCTAGTTTAACAATATTTTTTATAAGATTCATAAGAACCTACTGTGTGATGTCGGCGTAAAGTATTGATAGTGACCGTTTCAATATTTTACGTCGAGACAGTAAGAGACTTTTGCATCGAATGTAGCAGTTTCATCAGTTTACGTTGCAATTTCAAAATGTTTTCTTATCGAAATTGCCACATTCAATAGTATACCACGTATTAACATAAAATAAATGCTATCGAATGTCAATTTATTTATCTTATATAAATTCAAATACAACCGAAAGTACTACCTAAAAGATAAATAATTTAAAGGCGAGCGATCTAGTTCGGCTGGCGAAAATTGCGGGTAAAATTCCCGCCTTTAGGACAAATGTTTATACGATCTATAGATTATAATCTATGTACCTTCCTTTAAAAGAAAATCTATAAATATAATAATGTAAATAAGTCATCATAACACAAACTCTGTTTACATTGGGTTAGATGATGCTATGTGGTTTTTACAACATTATTTATTTAATTTCGTCTACTTTTGATAGCTAAATTCAAGACAATATCAACGTTAAAATATTTAGTGACATTACCTGTTGCGTTTATCAGTGTGGCTAGTGATTAATAGGAACGTATACACGTTACCAATTTTACTTAGGACTACTTACGACTTATTTTATTTTAATCATCATTTCCTACCACTAAACTGTAACTTTAGAGATGCTTTAGATGATTTCACTTTATTGGAAAGAATGATCGACGATAACCCATCACGAAATACGACAGTCTCGCCAAGCATTATTGTGTCTAAACCAAACAAAAGTCTTAACAGTGACAGTAAAACGAAGATCAATCTTTACCTAGAGAATCTAAGCCAACCTTAGGAGATTTATAAGCAGCTGGCTCAATAAAAGTACCCGGAAGTGGTTTGCGCAACATTTGATATTCAGAAAATCCTTAATTCTCCTCATGGAGTTATAGGTTTATTTTACTACAAGAGAAAGTTAATTCTTTATTTTATTTTTTGGCACAAAAGAGGCATTTTGTTTTGAGGACAAAATGCACGGCTAAAATAGAGGCAATAAAGAGTCAAGCTGCCTGATGCACTTTATAAAATGTATAGTCAAAAAGGGTGGTAAGAAATTTTGATGTTGCTTAGATAACTGCTTAGGCTAGGCTATAACATATACAGAGTTTATTTATTTATTGCATACATAAACATTCTACAATGTTAAGCTTAAGTGGTAGATTGCTTTATGTTAGTACATGTACCGTGTTAAGGTGCAACAATTGTGGAAGTTATGGATGGACATAACTCACAGATTTCTTGAACAAGGCCATGCCCAAAATGAAGGTGATACGGTTCGCCCGTATAGAACGAGAAAATAAAAATAATAAAGGCTAAAGGAATCCTCATTTACACCCTGGATCTGTGGTATGCATTGGTCAGGTAGGCCAAAATTGAGGGTAAGTCCTACAACGTTATTGAAATAACACAAGGCGATATTTAAGGTTAAGAAAAGAAGACCCAAACTGTTTGTATTTAAAATATAATTTTAATAATTACAGTCACTTGTTAAATACGTTACAAGATACAAGAGGAGCAAAATGTATTAAAATAAATAATTTGTACAGAGATGTATGTACCTTTGCCCGAAGCTAAATACAAGCACCTGATGTCTATGTGTAATTTTGGGGTTATTACCTTTAGGTAATACCCCAAAAAACATCACCAATTATCATAGAACCTTAAGCATGAAGAAAATTTACCCGATAAATATGATGACTCAAACTAAAGTCTGAATTCGTTCTAATTTTGCTTATATTGATTAGAAGTGTACTTTTGTTAAAATATATTATTTTATTTTGATTGTTTGTCGATTTTAGTAATAATCAGACCTTATAATCTATTATTTAGTCATTCCTGTCTTTGTACTACATATTACATATGAAAATAATGAACTTTTATTAACTTTCTAGAATATTATCTTTGACCAAAATGATAGGAGTACAATCGAATATACAGATTTCTACCACGTAAACTAATGAAATTACCACTTTCGATAAAAATATAGGGTAAAATTTCTAAGTATACTGTCGAATTGGGTAGTTTCGATGTTTTGAGGGCTAGTTTGTACGATGTAAGCTATTGAAACTGAAAAATCCTAGAATCTGTTGAGAATTTCTTATTACCGTTTATATCCAAAGTTTAAGTATAAATTGAAGCCGCTATCCTGAAAAAATTGTCGATCTGCCTCTTTCAAATAAAAAGATATTCCAAAAAGCAACCAATTCCAACTTCAAATGGCCGTCCTGAAAAGTAGCCATTTTCAGATTCGATACTGTACTTAGGGACAGTCGAATTCTCAACCTCAGGAAAGAAACCCAATGCAAAGCAAAGGCTTCGGCTGTGAATTTTTTATGTTGTAGGGTGCTGCCCCCTAGAACACCACGGCTAATAAAGGTCCAACTTACCAACGATATCGAAATTAAGATGGTGCATATTTATAATTAAATGATAAATAAAATAACATCCTTAAAATAACATCTGTCACTAAATAATGAATAAATTCATTTTGTAAAACAGACTTCAGACTAAACAGAATTTACTTTTATGAATTCCACCATTACTTCTTATTCCACCCGAAAGTATATAATTTAATATATCGGTGAACATACATAAAATAATTTTTATAGCCAAAAAAATACATATTTCATAAAATTTTTGGTAAGTTTACTGTTGTATTTTATAAATGTAAGCTTTATCTAAGCGTCATAAACAAAAGTTTAAAAGTTGTAAAAAAATAATTCATAAAATAAATTATGAATTTCAGTAGGTAGGTATATCGGCTTTCAAATTTCAAATCTACCTTCTCCAAACTTTCTCTTGTTCTTGTCGCCAAACAGCGAGGCAACATCTGTCGATTCTCAGGGGTCCGCCGTGTAAACCCACCGTTAAAACTGCAATTGTAAGCTACAAATACAGCCTTAAGCTACTAATTTGCAGGCTATTTCTATAGGAAATTGTGTGGTGGGTGTATAAAGTATTAATAACGGCGCCGGCGTTGTTTGAAAATATGGTGATTGCAGATAAGGAAGTAGGTTTTACTAACTTTGGTCTTAGTTCTTTGGTATAGTTTAATAATATTTACTTTTGATTCAAGTTCTCAATAAAAGCCGTGTTGGTTAAAGCAGCACACTCGACTTTCAATCTACAATAATACGATATTTTTTTATTTGTAACGTTTCGATCAATAAATGATTCCATTCTATTTTATTCTAAGATTAATTGGTTTAGTAGTTATTCAAAACGACACATGGGAGATGTCTCGTGTTATATAAATCACTTTGTAGTTTTAACTACAACCACGTCGTACTTACTACCTTTTAACTGGTACCAAACGTCTCCGTTTTAAATTCAATTTTATTACAATGTTTCCTACTTCAATAACTTAAACAATAATTCTCTCGATACATTCAACACGCGCATTTAAATTCTTAGCACCATCGCATCGTACTAAAGTTTATCCAATTATGATGCATTCCACTCTGTTTGATATTCAAACTATTTACTAAATACGCCATAGTGTTTTGCTATCGGATATTGTAATGTATTTTATCTAAAGATTATACAGTCCTACTGTTGGAATAAGGATTACTGATATTTCCAATACAAATTATGTGCCGGGTTCAATGTGAGGTCTTGGGTTAAGAAGCAAGAGTTTGATTAAACGTTTTATTTGAATTATGTATAAGTTAGAAGATTCAGAAACATTTTAAAATTTGTAATTTGCAAATATTATAATCATTATTAAGATTACTAAGGAGTTGGAATCCAATGCATTAAGTCATAAATTGACTCATTGTTTTTATTAGGTACAGCTTTTAGAAGAATTAGCGGGATAAATGTTTTATTCATAAAATTGTATTTTAAAGATCTTTTGAAATTTTAGAAGTTTTTCGGTATTTGATTCCATTTAGAGTTATAATTTATATTAAATTTTCATTTTATTATTTCTTATAAAAAGAAATCTAGCATCCATAACACAATCTTCGGGCTTACCTCTAGATGTTGCTGTGTGAATTGTCCAGCTATATTTATTGTTTATAAATTAATATGAGTTAAAAACGTGTAACTTGGACTACTAGAACCAACATTAAAATAGTTTAAGTTATCTACAATAGCATTGGAACCAGCTTGCAAATTGATTACAGAATTATTGCTTTTATTCGGAATGTAGTTGAATAACATTTTTGTTGTCTGCTTGGAATTCAATGAATATGTGTTGATTACTACTAAAAGGCCGATTCTAAATACCGGTTGCACTTTAAGAGCGAAATGTTATTATGTGTTTGTATTACCATAAATGATCATTGCTATAATGAGTGCAAGTAAAGTGGTTATGTTAAAGGTCTCAGAAATGTATATGATTATATTATAAGACAAGTGCATTAAGACACGTTAAATTATTATTCATTAAAGATGACTTAGACCGCTATATAGCGCGCCAGATAGGAATGATAGCTAGATGATAATGATCTTATGCTATCTTAAAACCTTTTTTTATTCGGTATAAACAATCAATTTATCAATTTTAATTTTAAGCCGCTTTTATATGCAAAAGTAAAAACACAACATCCACAGAAAAACCTTCGCATACAATTATCCAATAGTTCCTGAAATAATTGCGTTCAAACAAATAAACAAACTAATCGACATTATAATACCAGTATTGAACATAATATTGGAAAACTTCGAAGTTTAAATTCCATTCCATTATAAAACCACGTTAAGGATATCTTTACACAATATCCAATATTGTTCGAGAATTCATTACAATCATAAATATGTATAAGTTTCCATTCAATATGGATCAGTTTGCAATATCACAACTCAACAGTAGCTGAACGATATCGGTATTTGTAGTTTATTGTGCTTATCCGATTCTAGTCTTTATGTTATCTTATTACAAAATTTATTGTAGATTAATATTAGCTTTATTGTTAATCTGTGTAAGACAATAATTCTTAAAAGTCCGATTTGATTAATTGTTGCTCATTATTTTAGTTAGTTAGTTAGCTAGTTGGTATTCGCAGTTAGTTGGCACAGTACACTCATCGACGCCGCTGAGTGTCTTCTGGTATGTAAATAAATCGTATATTTTGGACATCAAAAACTAACGTACAGACAAAAATAAAAGAAAAATAGTAATTAAATCCCTAAATCCTATTCTTAGGCTAGCACCACACATCCAACACATCCATTAAAAATATATATACTGCAAGGTTATATTGAATTTACATCCATGTTGTAATTATTTATTGCCATTTAAAATTGGTCTCATATAGGCTTTTTATTTTTAACGACTCGTTTATCTTTAACATGCAAATATACTTGTATTGTCTTTTTCTTCTCTTCTGTTTATAAATTGCGAACATGAACAATTTTATCCATTCAATTAAAGTGCAATTTGATCGAAAAAGATACAGCACTTTTGCTTTATATGGAGTTCGATTAATGAAAACTTGAAGGTTTTTTTCAAGCCGTTATAACCTTTATTTTATGTTTGCTTAGATTCATTATTGCATCTACAGCCTTCAAGAAAATATTTATTAGGTATCTGACAAGTGATAATGGATTTGTCAAGGAATGGATTTATATTCTAGTATAAGGATTGGAATCATTAAAATTGGTTTGCAATGTTGATGCTGATAATACATTAAAAAAAACTCTTTTATTTTCGTTTTACGTGCTTTGACCTGCTCATGCTAAATTTAAATACGATTATTCAAAACGATTTAACTAAAAGCCGGAAGCCATCATTGAAACGCACTTTCCTGAATACCACTGTAACATAATTAGTTTTCAAACAGGATACCTATTGTTATTAATAACGGGATCTAAATAACATAAATATCAACCCTAACAGCCGTCTAAATCCTTACTAACAAACTGTCCTATAAAATACCTCGTAAACTTAATGTATCGTAAATAAGAATTAAATTAACTCTGCGAGAAAAATAACAAAAGTGATAAAAGGTGCGCTTGGAATAGTAACGGGTTAAGTGTAGAATAAAATCAATGATATAGAATATTCATCTTTAGCGTATTACAATGAACAGTATATTATGTAGGTACATAACCGTTGTAATAATAGTATAATGTTAGATTAATAGCTATAATCTAACATGTCCTTATTATGTACTTACTAGTGATATCATTTTATTATTAATCAAAGTCATTAATAATTTATAAAACGACTATGTAAATTATTACTAATCCATTTAACATCATCTTTAAAAGATCGAATACTACGTTACAATATTACGAGGCTTCATAATAGAACCCATTCTAGGTCTTATTAGGGATTCGGTACAATCACTACGCAGTTCTCACGGGTTAGCGATAAAGAAGTTTTTTTTGGAAATTTTATGAGTCGCTGTTTTCTTATGGAGTATCTATACTAGCTTAAAGATATTCTGTCACCATCACCAACATGATAGATCGTATTAACATTTTATGAATCATAATTATACAATGTATACTGTACATATAAGCCAATAAGGCAGTCTCTATTATTATTCGTTTTAATTTATCTTTCTTTTTGCAAAACGCTTCATGTTTCGATTATAATTTCAATTATGTGCAAGAATATTCATAAACCCATTACAATATTCCTCATACCTTAAAGGTAAAAAACTCAGCAAGCGAAAATAGTTTTAATATCCATAGTTTGGTGCCGCTTGGTTTAATATCTATAGCCTGGACGGCAATAGGTATCAAATTCCCACAAATAAGACGTTGTGCAGTAACTATGGCATGTAGTGGGCGGCTTGAACGATCCTTGTACCTCTGGAAATATTGGCTGAAGGAACAAGAACTGGCGAATTGGCCTAATGTATAGTAGATAAGCTTATCCGCGTTTCAATGGTGTTTCCCGCATTTTAGTGGGTTTTCCCGAGCTAAGGAGTAGTATTCGTTTTATTAGTCTTTGTGTTATTCTTTACCTAAATCATTAGTGTGGTTTTTATTTATAATAATATCCATTCAGTGGTTTTAACGTGAAATACTATCAAACATCAATACATCTATCCTTACTTACTTAAGTTGTGCTTATTAATTTTATTAAATTACTAAGGATCAAACTCTTTACCAATGGTAAATAATATTATTCAATTATTTATGAGCTTATTATTAATTTTTGTACATAACAAAAAATAAACTAATTGTGATTCCTAAAGGGCTAAATCTCAAATCTGAAACAGTTACTTTCAAAATAAGACGAAAAATATACGCTGTAAGAAATTTTGGTATGCATTTTCCCTATAAATCTTCTTCTACGTCAACATTTCTATACCTAAATCGCTTCAGCTTCTATCTTACAGCTATCGTCATAGAGGTAAGTACTAGATTGAGTTGTAACAGATCGTATCACCACCGATGAAGGTTTATGATTAAGTTTACTGACCAGTGCGAATTCGAATAAAAACTTAAGCCATCGTAAAAGTGAACTTGATATCCTATTTATGTATCAAGACGTAAAAAGATGATTTGGTATTAAAAACATTTTAATCTTTGCTGATATAATATAGAATCAATAATTACGAGAAGAATATTTTTTTACAAATATAATCACTTTACTAAAAGAGAATTCCTTAAAAAAGTCAATTGCTTAAATATTATCCCTATATTTTTGTCTTTCAATTATGCCGTATGTGTTACAAGATGGTAAGAGAGAATACAAAACAAATCAAAACAAACTGACAGCCTAATTTAATTATAACCTTTTAAAGAAAACGCAAAAAAATTTATAAAAAGTTTAAAGAAAACGCCAAGACAAGTGTGAAAGCATTTACCACGACCGGTCGACACAAATTATTAGAACTGAAATGGTTATGTCTTCAACAAATATGTACCTTCCTCTGAGGCTAGCCATATACGAACTGTATAATTATTTCTATGTATATTCTATTTTGCTGTCATAGTTTAAAAAGATCTTGGCGTCTAATTGAGTCCACAGGAGATAATAGTTAGATACTACTTAAGTAAAAAAAGATAAATTGAAATGATAATAATAACACCTGAATAACGATGTTATTATTATTATTTCGATACACTTAAATGATAGTGCGCTTGCTACAAGTGAAAAACTACCAGTGAAATTCAAAACGCTGCATAAGCGTCATCATAATCCACAACAATTAATATTAAGACCCATTATTATTCAGCACGCGTCTAACCAATAGAACCCATGAAAATTATTACTAGACTAACAACTAGAAAATATAAAAAAAAACATATATATAAAGTACCTACCCCGGAATCGATCTGTCCAAGTGATCTTTAAGATTTTATGGAAATAAATGACATAAATCTTTAAATCTTTAAAATCTCAATCAAAAATATCCATTCCTACTTGTTTTATATCCCAACTCAATAAATCAAATATTATTCTTCGAAGCCAATACTTTAAAATAAACCCAACACACAAAAGCTTTTAAATCAAATGTACGTAAGTGAAGAAATTGATATCCTATTTGAAGTGTAAGGAGTGGAGACAATAGGAATAAGCTTTTGAAATAAAAACAACTGGGTTTTGTCATGCGTTATTGGATAAAAGGGAATATGAAACAAACGTAATCTTACATAAAAGGAAATAACATTTCAATAAATTATTATATTCGGAAAGCAATCGCTCTGAGGAAACCGGTCTGTACTGAAAACATTAAAAAGCTTGAAGGACAGGTTACATTTACCAACCATACTTGTCCAGTGTAATTTAAAGCCTTATCCCTCTCGTTAAGAGAATAGAACCTGTGTCCCAGTAGTGGAAACGTAAATTAGGGGTACTCATGTTAATATATGATTACGCCAGCCCCATAAAGTGAAGAAAATAGTGACTACGTTGATTCTATTTCAATTGTTACATACAATCCACAAAAACCAAAACCTGTAATATCTATATAATATAATATAAATTTTCAATACCCACAAAATAATTCAACCATTTCAAACCATTGCCAGACCAAAAAACAAACTTCGTTCGTCGGTTCCGGTTGCCCTATCTCTTCGGGGAAGTGCAAAAACAATGCTTGGGCTGAAATATTGTTTCGAATGTGGGCTGGGGTGATATGTGTTTGTATCACGGCATAAAGGAGACAGGTATTTGCATAATTTGGTAGCGATGTAACATTATTTAGGGGGATTCTAATCGAACAGTTTGGAGATTTTGATTAAAACTTTTGTGTCTTATACAATACCAGCTGACCCGCCCGCGGTTTCGCCCGTTTTATGCCCATGTTTCTTCACCTTCCCTGGGCTACTTTTTAAAACCAAAAGCACCTTAATCGGCCCAGCCGTTCTTGAGTTGTAAATTACAAAGAAATCTTATGTAAGAGATGGAGATGTAAGGATATAATTTATCCTGAGTGCTAAATGTTAATACAAATTTTAAGTATCATATATTATATTTTAACGATTTAAGAATATTTATTAAGAAATTAAGAACTTTCAAGTTTACGCTAAATTTAAAACGTGGAGTTCAGACAAATTCAAAAACATCTCCAAATATAAATACAATAATACCAGGAAATAATTTTCGTGTCTGTAACGAGGTCAAAATGTAAATTCTAAACAAGCTCGAATCTCATCATAATTAAAATGATTCACGGCGAGACGTGACCAACAATAACCAAAATCTGAATTAGTATGCTGCCGTCAAATCTTGGACATCAAGATGCAAATCTTTGTGTCGTCCATCTAAAAGGTATTTTACACAGGAGGAATCTAAAGTCAGCTAATTGGTGCCAGCCTTAAAATGGTACCATTCCACATATAAATACAAAAGAAGGAATAAATAAATATTGCTTTACAATTCACAAGCAACTAGCCCCTAGCCAACCTAGCGACCAGTTGGTTACTTCGTTCTTTACAAACTAATCATCCTAATCGGTAACCTCATTCAAAAATTCTGACAAAGATTTTTTTGGACTTTTTCTTTTTTTATGAAATCGGCCAAGTGTGAAAATCCCTTTGATATAACAAAACGACCCAAAGACGCCAATCTAGCGACCGAAGATTAATTATAATTGTAAATGATCCAGCAGTAAGTCTTCCCAATCCTTCAAGTTAACTTTGAATCAAAATGTTTACTGGAAACAATCCCTTTGAAGATTAACTTAGAATTGGACCAGAATATTTTAAAGGGTAATATTAGAAAACTGTCTTGACGCTATCTATGGAAAGGGAAGGGGGGTAAATTGGCCACTTATAGAATTGTACATAAAAAAGAAAGAAAACCTTTATTTGTAAATTTAGATTTACAGAAAAAATATATTATTATTTCATATAATATATTATCTAGTCCCCGAAACTAGAAGTTTCTGTGATAGTTTTCGGCTAATATTTAGAAAAAAAAATATACAGTATTTTACATATTAAAATTTAATAAGCACTGTTACAGAAATGAAAATATTTTCCATAATATTAAATTTGAGACGCTATTTACAAATGGCAAAGATTGAATTTTGCTGGAAATTTTTAATTTTTAATTATGTCCGCTTTACCCGATTTCTCCCTAAATTTTCGACTTGCGTTATATCAGATAGAAAATTACGTAGAAATTTTTGTTTTAAATTCTTGCGAGGGAGCTTCTGTTTATTGTTTTTGAGTTGAAATGCTTGGCTCAGCGATTCGGGAAATTACTTTCGCTTGAGTTTAGGGAGTATTGATTCTTCATAATTCTGAGCATGAATTTATGAAATTATTGCTGTTTTTGACTTTATCACGTGCCTGTTTTGTGTTTGGATGTCGAAATCTAATTTAAGTAACAAGGCAGGTAATTTCAATATATATCTTTTGATAGTATATAATCTACGTATACATTTTTGTATGAGGAAATAGGAAATATCTACACTGAGCGCTCTCAACAACAAACAGTATCGGTCCCAAATGTTATTTGAACTGAAGTAAGCCGTAATGGCTTACTATTTGTGGGATTAACAGTGGGATAAGTCTCCGTTTGCTTTGCACTCGATGTCGCATCCTATATTTGCGTTTCAAACAAATATCTTTGGATTTGAAATGAATATTGTCGTTGGTAATTTAGTTTGTTGATAAATTACAATTATTTATTATCAAAATAATAAAATTAAAAGATATAAATAATAATAACTTAGTAACCACTGGGGTGTGTTTATTTATATAATTTAGAATCATCTTTATACGAGTGGGTAGGTTATAAGCGTAAGTAAAAAACTTAAGCCCAAGCCCATTATCTTATACGTATTTTACTTTAAACAACTTTAAAATTTGCAATGGCCTATATATAATAATATAACATTAAATCCATAATATAAAATTAATTTTTGTAGTTAAGTTACACAAGACCTTTAAATAATATAGGAAATCGTTTTTCACTCTATCCGACAAAAAATGCAATATTCCACGTCTTAACAAATTGTTGGACAAGATTATTTAAGTATTCAAAAGAACTTCGACCCTCGAACACTAAACAGAGTTCAATAACAAATTGATTAAAATACCCTGAAGAGTTACGGAACCCTCGTTGATTAGATTCTTTTTAAAAACAAAATTTCCTCTATTTTTTTTAACAGATTCCTAGTAATATTTACTGTGTTACTGTATTAAAGAGATATGATAAGTTAGATTTACTTACTTTTTTATTTTCATTTTATACACGCTAACATGTTATTATATTTTAAAATAAGTTAAATTTAGATTGTAAACCTTCTAAAGTTCATATAAATATAACCAGCTTATTAATGAAAGTGAATCCAGGCCTCGGTATCCATTCCAATACTTGGCCAGATGCATATTTCATGCGAATGGCCAAATTGAATGGCCACGTTTTTAGGTAATTGGGGGCAGAATATTCCAGATTAATATTGTAGAGTGCTGTCTGATTGATCCCTTCCGATTATGATTAAATCATAAATATTGGTGAAATTTACGGATACTGTTTTAGTTTATGCATGGTCAATTTATCATGATTTACTCATAATGACATCCCATTTCAGTGCACGAGATTTTCTAATATAATTTTGTATTCGTTTTGAAGTAATTGGTATTATTACCATGCCTAAAGGCATTATCACCCCTTTTTACATTACCACTGCTGGGACACAGAGACTTCTTTGTTGACTGAGAGACTTCGCTAGTTGGTGCATCTTTTCTTCTTTTATAACGAAAATGCGACGTTGGTATTTTATACGAGTACATAACAGTGCATGGTACTAATATACATAGACACCGATAATTGTTCTATGTTAAAAGTCCTTTAAAAGAACTATTACTATTAATACTACAAATGATTTTATTAAACCATGCTTTAAAATATGAAGATGAACCTCCATCGGCAATGAGCGAGCTCATACATCACCCACATAACTTTAGAGCGACCATCCGTCTTGTCGGAACTAACAGTAAACTTCTTAATTACCGCTTGAACGCGGTTTTAACTGAGCTTCAAATAAATCTTCCAGTTTCATAATACGGTAGAGATTTTTGCGTTGAAATTGTTCAAACATAATGCAAGCGAGTGGTAACTCCATGTTACTTTTTATCAGTTAGCGAGAAATTCGGAAGTTCTTTGTTTTTCTCTATTTTAGCCTTTTTATCTTAGTTAGTGTTTATGCACCAAAGGAAGTGAAGTAGCAGTGTTTTTGTCCAAATTACAGTAAACGCCAAGCCGTCATTCCTATTTCAGTTTATAAAGGTACCTACCTATAAAAACAAGAATTGTCAAATGACAAGTCACTCTACCAAAACATAGAACCAAAGCTAAACTGTGATGGGTATGTAGTGTTCTTTTCGTTAGAGAAGTTGGTGACACAATTTCCGCCAATTGACTAGAAAATATTTATTGGATAGTTATTTTCATTTCCCTACAGAAATTTCAATTCATCTTTAATACAATAAATGTGTATAACCCTCGAGTAATAACGTTGTCTTACGCCAAAGGTCGCAGCTGCTTACTCCCATTAAGCGCCTTGAAATATGGCGGTGTAAGGGAATGAGATGGCAGAAAGAAAACTGTTCTTTTTATGGTTTCCACCTCAAATAAAACCTGCGCGAGCCGAGCGTTTTGCGCCAACTGTGTTTCAATTATATAAGTTACAACTTTAATCAAAGTATTTAATAGTATCGGATTGGCACCTATGTAAGCCAATTAAGCATTACTAAGAACCTCTGGATTTGTCTCTTCATAAGCGCTTCAAAAACACGTGTTCCTAACGAAGGCAAACATCGTGAGGAAACTGGCATGTTCTGATAACATTAAAAAGTTTTAAGGACAGGTGTCATTCACTAACAGCGTGGAGAATTAAGGCCTCATTTCTTTCGTCAAAATATACGTCTTGATGATAAAGGAATGAACCAAATGCTGGTAAAAGTGTTTTTCATAAATTAAAAGCGATCTGAGCCAAAACTCTTTATCAACTAGTGCTCATTAAAGAGTCAACAACTTTGAAATGCGTCGGGCATACCGAGTTAAGTTGCTCTTCGGGGATAAAATAAACTTTTAGATAAACTCCAAAACTACTTCGCTAACTACCCATCCTTCTAACTTAACTAAGAGACTTCTGGCGCTGTAAAGGGTTAAATGAATGTAAAAAATGTTTTTGCTTTACAAAATGGTATGAGCCAAAGTTTAAAATTCCCATATTTTGTACATACGAGATACAGGAAACAAATTGTAAACTTCACATAGGGACTGCGATAACCAAGCCGCCTAGATATTATAGTATAGATGTTATATTTATTGTGGATTGTTGATATTTTAGGGTTCTATTTGGGAGTACAGTGACCAGTAGCGGGGCGTAATATGGGTTAATATCGCGTTGTTTTAAAAGCTCGAATAATCGAAATCCATACATAGGGACGGACAGACAGCGACAGCGACTTTATTTTATATGTAGTGATTATATTATACAGTATGGTATATATTATTTAATATAGAAATTTTGCAAATCGCTGACTTTAGGCGAAACGCCTCTATTCAATAGAGAGAGTTCGATTGTATTTACAGTACGACACAACTCATAGACGATATAGTCATTAAGCATTCAATTAAGTAAAACGCATCCATGTTTGCGAAACACTCCATACGCCTCTATTTGCAGACATTCGGAGGGGAGGTGATTGAAATGTACCTTTCAATTGAATTTCGAGTTAAAAATCAAATTGGAATTTAGTATTTATGTCGACAATATCATTTGTAAGTTGTCATGTACTTGTTTGCTACACAAAATATTGTTTGTTCTATTTGGTAAGGTAAAATAATATAATAACATTTCGCTAATGAGTAACAGGTCTGCTTAATAAAACCCATGATAATGTTATGCAGTAATTTGGCGCAGTACTCAGAACGACGCTATTTCCCGTCGCGCTGGTAAGTATATAAAAAACATATTTAATAAATGTAAAAAGTTAATACGCATTACAAAGTAAGATAGTATACCGTCCATACCTAATTAGAAATTTTATTTCATTTTTATTAAAGCAATTTCATGGTTAATTTGTTTCAAACTACAACTTATATCAATTACTTTTATATCTGACTATAAGAAATCGTTGGAAATGTTCTACCTGTCGATTTTTACGACAGCCAAGTAGCCGCATATCTACAAAATGTCATAAAATTGAAATGCAAAGTATTTAAATCACGCCCTAAATACGGAAGTGCCAATAAAATTGTATTGGTACGACGCTATTTCAACGTTTCTTCTGACCGATCCAACCATGGAGTTATTATTAGAGAGGAGATGTTGTATCGAGATTTCCTTAGGAAACAACGCGTGATTTGACGTGACAATTTTGCGGGGTGAGGGGGTGTTAGATCCCACCCACTTTTGCCTTTTCCATCTACCGGTCAAAAGCAAAACTGCTTGCTACGCAGTTTAACTACTTCATAATAGATGTCACAGGTGTAGGTAACAGGGACGTACTCAAGGGCGTCGCCAAGGGGGGGCAGGGAGGTGCAGCTGCCCCCCCTAGAGATTAGTTATTTTATTTTTCTATAATAAAATGTTATAAGTTTATTATCCGTTGCATTGTGTTATAGAAAGTATTTTGTTTATTTATTTATTTAGTGATTTAATTTTGCCACAGCTTTGAAGCTGAGCTGGCAACCGTTTCGTGTCCCTTATGTTTAACGCATATTGTTTTATGATGTTATTTGTACACAAATAAAATTTTTCTTTCTTTCTTAAAGTTCTAACTTTCTTTTATGAAATTGGATTCTTATTACGGCCCTGTCTTAACATTACAATTTCCACTGTTGACACCGGATGTGCATAGGACGAACGCCAACAGTAGACTGAGCTAGGCCACGCCTACTATGATGACGTCAGAGCCCAGTTGAAAATCAGGGCCCAGTTGCAGTTATGGCACCTCCACTTAGTTTAAACTCCGTGGATCCAACTGACGTGAGAGAATCGTAAAATAAAGCATTTAGATATCATATAGAATAGAATAGAATAGAATATACTTTATTGCACACCACATAAATAGAAATATACAGAACAAACTTAAAACTAAACATTTGGAGTACAATGGGCGGCCTTATCGCTGTGAGCGATTTCTTCCAGGCAACCGATGTATGGACTGGACAGTTATAAATATATAGACAGTGATCATATTTTTATAAGCAATTTATCTCAGATTCTAAGAAGTGTGTTGCACTGTTATTTACACTTTTTTGGCACTTATTAAAATAATACATGGTAGAAGAACTTCATTCTAGTCGTTTATATTCAGATATCTTAACACATAATAATAATAATAATAATAAATATTACTGGACAATTTTACACAGCGACATCTAGCCCCGTGGTAAGCTCGAAGCTTGTGTTACGGGTGCTAGATTTCTGATAAACTTAATATAATATACATACATAGATAGATATTTTTATTATACATATAATAACACCCAGACACCCGGAACAAATATTTGCAGATCATACAAATTGTTGTTCCGAGGCGGGAATCGAACCCGCAACCTCTTGCGTCGCAGGCGGACCTTCGCCCGCTGCGCCACAGAGGTCGTCAAATCATTAGATTACATAATAGATAATCAATAGATAATCAATAGATTACATAATCAATGTTTCGGTAAACTAGATGTGTTTCTGTGACGGCTGATAAGTTAACCTTTTAAATCAAAAGTCCAAGGCCTGCAGGTGAAATGTCTGCTGCCTAATAAACAAGACAACACAATTTTTCACTCGCAGTCCCCAAATTCTTCTTCCCTTAATACGCAAACAATAAATTAAAGGCTCCCGTAATTTATTTTAATTAATTCTCCCTTGCCAATGACAAATTCACATCAGAGCTTTTCAAAAAATGCTCGAAATTCAGGATACATTTGCATGAAAGTCAGGTGTCAAATATAGCCAAAAAATATGATGACAGAATGAATTCCATCACATTTCATCACTGCAAAGGATTGTCAGGTTCTTATTTATAATCTGTACACTATGGCAGAAGCAACAAAGAAACGGCTTTGGGTGTTTCACTTAATATTTCTAGTCAGCTTTTTGTTTTCTAATTACGCAAGTTATAAAAAAACAATTATTTTTATATAAGAACAGAGCTACCATCCATAAAATTATAGTGAAACAACTGATTTAGGTGTGAATGCGGCCATACCATTCTTGGCAGGGAATATTAAGATTATCTGTAGATCACGGTAGAAATCTGAATCACATGTGAAACGCTAACGAGACGCGACGCAATGAACGTGTGACAGCCGCCTTAACTCTGATTGTGGTTCAAGGCAGTAGGCGATAGATGACTGTAATAAATATTAAACTACAATAGATGGTTTCAGTTTTGTTTTTTAGTTAAATTTTTTGGTGATCAAACATCGTTAGAGATGATAATTATAATGTCTAAAATGTATCTGAATCGTTTAAGTTTATTAAATGTAAATGTTTATTTGTTTTAATTTGTATCTAATTTCAACTTCTTTTTTCGTATTGATATCTGATAATTTTTATAAAGATTCATACCTATACATTCGATTTAGATTCTGATCAATATTGTTGTTTTACAATCCCTATTAGTATTGTAAAAAAACTTATAAGATTAGGAATAAAACTAAAAGTCTGTGTTTTGTACCAAATAAGAATGTGAAATGAAATGCCGAGCCACCGATACGCGCGCGAGGAACGAATGTTTGAACGTAACGCCGGTGGTTCTTGCGCTGGATTGATCGAGACCAACGATCAAAATGATTTAATTGTTTAAAATAAATCGAATTATTCAATACACGTAATAATCTAAGATTAACAATAAATTACGTTTTAATTACAGTAACTTAATATTCGTTGTTTATTAACTTTCTCAAATCATTTCCTTAACAAAAGAAAACTTGGGAATAACTCACATAAGCAAATATTTCCGAAATTTTTGTTTTCAATCAACTCAAAACTCACATAAGCAACGATAATATATTTCCGACATTTCAGTTTTCAATTAAAACTAGCTTAAAACAAGCAAGCGTTGCTGTCTGAAAAATTATGGAATAACCCATAAAACACTTGTCTCAAGTCTAAAAATAGTAAAGTCCAATTGTTGCAAATTCTGGCGTTATGCCAATGTGACACCGCGGCGCCGCGTCCTGACATCTGTCACTAAAATGTTTTTATTATTTTTATGCGCGGGTGAAAAACGGATGTGGCAAAATATTTTTTGGTAGAATAAGTTTTTTAAGCGCTTTTGATTTAAGTCTGGCAATGTAAGTCGTTTACCAAACATAATATAATAAATCTAGTCATGAAAATATTATGACATAACGAAAGGCTTTATGGTGCTGGTTTATTATAAAAAAAGTTTTTAAAATCCAAATCGCTAATAATTAATAAAATTGATCAATTTAACCTTCATAGTAACCCTTTCAACCCACATAACCCACGCATCCTTTGCCCGGATGACAAAAAAGCTAAATTACAACAAAACGACCATCAATAACCGTCAATCAACTCCTGAAACACGATACACATTCAAAAGCTCTCATTATTTCCTACTTAACCCAGAATAACCGAACAAAAAGGAATACCCCTTCAGAAACCTGACACTATCCTCCTTATAGAAAATGCAAAATTAAAAAGACATCCAAAGCTTGGGAACAGGAATAGTCAATAGTCACTTCATATTGTGTTTGCTGTGTAAACCGCGTGAGGTTCCGCGGTATCAAGTTACTAAAACCCCGAACTAGCAACGAAAACAAACGTCCACAAACACATTGCTGGATTTAACTTTCAAGCTACATTTGATCCTAGAGTCGATACTGCAATGGTTGAGGAATAAATTGATAGTGTAGTTGTAGCTGTGGATGAAAAAACAAAAGTTGATCCTGTAGTATTCCAAGTTGAGTGAACTGCCTAACCCACATACGACAATGGAGCGTTGTTTCTAGATGATGGCAAACAAGATAATGTGGATGCCGATGATGAAAGGAGGAAGTTTGTATGGGAAAAATAGGTTTATAGCCGAGATGTCACGTGTCATATCTTTATTAGGGAGTTGGTTCAGCGTCTTAGTATTATTGAGACTAATATTCTCTGATGCAAAGCAAGTAAATCTTTATTTTTATGCCATTACTATGTATCGAATTTTTTTAACACGTTTAATAGAAGCTAAATAATACAAGAAATATGGGCCTGATTCTCAAAATCAAATTAAATATTTAGTACACATTCGTCCTTGAATGTCTTAAAATAATTCGATATTCTTATGAGTCACCTGAAAAAAGTTTTTCAAAATCCCTCTAACAGATTTTAATAACATTAAATTTACGAACGCAATATTTAAGAAATAAAAAAATAAATGACATAAATCTTTAAAATCTTTAAATCTCTGATACCTACGACCACTTTTGAATATTCATTGCCCAAATTTCTCACAACAGTCTGACCCGTAGGTTTGACCTAAAAACGTGTTCACACTTTCCATGAATAGGTCTCATAATTGAAAAAGGCGTCAAAACTGACATTATCATCAAACACTTGACAGTTGACATTGACACCTCTCCAATTTTAATATCCGAACCGGACCGTTGATTCTAACAGTTATTCGAAATATGCATTTCATCTTATCTACCGATAAGCGGATAGCCGGAGGTGTCGACTCGATTAAAGTCGTTTAATCGATTCAGTATCGAGAGATTCGATATCTCCGGAGGAATAGATTGGAGTATGTAATTGCGGTGGTAAACCTGTCAGTCCGATGTCTCATAATAGTTGTGTCCTGGTTTGAATTATTAAAAAGCTACTGAGTGAGTGAATAATTATTAAATAATAATATAGGTATATAGAGAACTGAGAGAGAATTATTTCATCTTTTTAAGTATTAAAATCAATATCACATGGCCAATCACAAAAACCATAACCACGCACCCCATAAATCAAAATAACCTTCCACACGTGTGATGTACAATTTATAATTCCTTCCAGCGCATATTTTGTGTGTAATTAGTACCCCGGGGTGCCATGTGGCCCCAATTACTCCACAGCCGTGAGAATACACTTCTCTAATCATTTTTGAAAGCTGACTTATATCAGGAACTTTGTAATAAGGAGCATGTTTTAGAGCTTTACGTGACGTGATGAAGACGCACATAAAGAGCGACGGACTCTAGACGTTATCCATATTTCGGTCCCTAAGTGATATCTACAGGAATAAATGTAGTATTCCTAGGTTAAAACCATGCAGCTGATAATTTGGAAGCTGAATAAAGTATCAATGAAATATCTGAACATCGAGGTATCATATTATCAAAGTTTAGATAATCTAGTTTTATTTGGGTAATTATTTACCTATTGTTATTAAAGATAAGTTATATAAGCTTAGAGCTTATCACGGGGCTAGATGTCGGTGTGAGAATTGTCCAGCAATATTTATTTATTTATTATTATTTATTCGCAACTAAAACACCTATCTATGTTAAGTGTAAATGAGTTTAAAAAAACGTTAAAATAAAGATACTATCCTATCATAAAGTCATCATAATTGACAACAGCCACTGATTCAAAATAATGTGAGCATTACACGCGTGTTGACTGCGGAGTAAAAAATAGCTAGTTTTTGTCAACGACATCATTTATATAAATTAATGTCATCACACATTTGGGGACGCTTTAAGTTCCTCATTATGTCGACTAAATAAATCCATCAATAGGTAGTTTTTCTTCATTGTTTTGTTAATGCACTTCCTTTCATAGAAAATGTTACAGATTCAAGATTGAAATCAAATTTATGTCATGAGAATTTAAATATGGAAATGGCCACAGCCAAACGAAACATTCTAAACTACGTTGGAAAACTCAAATCAGACAGAGAAGACTAAGACTGAAATGATAATGATGACTTTTCACGAATATATTTTACATACCCGAATGCACTGGTTTTTTAAAAAGCCTTAAAAGCGTATTATTCCAGGAATTCGCACAATATTGCGGTAAACCACAAGCGAATACCGCGTTAAATAACGTTAAACACGTACGAGCATCGAACCTACATCATGACCAATAAATCTTGCAGCCAATAAATGGTCAGCGGCGGCCGGAGGTAATAGCTGTGGATAGATGTGGTTTTCATTGTTCACGGCAAAAATATGAGTAATAAATTAATTTATTTGTTTTATGTAAATTTCGTATATCAGTGAAAGCCGTGTTGGCTAAGTGAGGGCACACTAGACATCCATTCCGAAGGTCGTGGGTTCACGAACCTGTATTTATATTCTATGTATGTATATTCTATTAAGTATATCAGAAATCTAGCACCCGTAACACAAGCTTAGAGCTTATCACGGGGCTAGATGTTGCTGTGTGAATTGTCCAGAAATATATTGTACAATATTTTTTTTATTATACATACATAACACCCAAACACCCGAAACAAATACTTGCAGATCATACAAATAGTGATTCCGAGGCGGGCATCGAACCCGCAACCTCTTGCGTCGCAGGCGGACCTTCGCCCGCTGCGCCACAGAGGTCGTTTTAGCTACAGAGTACCTTGTTAGTATCCCACTAAGATAACTTTGACTGCTCAACATATTAAATTTGATTTACTAGTAAAGAAAACATACGTCTTAGTAACATGATTCACTTAGTGAAATTTTAGCCACAAGGTGTTCGATTACATAACTGTTCTATGTATTATTAGTCTCTCTAAGATCCTGCAATTAAATCCTTGGGGATTAAATGTAGCCCATTCATTTGTGGCGCTGGTCGTCTTAAGGTGCGACCGTGGAATGCAAGGGCTCAAGCGAATTGCCTCGCCCTTAAACGCCTCGCCTTACGCCTTTTCTATGTTAGTTTGTTAGAACATTTATATTAAGTTAAAAGCGATATAAGATGATTATTTTTTTTAAGTATCGCTGCTATATAAATAATAATAATTATCTTAATTGATCAAATCTTATTAAGAGTTAAACGCTGATTTTTTTTATAGCAGATTGACCCCATATTTGACCACATCCACTACCCACGCGCCTGATGAACTGAAAGACTATTATAATGGGTATTATAGTAGATACCGTGCCCGTATGTAATAGGACGAGGATTTGTTATGATGATGATTAGTGGTATGAAACTACGCCCGTTACTTTTGTTAGGTCTTGTCTAGTGTTCTACCGCAAATTCCTCTAAATTGAACCTTGTGTGTAATTAATGCTTTTATGTGGCTTTCTAGCGACAAAGCAGATTGGATTGGTCTCGTCGTGCACTGAAAAATGGCGGTGCTGTATATTTTACAAGTTTTAATCTTGAGTCGGAAATGGACCTTGCTTTCATTTTGTACGTTGAATAGAAATGTGTTACGTATTATTACTTTTTATATGTAGTTCCATCTTTCATAAATTTATGAAATTTTAATATACTTAAATAATACTATACTCTTAATTACTGTTGGTTGTTCATTAAACCCCTGCTTTCGCGAGATCTTAAATCAACTCGAAAACTATTTTTCAAATTGCCAATTACGCTTAATTCACTCATTTTAAAACCATCCAATTATACTTAAAAAGCGGTGAAAATTAAAACGGTTTCCTTTGCATATTTTACGGTGACATTTAAATTATAAGGTTGGGTTTTATAACATGTCTATGGTGGACTGTAACGCTTTCTAATAAAGTTGATATTGGCTTGATTTTGGAGTAAATAGTTATAAATAAGCAAGTGCTGACCAGTGTGGACAAGTGGCATCAATCACGATAAAGACCATTTTGTAGTCTTGGAGTAGTAAAAAATGAAATAAATGTAGTTTCAGAATATTTTGCTATCAAAGTTTCGTTAGAATATAACTTTATCAATATTTTTATCCAAATAACAAACTGCACTTTTATGAAAGGCTTCGCTGTGTATTACCAATTGCAATTGTTTTGTGGATTCTTGGAATACAGCTACCTAAAGTGCGGTATATTGTATATCTAATTACATACCTACCCCGCACTGTAGCGACGAGAGGTCGGTCTTTAGCGATAAGGCCGCACATTTTTACTGTATTTTTATGTTCGTACCTGTTATGTCTTTGAGGTGAATCTACAATAAAGTGTTATTGATTCTTGATGTGGTATTTTGTAAACCGCTGTCGATATTGTGCCTCTAAGATCCAGTGACACTACCCCGAGGCGCGTGGCGCTGCCGACGCTACATTTTACTTAACGATCTACTATTTATTGCCGGCTTTTGCACTGTCGTTACCAGTTTTCACATAATCATCATAACAAAATTTAACGTCCTATTACTGTGCACGAGTCTCTCTGATTAAACTCATTTTACTTCTTGGAGGATGACGTATTATTATAGTTTGAAAATTCTTAAATTTTATTTTTAAATGCATTTTCTCGTGTCTATAACTGGTTCAAGATCAAATTTCGTAACTAAACTTTTATAAAACAACATCCAATTTGCTTTCTATACATACTTGCTGAACGCTGTATGCATAACATATACATTTTACAGCAACTCAAACCTCAAATTCCTTGGAGGATCTTCCAAGTATTCTGAAACCGGATGCAAGATGGCGGCTATATACATTACCAGCGAGCTAAGTGGCCAACCACTATCCATAATAGTAATTAGTCATCCAATTTAGCCAATCAGCTACAATAATTAAGGTGATTCTAGCTAGTGCCCTGTCTGCACCTACTGGCTTACCTAACCTAACCTTCTCCAAACAATGGTATGAAATCTATTTGTGAACTAGACTATTTATATTGTCTAGTTGATTCAGACCAGATTTTTAATTCCAAAACACGCGATGCACGTTTAAAACGATTTGTGGAGCAGAATCGGATTAGAGCGAGTGCGGTGTGAAATGCGGCAATTACCTCAAGAGCGTCACACATCCTGCTCTCAGGCGAGCCAGGGATGTGCTAGACATCGTATCGATGGATATTGACGTTTAAACATATTGCAATAAAACACAACATAGATTAGATACATAGAAAACACCTAGAAACGCACCTACTAGTATCTACATGAGTATAAACAATATTGTCCTGGATCGGTTATCTAACTCGCAACCACCTGTGCCTCAGATGAAAGCTGAAGCGGCCTTTTGTTATTTATTTATATAATGCTCATAATTATTATTTTGGGATCTGTATAACGGCAACTTCAATGATCTATCTCTTGTCGTAAACTCTCATAACTGAAGGCCTTAATTCCCCAGTTAATTATTTTCTCACACCTAATTCTAGTTTGGTATTTTATCGATATCGATAGGAACTTTTATCGACATCATCCCCCACTAGTGGAACTCCTCAGAAGCGAACGTCTCATAGCACTCTCAAACACGACGCGGTCTAATGACCTGAACTACCCATTCCAGACATTTCTAGACACGTGACACACTTCACTGCCAGGTAACTAAAACTGGAGACAACACTCAATTTCACTAAGAGAGGAAATTGAATTTACTAAAGAAAACGTTATGATATTTTAATAAAAAGACGGTTAACAAATTCAATGCCCGTACACCGGGGCGAAAACACGCTCGTCCTATACTATTGGTCCATGTGCGTCATGGCCCAATAGTATAGAACAGGATAATTTCCATGGTAGACCAGGGTTTTTAATTTTTTACAAGGAAAAAAATAGTAGTAGAATGAAACCCATTAGAAAAGGAGGGGAATATGATAAAAATGAAAGGAAAAATAAATTACGGTCGATCTGAGTTCGGGAAGTGGGAGGGGGTGGGCTTTTAAGGGGAGAAAATGGTTTATCTCGATTTGCGGTGAAACTACAAGTCCTATGAAAAAAAGTTATATGGCAAAGTTGTAGGTAATAAAACGATCTACAACTTTTAATTCACAACTTTTTTACATAACGTCAAAATGTATGTGAAAAATTCAAATAACTAAGTTTTTGGTTTTTTATATCTATCTTTTTCAAAAACATTTTATTTTCTACGAAATTTGGTGAAAACTTACCTATTTATGTCCCAAATCCACTATAATTTATTTGATTAAAAATATTAATTTTTTCACCTTATTTTGACTTAATTACTAAAAAAATAGACCAATTTTCAATCGAAAATTCACGTGTCAAAATATTAGCTTTTTTATAAAAATCGGTATGCTGTTTGTTCATTGAAATCTCTATTTTCTGATGGTTAAGAAAAATATATACATTACCATAGTAAATTTCCTCAGAAAATGCAAAACACCGAAACAAAATTTGTATCATTATGTACAATTGCATCATAAAAATGTGATTTTTGCAATTTTTATTTCATATAATTGCTTATAATACGACTTATTGCACATTATACAAATAGATTATTATATAATAATTATTATTATATAGTCTGAAAAGACAAAATCATATTTTTATGATGCAATTGTACCTAATGATATAAATTTTTGTTTCGGTTTTGTGCATTTTCTGAGAATATTTACTATCGTAATGTATATATTTTTTTTAATTATCCGAAAATAGAGATTTCAATGAACATAAAACACACCGATTTTTATAAAAAAACTAATATTTTGACACGTGAATTTTCGATTGAAAATTAGTCTATATTTTTGAAAATTAAGTCAAAATAAGGTGAAAACAATAATATTTTCAATCAAATAAATCACAGTGTATTTGGAACATAAATAGGTAAGTTTTCACCAAATTTCGTAGAAAATAAAATGTTTTTGAAAAAGATAGAAATAAAAAACCAAAAACTTAGTTATTTGAATTTTTCACATACATTTTGACGTTATGTAAAAAAGTTGTGAATTAAAAGTTGTAGATCTTTATATTACCTACAACTTTGCCATATAACTTTTTTTCATAGGACTTGTAGTTTCACCGCAAATCGAGATAAACCATTTTCTCCCCTTAAAAGCCCACCCCCTCCCACTTCCCGAACTCAGATCGACCGTAATTTATTTTTCCTTTCATTTTTATCATATTCCCCTCCTTTTCTAATGGGTTTCATTCTACTACTATTTTTTTCCTTATTTGACCATTTTTGAAGCTAACTGCACTGGTCTATGGTTTTAAAATCATATTAGTACTTTTTATTTACCAATACTAAGATAACTACTAGCTGTGTTGGGTTAGGTTAGGGAAAAGGGGGAACATTTCGAAGGTCGTAGGATCAAACACCGCCACTCACCTCTGAAAATTTCTTCTTGAAATACTCCAGTAATCGGATAGCACACGTTGTTTTACACTATACCAAAAGCAATCACCAAGCCACCATGTAAGCGAGGTGATTATACAAATCTCCGTAAAAAATTAAACCTCACAATACAAATTCACTAAGATAACTCAAGAATCTATCCAAAAAATGCAGATGCTATACAAATTTGAATTTCCTCGGAGGAAAACCTGGCTGTAATACAGAATATTAATCTTTTCATTGCTCGGGTCGAGGCCTTTGAAACGATGTCTGCCAGCTCACTGGGCCGCGCGATATTACGAATAATCGTATTGAATATTTTTTAGGTTAAGTATCAAAGATACTCGTATTTTTATACCTAGTTTATGCAGGCTGCTTCCAATCGAAATAATTGAAATCTTAAAACAAAAGTCTCCGACGACTGAAATGACAATAACAATTAAAAAATACGAGTTTTATTTAGACTATCCTCTTCAAAAACACTTAACTAATATAACAAATATTATTACTATCACAAGTTACTTAAAATCATCGCCAAAATAAAATAGAACCAACCCAGAGTAGATAAACAAACCACTCGACTAAAACGCCTTACGATTTTCTCCACGCACTCATTTCTGTGTAAACGGTTTTCATAAACAAAAATATTATATTTTCTCTTACGCTAAAAATACCATCTATTACAATATCCCATCTCTGCGATCTAATTTCCTATTCATCGAGCGCTGTTTTTCTCACTTCGCTGGCAACCCTACATAGAAATCCGGAGGTTATATCCTTAGTGCCTTTACATAAGGTGCATTTTATGTGGAGCAAATTGAAAAGTAAGGTTGTCAAATTCAAGAATTCGAAACATTGTCTTAGATTTTTTCTTTTGGAGGAAAAAACCTGTTTTGGAGTATTTGGGTAAGAGTATTATTCTCGGTCGATTGGCTTACGTTTTTAGGATTACCGTCGGGATGTTTATTTAAATGGAGTGAAAGGGTTTACTCGTTTTTTAAGTTAAGAATCTTCACATAAACAACAAAACAGAGTTCAATAAAAAATTAAATAACTTGCTCCTGCATAATTGTACTAACTTCATTAACACGCCTAACTCTTTACTTACCATGAAGATGACAAGAGCTGGCACGGTCATTAAATTTATCTCTATGAGTAGTAATGGAGGGTGAAATATTCACTGTTCTTTTCACGGGAATAGAACTAGCTGAACCACAGGAACTTTCATGGTAGCAAACTAAGCTTGGTCTTATCATGCCTTAATTCGTTGTTCACTAACTGTTCAAAACAAAGGGTAATAAACGTATCAGTTAACTTTAACCAATCTCGACTAATAAATAAAGTTGTCGCCACAACTGATCGGGGTTCGACCGGAAACTCTTTAACTTCCGGCCCGTAATTAAATGATCGCCGACTTGACAAAGTACGAAAAATAAAGACTTTTTTATAGCTTATTTTTATTTTAAGGCTTCTGGAGGTATTTTTGGGTTGTATTAAAGCAACTGGTTTTAGTAGAGATTTTTACCTACAATAAGATTATTTTAACAACTGATCCTTATATTTTTAAGTCGGATTTTCCAAATAATGACAAAATCATGTTCCGTTATAACCTAAGAGCCCGTGATGGCCAGACCTTCCTTTAATTCACAAGCGTGAAAATTCTTTCATGTGTATGTCTAACATAGGTAAGAATAACCCCCAAACATGAAACCTGGATCGCGGTTCCTTTGGGAGATAACAACCTTTTACCTGTTATCTCCCAAAGGAACCACGATCCAGGTTTCATGTTTGGGGGTTATTCTTACCTATGTTAGACATACACATAAAATAATTTTCACGCTTCAGAATTAAAGGAAGGTCTGGCCATCACAGGTTATTAGTCTTTACTAAAAGCCCGGTCTGGCCAGACCTTCCTTTAATTCACAAGCGTGAAAATTCTTTCATGTGTATGTCTAACATAGGTAAGAATAACCCCCAAACATGAAACCTGGATCGTGGTTCCTTTGGGAGATAACAACCTTTTACCTGTTATCTCCCAAAGGAACCACGATCCAGGTTTCATGTTTGGGGGTTATTCTTACCTATGTTAGACATACACATAAAATAATTTTCACGCTTCAGAATTAAAGGAAGGTCTGTCCATCACAGGTTATTAGTCTTTACTAAAAGCCCGGTCTGGCCAGACCTTCCTTTAATTCACAAGCGTGAAAATTCTTTCATGTGTATGTCTAACATAGGTAAGAATAACCCCCAAACATGAAACCTGGATCGTGGTTCCTTTGGGAGATAACAGGTAAAAGGTTGTTATCTCCCAAAGGAACCGCGATCCAGGTTTCATGTTTGGGGGTTATTCTTACCTATGTTAGACATACACATGAAAGAATTTTCACGCTTGTGAATTAAAGGAAGGTCTGGCCATCACAGGCTCTTGGTCTATTACTCATAATAACGTTTCGTATTGTGGGGTATAAGACACGTTTTTAGCTTGCCTCAAATACCTTCCCAAAATTGGTGCCAGCTCTCAAACTACTATAAGTCAAAATAATTTATTATTACGACGGAATATTAGTTAAATGCGTTATAAATAGTTAAATAAAACTACTCGTAATAATGGATGTTTCTGTGTGAATTGTCCAGTAATGTTATGAATTATGATTTCCATACTATGTAACAACGCTACTAATTCGTAAACAGACTTTACCAAAACTCCTATAATTAAATTTATTGGATAGATACAAGCTGAAGACGAAATTTAGTTGTAATAAAATAAAATAAATAAATAAATAAGTAATGATGATGATGATAGTGTAATTAGCAGTCGCCGTCCCTTTCCCTTGGGAAGGGCGGATTCAATCTATCCGCCCTATTAGTTGTTTGATGGACGTGGCATTTGTAAGGATGCGCTACAAAGCTCGTATAGGTGCTAGGTAAATATAGTGACTGGCCGTGTTGGGTTTTTCTGTAATCTGGGTAAATTTCTCAATTTATGTTTCGAAGGTCGTGGATTTGGACCCCATCGTGCACTCTTAAAATTTGTGTAACGACGGGTGGCTTGATTTCTGATATATTTATAAAAAATACTGCTACCCATAATATGGGTTGCTACTCGTATAATAAAAGATTTATTATTATCCAATTTTTAGTTTACTTAAGTTTTTATCCGGCCTAAAACAACGTAGAATTTGAAATATATTCGTGTACCGATGGCATAAGAACCGAAACACATTACTCCTTAACCTTTTCCGGGGCAAGTAAACCGGTAAAACCCGGGTAAGAAGGCGACTGCACTGCGAAAGAGATTGAATACACTTCACGTATGGTACATACATAAAGTCTTAATAAAAGAAAAGAATTATACAGCTATAATAAAAGTACTTACAGTGCGCATGTCTACTTATTTTGCCTTTAGCAAAGCCTTTTTAACAAATAAAGTTCGATGGAGATGTCAATTAATTCTTAGATAAAAATAAATCATGAATTCTATTGGGAAGCCTATGCTCCTGAACGTGATTTAAAAGTGTTGAATGAAAAATACTAAAACGTAAACATCGACATGAGACAATACCAACACTCAAATGAAAATGCACAATTTTTTTACAAAATCAAGTAATTGCATAAAAAAATTCACAGTTCATTTTCACTGGACAGAAAATACAGATAATTGAATTACATGCGCAACGTCCAAAAAGTGTATTCTTTTTCCAGTGCGAGTGGACCCGGGTAAAGTACGGATATCCGATAGTGGTTAATTTATTTACTCGCGGCGGGTCACTGACCCGGATCTGGATATCGCCCGGGGCTTTCAACCGGATTTAAGGTAAGAAATGCGATTGATTTTGTCGTTTTTCGTATAAGTACAAGTACTGGTAAATAACTACTTATAAAGAGCTTTAAGCAAAAACCAAATTTAACAACCATTATTTATAGTTTTACATGACAATGCCGTCTTCCAAAAATACCAAACATTGATGACGCACCGTACATTATGTCAAATTACTGTCAAATCACATTTCACGCAGAACTGTAACCGTTTGGTTGTCAACGAAACTTGCGCCCACGCACGCAACTTGGTAATTCGACGACAGAATAATTTGTTTCAAGAAATGCTTGTGAATGCAATTGTTGAAATTTTCAGTGGTTTCGGTAAATTGTTCCCATTTTTGGTTTCGGTGTTTATTTAAGGTTAATTATCACCATCATTTTAATGATCTATCTATACTATGTATCACTAATGAGCACAGGTCACCCCATATAATTATTTTAGGTGTTTGTATTTATGTTGTATTATTTAGAATGGTATTATCAAAAAAAGGATTACAAATTCAATTTACTAAAACACCGATGATCAATTTTGTCAATAATAACCAGAAGAATCTTTTATTCCTTTATATTATTTTGGGATACACAAAATAAGAATTAATTCATTAATAACGTATAATTTTTTTTTGATTTAGATTAACTTTACTCAAAAAATAACTAGAACCATGTAAGTGATACAAGTTCCCACTAGGGACTTACAATATCCGAGTTGTATTTGTTATATTCACCACGAAACTAGAAACTCCCAGAAGTATTCATGAAATAAAAACAATAGAAAGAAAGTCTAAGCCACGATACAGCCTACCTGATTCAATCACGCTAGTGTGTGCTACCCCTAAGGATTTCAACTTTTTGCGTGTGCACAAAATTAAACAGTTGGTACAATGCCTTTACTAAACTATTTTCTATTTTTGATAAATGATTAGCAAAAGCACTTGTATTTATTTATTTATTAGGTTTTAATTTACCACGCTGGCCAAATGCGGATTGGTGAGTGTTACACGTCCTTCACACTGTCGATCGATATTGTACCAAATAAATAAATAACCCAGCCTTTTTGAAAAGGTACTTATTAGATAAATTTCCAGTACAGTGAGTATATAATTAATTAAAACTTGATTATTTACAAATAAAAAATTATCAAACTACCTAATCCATTTGTATAATTCTGATTAGTGACCCATGTTTACTCATTAAACTAGCTATATTACCCTCCACTGTGCCCGAGTGGGTTGATTTCCTTCATAGTTTTTGCGGAAATTGATACAAATTACTTTAGGGCATTGAAGGGCCTGGAGGTAGAATTATGTTTATTGTGGGAAACTCGATTCGTGAGTATTTTCGATATTTGGATGTTTTCCTGACCCATTGACCTTATGAAAGGGCTTTGTGACCCGCGGGTTCATTGATTAGGATGAAATCAATTGCTCGTTTTCAATTAAGTGGCTTAATTTTATATATTAAACGTAGGTACGTAGATTTGCCTTGTGGGACCAACCTAAGAATAGTTCCACCAACTTATATTTTTTAAGAAAAGTACCCAGTAGATGGACGTAGTACCTAAAGTTTATAAATATTTTGTCACCTTAACTGCAATATAAATCTCCTCTGTTAAAATTATAGACATCCTCATACAAAAATCCCATTATTTTCCAACTTAAAAAACAGCTTTCGCTAAAACTCAATCCAATAGCCGCTAGCTAACCTATTTCCCGTGACTTGATTCGTATTCGCCGCAGAGGCGCCACGTGACCCGAATTAACGCTATTGCTTCATTCGCTTAGAACAGGAGACAGCTGCGAGGTTGTTACATTAGGTATCAAAAATACATTTTATTTAAAGAAATCAAACCTCGGAAATAAAACCACTGGTTGTCGTTATTTAAGTCGTCCTTTGATGTAAGGGATTATACGAAAAACTTTTATAAAATTTCATCAGATATGGTTTTAATGCAGGGGCGAGGTAATTTTAATTGAATTGAATTTTTTATACAATGAATTTATATAGAAGTTATCTAATCTATAAATAAAAACATTAACAGATTTTGATCATTAAATTACCATAATATGGGTCCGGACTCGTGCTTCATGTTTCATTTTAATTTTTCAACTAGAAACACATACATTTTTCGTTCTTTATTCCGTTAGAAACATACGACCAGCTTCTTCCCTATTTCAGGCCGTTCCCGTGTTTTGTAGATTGCTCTTTTACGGCCCAACTTTACTACTTAGTTCCAGTTTACACAGGATTACAAAATATACGCTGAACTTACACAGAGCTCTCACATGCTTCTAAGACCTTAAGAGAACGGATTTTCTACATGTTACCTATCTACTACTACGGATAAGAATTTATGTGTGCCTTTGAGAAACACGTGAGAAAACCGATATGTTCTGAAAACTTTAAACAGTTTGAAGGATAATTATGGTGACTAAAATTCTGTGTCGCAGTAGTAGGAAAGTAAATAGGGTGTGCGTAAAAGTGCTTATGTAATATTAAGTCAGAAAATCAGAAATATAGGACAAGTGATCCAAGTTTCGTGCTTACTCCGTTGTACATCTACATCTGCTAGCCCCGTGGCTAGTAGATGTAGATTATTCTACATACATCTAATTCCACAGGTACCATAATTTAAGTATTTATTTATGGATATGATGACGAAACAAAACAAAGGCTAGTTAAATTACTGAACAAAATCTAACGCATTTGCCCTACCCCGCATAGGGCTTATGGTGACATCAAATATGCATTTGGTGTGCCTTTGTAAACCGTTTATTGAGATGAAAGGATGGGCACTATGGCGGCTCCTGGGATAAGCTGGGCTTGGGACACTGTCGTAATTTCAAGAAAGTGTTTATGTTCAATCAAATTTAGTGTTAGTGAAAGGGCTATTGTGTCGATCTCCATTCAGTGCTAAAATACGGTAATGATCAGTGGGCTGATCAGGAAAATCTCTCAAGATCTTTATTAAACCTCCTCGTTATTCAAAGAATTGGAAAACAATTAATATCTTAGTTAAAAAAATAAAATAAACTAAACTAAAATTAATAATTTTATATCTTGGAAATACCTACTGAAAAAGTTTTAATGTAAATTCACTATAAAAATATCACTTTAAAAAAATGGTTACCAACTAACTTAACTAACTTTGTTCGATGTCCTTGACAGATCACTTCTGTAAATGACCATAAAAAAACACATTCAATGAAAAAAATCATCCCTTATCATTAACGCAATAATTACTATAAAACTATAATATTGTATTCAACTCTGAGCCTGGTTTAATGCACGATTGTATTATCACACATTTTGGTAATCATTTATTTATGACGCCTCCGCCCACAAAGCCTAACGCAAGTTGATGGACGCCTACGCCCTGCAGTGGTTTGATACCTATCTACTACTACTAAATATAATGATGATGATGTTTTATTTAGGACCTCCAACAAAATATACAGTTGCTAAAGTTCTAACTTTCCAAACGATCTACGACTATTGTGTTCTTTGAATTATAGGGAGCCACTCCTAGCAATGAATGAATTTTAACTAAACAACTCTAGTACATAAATACAACTATACCTATAGGTAGATAACATTATTTACTGGAATGGAAACCGCCATATTTCGTTTGATGATGGATGAGAATATTTAAATATTAACGCTTGTACTCGGCGAGGCGAGCCAAGCCAAGAACTTCGTGAAGTTTTAAACTATAGCGATAACCGAGATGTTTGCTCCAAGTGAAAAACGCGTTAATTTAACAAATTTGCATAATATAATAATGCAAAATCAAGGTTTTTGAAATGCTAATTATATTATTCTTCTTAATAAATTAATATTGCTGGACAATTCACACAGCAATATTTAACCCCGTGGTAAGCTCGAAATTATTACGTGTGCTAGATTTAAGTTATATAAATAGATAATACCTATATTTATTATTTTACCTAAACAGATCGTACTAAAGTGCAAGAACTGATTGTATTATTTAATTTTATTTGTATGTATATTTGTAAGCCTTACATTATTGAATAAACGAATTTTCTTTCTTCTTCTTTCTTACCAATTTTTGTCCAATTTTGGAATCCAACGCGCAACTTCAAGCGTCGCAGGCGGACCTTCGCCCGTTGCGCCACAGAGATCGTCAATCAATTTGATTTTTTTATTTCAAAAGAGAAATAAAATATGTATAACATATATTTAAACATGAATATTTAAAAAAGTGACCTATCAAAACATCATATATTTACCTCTACTAATAAAAATGAATCATACTCTCGTTACTTGGGCTACGTTTTAAAGACAATACAAAATTTAATTAAAGTTTAGTCTGGATAGTTTATTGGTTCTTTTGCACTGGTTTGTTTTATGAGGGTAGTTGGCTGCGAGGATTCGTAAAGTTTTTTAAGGCTTCCAATGTTCTAAGTAAATACCAGCAAGAGAAGTGAAATATCTTTGCATATTTTTAAACGACGTCAAAAAAGTACTTCTTACGTAACTTTTTCTGTTTATAAATTTATTAGCTAATTGAAAATGGATTTTGACGATCGTTTCATGTAAATCATTAAGCAGATGGTAATGAAAAAAAAATAGTTTTGATGTTGTTATGAGACATAATAAGAATAACCATGAAAGACTTATCATAATTTCTCTGAATTACAAAAATAAGAGTATTATATAAGTCTTAAACATAGATAAAGTCATATTATAGTCATAGATGGGGTTATAGAGGTAGTACATTTTTTTATATTTATTGAACATTTAGCACTATGTGCGTTTTCATGGAATAGCAAAATAGTTACCCTAATGCTGTTAGAGTTTTGGTAGGTGCTATAGAGTAATTATGAAAATACTCGTAATGTGCTGTCCATTTATAATGTCGCCGTTATTCCGAGCTGCCTTTCACGAAGTTTGTTCAGCTAGAAGGAGGTTCTTTAAGCAAGGCATCCTTTTCAGAAGCCATCGTTTCCTCGTATAAAGTTTCACAAAGTAATGGTTAAGACATATACACCAACACCAAGAGATTTACTGACTTTAACTTAGCCTACTATAAATAAAACTATACATGTTATTTTGCACTACGTACCAACTAAGACTCCTATAGCTCATACACTATATGTTATGATCATTGATTTGTTAATGCTATCGTATACAGTGGATTCAGTATCTACGCAGAACGACACTTTTGCCTTGATCTGGTATGAGTCCCTTAGTAAGTAATGGGTATACGATTGTGGTACAATTCTAAGGCCGGCACGCTACGACACTATTGTAAATGCTGAACGGTGCTAACACTACGTTCCGACCCTAAGCGAGTGGCATCCGATGAACATCTTGTTAAAACACAAAGGGACTATTATTGTGCTCTGCTCAAGGAAAATGTATGATGATTTAAATTGTATGAAATTGATACATTTGTGAAGTGATGCATGATTTAAATTGTAAGCTATTTGTTGAATTTTTAAACAAAATGGATAGTATTATATTTATATTTAATAAATATTGCTGTACCAATGCACACGTCACCATGGGGCTAATCCATGAAAGCTAATGTTACTGGGGCTAGCTCCAGATATATGATAATACTTAATACATACAAATATATTTATAATGTTATAAAAACGGAGATTTGTAAACAAAGATACATTATACGAAACTAAACTAAAATAACGTTTAGTATTCAAAAAGGTAGAGCCAAAACATTTCAACAGATGACGTACAAAAAGTGTCATCAATAAAGAAAATTCGGGTTGTTCGTCATCTCGCGGGAAAACAAAAGATGGATTCCCGCGAGTTGGCACATTGCAATTTTTCATAGTATTGTGTTCGTCATCTCGCGGGAATTTCAAAACAAATGAATTTATGTACATAGTCCAGTCAAATTAGCTTAAAAATGGCAAGAATCTCGGAATTCGAGATACCAAGCTGTAATTTTGTAAATACTTAGATATTGACAATCTATAAGTTGTCTCAAAACCTACCGATCGTAGGGTGTTCGCAACCATTAAAATTTACCGGTCAAAGACCGCAAAAACCGTTTTTTTGTAAATATCTCATTTCCTATGGGTTCTTCCCTATTTGTGTTTTCAGAAATATTGTAGAATACAAAATTCTCTACAAATTATGTCTTATAATTTTTTTCATACGGTCAACCGTTTTCGAGATAGAGGGCGGAGAGCGCGCGGTCACAGCATCACTTAAGGTCAACCGGTGCCTCCGGTCGAAAACGCGCCATATAATATCAATAAATCAATTATTATAAATATTTTTCAATTGTTATAAACTATTAAATTATAATTTATCATTTTCGTAATGTAATATATTTATAATGTACGTATAATATATTCAATAACACTGATAACCGTTTCCTAAAATTAAAAAAATATTATGGGAAAAACTTAAATCATAACATACAGGGTGTTTGGTAGGGAGCTGTACATACGCCTAGGGTAGAAACTAGGGATGGTCTGCTACCTACCCCCGCCCATTACATTGACCTTGGCCTCAAGGTTTTTTTTTAATTAATTTTTATTTTTCATTAGACTTTTTTGTGATTTTTTGACTAAAACTAGCTGTAGCTCAAAATCTATCCATAGGACAGGTCTGCTAATGGTCTTGTTTTAATCGTTAGAGTCTTAGGATCCTGAAAAAAAATATTTTACACCAGAAAATTGTGGAGAAGAATAGTTATTGGGCCTGAAGTACCGTGGGAATGTATAGAAATAATTTTATGGGCAACTTTCTATGGGGTTTAAAAAAAACTAACAGGTTTGGAGTTCTTCTGATTTTTTTAAAACATCCTCAGTCCATACCCTTTCTAACGATATGCTAAAAGTGTTATTATCACTTTTAGTTCCAAAGTTATTAATTAATTTCCGCAACCAGGGCACTTTAAGCAAAAATTTCAACTAATGAAAATTAAATGTGTTCATGGCTGATATTTTCTGGACTGACGAGTCAAAGTTTGAGAAGGAAGGAACTGTAAATTACCACAATCTCCATTACTGGGCACCCAGAGATCGAAACCCGAGAGTGAAGAGACATCCCAGCCATGAACACATTTAATTTTCATTAGTTGAAAGTTTTGCTTAAAGTGCCCTGGTTGCGGAAATTAATTAATAACTTTGGAACTAAAAGTGATAATAACACTTTTAGCATATCGTTAGAAAGGGCATGGACTGAGGATGTTTTAAAAAAATCAGAAGAACTCCAAACCTGTTAGTTTTTTTTAAACCCCATAGAAAGTTGCCCATAAAATTATTTCTATACATTCCCACGGTACTTCAGGCCCAATAACTATTCTTCTCCACAATTTTCTGGTGTAAAATATTTTTTTTCAGGATCCTAAGACTCTAACGATTAAAACAAGACCATTAGCAGACCTGTCCTATGGATAGATTTTGAGCTACAGCTAGTTTTAGTCAAAAAATCACAAAAAAGTCTAATGAAAAATAAAAATTAATTAAAAAAAAACCTTGAGGCCAAGGTCAATGTAATGGGCGGGGGTAGGTAGCAGACCATCCCTAGTTTCTACCCTAGGCGTATGTACAGCTCCCTACCAAACACCCTGTATGTTATGATTTAAGTTTTTCCCATAATATTTTTTTAATTTTATTAAACGGTTATCAGTGTTATTGAATATATTATACGTACATTATAAATATATTACATTACGAAAATGATAAATTATAATTTAATAGTTTATAACAATTGAAAAATATTTATAATAATTGATTTATTGATATTATATGGCGCGTTTTCGACCGGAGGCACCGGTTGACCTTAAGTGATGCTGTGACCGCGCGCTCTCCGCCCTCTATCTCGAAAACGGTTGACCGTATGAAAAAATTTATAGGACATAATTTGTAGAGAATTTTGTATTCTACAATATTGCTGAAAACACAAATAGGGAAGAACCCATAGGAAATGAGATATTTACAAAAAAACGGTTTTTGCGGTCTTTGACCGGTAAATTTTAATGGTTGCGAACACCCTACGATCGGTAGGTTTTGAGACAACATATAGGGTGTTATTATCTAAGTATTTACAAAATTACAGCTTGGTATCTCGAATTCCGAGGTGAAATCCTAATTTGACTGGACTAACAGGCAACTCAATTAAATTGTTGTAATAAAGGAAATGTATATATCTATCTATAAGTAGGTACTAACTCAAGCTATAAAACTGTGAAAACTCAATAGCTATAGATATTTTGCTATAGATATATTTATTTATTTATTTATTAAAGGAACACCAACAGATATATACATAGTTTGCACACTTTGCACAGTTGTGACAGGACGAAATTATTTAGCTATGTTTATTAAATTATAATATATGTATGTATTTATAATTTGATTAAAACATACTTATACATTTATTTTAATTTTTCATAATTTCAAGACGAAAGTCTGCAATCAGTGTTGCCAGTGATGACTTATGGGTCCGAAACGTGGTGCTTCACTTTCGGCCTCATAAACAGGCTCAGAGTCACTCAAAGAGCTAGGTCGTAGTAGTAGAGGTCTATCTATGCTCGGGGTTTCTCTACGGGATCGAATCAGAAATGAGGAGATACGTAAAAGAACACAGGTCACCGTGATAGCCCAGCGGATTAGCTCTTTGAAGTGGCAATGGGCATGCCATATAGCTTGTAGAACGGATGGCCGGGGGGGCCGAAAAGTTTTGGATCGCGGTGGATGCAGGCCGCGTCCGACCGCAATAACTGGAAATCATTAAGGGAGGCCTATGTTAAGCAGCGGACGTCTAACGGCTGACATAATGATGATGATAAAGTATGTATTTTGTCCTTAAGTTAACTTATATAATTCAATGATTATCCTTGAAACAGTTTAACTTTTAAACCGATAGGTGTCTAGATGACATTTGTCAAAATGACAGCTGTCAAGCTTTAAACTGCGTTAACTCCGAAACGGCTGGGCCTAGAGATGCCGTACTAGGCGCAAATGATTGGTGTTTGAGAGTGCAACATTTTCGATGACAGCTGTCAAACTTTAAACGGCCACAACTCCGAAACGGCTTGGCCTAGAGATGCCGTACTAGGCGCAAATGATTGGTGTTTGAGAGAGCAACATTTTCGATGACAGCTGTCAAACTTTAAATAGCCACAACTCTGAAACGGCTTGGCCTAGAGATGCCGTACAAGGCGCAAATTATTGGTGATATAGAGAGCAACATTTTCGATGACAGCTGTCAAACTTTAAACTGCCACAACTCTGAAACGGCTTGGCCTAGAGATGCCGTACTAGGCGCAAATGATTGGTGTTTGAGAGAGCAACATTTTCGATGACAGCTGTCAAACTTTAAATGGCCACAACTCTTAAACGGCTGGACCTAGAGTCTAGTGTTTTAATTATGATGTTGCTTTCTCTAACATCTGTCGATTGAGCTTAGTACGGCATCTCCAGGCCAAGCTGTTTCAGAGTTGTGGCCATTTAAAGTTTGACAGCTGTCATCGAAAATGTTGCTCTCTCTAAGACCAATCATTTGCGCCTAGTACGGCATCTCTAGGCCAAGCCGTTTCAGAGTTGTGGCAGTTTAAAGTTTGACAGCTGTCATCGAAAATGTTGCTCTCTCTAAGACCAATCATTTGCGCCTAGTACGGCATCTCTAGGCCAAGCCGTTTTAGAGTTGCGGCAGTTTAAAGTTTGACAGCTGTCATTTTGACAAATGTCATCTGGACACCTATCGGTTTAAAAGTTAAACTGTTTCAAGGATAATCATTGAATTCCTTATGTTGACCCAAATAAATACTTCATCATTATAATGTCAGATGTTGGACGTCCACTGCTGGACATAGGCCTCTCTTTATGACCTCCAGATATTACGGTCGGATGCAGCTTGCATCCACCGTAGACCAGCAGCCTTGAAAAGATCATCTGTCCCCATAGTTGGTGGACCTCCGACGCTGCGCTTGCCGATCCGTTGTCTCCTCGAGAACTTTTTGGCCTCATTGGCCATTCGTTCTTCGAGCTATATTACCTGCCTAATGCCACTTCAAAGAGCTAATCTGCTGGGCTATGTGACCTGCGTTTTACTACGTATCTCCTCATTTCTGATTCGATCCCGTAGAGAAACTCCTAGCGTAGACCTCGTCATAGCTCCTTAAGCGACTCAATTGAAAAATTAAGTAGGTATACTAATTCATATTGAGATAAACGGGCAATACACGAAATATCTCAATATTAATTTATCAAACCACGATAGTTTTTATAGGTAGGTATACTAATTTATCTAACTGTACTTTTCAATTCCCGCGAGATGACGAACACAATACTATGAAAAATTGCAATGTGCCAACTCGCGGGAATCCATCTTTTGTTTTCCCGCGAGATGACGAACAACCCGAAAATTCGCAACAATAACATCCCGAAAATTTCCAAAGCCGACCTCCATCAGCAATAAAGAACCCGCAAGACCCAACATCTGTCGCGGACAAACAGACTTTCCGGACAAATTTATTCTGTCCTCAAAAGAGTAAATTACATAAAATATTGTCGACTCCAACTCTGCAAGACGTAACTGAAACGAATTGTTTAACTTTAGACGGTTTGAAGTAACGAGGTAAGGTTCTTGCCGTTTAGAAATTGTAGCTATATATATATAAAGGATAATCGTAGGTACTAGCCAAAAGATTTTCTTGCGTTTTTTTACGTTATCTAGTTTATATAATAAAACCTATAGCCTTGATAAAGGTACTATCCAATATTGAAATATTTTTTTAGGTATCTTTTTTTGTCCTGACATACAATTGTATGATCTGCAAACATAAGTGTTAATATTGTCTAATAAAAAATATAAGTAACACAATCTTAGAGAAGCTTAGAGCTTAGTACCACGGGGATATGTGCTGCTGTGTGAATTGTCCAGCAATATTGCATTTTCATTTATTAATCGAACACTGCAATTGTATTGCCATGTATTATGCCTGTTCCTTGTAATATCAATGTTTGTAAATGTATAAATTATGAACCATTGTCCCCTCCATTTCCAGACTGTAGTTTCCCCATGATTCATTTTGATTCTCCCTTCATCAAAATTTCATAGCTTCTTTCAAGTCAATAATACCTTTAATTTCACTTATACTTGGTGTCATTCGTGTTGGTATAATTACGGGGTATTTCTGTATATTCTATTACTTTGAAATGGGGATTTCCTATCCGACATTGTGACTGAATATTAGAAAAGGTGTTTTAACAGTTTTAAATGAAGCCGTACATAATGGGTACTTGATTTTTACACGATATAATTTAAGGATATTATCATATAATTGTTTTTATTTAGGATACCTATGCTTAGTACTGGGATATAATAATAGGTTGTTTTAGTTAATAATTTATTCGTGTTATTTTTAAACATCAGATGTTTATTTTACGTTTATCTAATTTATATTATTACAAGTATGAATAAATTTATTTCGTGTATTGTATGGTTATAAGCATTTGTCAACTATTACGAGAAATTGTTTTTAAACCAGTTCCATACAATCTGTGCTTCCTTTGTAGTTTCCTATATAGAGCGATGTCAAAGGCTTCTAGTTAGTTTCTGTTCTCTAGAAGACTTTGTTATTGGAGCTTTACAGATTTTATTTTATGTTGCTTATTTTATAAAGGACTGATAGAATAAATAATAGTCCTAATTATAAATTAACAACCCGAAACAATACCAGCAATCATTCTAATTGGTATCCCGAGGCGGGAATCGAACCCGCAACCTCTTGCGTCACAGGCGGACCTTAACCCGTTGCGCCACAGACACAGATATATACCACAGAGCACATAAAAATATTACCCTCCAAAGTTAATTCTTTAGCCACGAGATCACTATTGCTGCCTGGGTTGTTATTACTTATATTTTTAATTATAATTTAACTTTAACCTATTTAACTCTCATATTTTAACACCCTGCATATTTATACAAACACACAATATGTTTGCATAGAGGACACAAGGGACGTTTTAATCATGCGAATCCTTTCAACCCCCAGGGGGTGAAATATTAAAGTAAAAACAAACCTTTGTTTACCCTCCGAGTGCGTTTTTAATTACTTGCTATTTTTGCGCGCACTTTCTGCAAATTCTACTTTATTTTCATTGTCATTTTCAAAGAAATAACATATAAAAGTAGGTCGTGTCAGTTACACTATTTATAACTCAAGAACGGCTGAATTTTGCTGAAATTTGGTGGAGAGGTGGCTTAGAACGAGGAAAATACTACTATTTTTAACTACATATTTGCAATATATCTTTCAGCGGAAAAATGTATAATGTGTATAAGGCAGAGCTAGTAAAATATAAAGATATTTAACAGTTAAAATGATAATGATGTCCCGTTATCAGGTAAAACAATCGGTTAAAAGCGCCAGGTAAGGTGAACACTCCCGTTAAAGTCATAAGTCGGGTTAGGGCCGGGCGCTAATCTCCGGCAAATCGAGCGGAAAAGCGAACGTGGCAGCGCCCTGCTAATTGAATCGAGACGACCTTTTGTGAGCGCTGGTTATTTATGTGAGAAGAAATTTATGAAAATTGATTATTGAGGCGGTAATTATGTAAAGTTATAAGTTTAAAAACTTTGGGTTAAAACCCACGACCTTCGAAATTAAGTCTCAGCCAACCAACTAAACCAACAGGGATAGAATAATAAATTTTTTTACTGAAAGCGATGACATGAACCCCGCCTTGATAACAATTGACTTAACTAAAGATGATAGTGTAGGTCATGTGGTCGCTTCTAGTAAAGGCAAAATACACATGCAAAGTAGCAATAAGTTAAAAAAATATGTTAAAATTAATAAAATCATTAAAAAAACCAAAACAATGTTAAAAATGCATAAAAAAGCTGTTATTAGATCTAGAACAAATGGAACACTATTAAATAAATTAGAAATGTATATAAATCAGCTTAATAGTAACAAACTTCAATATGAAGATGACATACAAAATCTCATGAGTAAACTAAGCTCCGCAGAACGTTCCATGAACCATTATAGTCTTTTATATCAAAAGTCTACAAATGAAATTCGGGAACTCAGTCTAGCAATGGATGCTGTTCTTAATAGCCAGGTCAGTCTAGAGTCCAGGGTTATGGCTGGTTGTTGCTGCAATGCTGGTCTGGATCATGAGAAATCTGGTCCGGCTAGTCTCTCTAGCCAAAACCATGAGGAACCTAATCTGTCCAGGGTTGCAGCATCATCCTTAACCATAACAACAAATCCAACTACACCCTGTAAACAAACAGTTATGTACTGTGATGAAATTGGAAAAAGCATTGGTAAGTTTTTGAACATTGGTATGAAGCATTCTATAATAAATAATTGTTTCCCTAACTCTGATTTGCATCAAATCATGAAAAATATAAAAAATGATAATTCTTTGACTAAAAATACAAGTTTAATAATTATGATTGGAAATAGGGGAAATGTAAAGAAGTCCGACCTAATTAATTATGTGGATGAATTATTTTCTCTACAACTAGGCGAAATTGTATTCTATACATTTCCTTTTAGTCAGAAGTTGCCACAAATAGAAAATAATATTAGATATAAGCTTAACATGACATTGCATACTATTTCATGCAATAACCCTGTAATACATGTGATTGATACTAACAGTATAGTTAGTAATATATTTTATTTGACCAATGGTAATTATTACCTACCACACTTTTACACAAGACAATTAGCTGATTCGCTAAGTTATTATTTAAGTATAACAGCCAATAATTTGGCTATAAAAAATGCTTCTTTTGAGCATAGCAATATAGTAAAGTCCTTGGAATTTTATCCAAGTTCTTTAAATTAGATTATAAGACAAAAGAGGAAATCTCTTGCCAATTAATTCAATTAAATAGAAGTAATAATAATTCTGAGAAAATATCTAATAGTATGAATCACAAAAAACACAATAAAATAAATAATTGTAAACAAAATGCAAAATGTTATACCAACTTGGTGCATCAAAATATTCAAGGATTAAATAGTAAATTATTTGAATTAGAATTGTATTTAAACTCTTTTAATATTGATATAATATGTATTACAGAGCACTGGCTTAGAGACCATGAGCTCATGTTTAACTTCCCCAATCACCAGGTTGGTAGCTCATTTTGTAGAACACATGTTATCCGAGGAGGCTCTTTGATATTAGTCAATAAGACATTAAAATTTAAAAATAGACAAGATATTACATCCTTGTCAGTTGAAAGCCAAATTGAGGTAGCATGTGTAGAGTTGGAGCGGAGTCTTATAGTAAGCGTATATACACCCCCTTCGGCCTCATATGAGATATTTGAGAAGGTCATGGACCACATTTTACTGAAGATAAGCAATACAAGTAAAAGTATTACTATATGCGGTGATTTCAACATTAACCTATTAGAAGTTAATGCATTAAGTACTAGGTTATGTAGTTTATTCAGCTCTTACAACTTGTTTCCATTGTTTTCCCAACCAACAAGAATAACTGAAACATCAGCAAAATGTATAGACAATATATTCACTGGCCCAAATGAAAATATAATTGAGAAAAAAATAATCAGTAACTTAAAATCAGACCACCTAGGGCAATTTGTAAAATTTGAAATAAAAGATAGACCAAAATATGTCAAAAAGATAATAAATTATGTACCGGTCACTACCAACCGATTTGAGAGGTTTAAATCAACCTGGGATTTAAAGCTTCCTTTTGATTACAGTAACAGTAATCCCAGTCAACTCTATAGTACATTTTTTAATAATTTCAATAATATTTTTAGTTCAATATTCACCACCAAGTCAATGGTAGTGTCCGACAAGCCTGGCTTTAGCGAATGGGCAACTGTGGGTATACATAAAAGCCGTCAAAAATTATATGAATTGTATAATGAAAAACAGTTTAACTTCTGTAAAGAGTTCAGAGATAAAGTTAAGTCATATTCTAAAATTTTCAAAACTGTTTGTCAAATAGCTAAATCAAATTATATTAGTTCAAAAATTAAAAATAGTAGTAACATTGTCAAAACTACCTGGAAAATAATTAATGATGAAACCGGTAGAACTCTAAACTCTAATACAGAATTTAAACTTAAAATAAATGATATTGTTATTCAAAATGATCTTGATGTAGCAAAAGCGTTTGAAGGCTTTTTTACTGACATCCCTGTGTCTACTACTAGAACATTAAACTCATCATATAGCATTGCAGAGTCATTATTAAAAGAAAATGTACCCATTTGTAAAGTAGACTTTCACTTTAAACATGTAAACACAGAAGACATTTTAAAAGCTTTCAAAACTATAAATGTAAAGAAAACCAAAGATCTCTGGGGTATCTCGGTAAAAATACTTAAATCACTTTTACATACATTTGCATCTGAATTAGCTTACATTTTTAATAAATGCGTTGACTGTGGTGTATTTCCTGATTTAATGAAACACAGCAAAATTGTACCTCTCTTCAAATCTGGTACTACGACGGATCCGACTAACTTTAGGCCAATATCGGTACTGCCTACGTTTAGTAAAATATTTGAGAAACTTATTTTATTACAAATCTCACAGCATTTTGATAATAATAATTTATTACACAATAGGCAATATGGCTTCACCAAATGCAGGTCCACTACTGATGCTGGCGCAGAGTTGCTAACGCATATCTATGATGCGTGGGAAAAGTCGCAAGATGCTTTAGGAATTTTTTGTGATTTATCGAAGGCATTCGATTGTGTAGACCATGAAACATTAATCAGAAAATTACATCATTATGGAATTAGAGACAGCTCTTTGGATCTTTTTGCTTCTTACCTAAGTGAAAGGATTCAAAGAGTTGATGTTAATGGTAAGCGGTCCCCAGGGTCTTTGGTTTCAATGGGTGTACCGCAGGGATCAATTTTGGGCCCGTATCTCTTTTTAATATACATAAATGATTTACCCCATCTTGTAAAGAATGATCACGAAATAGTGTTATTTGCTGATGACACCTCTCTTTTGTTTAAAATGAATCGACGTACCAATAACTATGACAAGGTGAATAACGCTATTTCGAAAGTAGTTCATTGGTTTAACTCTAATAACTTGTTACTTAATGAAAATAAAACCAAATGTATAAGATTTACATTACCAAATGTTAAACAAGTTAAGGCAGATATTAAAATAAAGGATAAAAACTTAGAGTTAGTAAAAAGTACTGTATTTTTAGGCATAACACTAGATAGTAAGCTTCAATGGGACGCTCACATAGATAAGTTATCGAAAAAGCTCAGTTCTGCGGCTTTTGCTGTTAAAAAAATCCGTTATTTAACTAATGTAACTACATCTAGACTGGTCTACTTCAGTTATTTTCACAGTGTTATGTCGTATGGCATTTTACTCTGGGGGAGTGCTGGAGATGTACGACTGAATAATATATTTGTGCTTCAGAAAAGAGCTGTTCGATCTATCTATAAAATGAGCCCAAGAGAATCCTTGCGTGAAACATTCAAGGACATAAATATATTGACAATTCCCTGTCAATATATTTATACAGTCTTAATGTATACCCACAAAAACATCAATAGTTTTCCTAAGAAAAGTAATAGACATAATTTTAATACTAGAAATAAGGAAAAACTAGCTTTACATATTACTAGGCTACATAAGGTTAATATATCTTTTAAGGGGCAATGTATACGCTTCTATAACAAGATTCCCAAAGAATTGCAAGAATTATCTATCACTAAATTTAAAAACTTGGTAAAAAAACATCTTATTTCAAAATCATATTATAAAATATCAGAGTATTTAGAAGATAAAACTGCATGGGATGGAATCCGCTCCAATATCTTAAAGAAAAGAACAAACTAACAAATAATTGTACTAAATTCAGATATGAGCTGATTGTTCTTTATGTTTCTCAATTCAGTGCTTAAAAAAACGAAACATATTTTTATGTCAACCTTGTTTCCATTGTTTATTTTATTTAATAATGTGTTGTATTTATTGACTTGTCCAAGTGATCTTTAGGATTTTATGGAAATAAATGACATAAATCTTTAAATCTCTTTAAATAAATAAATAAAATAATGCTGCATTCCAAAGATAAGCTCAGACATTTCGCAAACAATCCATCTCGAAATTGACGATTGTTAATCAGGATATTTACTGCATGTTTGCCATCGCTAATTACTGATTCGATTGAGTGATATTGGATTGGTAGGACAGATGTTATGAGGCAAATTGATTGCATTATTAAAATCATGAGTCTATCGTGTGATTCGAAATCAGTCGTCATGATTTTATAATTCAGTTTTGAGTCAGTGTTGGATTTTGTAGCAATAAATAGTTATAGAATATTGTAAAAGTTGTTTAATTTTCAGTCCTTTTAATATCTCGATTCTAAACACAACCCCTCGATGTTAACCATCATTACTCAATATTTTAGACCTATCCACAATACTTATTTATAAAAGAACATATTTTCCTCGAGATTTACGGTTACTTACTCCTGAAATATCTCCCAAAAATACACCAAAATTTGCAAATTTCCTAAAAGCTTTCGGCGATATTTTTAAGCTACAATAGAAAATGAATTTTCGCAATATGACCTTCTGGGCACAGCTGGTAGAAAATAGGTCGTGCCATACGTGCCGCAAAATGCCAAGTAAACGAATCGAATCACCAAGTTGTTTGCCAAATGTATTAGCCGCGAGACTAACTCAATTTTATGGGTGAAACGAGTTGCGTAAGAAGTAAGAATAGGGAGGTCTGGTGACAACTCTGAATTGCCTTTCAAAATAACTTGAAAGGGTAAATAAGAAATTGATGCTATTCAAGGTAAAATCATTAATTCATCAGATTGTACAAACGGATTTCCATGTAAGTAGTTAAATTTTTAGTCATTAATATATTATGTAACTCTTTATTTATATTTAGTCTTCTATTAAAAAGCAATCCCACTTTTTTGTTATTTTATAACTAAAGACTGAGCCGGGGCGATTTAAGAGTTCTTGTTTTTAAATTATTCGTGGTTTCAGAACAGAAAATCTTTCGTTCTACAAAGAATCTCACATTTAAAACCACTAGAAACAAGAAATACTGAGCATTTATTTCCATGACAAGAAAACATCGTTTCTTGCAACTGGAGAGAATAGCTCCTTTAAAGCTGCAATTTTGAGAAATATTTAACAAAAATTGTGCTTCTGTCTGTAGAATTTATTTAATAAAAATGTTCTTTAATGAAAAGCGCAAAAAGTACTTACTTTATAAATAGGTTACATCGTTAACGTTAGAAAAACCCTTAATAAACTATCCTCAAAAACATTTGTCCCTTTTAAGGAACAGTTGTCTTTACTTCGCAAAGGACACTCGAAAAGGTTTTGTCCTTATCCTCGTAAATTGCAAAAGAACTCGACACCAAAGATTATCGGCACGCACAGACCTGGATGGTTTCTAAAACATTAGGTAGGTATTTACTTTTATGATTAAAATTAAAATATGTATTTATTAAAGAATAGTCAGATTAGTTATTGTATGATGGACTCTGCGCTCTATCATAGACAAATATACATCTTTATTATAAAGCGCAATTCGCCAAATGAAAAGAGAGAATTATTTAAAATGTAAACTGATTACCAATTAATACAGGTTGCTTCATTTACGAATGAAGCAAGGTTCTGTTGAGTCTTATATATTTTAACGGGTTTTTATGAAACCGAAAGTTGAGAGTACTTACTCTATTATTTTGGTTTTCAAAAAAGTTTCCTGAACATTCATTAATTTAAGAACGGTGATATAATTCAAGTTAAAAGAAAGCTACCTCATTTTAAATAACAGTAACAAACTCAGAATAACCTAGTAAAAGTGAATTTCGTTTGAAGTGTCCAGCGCAAATCACTTGAGTGAAGAACCCTTTCTTTCATGTTATAGGCTTTTCACATCGAACGCAGCTGCTCAATGAGATTTGTGGCTTTTAAGGAACATGCGGAAAAGTGTGCAGAGAATTCTAATGTGTTAACTAAGTATTGGAGTATTTTAGCGACTCAATGACTTATTACGTTAGTCTTAGCCTCCTCTTTATATTTTTGTAGAGATTAAGTAACTATGTCATAACTACATAATTATAAAACAAGTCGCTGTCGCTGTTTGTATGTTTCAATCAAAACTACACAACCGAGTTCATGTTTTATTTATAGAGTTTTTTTTAGTAGAGTGATTTAAGAGGTTGGTTTATAAGTATAATAAGGTATCCAAAGTAAATCAAGGATGAGTCGCTAATTTGTATACTCGTATAAATGCCAATTCTCCTAGATTATGGAAACATAATCACTATCCAAAATTAGTTTTATTGGTAGGCGTCTAACATTGCGTCTTCGAATCCCCGATTAATCGATTCTCTCTTACTACTGACGTACATATCCATAAGTTTGCAAGAAGTATTAATAAAAACGTCACAAACTTTGGCCAATAAATCACAAATCTGGATGACTTAGCGCAAATAAATCCATCCATAGGGTTGCCACGTGAGGATGAATGTAACGATTTTCGCAACTTTTCTGCCTGTTTTCTGCTCACTCATCTTCATTCAGTTGACATCCTTCAGTAAGGAGTATTCTTAAGCACACTGGTTTTAATAATTATTATTATTTAGAACAATGCTTCGTACCTGTGATAGAAACTGTTCAAAAAATTACGAAACAGAATTAATGTAATAATTGTGTTTAAATCTATATCTAAATCTATGTATATATTATCTATTTTTTTTTTATCGATTTCTGTAAAGTTGTACACATGCTCATGGGAGCTAAGTGGTTCTAACTCAAAGAAAACTATGAAGTTGGTTCTTTCAATCATAATCGGTTTAAGTTCATATCATAAGAGGTTAAACTAGATCTTAGAAGGTTCTTAAAAGATGATACGAGCCTACCTAACACGCTTGATGAAGAGATTTCATGATCGGGAGCTCTGTGGAACAAGCCCACGGATAGCTTTCTGCACAAATAAGCAATATCCCTTCCCAAACACTCGCGGACCAATAACCGGCACGTGTCGCGGAATATCTCAATTTGATCGCCACTTATTGCCCTTGCAACTATCACCCTACTTTATACCTAAAACATATAACATAAGGTGTAAAATCAATCGAGGTTGGTATTTTTTGTAGAAATACTCAGATTTTTGGATTATCGGCCTTTGAAAACAATACTGTTGGGTGTTGAAGTGTACTAGATAAGTTAATATTCTGTGAAAATGACAAGTGCAAGGTAAATATGCGTTTGCGTTCTATTTAATAATGCTTGATTTGTGAAATGAAAAAATCTTGACTACCATTCAGGTTGTAGGTCGCACTCTAGACATTTCGTTTAGAAAAGTTTTATAATTTAGAAAAACCGATTAGTTATTTAGAAATTGACATTATATTTTTTGGTCATTAAAAAAATGAAACCTAAATTAATTGAAATAATAAATTTAATTGACACTGTATTGAAATTATCTACGTGTATTTTGTGTATTTAATATTTAGTGCGCACTAAGCTTCATTATCCAATAACCAAATCATTCTATCATCGTATTGACCATATTGTGTTTGCTTAAATGCGATATCTGTCAAGAACTTCTTGTCCCAAAACCCCATTTACCAAACATAATAATAATTTATGTGAATGTGGAAACAAGCATTTGGCATCTGCAATTAATGGCAATGTGTGGTTCACGCCATTATTAGCCGGCATCGAACATGTCTATTGCATATCAACAGAAAGGATTGGTGCGACTGAAGGCGAGTTTTGAGAGAGATAAATGAAAATGAGTATTAGGAATTTATATCATTTTATAATGATATAAATTCCTAATACTCACTGCTGGTAGTAAACTTGCTTTATAAATATTATTGCTTTTTCGGTTAAAGGTGATTTGCGTGGTCATCTTTTTAATAAAACTAAGTCTATAAATAATGTATTGGAGAATCTAGTTTGCTGTAATCCTTATATTATTCTAAAAGAACATTTAATCATCGAAAAAAAATCAAATCAAAAAATAAAAAATCAAATTCTTCCTTCATCATTAACATCATTACCCCTATTTACATTCACACTGCTGGGACACAGAGATTAATATTTAAAATTAAAAACTCTTCCTTAACCTCAATTAATTTATTTCGTACAATATTAATAATAATTCATTTTTTTTGTGAAAAATTCGCTAGAATAAAAAAAGAAAAGTTAAATCCTCGATTGCCTTCTAGAATTGATATATCAATCCGCTTATCGCTGTCAGTGCAACCACTTTCATCTCGTCAAACACAATGCAACCCTTATCGGTGTACCAACAGACAGGTGGTGCGAATCAGCAAATTAATATGTAGTAATTGATGACAATTACTGCACGAAGGGTTGTTATTATTAGTCCTATTCAGTCGAATAAAGCCATTAAGACAATTCATTCATTATTTGTGGTTTAATCGTACCATAAATATTACAGCATGAATAACTATGATTTTTTACCACTTCTAATAAGTATATTATAAGTATTTGTAAGTATTTCAAGAATATCTGAGTTTGATTAAGTAGGTGTTAATTTTTTCCAAGTGACAAACTTCTATTGTTTTTCGCCGATAGTGTATGTGACGTATTTCGCCGATAGTGTATGTGACCATTTAATTATTTTCGTTGATTAAACTTTTAATTTAACAAAATATACATACAATAGACACAAATCGTTTATATTATATTCCATTACGACCATTAAATACAGAAGGTATAAGATCCACATAAATAAGTTATTGTCCTCGCCCGGCTTCACCTGCAAAAGCTATAACTCATCTGAGAGAGGAAATTAAAACGACTTTCATTGCTTTACGGTTGATACGTATTGCACTTCTGTATGTACCAAATCACACATATTTACATTTAAATAAAAAATCTATTCATTAACCAAATGAGATGTATTCAATTCGTTGAATTGAATCAGGGTTCCTATCACCTGTGAGTGCCCTAGGACGCCAAGGACCTAACATTGATCATTTTAGGATAACTATCATTAATAATATGGGTTTAATAACGTCCCACTACTGAACAGTGTGCACCCACAATTGAACTTATTGAAGGACTTGAAGGATGATAATCATCATGCCCAAAAGCGGTTTGGTGATTGCAGTAAGTTTGTACAGTGCTGATAACCAGGCTGATGTCCATCTTTTGGTATATTATTAAGTAGGTTATACGACTTTGTGCATAGTCATATAATATTAAAAACACCCACGAATATAGTGGTACTATTTTGGGGTTACCACCACTGTCACACTGCTGTTAACATTTCATATTGCAAGATGCGTAAAAGTTTCATCAAATATGGTTCATCCTCAAATACGACAGATATTAAATCTTCTAATGTCGTTGTTATATTGTCATTTAGATTTCTCGTTTTCATACCATATAGCCCGGTCAATTTAAACATTCGGTGTTACATAAAGTCCCAACAAGCTGAATTTCTGTGAAATTGTTCAAAACATAATTATAATCAATGTCTAGAAGTTCCCCATCATTCCCCATTATGGAAAAAAAGTTATTCAAGGTCAAAGGTAAAAAAAATGAGATTTTCGCGATTTTCAGCAAAACGGTAAGTTTTATCATAAAAGTACCTGAGAACAAATTGTAGATCATAAAATTATCTATAAAAATGTATCAATACTTTTTTCTTACAAGCCACCGTGGGGTTTGAACCCTCGACCTTTGGAATGAAAGTGGAGTGTGCTCTATTATGGCCTTTTTTCTACAATATTAATAATTTTAATAGAAGCTCTTTACATCATGAAATTATGCGGAAACGAAAATCATCACCTCATCCAGCCAACCATAGAATTGAATCACGACAGAAAGGTCCAGTTATAAATAATCCTTGGTCAGTTGCGGTACATTTGTCCTCACGCTCGATTTCACGCAAATGAGGCGGCAAACGTTTCTATCCCGTTCTATATCTGTGGATTTATTGAACTAATGTTGACTTTTGTCGATGAAGCGATGCTTTCCGATTTTCGTTTAGTGAGTAGTAGTGAGTTGCATTATTATCTTATTTTGTATACAAAATGAACGAATGTCGTTTGAAACTTAACACAACTTTATATTTATACAAACGAATATTCTTTATACGTTGGATTTGGTTGTATTGGTGGTTTTTTTGTGGTTTTCCCGTTTATTCTATGAATATTCGTGTAAATAAATTCATTTCCACGAGAGATTTCACATTTAAATACAAGCTCCGTTCGAAAAGTTATTGAACCCGTATATAAATACAGAAAAATATAATTAATAAAAGACAAATTTAATATTATTACTATTTCGGAAAGACACCTACCCCAATTAATCTCAACATAAATACATTTTGTAGGCCATGTTATAGTGCATACAAAGCAGCAAAACTATGTAGGGTAGAAGAAGAGGAGAACTATAGCTACTATCTCTTAGTATGATAAAGTGTTTGTTGAAAAGTTCCACTAAATGCGTTTTTAAGGTTTACGTAAAATTATAATTGATTCGAAAAAAGGAATAAAGTTCTTAAAGTCTTCTTGCGAGTCTTCATTTAAGAACTTTATTCGAGAACTCGTAGGTCAGAAAACTCAGCGTTGGACGTCCACCAACAAAACATTCCAACAGATCATTAAGTAAAAGCTGCTGGTTTATTTGGTAAAAGCTACTGGTTTATTTGGTAAAAGCTACTGGTTTATTTGGTAAAAGCTACTGGTTTATTTGGTAAAAGCTACTGGTTTATTTGGTAAAAGCTATTGGATTTGGTAAAAGCTACTGGTTTATTTGGTAAAAGCTACTGGTTTATTTGGTAAAAGCTACTGGTTTATTTGGTAAAAGCTACTGGTTTACTATAGATGCAAAACGCTTTCGAGGCTACAAATAACGCCACACAGTGGGATGTCAGTGCAGATGACAGTACCCCCTCTAAGAAATAGAATAAGAGTATATCAACGATTTATGAAGTGTTTAGAGCACGTACCTCGGCACGCAGATGGAGTGGTAGATCCCGTGGTTCCTGAGCACGTGCACGAACTCCGGCAGCGTGCGACACGCGCCCATGATGCTGAACGCAGCCAGACCGCAGTTCCACAGCTGAAGCGTCCGCCTCACCTGAAACTGACAATTCACACAGTAACATCATGTGAAACGGATACCAGATAATGTATAATATTATACATAGACACTTTAATGGTATGCATGCTGACCCGCCGATAGCTGCACTTGCTTTTTAAGCTTAATTACTTTGAACATTGACTTAGATTTATTAGTCTAGATACAACCTAGAAACAAATAGTAGCAGATTGTACAAATATTTTACGAGCGAGAATCGAGCCTGCGTCCTTCTATACTGATGACCTGGCCCTGTAAGTAGTAGGAAGGATTAGTTTATGATTAAAAGTTTACATCTTTACATATTTGCAACCATATTATTTCTATAAAGGTATATTTAAAAGAAAGATTTAATTAAAAAAGCGAGCAAATTAAAACACTTATGAGAAAGTTTTCCGTTTATTCTACTCTCGGTTAGCAAAACATGTAGCTCTGACAGTTGACATATATCGCAGCATTAACCCCAGATAGGCCTATCCTCGTGTCGCACTGTAGGACGTCTATGAAGATAAAACAGTGTCGTTCTCGAAATGGGAATTAATTTCCCACTGCTGGGGTTCTTGATGGGTTGACTAAGATAATTTAATCAGACGTGGTTACAATTTGTTTAGTTGACAAGATTTAAATAAAATGTTGATAATGTGACTTTGTGTATACTAAAATATTATAGCAAATAAATTTCATACTTACTTATATTAAGCTTTTTGTTTCCCACTGCCAGCAGTGGGGATTAGCCCAGGCTAAATCCACTGGCTGGCCCCTTCTCTATCCTGAGTCTATTGAACCCTGAAAATTAAAATTATAGTAAACCATAATAGTTTTGTTATAATAATAATTGTCACTGTTGTAAATGGATCCATTTTATGTAGGTCTAGGACGAATTGGTATATTATAATTACCAAGTTAACAAGGTGGCTTGGTGATCTTTGTAAGATGGTTCCCAGCACAGCACTATTGTCATCTGATTTATAAATCACTTAGACGGTGTACCCGCAGGGGACGTCCTACGGGTGAAATGATGATAATGCAAGAATTAATTGTACGCATATACAAAATTAAACATAAACAAAAGAAGTGATATTTTAATATTATTAGTTGAAGTTAATTAAAGTATTTTTGAGATTAACGTGGGTTACATTTTTTTTAATCTGAATTGTATGTATAGGCCTAAACCAATGCATCTAAAACCAGTCGTTCCGTAAATAAGGCGGTGTGGGGTCAATGATCTCATTATGATAATGGCGTCGATTCCGCCAAATATCAAGATTAGCACATTTACACAATTTTTGTCGACCGCCACCTAGATAATAATGTAATAGTTGGTATATACGAATATTATTCTCTGTTTGTGTTTAAATAAAAAGAATACTACAAGATCAATGAATTTTGGAGTTAACGGCATAAGCCTACACAAGTGAGTCAATTACTATAAAATTAAAAAATGTATAAACAAAGGAAAAAATTGCAACATCCATCGAGTATGCTCTTTCCATTTACTTCTCTATTCTGTTTAGAACCTTCCAATAAAGTTCATTTCTCTCTAACCGCAAATAGAAATGAAATAACCACCTAAATTCCACTGTACATGCGGTCACGTAAGAACAACCAATGCTACACAAATGTGTATCGATTTCCATAGTACGAGGTTCGAATCTCGATCAGATTTAATGTTTGTCGTATGTTGCGGTTTTTCTTTTTACTTTCCTCACCGTTGTGAATACAAATCAGAAATGTAGGTACATGAAATATTGTGAAAGATAAAAGCAAAAAGAAACAAATATTTCGATAAATGTTTGCTATTGTCACTTTCAACCTGTGCTTTGTTCATTCATTTTTATAATTTCATTGTTATAATTATGAAATAATAAAAGTGTTATTAAGTTATTTTACGAGTTAGAGAAACTTCTAAAACTTAAAACACCGCAATAATAGCACAAAACCAAATTCGGGACCAAAATCTGTTGATATTAAAACCTTGCTCGCAATCCGCTGAACAAACTCTCAGCGGATTGCGAGCGGATGAGACCAAATATTAAAGTTGGCCAAAGAAATATTGCGGCTGAGTTCAGGATTACGAGTGTCAACAGATTATGTGGGAATGAAAATGGAACACTTTTGCGACAGCGACTTGTAAAAATCACAAACATTATTTTAAGTCAATTCTTTATAATAAAAAACAAGTCGCAACCTCGCCTCGGAGTGACAAAATATGGGTTATGAGTGATAAAGATTTAAATAATAAAGATAATTTTCATAATATTCGACATTTATGACCATACTCACTAACACTTCTTTCCTTAAATTGTTTGCATTGTAAACATTTACATTATACATTCGTTATGATAATTTTAATCATAAAATCTAACTGTTCATGTTTATTATCTTACTGAATCAGAACTAGTTTTTGTAACCGATCTTACCTTAACGTATAGTGAATTACGAATATTAATCCTTTACAAGAGTTCAAAGTGTTTAGACGTTAACTAAAACAGATTTCTACAAAATTGAAAATTTAGTTTTTTTTAAACATGATTGTTTTACCATTTTTGTTACTGTTTCATAATAGTGCGGCAATTTTCTACGATTCATTCCACGGAACTCCAATAAATAATGAAGAGTTGAAGAAACATGACAAATCTAATACGACTTTGTAAGCATTTTCAATAATATCAGATTTATTTGTGCCAATAATGTAAATACAATACACACAGCATAATTTTATTATCAAAATTTTATATTTAATGCCTAACGTAAAATTAACCTTAGGTAAGTATTGGTTTATATTTCTAGATAAAAACTAGAGATTTCCCCAAAAACCTATCGATTTTCCATCATGTTAAATTGCAGTTAAACCTGGATCTATTTGCTTTAAAAACAATGAATATGTAATTAAATGTTAGTGACCTACCACCTACCTTGATAGCACGCTGGCTGGTCTAAGCTTCTATCTCAGCATAGGTCGTCACATCCAGCTTCCGGCTAGCACTAGGTCTACAGGTCACTGGTTAGGTCCAGAGGTCTTCCAAAGTGGTGTATCACGTAGAAAACGACGAAGTTCGAAGGCCTGTAAAGAAATAAATTACATTTTTTTTTATTAAATATGACGAGTGATACCGTGAAGCGCGCTAATGAGGCGAAATGCAATCTAGTTTTTAACCGACTTTTTTCGTTTCAAATCAAAAAAGGCATCTAAAACACAATATCACCAGAGGAAACAGTAGTAACTATCATGACTTACCCTACCCACAAGATTGTGTGTTCTTTGTGTTGCTAAAACACAGAAACAAAACAAGTGAATAAAAGGTCAGTCACCATTAAAGTTAATCAACAAATCCGATAGATTCGGAACAAACACACTTATATAATGTCAAAAATCAATATTATTATTTCTGATATTATAGTTTAGATTAATTTGGTTATTCTAGTTGGTGCACAAGTGAGATAGCCCCATGCGACCCGAACGAAGGCAGAAGAGTCGATGGATCGTGCAACAACCTCGACAATCCCACGAAAGGCACAGGACACACGCCCTTTGTCAGAGTCCTTCCAGCGGTCTTTGATAAAGGTAAGCAGCATCTGAGCTGTGGTAGCACACTCGAGTTTCGAAGGTCGTGGGGTCAAACCCCGCCGCAATCTCTGGATTTGTCTTCTTGAACAAATTGTGCTGTTCGGATTAGGTTTCTTATTTTTAACACTCTAACGGTGAAGGCAAACATTAAATATATTTTATTAACTTAAGACCTAATTTCACCACTCTCTGTTTGTTAGTTTAACATTCCATTAAGACCTAATTTCACCACTCTGTTTGTTAGTTTAACATCACGTCATGTTTAATCACTGTCAGTTTACGTATATTTAGGGACTGTTAATTACTTAATGGGATGTTAAACTAACAAACAGAGCTTGGTGAAATTAGGTCTAAGTATATTATCAATCCACCAATATACATAAACTGTGCGTCATCAAACATAACGGGGTGTTAAACTAACAAACAGAGAGTGGGTAAATTAGGCCTTAAGGCGAGGTGAGCAGCTAAAATCGCGGCAGAAACGACTGCGAGAGTTGACAACGGCGACCGTGGCGCTAGCGTATCGAAAATATTACGCGCAGCGCTAACCAGAATTAGTTGTGTAGCATACAATAGACAATAGTGAGCAAGAGAGTGGTGAAATTAGACCAGTTCGTACTAAACATTATTTGTTTTCAGATTTCGAGCCCCGTAAAGCAGCGTCAGGCAGCGCGCTCCCCCTCGCGCGCCACCTGCGCACGCGCCTCCTCGCCGCGGGCCACGTGCCCAGCGCGCGCTTCACGCAGCTCGCTATACACTACCTGGTCTTCATGTCCGGCGATATTGTCTCTCAACATGATACCAGTAAGATTATGTCTTAAGTTTTCACACGACGCTTTGCACGCGATTTTAGTAACTTTACGTCCCCGCGGTTAAAAATAAGTAGCCTTTGTATTGTTATGATATAAAAAAGTTTTTTTTACATTAATTAATACGATTAAACTGGATAAGTACAATGAAAATATTGATTGATGATGTGTTTATTTATTGTGGTAATCATCTTGATTAAGCAAACATAAGAATAATTCATAATACTGTAACCAATAATAATCACAATGTAAAAACTGGTATTGTTATGAGTTTGAAATTTTGTATGACTAAATTTGTTATTAATTTTAATTTAACAGAAACCTTGATTTCAAATCGTGTTTATTTGCCGAAAGAACAATGGCAGATATTCATACATAAAATTAGTTGATAATAAAAGGTAGCGTCTATAGATCTAAAATATCTTAAAATGTTAAGCGTGAGTCTTAGAATGACTTTGTCTAAGAATTTTGTGATAAGAAGGCTTCAGAAAAAATATATTTACATTTGAACTTTTTTAGGTTATGTCTTACGACACTCTGAGAAAGTTCGAATGTGTGATTGTTTTTGTTACTAGTAAATTATTTCTTATATAAGAAGTCCCTGAATTAGGTATTTTTAGATTAATGCTTCTTTATTGCATATTTATATAATTATTTTAGGTACCTACCTCTACCTATAAAACGAAAAACATCTTAAGACCCTTTACTAAAGAAGAAGAAATTAGTTGGCATTTCATTAAAAAGACAAGAAAAGTCACACTGACACCGCGTTCCAGAGCGCGAACTACTAAATAATAAAAGAAGAAGAAGAAGACTAACCTCAAACGTCACAGTCACTGTAATGTCATGTCAACGTCATGCGAGCTTGTATTTAACAGGACACTACCTCACTCACTCGCAGAACGAGACGCATGACACGAATTGTTCGAGCGGGACAACGTGAGGCGTTCTCTCTAGTCAGACTGTGACAAAATAGTAGTGAGACATTATTGAGCGAATGAGCGGTACAAATGAGGTACCTCATCTATGTTATAGTCATTTGATATTCTTAATTATTAATGTTTTTTTCGGTGGCCTTAAATAAAATATTTGTTTATGGGAAAAATCGTCAACAAACAAATAAAACTATTTTGCATATCAGATATTTCTAGACGCAAAAGCGTTATGCCAACTAATAATCTGCCATTGTTCTTTTAACGTTAATAATAACAAGGTTAATGTTCGTATAAAGTACCTACTGATATTAATCTATACTCATTAAAAACGAAGTTTTTAGTAAATCGAGGAAATGATTAATTACTGAACTATTTCAACTTTAATATTTGTTGGTACCTGTAATTAATTTGTATGAGTATGTAATTTTTGTTAAAGACTTAGAAATTCTTTTAATTTATTTTTATTAAACTTTTACCAGCACACACTGTCTAATGAGTGCTGTAAATAAAATACGTAGCCACAGTGTATCTCGTACGAAGGTACCAACGCTTTAGAAAACATATAGAAGAAAGCCAACTACTTACATTTGTTGGGAAGGCCTTCTCCGCTGATATTCTATAGCACTTCACGCATTTCACAATATCCAATGTCCACGTGTGATCAGTGTTTATAGTTCATGTACAATTAATATGCTGAATTATATGCGATTCGATTAGATAAATTTATTTAACGATTTCTCGCGTCTGTCTTCGCACTAGACTCGTAACTTGCCGTTTTATTTAATTGGTCGTCGTGGGGGTAGTCTGTTAATTCTGTTATGATGAGCATACGATGTTTTTATTTGAATCAGTGTCCAAACTGACATTTTATAACAGCTTCTTGATATTTCTAGTAAACTACATAGCGTGGAAGCCGTACTGCTGTTCAGAAAAAGGCAAAACTGACTACGATTGCGTCCCCAACAAGATACCGGATAACGACCCTGTACATCGCTTCTCCGGTATCCGATGTCTCAACATGACCAGACCTCAGACTTTCCAATCTATTGGGTGCATCGCGAAAGGATCGACGCCTGAAAGCGTAAGATTTTCTTGTTACTCAGAACCAAATATTAAATTTATTTATTAATTTCGTACATATTGGTAGTAAAGTGTTTTACAAAGATCAGCTATAGGTATATTTTTACTACATTATATATGTATAGTAGAAAACGAATTGATAATACATATTAAATTCCATATGAACTGAAAACATAACCTCGACGACCTCTGTGGCGCAGCGGGCGAAGGTCCGCCTGCGACGCAAGAGGTTGCGGGTTCGGTTCCCGCCTCGGAACAACAATTTGTATGATCTGCAAATATTTGTTCCGGGTGTGCCACAAATTACTCAAACCACTTCAAACATTTAAACATAAAATATATTTCAGATTGTGTCATCGACACCGCTGTTGGACTTATCTACCATTTACGGAAACTCAGCTAAAGTGATCAATGAAAAGTCAAGGACCTTCAAAGGTGGTCTCCTAAAGTACGAAGTGGAACATGGTATAATTTGGCCGCCCAGCGTCAAGACGAACGTCAGCCTCTGCTACTTGAATGATAAACCTACTGAGACAAGGTGTCACGATACTCGTAAGTTTTTGATATTATTATTTCCGCCCTCTCCCGTTTGCCCAAGAGTGGTACACTCGTAAAGGGTAATCGTATTTTATTTAAATATTGATCATCAAATTTTAAATTCCCCAAAATGTATGTTGTGCCTTATGTACTTGACAATTTGTTTAGGTATGAGTTTGGTTGCATAAAAAACTCTCATGAGATGCGAATTTATTTTACAAGTTTTTCCTTAAACCATTGTGCTCATAGCTAACTATTCTAAGTCAGAATCTTTGGTATAATTTCAGCTGAGGACGGCACAAACACACTGGCCGGCATCAACATGCTGTCCATCTGGTTCTGGAGACTCCACAACTTCATCGCTACAGAGCTGGCCAAGGTCAACCCTTGCTGGGATGACCAGAAACTCTTTGACACCGCCAGAGATATTAACATTGCAATAGCTCTACAGATTTACTATTACGAAATGATGCCACTCCTTCTAGGTAAGCTATAAAATGAGTACTATCCCGAATAGATTTTAAGATTTAAGATTTTTAAGATTTATGTCATTTATTTCCATAAAATCCTAAAGATCACTTGGACAAGTCAATAAATACAATTCATTCATATAACAATTCATATAAGAAAATTATAGGTACAAATTAATAAACATATTCTGAAAAAATAGGATGGACTTACCCACAATTCGAGCAAGCATAAACATCCAAAGCTAAATCCTATTTTGGACCAAATCTTGTGTTAATATTAGTTGTAATTATTTATGAGTTGTTTTTGTACAGAACCGGACGTTGTCCAAAATTATAATTACTAATTACTACGTTACAAAAACTTTTTCATATCTAATACGGAATTACCAGAAATACTTAACATTAAAAACTCAACTAACCGAGAGATTAAGCGCTTGATTTGCATGATAATAACAATGAATACTTTTTTACAGGAAAGGAGAATTTAGAAAGAGATGGCGTTATATCTCCATCACCGTCGTTCAGGGATGTTTACAATCCTAAAGTAATGCCGCAAATGTCTCTGGAATATCCTTATGCACTGCGATGGCTACACACAATGCAAGAAGGTGCATTGAAGTGAGTATACGCACTGTGAATTATAAATATGAAATAGGTATACGCACTGTGCATTAAGGCCTTACGTTGCCATGAATGCTATAATCTTTAAACCACGGATTTGATGAGGTATAGTAAAATTATTATTTTTCCTATCATAACAGCAAGCTTTTCGTGATTATTTCAGAATGTACGACACAAACGGAGCCTACCTCAAACAGATTCCAGTGGTGAACCTGACTCTTCGGACGGGTTACTTCGGAGTGGATGATAACATGGTGTACATGACCCAGGGAGCCTTCAGACAAGGGGCTGCCCATGCCGACTATGTGGTTGATCCAGATGTAAGTCTTTTAGGATTTTTGAGAATAAATGACTCCATAATTAGCCCCAATCTGGATGCGTGTAGATACTGCGTTGAAATTATGATATATATTACATCCGCAGAAATGTTTATTTATTCTTGCTAAAACAAACCTGAGCAATAATCTTACAGTATGTTTTGGATCCTATCTGTACCAAAAATTGAAGATAATTGTACAAAATAATAATTGTAATGTACTGTAATATAATACTACAAAATGACGCAAAAATTTTGGGAATAAATTTTTATTATTCACACATTGTTTATTATTCACTATAACCCTTTATAGTGAATAATAAACTTTATTTTATTTTAAACTTTATTTTATTGGTTTTAAATTTCAGATCGCTGAACAAGGATTAGGTCCTCATCAAAGAGTGTCAGATTTACCAACAAATGATTTATCTAAAAGCAGATACTTTGGTTTTCAACCGTATATTAAGTACAGGGAATTCTGTTTCGGCCAACGCATCCGATCCTGGGAGGACCTGATCGGTGTTATAGATCCAGAGGTAAGTCAATATTGCTATTAATATTGTAAAACTAGCGCTCAGCTCTGTACCCAAGTTCTAATAAAGTTTTACGAAAGATTGCGATAAGAAGTAACATTATATTATTTCATTAGTTGCAGCCATTTGACTTAAAAAACTAACAAACATTTCGCATTTATAATAAATAAATATTATGTAACCAATTGATGTCATCGATAATTTTGTCGACAATACTGATAGACAGGCAACCTATTTTGTACAGAACAGAACTTGAAAAAATCGGTCCGAAGCAATAATCTTATCTTTTTTACACTGATTTTGATTATACAAATTCCGCAAGACCAAATAATCGTTACTATTTAGAAGACCCATTATAAATTGCTCAGAAATAAGACGCAGTAAGAGCTATTATCATTTTAGTTATTCATGACATTTTTTTCAGAGAGTTGAAACTTTAAAGAACACCTATGAAAGTCTTAACGACATTGACCTTATGGCTGGTATTTGGCTCGAGAGGCACATTCCTGGAGGCAGCGTTCCCACCACCTTCTACTGCCTCGTGGTCGATCAGATGATCAGGAACCTTGTCTCTGATAGGCATTGGTATGAGAGACCTGATCGACCGAAAGCCTTTACTTTTCGTGAGTATTTTTATTTTAGACTAGATTCCGCCCGCAGCTTCGCCCGCGTTGAAATAAAAAGTAGCCTATGTTCTGACTTAGGGTCGAAGATTGTCTGTACCAAATTTCATCAAAATCGGTTGAGAGGTTAGGCGGGAAAGCGTAACAGACAGACAGAGTTACTTTCGCATTTATAATATAAGTAAGGATTACTGTTTAGATAGATGTTGCTGTGTAAATTGTCCAGCAAAATTTTAATAGCCGTACTAATTTTACCAAGAGATCTACATTTAGAAAGATGTTTATTTATTCTGCTAGTAAAGTTCATTACGTAGCCGAAAACTGCAAGCAATAGACACATTACGATAATGTTTAAATATTTTTTAGCTCAGCTCCTTGAAATAAGGAAGAGGACGATCGCTGGAGTGTTGTGCGATGTCGGCGACTCTGTGACTAAGATACAACCCCTGGCCTTCTTGAGGATAGGACCCAAGTAAGTGGTGCTAGTATATTGCTGATTTTACAGCATTGTTTACAGAAAATACGTTTATAATCATCTAAGATAGATGTATAGGTGTAATATATAATATACTAGCTTTCCGCCCTGCGGCTTCGCCCGCGTTTTACACTTTCCCGCAATTTTCTTTGCTATATTATAGTCTATGTTACTCGGAGATAATGTAGCTTTCCAAAGGTGAAAGAATTTTTGAAATCGGTCCAGTAGTTTCGGAGCCTATTCATTACAAAAAAACAAATCTTTCCTCTTTATAATATTAGTAAAGATTAGATTTTTAACGAGCACTTCTATTATTCAGTTAATTAGAAGTAGGTTTATGTTATGTGTTATGGTTAATTATGGTTTATTTATTATTAATGTTGTTTTATTATTTTCAGTAATGACATCGTTGACTGTAGCAGAATCACCAAAATGGACTTTACAACATGGCGCGACCCAACCTGCGGACGTCCCATTTTGAATGACTGGATTAATTATGCCTAAGCAATATTTTGTTATCTCTCTCTTCTTGAGTAATGCTTCCTTTTCTGTGAAGAAACTTAAATTTCTGGAACGTGTGTTTAGATACGCTTTGACAAACCTTCAAAAGACTTTTACATCCATGTTTCTTGTATAAGGTCAGTTTCGGATTCGGAGTGATAATGGTACATTTTTATCGAACGATATAAATTGCTGAATTTAATGAACATTCAATATAGCATTTGGAGTGAATTAAAATTTCAATTATTATTGATGTACTTTGAAAGTTTGCATTTTGATGATGATAGTTTAGCGGTGGTGATTTAGCTATATTTAATGTTTGTAAACATATTCTTAAAAATAATTTTGATTAATTATTAGAATACTCCATTTTATTTTTGATACTATTATAAAGCTAGTTGTTTAAAAATATTGTCATTATTGAACAAAAATGCTATTTATAATTTTATTGAAAAAATATTAAATGAACACTTGTGTTTATTTTATTGATTGTGTTATTTGTTCTCAAACCATTTATTCAGGTTACTACAAGCGTTTGCCCAGTGCTTTACTTTGTAATCGTTATGATTTAGGTATCATGTCAACCTAAATTTACCTACTAAATTGGTCTCCTCAGTAAAACTCATTATAGGTCTTGGAGGATTTGGACAAGTATAATTACCACGATAACAAGGCGTAATTGTAACTGTAAACTATTTTTATCATTACTATTGATAGCTATTTTGTTATTATGCTCCTACAAGCATAATACGTGTAATAGGGTGTACCTACTATTATTCAGTCTTATATATTTTTGTTTAATATTTATTTATCCAAAAACATTTAGCAAGTTTCTGATAGACATTATGAACAATGTTTTTGACATTATGGATTAAATAGCAGTAAAACGTTATAATGTTATAAAAACATATAAAATAAAGTTAATAAATGTTTAGTCACGCGACGAAAAGAACACTTCAACAAATAATTTAACACACCTCAACAACCTGTTCAAATAAATACTCAACAATGCAACGACAATAACTAATTATGTACAATTATTATTGCAATAGGTATCCTATTCATACATTAATATAAAAGCTAGATCATCTACAAATTAATGATATTAGTGAAACTATTATTCTACTGAGTTATTCACGACTAGCAATGTTTTAAAAAATATATAAAATAAAATAAATAAAGTAAATCAGAAATTTAAAAACTATAATGAAGAATTTAATAATATTTTTATCGTTGTTTCATCGAAGTCTAGCAATCTATTATGATTCTTATTCTGGGAATACGCTTTCGGATGAAGACGTAGAACGCCACAACCAAGACAATACTACATTGTAAGTTAATTCTAATATAAGTTATATAAATAAATTTGAGTAATTGCTAATCATTGTAATGATAATATATATGTGATTAAGTTATTGATAAAAAAATATTGATGAAATAAAAAATAATTAAGGATTATGTGGAGTCAAATCAAAATATTTTTTTATTTACTTGAAATCATATTGAAATTTCAGTTTTATATTTCACTTGAATTACCTGTTACAGAAAGAAAAAATAAAGAGACTGTTGCAAAAAGTTGCATCCTCTACTTTTGCTAACAGTCAATTTCAAGAACCTCTCACCATCAGTGGAAAACTACAGGAAAAAAAAAAAATCTGATTACAGCTGGTGCGTGAAAGACATCCTTCCCTGTGACCCCTGTGAAGGCAGACGAGTGGATGGATCCTGCAACAACCTGCAGTATCCCTCCATTGGGGCCATTCACACCCCTAACGTAAGGCTTCTACCTCCTGACTACACTGTTGATGACAGAGGTAATGTTTGCACAGTTGTTTATAGTTATTTGTGTTTGTATGGGCTTAATTTTTCAATGATTAGCAAGAAGATATTATTGAATTGTTTTTTTTTTGGAACAAATTATAATAATGAATATAATTACTTGAATAGAATATAATAATAATATATAGGTATTCATATATTTGTATTTTCTTGTAATATATAATATAATATGTATTAGTACTAACCCCTGTCTTATTTAAATATTATTTCTCATTTCCATCCAAAAGTTGCCTGGAATAGATCGTTCTTTAGCGATAAGGCCACCCATTGTACGTGTCTCTTTTTGTGTTATAATCATTGTGTTTGGTTTTTGGCGTACAATAAAGTGTTTTTGTATTGTATAATAAATATTATGTATTTGGATTCAAGGATATCTTAGCACAGTTCTCTTGTTCACCCTGCACCAGGTTACGAGCCTCGCAAAGCAGCATCAGGTCAGGAATTGCCTCTGGTCCGCCGTCTCCGCACTGAGATCTTGGCGGAAGGGCGCGTGCCGAGTCCTCAACACACGCAGCTCTTCACACACTACTGGGTGTTCGTCGTGTCTGACTTTTTGTCACAACAGGACACTGGTAAGTTCTAATGTTCAGTATAATCTGAGAACGTAAAATGACAGGCCTATTGTTTCTTCTGCTTTTCACGTAAGCAACTTAATAAGATGTGTGGAGTATACAACGCTTTAATTCATTACTGTAGATGTAAGGTTCACAAAAACTACCGCTAGATGGCGTAATATACCTCCTCGCTCAACGACCTTACCTAGCCATGTTCTTAATCTAATGGAGTAGATGTTTAAGCATATCATACTACCCAGCATTTTAATGGTGTTTTAATATTGTATAGTGATGGAAATACCTATAATTATCTTATAATTGTTTCAGTGAAATACGTAATATGGAAGCCCTATTGCTGCAAGGCGATTGGCAAGTTGGACCCGGCCTGCGTTCCTAGTAAAGTTCCTGATGACGATCCTGTTCTCCGCTTCACGAACATACGCTGCATCAACATGACCCGACCAGAGTCCTATCAATCTGTTGGATGCCTTCCAAAGAACACTGTTCCTGAGAGAGTAAGTCACTTTTGCTGAGGATTGATGGAAAATATGGCTTGTAGCTGCTATAAGAAATGAGTCAAATTTTATTGGCAATAGGAAAAGTAATTAAATTCGGTACCAAATTCAAGTAAAATATCACAAAAAACGATTTAAAGGATATTTAGTACAGTTATTAGAATTTTTACCACAAAAAAGTGTGATAACAGTTTGTATATTAGTGACAAAGATTTCAGAAGAAAATAAACTAAGTGCCACACTTGAGGAAACTTTAAGGGTGGCTGTAATACAGGGAATTTGAAAACACTTTGAGAGAGGAAAGAAATATACTAACAAATTTTAGTTTGGTAAGCAAAAATATAAGTTTTGATGTTTAATTCTATAATTTTCCCCTTAGATTGTATCAGCAACACCAGCAATAGACCTTTCAAACGTGTACGGAGCATCGGCAGCTAACCTTCTAAACTTCAGAACGTTCAGTGGAGGACTACTCAAGGTGGAAATAGATGACGGCACAACTTGGCCTCCGAGCTATAAAGGACCCAACATTTGTTTCATGAACCAACCGCCATTTGAGAAAAGATGTCATAAAACACGTAAGACAATTTGAATTAAATTCAATGTTTCATATACTATCACAATTTAAATAAACAAATTTAATTTCAAAATGATTATCTAAGAAAGGTCAAAGGAAAAGACATACTGTAGAATAGGTAGCACATGAATAAGATTCCCATATTGTCTACTAAAGATTAAAAAATATGCTGGATAAGTCTTTGTTACTGACAGTCATTTCTTTTTTCAGCTGAAGACATCACAAACACGATTCTTGGTATAAACTTATACACCATTTGGTTTTGGAGGAACCACAACGTGATTGCGACGAGACTGGCAGAAGTCAACCCTTGCTGGAGCGACCAACAGCTGTTTGATACTGCGAGGGATATCAACATTGCCACGCATTCACAGATATTATATTATGAAGCTATGCCGTTATTGATGGGCGAGTCTTTAAGATTTACTATTTTGCAAAAATGAGAGTCAAAATTAAAATAGTTAAAATGCCTAAGATCTGTAACATAATGCTTTGTTGTCATCATTTAATTTAACAAAACTTTTAACTCATTGAAAGTAATCTTGAAAACTGTTGTTTTGTATAAGCTGAGTAACTATTGAGAAACCATAAAAGTGCGCGTTTCAGTATCAATATATTTCAAGCAATTTTCTTACCCAGAGAATATACCTTTTAATTTGCGAATTTTGCGAATGTACATTTTTGATTCTGTTGTGTTCTAATTGTAAGAAAAATACTTATAAGCAATATTAATTTTACAGGAAGAGCAAATCTAATCAGAGACGGTGTGATATCGATATCAAAAGGATTCAGAGATATTTATGATCCAAGACGAGCGCCTTGCACGTCTTTGGAACAAGCCTACGCTTTCCGATGGATGCATACCATGCAAGACGGAGCTTTGAAGTATGATTTTGTAGCTTTGTATAGTAATATTTTTTTTATCAGTTCATAAGGATCTATTTTAAGTTTTAGTACATCTCACGGCATCCATGTTAGAAAATGTAGGTTTTGTAACAATTGAATATTATAGAAAAAACATTACGGATGTCGACCGCAAACACATTTTGCTATTCTCAACATCATTATGATCTCATAATAACTAAGAGATCATATAAGACATGGTTTCTCATAATATACAATGTCGTTTATGAGACAAAGCCCAGAATTCCCAATACAAGTGCGTGGCCTAAAAGATTTAATTTTGTTAAATATTTATGTTTATTATTGATATTAAGTGTCATTTTTACGCCATCTCATAAATCATAAAACTTAATACAGCAATTGTCAGCTAAATAGAGTTTAAATATTGAAACAATATATTTTTTTTATAATGTGGCTAAAAATAATGATTTTGATTTCAGGTTGTACGATCCTAAAGGATATTATTTGAATCAAGTGCCTCTAGTGAATATAACGGACAGAACTGGTTTTCTAGCTCTAGACCGGAATTTAGCCAAAATGACTCAAGGCAGTATTCATCAACACTGTGCAGCTCCAGACTACGTAGTTGATCCTGATGTAAGTAACAGTTAGTTTTATAAATTATGTTTACTTTTTTAATGAAAATTGGAATGTGCCAATATTAAAGTTTGTCTAAACAAAATAATGTGTATAAGGAAATAATTAAAAACACGATTATCGCGTTAGTAATGCAAGTTTCTAATAACGTACAAAAAGCAAACTACATTCTTTCTAAAAACAATGTTACTATGATTTCTGTGAATTGTTTCATGTATATACAATAATAACCTTACACTATAAAAAATAAGTTCTCGACAGAAGTTTATCTTTTGCTCTTGAATTCCGGTCTGTCTTGTAAAGTTAAATAATGAAGATTTATTTTAATTGTTTTGTTAATAGATAGCAGAGTTGGGTCTAGGACCCCTGCAACAACTGCTCGACATCACGAACAATGACCTGGCCAAGGGCAGATACTTCGGATTCCAACCCTACGTCAAATACAGGGAGGTTTGTTTTGGCAAGAAAATAACCTGTTGGGAGGATTTCCTGGATTTCATGGATCCTGAGGTAAAAATAGAATATAACCCACTAGTTTTAACTTTAGTGACTGTATTTAACTTGTATTTTTTGCATCATTTCCATCGTTAATGCGCTTTTAAAAACTTCTATACATTTTAATTCAAAACTGGACTGTAATTTGGAGTGAGTGTGTGTGTATTTTGCTTAAATTTAAATTTAATGCTTACTGATCTAGCCTTTTGTTTAAATGACGAGTACAAAATATCTGATAAACAGATAAATTGTCAAAACTGGATCTGTAATTTGCAGTGAGTGTGTGTGTATTTTGCTTAAATTTAAAATTAATGCTTACTGATCTAGTTACCTTTTGTTTAAATGACGAGTACAAAATATCTGATAAACAGATAAATTGTCAAAACTGGATCTGTAATTTGCAGTGAGTGTGTGTGTATTTTGTTTAAATTTAAATTTAATGCTTACTCATCTAGTTACCTTTTGTTTAAGTGACGAGTACAAAATATCTGATAAACAGATATTATTGTCAGGACCAAAACAAAATGATAGCAGAATTAGAACTCCCACTCTATATACACTAGAAACAGTAATGAACAAGCTATTTCGTGCCACTATGACAGTTATTTATTTTAAATACATTTCAGAGAGTTGACATCCTGCGAGAGAACTACGGCTGCTTCAGCGATGTGGACGTGTTGGCTGGGATGTGGTCTGAACGACACTATCCCGGGTCTATTTGTCCATCCATGTTCTACTGTATTGCGATGGACCAGTTCGTACGGAACGTCGTGTCTGATAGGCATTGGTATGAGAGACGAAATAGACCGAAAGCGTTTACTTTGCGTGAGTACTTCTTTTTTAAACATATTTACGTTCCCACTGATAAGACACAAGAACTTCTCTTTTCAGAGAGATGAGGCCTTCATTCACCACGCTGGCAAAGTAAGGGTCAGTGAATGTCTTCAAACTTTTCAAAGTTCTCAGAACATGTACGATTTTCTCTCGATGTTTGCCTTCACCGTTAAAAATACGTGTGTAAACAGAAACACAGCGTAGTTTGAACCCACGACCCTCGAAATTAAAGTCGAGTCTGCTCCCACATAGCCAACACGCCTCAGAGGGTTTTTGATTATTGTATAAAATTGGTTATGGTGGAAAAATTTTGTTACTTATTATTGATTTTAGTTACTTTTTTCGGGCGAATAAGAAACTAATTAACTTATATTGTATTTCCACATTCAAGTTCCGATACCATTATGATCTTCGATCAGGGAAAAAATTCTAGAATTTCAAATCAAAATTGCATTTCTTTTTATAGCCCAACTTCTTGAAGTTAGAAAGAGGACTATGTCTAGCATGATGTGTGACGTCGGAGATTCCATCACAGAAATACAACCGTCTTCGTTCACAAGAATCAGCCCTTCGTAAGTATACTAATAATTAATTATTGACTGAGCGATCACAAGCAAATTCCATTTATTAAAAGTAATTTAAAATGCAAATCGTTTTTTTGAGTGCTTACCCGTTCAACCCAAGATTTTTCTACCCAATAGGTATTTTGCTCCGTTCATCCCAAAACATTAGATTCAAGTTACCCGTTCTACCCACACCTACTTATTCCTAATTTCTATTGTTTGAATTCAAATAAATGTGAAACACTATAAAGCAGGGTCATTAGACAAAAAATGCAGAAATTCATTATAAATATTTTTATTATTAAAATCAATCTTGTTTAGATAATAGTTATAATTAGAATAACAATGGCAATCCTTACCGTTGTTAATTGGATCATCTATTGTACATAAAATAATTTCTCCTTCTTAAATTTATTTAGGAATTGCACGTGCACTCGTTTGAAGAGATCATAAACTATTTTTACCTCCTATTGTAGTTACAAAATTTGAAGTTACTGTGAGTAGTAATAGCGTCATGTTCGATTTTTTATAAATATTACGGTGTCTGTACTATTTAAAATACACTGTGACTCAGATTTTTGCTTTGGGTAGAACGGGGCATATATTTTGGGTTGTACGGGTAAAAATAATATTGGGTAGAAAAATCTTGGGTCGAACGGGTAAGCACTCGTTTTTTTTATTGAGTTTCATTTTTTGTTTTTCAGAAATAAGCTGACTCCGTGCAATAAAATCAGCAAGTTTGACTATACGAAATGGAAAGACCCAGCATGCAAATGTTAAAAAGTTTATGATTATTATATAAGTATTCTTTAGACCTAATTTCACCACTCTCTGTTTGTTAGTTTAACATCCCATTAAGTAATTAACAGTCCATAAATACACGTAAACTGACAGTGATTAAACATAACGGGATGTTAAACTAACAAACAGAGAGTAGTGAAATTAGGTCTTAGTGTAGTTAATTTTTTTGTTTATATAACTTTTTAAAGGATAAGGGTATTAGTTTAATTACAGCTTCTTTATTTTTTTATTTAGTATTTGTTAGTTTACTTTGTCAATTGATACTTATTGTACGTCAATTGTGATTTTAATATCAATTAAATAAAAATGTCTTTGTTACATTGTCTGGGTTTATTCTGTGGGTTCTTGATGAAGCTTAAATTATGATGTCTTAGACCCATTTTTAACCTTATATCATTGAATTGCTTATTATCATAAAGTCTTGTTATTAACGTAACTATATTGTATACAGTGAAAGATGCTAAATGAACAAAATAAACTGTTTTTCACGGATCAGTGATGTACATTGGGAAAATCGGCAAGTTCTAATGATTTCCTACCCAATTTCACACGCGAGCGGCCATGAGCCCCTCTTTTCTTCGAGAATAAATTAATCCGACATCTAACTTGGGTCAATGAAGGTCTCGAAGTGTTTTCGGAAAAATTCGATGGAACAATCGAACTCCTAAGACAAAAAAAAAACAAGCCTCAGGGGAAAAAGTTCAATGCATTAATTTTATTAACCTCGTGAGAAGATTTAGTAATTATTGTGCATTTTGATGAAGCCTTATCATGATGTTTATAAAAGTAATTAATTTGTGTAAATATAACGTTTGATTACTTGTATTTAGTAAAATAGTAAAATCTTGAATTAAATAAATTTAATTTATGTATGTTACATAATTAAATTGTTTGAAGTTAAAAAGTTATGGAATTTGTTTAATAAATAAAGTAAATAGGGTACATTGTGTCTTTGTCATGTCTTTGCTCGGGCCAAGGATTCTAAAAGGTTTAGTAATAGGAAAATAATAAGAAAAAACACAAAACAAATTATGATGAACCAAAAGTTTTAGTTTTAAGATTTATTGTGTATTTCTGTTTTAGTTTTAAGATTTATTGTGTATTTCTGTTTTTGTTTTTGTGGTGTGCAATCATTCTATTAGTTATAAATAAAACATAATTATTTTTTTAGTAGGTAATACAAAACACTTAAAAAAAAGAAATGAAATAAGTATACGAAACCTTTGCAAAAGAATACTTGTACCTCAAATATTTTTCTAGTAAGTATCATTAAAATTAACATAATTTTAAGTACCCATGCAAATCGTTAGCGTTAAAATACAAATAAATTAACTTATCAAATACCTATAAAATGGAGTACACAAAACTTTGTTATTTAAAATTAAATAAGTAACAAAATGATAGTGTCGTTTGTGCTGTTTTTATGCATTTTACAAAATGCAAATAGTGAATATTTTGACTCTTATAGGAAAGTTATTTTGACAAAAAAACAAGTGGATCTTTACCAGCGACAGGGGAAACTAGAGTAAGTCAATATACGTGTTAAACTATGAGCAAATGTAGATCGTATCCATAAATACGAGTAACACTTCACTGCGCTTCCAAACCAAGATTTTTTAAAATTTATTATCATATCTTTTAAAAATAATTAACATTCCGTAGTTTCAAATGTTTTACAGTCTTCATTCAGCGTTTTTACGTGACCGGCGACTGCAAAGCGCTGGAATGTCGGAATGATAAATAAATACACGGTGGTAAAGATAAACCGGGTATAACTTTTGAAATATTGTATAATTTAAGTAATTAGGTAGGCCTTCATTTTTTTACTATAAAATTTTCAGCACATACTTAGATAAGATGTTCCCATTACTTTAATCTTCTCAGGCAATGCTCGAATAAAGTAGAACTTCCATGTGATCCCCACGCTTGGAGGCGAATCGACGACTCTTGCAACAATCTCGGGAACCCGTCGTATGGCACTGTTAATACCCCGTTTTTAAGGTTGTTGGAACCAGTATTCGGGAAAGGTATTCCAATATTTTTGTGCCTCTAAGTCAAATATAAAGTATCATGGCAACTGCTGGTTGATATTTTTAGATACTTTATAAATAAAGTATCTGTATTAGTATAAGGGGAATAATGAAGCCCAGACTATAGTCTATTATTTTTAACATACTACAAGAAGTTTACAAGAATAGAAGAAGAGTGTTAAAATTCCTAGTTGTCTGTCAAACTTAATGATAATTATGGTGAAGGATTATTATGATGGTCGAAAAGATAAACTATTCATTTTATAACAACGGGAATAACTCACGTGTTTACTAAGGAGTTTAAACACTCTCGACGTTTCGACCACGACAAGAGCAGTCTTCCCATTGTTATAATATGAATAGTGTTACTCACGAAAATTTTGAAAGATAAACTATGTCTCAACATACTTGCAGATCTTAGAGATAAAAAAAATAAAATAAAAAAAAGCTTTTTATTTACCACTACTTCTTTGAAAAGTTTACAAAAACACAATAACTAAAGAAAATTTAAATTTCCTAACTATATACAATAAATATTTATGTTAAATTTTAGTTGAATATGAGTAGGGTTCGCCTGTGGCGATAAAAGCCTCCTCCAAGCTTTTCCATTCTTCTCTGTCCCTTGCTTTTCTGGCCCATAGCTTCCCAGCCACTCTTGTTATGTCATCACACCATCGTTTTATTGGTCTTCCTCTAGAACGTTTGCTATCTCTTGGAAACCAATTTGTGACCACTTGGCTCCATCTATTCTGATTTAAGCGTTGTAGATGACCTGCCCATTTCCACTTTAAGCTCAGGACTTTGCGAACTGCATCTTTTGCTTTTGTCTTCGACCGTATATCTGAGTTTTTGATTCTGTGCTTTTTTCTCACTCCGATATAGCTCCGTTCCATTCCCATTTGGCACACCCTGAGTTTGTTGAGAATTTTGCTGGTAAGCGGCCATGTCTGACAGGCATATGTAAGGCATGGGGTAATGCAGATGTCCATTGCCTTTGTTTTTAGTGGTATAGGGAGATTACCTTTAAATACTTCTTTCATGCTCCAATATTTGCTCCAGGTGTTCTTTATTCGCCTTTCTATTTCTTTTTCCCCGCATTTGTTAAATGAAATTAAATGTCCAAGATATATGTAGTTTTCTACATATTCTAGTAATCTGTTTTCAATAGCGATGGGTACTTTTTCTCTATTTGTCATAAGCATAGTTTTGTTTTCATTTACTTTTAAACCTACTATGTCACTTTGGAAGCATAGAGTATCTATCATGTATTGTAATTTTATTGGTTCTTCCGAAAGTAGGACTAAGTCGTCTGCGAATCTTAAGTGGGAGAGATAGTCACCGTCAATGTTTATTCCTACATTTTCCCAGTTTAGTTTAGAGAATATATGTTGCAGCACCGCTGTGAACAGCTTGGGAGACAGCGGGTCTCCTTGTTTTGATCCTCGCTCTATTGGGAATGGTAACCCAGCTGATTCTAGTTTTACTCGTGCCTTGCTATTTCTGTATATCTCCTTAATAATGTCAATGTAGTTTTTATTTATACCTTGAGCGCTGAGTGCTGTCCAAATGGCGTTGTGGTGAATCGAGTCGAATGCTTTAGAATAGTCAATGAAGCATATGTATAAAGGTTTGTTGTACTCTCTGTATTTTTCCATTACTTGTGTTAATGTGTGTACATGATCTATTGTAGAGAATTTTTTCCTAAAGCCAGCTTGTTCTACGGGTTGCTTTTCATCTAGCTGTTTTTCCATTCTTCTTAAGAGTGTGGATGTAAATAATTTATATAGAGATGACATTAGGCTAATAGGTCTGTAGTTGGCGATATTTTTAGGATCTCCTTTTTTGTAAAGCAATATTATTTCTGAAATGTTCCATTGTTCTGGTATTTTTCTTTGTTCCAAGATAAGATTGAACATATATGTAATTTTGTTGATTAGCAATTCCTTTCCAATTATTAACATATCATTTGTTATTCCATCTGGGCCTGGACTTTTTTCAGCTTTCAGATTTTTTATTGACATATTAATTTCACTCTCCAAAAAAGGTTCAACTTCATCCTCATTAGGTAACCATGATTCCTCTAGATGTATATTTACGTTATTTTCATATAATTTTTTATAAAAATCTGTTGCCACTTGAAGTAGATTATTTCTATTGGTTATTGTGGTACCCAAGTTATTCTGCAGTTGACTTATAAGTGGTTTGGAAGAGCTTAGATGTTTGAATGCCTTCTTGATTGCACCTGTACTTTGTAAATGCTTTTCAATGACATTTTTCCTATAATCTTTTGTATTTCTTTTTATTTTTCTTTTAATGATTTTATAAAGTTTGCTAAGGGATTTCTTTTCTTTTCTAGTTTTTGGTATTTTATATTTTAGTGTGTGTCTCTGCTCTATAAGTTGCTTGATTTCATCTGTGATTATTAATTGGTTTTTCCTTGTTTTTTGTGACAGTTTTGCTTTGTTAGCGCTTGATTGAATGGCCTTTTCTATGTTGTCATATATTTCCTGGACAGATGTTTTCCCTTTAAAATTTGACTCATATGATGATATTTCAGTAGAGTATATTTTTGTATCTATGTACTTGCATGTCATGGAAGAAAAATTGGATCTTTTTCTTTTTGTTGTTCCCATATTTATAGTTGCTCTTACAATACGGTGGTCGCTGGAGTGCTTGAAGCTGCTGAGTACACTGCAATTAAGAATCATGGTTGGTGTATTTGTAGTAATAAAGTCTATTTCATTTCTTGTTTTACTGTCAGGTGCAAGCCACGTCCACCTTAATTTTGGAGATTTTTTAAACATAGTGTTTATAATCTTTAAATTATTTTGTAAACAAAAGTTAACAAAAACCTCACCTTTTGAATTTCTTTTGCCATAACCATGTATTCCCATCACACTCCTCTCACCTTCTTTATAGTATCCAATTTTTGCATTCATATCACCCATGAGAAAAACTTTGGTTGTACATTTGTCAACTGTTGCCTGGAGCATGTTGTAGAAGTCTTCTGTCTCTATGTCTGTGGCTTTTGATGTCGGTGCATATACTTGGATTATTGTAATTATTTGTTCACTTATACAGACTTCGATAAGTGCTATCCTTTCAGATATTCCTTGAAAATTATTAAGTTTAATGTTACTGTCCTTTTTTATAAGGAAACCAACTCCATACATTCCTTTTGTTTCTCCGTAGGTACATAGTAAGTATTTTTCTCTATCTTCTATTTTGTAGCCTGTTCTTCGAGCTTCACTAATGCCGAGTATATCCCATTTAATTTCTGATAATGCATTTTCCAGTTCAATAATTCTCATCTCGCTTGCAAGAGATCTTACATTAAGTGTAGCTATGTATATTAAATTTTTGGTGTTTTCTTTTGGAGGGTTTTGGTCTGCAACCCCTGTGGTGACCAACCATTCTAGGGGAGGGTTTTCTAATCTACTATTATTATATGTTTTTTGGGGCACATTAACATTTTGGGATCTTTTTGGTTGCTATATATTCAAACCTGAGGTATGACTGGTAGAGGGTTCCTCTATGCTGGCTGAAGAATTTCTTTTTTGGATGAAATTGGACATAGTTCGTTGTGTAGGGTGAGCCTTTGATATCTTATTTTTCTTCATAGGCTGATGTTTCAACCCAATACTGTTATCTTCTTGTGTATGTTTATGAGCTATTGTTGCAGATGGAGGTGTAATTTCCAACTCACGTTTTTTATAATTTGAGCTCCCATCATTCACTTGTTGATTTGACCTAGATGCTGGTATAATTATTTTGTCATACCGCAGGTATGCTTTCCTGCCTTCATTCCACTCTTTTTGCAGCTGTTCTTGTAGTGTTTTGCGTATTTCTAATATGTGTAAAGGAAAGTCTTCTTTTACATTGATTTTTAAATGAGATATCATTTTCTTATTTTTCAGAATGTTTACTTTCAACCCATATGTTGTAGTTGTAATAATTATGGGTCTTATTTTGTTTGGGCTATATTTGCCTAATCTTCTTACTATTTCAAGGTCCTTCCTTTGACAAACTAACCCCATGTCCTTGATAACATGGAGTATTTTTTCCTCTAATTGGTCATAAGATTTCTCACCTTCATCTATTCCAAAAAATATTAAATTTCTCATTCTTATATGCTTTTCTAATATATTGATACGGTTTTCCTGATCCTGAGATTTATCCTTTAATCTTTCAATTTCATCTTGGATTTGGTCGAACCTTTTATTTATGTTTTCATTAATTTTTGAAGTAATTCTATCTTCCTGGTCAAGTAATTTTATATTAATATCGCTACTTATCTTCACTCTGAGCTCGTGGAGCAATCTTTCCATATCAGTGGTCATGATGAGGTATTAACACTTGTATGGTAGTGCAGTTTTGTTCTACAGAGGCAATGACTTGACACTTTTTGTAGGTTATATTTCTGATAATTTTTCGTCAAGACTCACTGTTTCGGCTAAAAAACCTATTAGTCCTTTGGTCCCGAGTATTTAACTGCACTTTTATACCGATATTTTGCTTTTCCTTCGTGATAATTTGTTTTGAACTGTGCTTTTTTTGATCGGTTTGTTCTTGTTATTTTCTCTTGTTTTGTAATATGGATTTCTTGTCACGGTTATCTATCCGAATTCTAAAATGATTTTATATAGATTCGAGCACTTTTCTATTGGTTTTTACTATTATTTAACAAATTAATTAAATATTTCTTGGAGAGTGAATGATTACGTAACGGCCCCAGTGTTGCCATGATCTTAGAGATAGGGAGTCGGAATCCGGAGGAAAACTGCCACCAGTTAGATTATTAAGGACTAAAATCCTGGATGAAGGAAGTAGACCACATCCCTTATTCACACAACTGGTACCTTTCTTTCTACTCTTCTCGTTCACTGATAACGGATCTATACAAGACACACGTAAGTTATGTTTATACCTTTTCACGTCACACTATTAATTATTTCAAAAACTCACCTTAAACTTAAGTTCTTGGCTACACTCGGTTGTTTTACTTGATCAAATAGATTTGACGAATGGCATGGCACTATCACTACATTACATAGTTTAAGGGTTAATGTGTGAGTTATATTCATCATCGGGACCTGGCTATAATACCGTTTTTTTTTTCACTTTTAGTAAACTATGCTATTCGTACAACCTATTGTTGCGAGCCACGAGGTAGAGGAGACTATCAGTGCACTCCCCATGAAATCCCTGAAGATGATCCCGTGCATCGCTTTACTGGAGTGCGCTGCATGAACCAAACACGACCTATCACCTATCAATCGTATGGATGCCTGCAGAATGGAACTACTATACCAGCTAGAGTATGTTTTGTACTTTTTGTTTAAGAACGATATGATAAATATAATAGATATTTATGATACATAACCAAGTATGTATTTTTGAATAGATATCCCGTGCACAGCTTACCCGCCGTTACCTTTTAAACCTTTCCTGGACAAGACAAACAATAGTCCAATGGATTCAGCTATTTTGGAGTTTAAGCGAGACCCACGAACATCAATTCCGTTTAATTTATTTAACATTAAACGGAAAAAGCATTTTATTTATTATTATTAAACTTCAATTTAGTTTTAATATAACTTTAAAGCGGAATTTAATTTATTCTAGTGATTGCTACATTTCATTTAAATTAATGACCTGGGTTTCTTTTTCAGATTAACGATCAGACTCCCCTATTTGATCTAAGCAGCGTGTATTATTACCAAGGAAAAACAAATGAAAGAACTTACAAAGGCGGCGAGTTGGTTCTCGATAAAATAAACGGAAAGCTGTGGCCAAAGAACAATAACACTAAAGATGACATTTGTGTGGAAAACAAATTGCCTCAGGAAGGCTTGTGTTTTAAAGGAGGTATTTTTAAGATTTAGTGTACTTAATGCTCTACTGTGTCACAGTAAAAGAGTGTAAAAGTCTAACGTATTTGATAATTATGGTGATGATTCTATACTATGTAAACAGACACGGAATACTCTTTTACTACGGTTTGGGTAACCATTATCAATATACCAATAACAAAGTTTCTATGCTATAGAATATTTGTTGAAAATTCCAAGATTGTTGAGACATTATTTTAATTAAGAGTAAAATTTTTATTTTCAGCATCAAATGGAGTCCTAGGTGGAAAGTATATAGCAGTTCTACTTTTCCGATTACACAACTACATAGCTAAGATACTAGCGGCTCTCAACCCTTGTTGGGACGATGATAGGCTCTTCTATACAGCTAGACTCATTAATGTTGCTATAGAACAACAGATTTTCATGTACGAGTTAATGCCAGAACTGATGGGTAAGATTTAAATCAACTTCTTTAATTTTGCATTATAACCAAAGTCTGACTGTAAAAGAACTAATTGTTAAAAGAATTTCAAAATCAGTGCAGTGAATCCAGAGAGCAAGTTAACTAAGGGTTTAATATAAATCTCTTAGTCGGAAGCTGTCTTCTGGTATATACCAGATTATTATACCAGCTTCACTCTGTACACAGTACCAACATGCTGTTATCACCAACCCGCCTGGTGATTATACCAAATCCCTTTTACCTTAAATGGGATCTATTTAGGTCACTCTTGGTCAGATATTAACATTTACAAACTTTGACTCAATTATTTTTTATCTTATTACAGGCGAGCAGAATCTAATCAACGAAGGGATTATATCAGAGTGTCAGGGATATAGGGACATTTATGATGAAAATGTTCTGCCGCAGATCACAGAAGAATATGTTTATGTTCTTCGTTACTTTCACACAGTGCAAGATGCTAAAGTAAAGTAAGTAAGGTTACTTCAATCCTTATAGCTGGCATGCAGTTTTAGTTCCTACTTAAATGTTACTACTATATTTTTCTTGTTTTGTTGTCGCCCAGTTAATTAAAACTCGTACGATGAACTATTAAACATGCATGAGATTGGAAGATTTTATGATTTTTGTTAGAACTTCTGCGAACGTTACTGACTATCTCATAACATACGCCTACGCAACTAATGCTGAAAATCTTCCCTTCATAGCTTTAGAATCCGTAGTTACCAAATTATTATTCTGTTTCTTTTAAATTTTGCAGAAGATACAACCGTAAAGGGGAATACTTGAACTCTTACTTTCCAATAACAAACTTCACGCTGCGTACAGGATACTTGCTACCGGGCAACAATTTTGAAGAAATAACGCAGTCGAGTTTCAGACAGGCCTGTGCTGGGTTTGATCAGACCGTGGATCCTGCAGTGAGTCAGTTAGTTGGACAGTGGAATCGTTAGATATATTTATCCAGATATTTAAAGAATGAATCTATTATTAAATAGAAAAATCTTAATATTAAAATCCGTGTCTTGAAAACGAAGTAATTGCATAGACTACTGGCGGCATTGCTACGATGGTACTCAATGCCAATTTTTTGCACAGTTGATAATCACAAACATCAAGTCAAGAAATGAATGCTAAACTAACTTTCCACGGATTTGTAATTTAGCAGAGAGTTTCTTTATAATTAGTAGGTAACCTCCGCAAAAATATGTTGATTTTCCAGATATCTGAATTGGGACTTGGTGGTCTTCAATACTCCTTAGACATAACAATGAATGATCTGGCCAAAGCCAGAACTATAGGCTTTCTAGGATATCTCAAATATAGAGAGTATTGCTCCAATAAGACTTATAAGGATTTTGAAGATCTGTTTGATGTTATGACTCCCGAAGTAAGTGAGCGTTAAATTTATAAATTATACAATGTTGCGATTTGAATTGCTATAATTCTAATTAAAATTTTGAATACATATTATAGATACATATTATTACATGCTTTATACCTATCACGTTCTTCCAACAGAGAATAGACATACTCCGAGACGCGTACTCCACGGCCGGAGACATAGACCTGCTGGCCGGCATCTGGTCCGAGGGCACGGTGCGAGGGGGCCGGGTGCCGCACACCGTGTACTGCCTCATGGTGGAGCAGCTGAAACGGTTCATCAAGGCCGATCGGTTCTGGTTTGAAAGGATGAATAAACCGCACGCTTTAAGCATAAGTGAGTACATAAAGATTTCTGTATGATCTCTGTATAAGTTTTAAATTATCATCTATGTTATCAGTACTAAATTCTTAACTTAACCAATTAAGGCAGAAACACATTATTAACACCCGACGCCACCCGATGAAACGTGATGCGTGTTGAGTCGAATCAAATGTATGGTTTTCTATAGACCAGAAACACACTTTGAACACGCGACCCGACGCCACGCGCGCACACGCCACCTGATCCAGACGTGCTAGATCTGCGTGTTGCCCATGGTGGGGGTAAACACGCCATCCGACGCGGGCGCGCAGTATGTTTCTAGACAACACTCGAAGCCACGCGTTATTCGTTCGAGAACTGTCACTTTATGCCAATTTCATATTAAATTTTGGGTTATTGTACATTTGCCACAAAGTCAATTCGTCATGAAAAAAAGGATGTGTAAATTCGTCATACATGTCTTTCCGTAGAGACAGCAGGAAAATCATTTAATAAGTAGGATATAACAAAATTGATGTTTTCACACTCATAGATAGTTTTTAATAAAATTTCAAATAATATGATATTCATTTTTAATAATCAGGATTATGAAAATTGGGTTATTGTACATTTGCCACAAAGTCAATTCGTCATGAAAAAAAGGATGTGTAAATTCGTCATACATGTCTTTCCGTAGAGACAGCAGGAAAATCATTTAATAAGTAGGATATAACAAAATTGATGTTTTCACACTCTTAGATAGTTTTTAATAAAATTTCAAATAATATGATATTCATTTTTAATAATCAGGATTATGAAAATTTTACCTTTTTGACAAACATCTTCAAAAAGTAAAATTCTATAAATAATAAATGCCACGGAATCAACGCAATTAATAAATAATAATTAATAATCAATCTATTGCGCTACATTGCATTGGTTTAAAATTAAATTTAAAATTTCTAAAGTTTAAAACCTAAAAGCGATGCCACACGAAAAATGCGTATGTACTTCGTAAAACCAAGTACGAATAAAATAGCGATTAAATAAATAAATAATCATTGCGAGCGCTAAACACCATTCACCTTCTTACCTGCGAACCCTACTTTATGATGTACTTTACCTACCTATGACGAATTTACTTTCAATGTATGGAGTTTTTAAAAACGTGACGAACTAACTTTGTGGCAAATGTACAATAACCCTAAATTTTTGCATTTATTTAGCGAAATGATGATGAAATGCTAGTATGTCGTGGCGTCGCGTGTTGGTAATATGCACGGTGCACGTCGGGTGTCGACACGTCGCGTCGCGTCGGGTGTTAATAATGTGTTTCCTGCTTTACTCAAAAAGTTTTACTCTACGCCGTTGTTTTCCCACTTGTCTTTAATGCCAAAGGTCGTGGGTTCAAACCTCTGGTTTTATATCATTATTGAAGGCAGAAGTCCTAGTGATCTCCAACCCTAATTTCTCTCGTCAAGAGAGAAATCCATGTGTTCCAGCTACTACTTTTACTATAATTGAATACTGTGTAGTAGTAATTATAAATATTATTCAGAAATAGAGATCGAGAGAGAGACAATTTAGTCCTACTGTAATGTTTAATTTAAGTAAATACAAATAAATAATTTAACTTGTGCTTATACTTTTCAGAGCAACTATGTGAAATAAGGAAAGCGTCGATTGCATGGATAATATGTGCAGTTGGGGATGGAGTTACGGAAATACAAAGACGAGCATTTTTGAGGATCACACCTAAGTAAGATAATATTTTTAAATATCATATTTATATAGATTTTAGGTGTGTTTAATTGAAACGTTTAATTATACTATACAATGAATTCAATTGACCAATGGTAAAAAACTAAGCAGGAATTTTATTCGTCCGGATACATTTTGTTTAAAAAGTTATATTTCTTTTTCAGAAATCCTTTGGTAAAGTGTAGTGAAATACCTTTCATCGACTTTTCAAAATGGAAAGATGACGAATGTAAATCCTAAATATACAGGGTGATTGGTAGGTGAGTGCAAAGCTGCTAGGGGATGGTAGTGTGGACTATTTGGAACCATTTAAGCCATACTTGTCTTAACCGAAGTCGGACTATTTTTTTTTTATGAATTTTTTACGGGATACAAGGAAAATACCCAAAATTTTACAGTTGGTTGCTAATAACTGCCAGTTTAAAAGGCCAGTTAATTATTTTTTCTTTAATTTAAGTTAAGCTATGTGTAAGCAATCTACCAAAACTTGTTGTTAGGTATCTGAGTCATTAGCCATTTTTTTACAGACATTTCAAACTTACGAAAATTTTCTGCGATTTACGAAAACCATTTTTGACGTTGTTTAAAAAAAAAACTAATGGTGCTATTTTTGTTCAAACCTTTTAAAAAACATGTGTGGTTATTATTCTTTCTTTTGAGGTATCAATTAAGCGAATATCTCAAAAAATATTGAAATTATGATCCAAAAACCTAATTGAGGGAGAAAATTCAAGGCAACTTTAATGAAAAAATAGGCAGATTATCGAATTGCTGAAAGTGACATACACCACGTGGAATCTGGAGTCAACCCAGGCAGACACAATCCTAACGTCAGTTGGTCAGTTTTAAATATTAGGACACCTCTACGAGCATTGGAAGATCGTTTTGAAGAAATCCAAAATAATTATTACCATTTAAGGTATCTGGTAAGAAAAGTTCTGCCAATTACTCCAGCCCATACACTGACAGAGAATTTCCTCTGTACTGACACCTGCTTTTTCCAGTATGGATTTCTGCCCTTGTTGGCCTGTTGGTGAAGGTTGTAAAAGTTTGTTATGCCCTCTCTGGAAAATTTACTTTTATTTGTCCACAAGATTGATTTTAAGAATCACGCATTGAAGATGCGTTCATGTCTCTGCTGAGGAGAAAACGGCAGAATTGGATTATTTTCCCGGTATCTTGCTCTTCCAAACCTGGCAGACCCGGGCCATGGAATAATATACTTATCATTTTTGTGCATAATCCACCTTCTATTGTGAAATGTTAAGATTTTGAGCTACTACGCTAGTGATGGTAGTAGGATCCACTTAGAATGCTGCCAAAATCTATTCCTCGACCTTAGAATTGTGTCTGCTTATCTTATTATCTCTGAATCTGGAGTCATACACGCATAAACCACTTATTTATGCCACTTTCAGCAATTCGGTAATTTGCTTTTTTTCATTAAAGTTGCCTTAAATTTTCTCCCTCAATTTGGTTTTTGTATCATAATTTCAAAATTTTTTTGAGATATCCTCTTAATTAATACCCCAAAAGAAAGCGTAATAACCACACATGTTTTTAAAAAGGTTTGAACAAAAATAGCACCATTAGTTTTTTTTTTAAACAACGTCAAAAATGGTTTTCGTAAATCGCAGAAAATTTTTGTAAGTTTGAAATGTCTGTAAAAAAATGGCTAATGACTCAGATACCTAAGAACAAGTTTTGGTAGATTGCTTACATATAGCTTAACTTAAATTAAACAAAAAATAATTAACTGGCCTTTTAAACTGGCAGTTATTAGCAACTAACTGTAAAATTTTGGGTATTTTCCTTGTATCCCGTAAAAAATTCATAAAAAAAAAATAGTCCGACTTCGGTTAAGACAAGTATGGCTTAAATGGTTCCAAATAGTCCACACTACCATCCCCTAGCAGCTTTGCACCCATCTACCAATCACCCTGTATAAAGGAAAAAATATTATGAAGCAGATTAATTATATTTCTAGTATTTAATATAATTAATTGTTTATCTTGTAAGTACGTTTGTTTTTAAGGTTTATATAACTATATAAACATTAATTTAATTTTTGCGTATTATATTATATAAGGGTCCTTAATGAAATAAAGCTTAATCAGAATGAGTTATATCTGATCCTTTCCGCATAGAAGATTTTTTAATATTTTATGGAATCAATATTACTTACAAGAGTCAGTTATTAATCTTATAACTAAACTCAAAACAAAGATTTCCCATTAAACAGTTTTTAATCTTTAAAACACTTTAACTTAGTTTTAACAGAATCGTATGAGTATACTTCTAATCGAAATCCAAATTAAAAAGTTTTACAGAGTGTGAAAGTGAATAATTTACTTGTTTTTAAAGAAAAAACGACACTTATAATAGTCAACACTTAAAAGTCAAACTTATAAGTCATTTACGTTCCTATTTTTACGCATTCATTATTAATTAACTCGGAAAATCGATATGATAATTAGTCTAGTTATCAAGAAACTATAAAATGAGGTTGAGTTAATTACCCTCACGCATTGTACTGTTATCAGTGATGTTACTATTAGTGTTATTTTTGTGTATTTTACGAATTGGAAATGCTGTATATTTTGATTCTTACTCTAAAGTCAGATTGACGGATAATCAAGTGCAAGAATATAAAGATCAAGGAAAACTTGGGTAAGTTTTTATATACTTAATATATTTTTTTAAAGTTCTATACTTAAAAAGCCAATTTAAATTAGTATAATATAATATGCCTTACGTTTTAATCAAATTTTCACAATTAGATTCACCTATTAAAAAAATTACAAACTTAATCTTGATTGAGTGATAATGTGCAACATTTCTAACACTACCCGCAAAAACCTGCATCTATTACATTGAATTGGTAAATACCATTATCGACTATCATGTTAAAAGCAAAAAGTTAGGTTTCTTGTTTATTTTTTATTTCATTGTGTGTAATTGTCATGTCACACTATTTATCACTTAACACACATAATATTTGTTGGTTTTTGAGTCTCTCAGCTATATGCCCTGTTTTAAAGTTTATGTTTAAAATTCCTGTAAAATAAGACAGTATACAAAAAAAAACCTCTATAAAAAGTTATTATCATATTGTCAGTCAATGTGCCAACAATGTTTCACTGCCGTGTGATCCTCAAGAATGGAGACGACTGGATGGATCCTGCAACAACCTGAATAATCCTTCATATGGAACTGTGAGGACCCCGTTCTTGAGATTGCTGAAACCGGTATTCGGAAAAGGTAATATTTTAGATTTTCATTTATAGATAAAATAATTTGTCTGTACACAATTACATAAATTCAAAACTACATCAGACGATAACTTATGTCTTATGACTGTATTAAAAAGTTTCTACGAGTAGGTTGAGTTTTACAAATGAATTTAAAATAATATTTTATAAACCAATATGCGGGGAGACCCGTGCGCGAAAGGTTATATCGGGGAGCCCATAGCACGCACGCTTCATTATATTCTGGTTGATAAATTCCTTACCTGGGGTAGGCCTATTTTTAAGCCAGATCTATATGGCACTTAGGACGTTATACGGCTTATTATGATGTTGATGATTTATCAGATAGTAATTACAGATTTAAGAGACAGGGAGTCAGAGAAAGGTGGAGATCTGCCTTTAGTCAGATTGTTGAGGACGAAGATACTTCAAGAAGGAGATGTACCAGACACGGACTTGACATTACTAGCAACTTACTATCTTAGCTTTGTGTGGGTTGATAGCGGATCCTTTCAAGACGCATGTAAGTCTTTAATGGAACTATTCACACTTCCAAGTTTTAGAAGATAATGTACTATGACTCCTAAATGAAATTGTTTAATATTGTTGGATATTTTACATTTAGCCTCCAGGTAAACTAAAGATTGTGTTTGAGCTCTCGTTCTTTATCCGATATACGTATAAGTACATTTTACAGATAGATTTATTAAAGTATACCTGGCACATTAACTTGCAGATTATACGATTGGGGACGCAACCTCTTCCGAGTTTTGCTAGATTTTTCATGCTAGCAAATGACAATTCAACCTTCGATATCATATACTTCACTACTTTTACCTACCTCCAAAATAATAAATATTATTTTATATTATTTCAGTCAACTACATCCTCTATAAAACCGACTGTTGCGAGGCGAGTGGTAAAGGAGACTACATGTGCACTCCGCACGAGGTGCCCGTGTACGACCCCGTGCATCGCTTCACGGGACTGCGCTGCATGAACCAGACCCGACCTATCACCTACCAGACGTATGGATGTCTGCAGAACGGAACTACTACACCAGCTAGGGTAAACGTTTTGTAAATGGAATGCAACATTCTGATTTAAACAAGCTTTTTTAAACACGTGGTATTGTCACGAGAGTAGTAATAGGTTTCAAAGTTGAAATGTTGCTTTCCATGTATTAGACTTCATACACTGGTTGTAGAATTTCGTAACCATTACACAAGATCGTTTATAATAACCTTTCATAAATTGACACCGAACAAATGTAACTTTGAGTCCGCTTTCAGACTAACACACAGACTCCACTACTTGACCTCTCCGTCGTATATTACTTCAGAGGAATGTTGGCTGATAGAACCTACAACGGCGGAGAATTGGCGTTGGATAAAATCAACGGAAAGCTGTGGCCAAAGAATAATCCAAGCTCCAGCAATATCTGTATTGCGAACCAGTTGCCTGAAGAAAACTTATGTTTCAAGCAAGGTACTTGAATAAGAAGCACATTTTTACTCATTCAAAACTAATATTAATTATAGATGCCAATGTTTCTTTTGTTACACTATCAGGCAAAAATTACCGATCTCTGTACCTACCTAGTTTATGCACTAAAATGTTTTAATCTTTCATTTATTTCCATAAAATCTTAAAGATCACTTACTTGGACCTTCTTATTTTTTTCAGCGCCAAACGGACCTCTTGGTGGGAAATTTACAACAGTTCTGATATTCCGACTGCACAATTACATCGCACAGCAACTCGCGAAACTCAACCCGTGCTGGAACGACAGTAGGCTCTTCTACACGGCCAGAGACATTAACATTGCTATTGAAACGCAAATATTCATGTATGAATTGATGCCCTTACTACTTGGTAAGATAGTAAATACTTAAAAATCAAATACTTTTTGAAATGCAAATAAATTGGCCCTTCGGAAATATTGAGATATCAGTGTTACAAAGTAATATGGACGATGATGATGGAATTAGTTTTATAACTGTAATTTTTATGATAGGACGGCAAAACCTTATCAACGATAAAGTCATAAAAAGGATGCAAGGATTCAGAAAAACTTATGATAAAAATGTACTGCCGCAGATCACAGAAGAGTATGCTTATGTCCTCCGCTACTTCCACACTATTCAGGAAACTAAGATCAAGTGAGTTTTTTTAAAGAGATAAACTAGTGATTGAATGTTTATCATTATCATTACAGTCGTCGGACTTCGTATACATTTTAGGACTGAACTATTTTAACAAGCTTTAACCAGCAACACACGACGCCTTAGCTCTTCTTGATTTTGCCTTGTAATAATGGAACCCCGCATTATAATGGATTATTTCGCGGAAAATTAACCTATGTTTTATATAAATGCATTAGCTAATTATATTTTTACTCACTTATAATTTACTACTAATAAATAACTAAATACTTTATAATTGAACTCACTTTTGTAATTTTTCCCAACAAACAATTTTTAAAGCTTTTTACTATTATTTTGCAGATTATTTGGAAGTACAGAGAAGCGAAAAATATTTCCAATGACAAACAGTACCTTACGAACAGGCTATTTTCTTCCAGGGAAACACTTTGAAGAAATAATACAGTCAAGTTTTAGACAGGCCTGTGCTGCCTTTGATCATACTGTAGATCCCTCTGTAAGTTAAAATGATGGTAAAAATAAGAATGTTCCAGATTGAGGTTGAAACGAACACGCGCAAATCGCGCCCCAGGCAAACCTATGCGCTACAGAGGTTGTCAATAAAAATCACAGATTAATAACCACTAGATGCCCCATATGAATACTTTTGTTCCGATTAAAACGCACCGAAATTGGAGGAAGGCGCGGGTTGCGGGGACTGGAACAAAGGCGTTGTGATTGGCTATTTCAAGGTCGCACTTAGGTCGCGGGTTGGGAACATTGAATGAATTTGTCGATAATTAATTTCGATGATACGTTTTAAAATTTCATATTAAAATTAAAATAGCATCATGTAGGTAGGCAGATATGTATTTATTTTTGGAATACACAAATCTGTAGAACTTAAAAATTAAAAAATAATATTTAAAAAATGTATCACTAATAATTCATATTACTGAGTAAGTACTCTATAAACATATATAAACGGTTTATTGATAACTTATTTATTTTTACATACAATAATACCGAGAGACCCGCTTATATACGTCGTCTATCATTTTTAACGATATCGATTAGAATTTACAACACTAAAGTTACACGTGCTTTCGCCGAGAAGGACAACGAATGCAATAAGCGCAATGCGGAAAAGAGACAAGTGAACGTCCTTCGTACGAGTAGCCATTATAAGCTGACCTCTTCACTTGCGTTAGACTATAGAAACGTATATGAAGTTCACGGGTCTGACACTTGGTCGCAACTAAAGCCGTGTTTCGAGGCGGGGCTTTAGATATGGTTGGTTTAACCATATGTTTGGCGCGCGGTCGTCGCCTGTTATGAGGTATCTGGTGGTTATTAATCTGTGATAAAAATAATACAATATTTTATTTTTTACAATATTTTTATATCGGTATATCTAAGAACTATTTGGTTGTATAACTATGTACCACCCTTAATTACTTTATTACAATGATCATCAACCATGGGATAAGACTCTAATGTTGAAATAATATTTAAATTTAGTCGTTTCGGAGCCTATTTGTCACCACAAACAAACAATCAAACCTTTTTATTATTTTTATATAGGTATCCGTTATTAGTATTCTATTATTTTCCTGCCAATCTGACGATCTGTGTACTTATTTATATTTCTAGATGGCAGAAGTGGGTTTAGGTGGTCTTCAGTATTCTTCAGACATTCCTATGAACGACCTGGCTAAAGGACGGACGATCGGGTTCCCGGGCTATGTTAAATACAGAGAGTATTGCTCTAATAAGACTTACAAAGAGTTTGAAGACTTAGAAGACGTTATGGAACCTGAGGTTTGTACAATAATGTGAATTATTTTTCTAATATGATATATGTTTTAATCATTCACATAAATATCTGAATGGTGTATTAATATTTCACGGATAAACGATTGATTTCTCATATAGAATATTATACACATAATTATGTAGATATGTAGGTATTTTGATATAAACATAGATAACACCCAGATGACATGGAACAAATATTTAAAGATCGTACAAATTTTTGCCCTGCAGCGGGAATCTAACCCGCAACCTCTTGCGTCGCAGGCGAACCTTCACCCACTATGCCACGTAGGTCGTTATGTTTCTTCATGCAACATGTTTTATCTATTTTTGCTTGGCCTGTATTTTCCCACCGCTGGGCAAAAGCCTCCCCTAACTCTGTCCAGTACTCTTTGTCCACAGCAGTTTGCCACCAGTCTTATCTATTCATCAAAATATTTCAGAGAATAAAAATACTCCGTGCTCAATACGCCACTCTCGGAGACATCGACTTGATGTCCGGGATCTGGTCGGAGCGGGCGAGGCCCGGGGCGCGGGTGCCGTCCACGGTCTACTGCCTGCTGGTTAACCAGCTAAGACGGTTCATCCGGGCCGACCGGTTCTGGTACGAGACCAAGGATAGACCTCATGCGTTTACTAGAGGTAATAACCTTACCGAGCCGGAATATCATTCTGATAAAGTTTCTGATGAGTTGATTTTAACGCCGTTACTAAATTGTTTGTTTTAATTCTAACAAGCATTTGCGTCGGTGTATGTACTTTACATTGTGCATTCCTATTACGAAGCTTATAAAAATAACTGTCCCAAATAGTATTTATGATTCTTCAAACTGCTTTGTGTCTAATGATTCAAAATATACTTCAGTTAAAGGAAAATGTAATATCAGTAAATAATTAACATTAAAGTGAACATGATCTACATAACTAAAAAACTAATAAATTATATACCTAATGTATTTATTTCAGTACAACTAACTGAAATAAGAAAGGCAAGCATTGCCGGGATATTGTGTGCAGTCGGGGATGAAGTAACTCGAATACAGAGTCGCGCGTTCCTCCAAATAACACCCAAGTAAGATTTATTTATTTTATTTATTTATTTATTATGATGTGTCAACAGGTAAATTATTGCTTATGACATGAATAATATTTCTTAAAGACTAGACTAAATATAAAATTGGCTTATTCCACTTTACCCCAAAACTCTAATATTTAGTCAATATATATCCATACATTCATTCCACTACCACCCCAAGACCATGAAAGGTGTCAAAATTTAATCAACAAATATCTCCATACTTCCATTCCACTTGCACCCCAAGCATTTTTCGTAGGGTCTGCAAAATAATTGTAGCAAAAATAAATAAAACGCAAGATAATTATTGTTCATGGCTTATGTTATATTTTACTATAAAAACTGTCGTGGTTTAATAAATTCATATTGAGATCAACGGGCAATACATGAAACTTATTTCCGTAGACTATTGATCAACCGTTTCGTCCCAGAACGTGGGACTTCATTAGGATCAAGGACACTGCAAGGACACGGATCACGACCGCTCGCCGGTCCGCAGTGCACTGATGAGTGCACTGTGTGATGAGTGGTTTATGTTATATTTGTATATAAAACATTGTAGGTAATCTAATAGTATCTATATAAATGTTATATAAAATATTGTACAAAAAATTTAGGCTAAGAAGTCTATCCGCGCCGCGGCGGTCTATCGTTAAAGATGACCAGTTGATTTTAACTTTTATAATTTACACAATATGGGGTCCTGTAGTCGCGATAATCACTAGCTAAGCTAAAACCTTAGTGACAATCGCCGTACCAAGAAGAATCGTAATATACTAATAATAAATATATAAGGGTCGCTCATGGAGTAAGTTAGTTTGTTTTCAGAGATATTGTGTTTAAAGGCTCAATTTTATGATATCTACTGAAACTAACTTGACGATTTTTTTCTGTACGTATGTTCCGCCATAATTCTAGTAGATATACATTTAGATGTCTTGGACACAGGAAAAGCTATTTTAATTCTTGCTAATAACACGCGGATGGAGTCGCGGACACTGCTAGTAAATGCATAAAATACCGATCCACGCGTTTGGTATGTGCAGTGATTCAAGAAAAAAAAAAGAAAAAAAAGGGGGCTGATTGATAGTGATGACATGTCCATGTTAATCTTTGTGATTTTACGGACTAAATCTGAATCAATCAATCAAACCAACCACTTCTTTACGTCACACAATCAAGAAAAAAATAAAAGCAATAAAATTAAGACTACGTCAAACGATGCGCATTATGCCCATTTACCAAATGACGAAAACTTCTCAAAACCTATTCAAATCAAATATTTTAAAACGAATAACATTAATATATCAAACACATCAACAATTTTAGGTCATGCAAAAGAAAATTTCAGAATATTATAAGTTAAAAGAATTTTAGCCGAATATTTTTACAATTTTGTTAATAGTTTCCAACAAATTATTTTGGTTATCTTTAAACTCTTCTAAAACAATGTTTAATCTTTGATCATTTTGTATTGATTTTTTGCATCGAAGCACGGATTTTCGATATTTAGCGAAATAAAGTGCTTCTTCTTTTAGTTTTGTTACCAATTGTACAAATCCAGGTTTCTTTTGGGTTTCGTTATTTAGCCTGCGGTGCCACGCTTCGACTAAGTTAATTGTTCTATGACGCTGTCCTGAACAATTTCATAAAGTTGTTGGTAAACTTGGATTTTCCAACCAGTTTTCTACGAAATAGTTATTGAAAGTTGTGACTCTATCATTATTTGGTGCCACTTCCATAATAGTGAGCCAACCATTAACTATTTCGTCATTTGGTAAATGTGACAATGCAGCACAACGTTTGACCATGATCTTTTTCGTCTTTAGTTGAAAGATCATGTTTTTTTGCATTTTTTGTTAATGCTTGCCTATAATGAAAATTACAGCCTTTTACAATTATAGAGGGAAAACATAAAGTGATGGCGTTCATCGCCGCTTGCTCAAAGTCTAAAATAACTTGTTGAGGGTTCCACCCAGGCAAAACATTTTTAACTTGTTTGAACAAGATCTCATATGTCTTTTGCAGCTTGTTAGGCAACAGAGCAAATAATACTGGGACTATATTGGTTTCTTTTGAATTCGAACCCAGATCAACATGTATGCTATAGATTTGATAAAAGGGAATACAACAACTTCTAAAAGTTCCATCCATGAAAAAAACGCTTTGCTCTTCAATAATTTTTCTCGCCATCTCGGTTGCAAATACAATTATTCGCACGTTTTCTTTGTAGTCTATAAGCAAAAAGTCGCGGAATATTTCAGGGACTTCTACTTGATCTGCAGTTTTGAATCTTGTTTTTGTGATATTCAAAGCCTTATTCCTAGCTTTATACAAACCAGATTTTATATTTTTAAAATTAGGCGTTTCATTTAATAAGCTTAACCCAGCGTCCACATAGTATTTGACACATTTTTTGTAAATGTTTGTGATCGGCACATTTGGTTCTTTGATGACCCTTGCTTTGGCCATCAGTTTAAAATCTTTTTGTATTATGTTGTTTGTACATGTGTGTACATCTTCTCGCAATATTGTTCTTTCATATATTTTTAATTTGGCAGTGCACGCCTGACTTGCCTTACAGCACCACATTTGAGATCCATTTTTTAAAGTATGATGAAGATAGAAATGATGTCCAGCCCTTACTAATGTTCGTTTTCCATCTAGTTAAAATAGAAGATAAAAAGAGTTATAAGAGATGATAAACTCAGCCAGCTAAGTGGTTTGAATAAACAAAATAGAATAGATAAATAAATATTGCTGGACAATTCTACAAAATATTTCTCGTGTTTACAGGTGCCAGATTTCTGATATAAGTACTTAGAATATACATACATAGATGTTTATATTTTTATTATATCTGTAACATACGGAACAAATGTGTATTTGCAAATTATACAAATTAGTTGTCCGAGATAGGAATCCAACCTTTTACGTTTAACTAACTACCATAACAAATACTAATCAAAATAATAAATAATTTGCTACTTAAAAAATTTAATGTTTGATTTATACATACTTGGATTTTCAATAAATGAAAAATTTGTAGCAGAGCTTGGACCTGCCTCTGGCTCATATTTTTCGGCTTCATGCATAATTGATCAGGTCAGGTATTATATGCGTTTTATTCCTTATTTATCTTTACACAACCTACGAATTTTTCTTCTTGAAGCTCGACTTCAAATGTTTTTCTTGATTCCGTTGTCAAATTTTTCACGAGCTAGGTCGCACGCTTTTTAGGGTTCCGTAGCTAGCCAAATGGCAAAAACGGAACCCTTAAAGATTCGTCATGTCCATCCGTCCGTCCATCTGTCCGTATATCACAGCCATTTCCATTTCCATTCCGGCCTCGGAACAACAATTTGTATGATCTGCAAATATTTGTTCCGGGTGTCTGGGTGTTATATATTTATAATAAAAAATATATATCTATGTATGTATATTATATTAAGTATATCAGAAATCTAGCACCCGTAACACAAGCTTCGAGCTTACCACGGGGCTAGATGTCGCTGTGTAAATCGTCCAGCAATATTTATTTATTTTTCTACGAAACTATAAGAGATAAACTGTTGAAATTTGGTAAGTAGATTCTGTGAACAGCACAAAGATTTAAATGAAAAATTGAAAAAAAATTAATACATTTTGGGGGTATTCAAATTGTAATTTTTCATACATAGAACTGAAAAAAAAATTATACGCGTGGAGTAACTATCAAATCTATCTATCATTTCTAAAATAAGAAGAGAAGTATATAATGTAATGTACATTATATACTTCTCTTCTTCATACAAACTACCAACGAAAGTTGATTTGAACGAGATTTAGCAATTATTTTTTTATAATACGTCATAAACTATTTCATATAAACAATTGCTGCGGAAGCCTACATGGGCGAGTCCGACTCGCACTTGGCCACTTTTTTTCAATAAAACACTATTGTAATCTTATTAAATAGGTTTATTACCAAACCAACATTTCTTTTTCAGACTCTATACACATAATATTATATCTCTGACGATTTAAGATGTTGTAGTCAAAGAGAATATAATCACTACGGTTGTAGTATTCAAATAGATTTTACTACAACAGCTCGCAACAGCATTTTTCGATAAGTATTTTTTTCAAATTGATGAGTTATCAGTCCTCAAATGAGTTATCAGTCCTCAAGTATTATCTTGAATTTTTCTGTTGACTATACTTAAAACAAAAGATTAATTTTAAATTTGATTTTCAAAAACGTTTTGGGGTTGAAGTGGAAGTTTTTTTGGGGTAAAGTGGAATAAGCCATAAAATTAAATGCTAACATAATTAGACACATATAACATGCACTTAGACGATAGACAATAAAATTAATTTAAAAATTACAACGTAAAATTATGGAAAAATAACGAAAAATTAGAATTAAAAATTACAAAATAAAATAAGATCAATTAATTGATTATTCAGTCAAAATTATGTATTTTTGGTAAATTCCTTAAGTTTTCTATAATGATTTCAGAAACCCACTTGAAAGCTGTAGTGATATCACGTTCCTCAACTTTGGAAGATGGAAAGATGGCGCATGCGATTCTTCGACGTAATAATATCAATACCATCATATTCATGTCATTATGGAAGACTAACTGTGGCTGGCAAAGTTCCGACTGTGATGCTGAAAATAGCAGGTTCGATACCCGCTTAAATGTAATGTTGCATGTCAATTAATAATTGAAAAGCTTAAAATAAAACTTTTAACTTGGTTGCTTTAAAGTTTCATGTACCTATGAAGATAAACCTGTAAGTTGTAAGCACATAAATAAATTTACCAACTTTTACTTTTTACGTTTGACCGAAATGACGCATCCAAAACTGTCATCATTATTGTTATCAACCCATATTGGGTTCTCAATATTGGGGACCCAAGAGACACACAAAATCTTTGATAAAAACTGACGTATCCATAGTAGTAGCAAACAAGATCTTAGAGATTTACTATAATCTAAAGTAACAATAGCAAAAAACTCACAAAAGTCACACAACTACTCATAACTGTTTGACGCAGACACATCAGCCTATGGCTGCATGTCTATAACTAAATAATAATATATTTAATGACATTAACATCCTTCCGTGTAGTCATTAGTTCAAAATAGCTACTATCTATATAATAGATAATTATGTCAGCCGTCGATGTATGTAAACATAATCTGTATATAATAAATATTATTATATCGTTTTCACTGCTAGAACATACAGACTTTTCCTCAGTTATTTCAGTTTTAAGCTTTGAACGTGAAACAGATAATAATTATCAATTAGGCATATCTATCTATTGAATAGTAATGACAAATTTAATTAAAAATTCCACAAAACATTGTATTTTTACGCAGAATGTCGTCACATTAATGGGTTTTGATAAAATAATTAATCTAGTTACAAAGCTATAAAAGGCCTAATTGAATAACGTTAAGCATTTGTAGAATCGAGTGAAACGATGTTAGTGTTAGTGTTAATTCTTTGTGTACTAGGACATAGGGTGGATGGAAGAAACACCTACTTTGATTCGTATAGTAGGAAAGAACTAAGCGATGATGAAGTAAAAAATTATACGAAAGAAGGAATACTGGAGTAAGTTGTTTTATTATCTAAAATACATAAGCGAGCTGTCATCATGATAATAAAAAATATTAAATATTAAAAATTCACAATTATACTTAAAGTAAGTATTAAAATATTTTATTTACTGAGATCCTCTTTAAAGTTAAATTTAACCTGTGTTAAAGGAGTCTCGCTCTGCCAAAAACAATAACTTGGAAGGTACCTAAATTAAATTTTGTTATTTTTATGATTTTGATATAAGGTCTTATGGATAGATGTAAGTAAAAAAATATATTTATAAACGTTTAAACTTTTCTTATTTCATTACCCGTAGTGGTGGGATGTAATGTGGGCAATATTACTTCCCACTACTACGGTTATCCCAAATATAACTTATATTTATAGGACTTTTGGGTTTTTGAACGTAGGCGGGTTGACCGCAGTACGTTCTGAATTAATTGTAGGGCAGTCTATATTCATCTAATGATGTCCTTAATTTTTCTTGACCTTGATATTTACCTCATTAGGTAATTCAATTAATCATTAATATATAATCATTATTAACGTAGTTTTGAGGACAATTTAATTAAATCTGCGATGCACTCATTTCAGAGTATATGCCTTAATTCGCCACGCTGACAAAGTGCGGGTTGGTGAATGTCACAAATGACTTGTCCTTCATACTTTGCAAAGTTCTCAGAAAAATTATTTGCTCACGATGTTTGCCTTCACCGTTACAGAACGTTTATAAAGCGTACATAAGGTTTTCAAGAAGATTCCAAAGGTGCGTGGCGGGGAAGCAACGATCTTCGGAATGAAGTTGATTGTGCATCCACTTAGCCAACACGGCTCCTGGCTGATAATGCTTAGATCTAACCCTTGTTCTCAGTAAATGTACAAACAGAGTGAGACTGCCGTGTGATCCAGAAGACTTTCGACGATTAGATGGTTCTTGCAACAACCTGAAGCAACCTTCGTATGGGACTGTGCGGACTCCTTACTTGAGACTGCTGACTCCGGTATTTGGGCCAGGTGATTGCCATTTGCTTAACAGTTTTGCCATAAAAATACCACCCTTTTGCCTATCACGAATGAGAGACACTATAATATGACGTCCCACTGGGCACTAATCTCACAAGTAGAACTCCTTAATAGCCTTGTGAATAGGTGTCCTCACACTTACCAGAAGGATAAGCGATCGCAGTAAGTCGGCACAGGACGACGCTGCCGAAAATTCGATATATTAATTCTCAAGTCAATTTTACGATATTCAAAGGAGATTATATTTTTACCACAAGGTATTTTTTAGTTAGATAGAAGGTAAATCATTGTGTTTCTATGGAAGGATATGTTTCGGTTTTGATATTTTGCCGTTCTTACTTGTAAAGGTCCATCGAGTACATAATATTTTATTACAGATCAGAGAGACAGGGAATCAGAAAATGGTGGAACTTTACCGCTAGTACGGTTTCTGAGGACGAAACTGCTTGATGAAGGGTCTGTGCCCAACAACAATTTAACTCTGCTAGCGATGTATTATCTAAGGTTCTCCTTCCTGGACAGCGGGAACATGCAGGATGCGCGTGAGTAGATAAATTGGTCTAAATATAAAACAACAACTACTGTTCATTATTATACATGGTATTTATTTTATTTATTAGCCACAGAAAATACAAAATAATATTGCAGTGTCTAGGAAGTGTAGATACATACTTAGGTATAGTAAAACCATTTCTAAAATGAACGCCCCTCCACCGAATTCTGTTTTTTTTTTGTATATTCTGTTTTTATTTATTTATTTATTGTACAAAACACATTACAACCACAATGAAATATGCTTATTGAAGTTAGTGATAGATATAAACTTGATTGCAACGTAAATACATGTACATACAACTATAATAAACATCAATATCGAGTAATAGGTACGTAGTTTGGTGATCGACGATCATTACAATAAAAGGTTTAAAGTAAGTTTAACAGAATAAATGCAATACAAAAATATCACATTGGTAAGTAGTATCAGAATTTCGTAATTAAACATTTGTATTGTTTTTTAATTTTTTGGTTTTTATATTGAAATTGAGATTGAAATTGTTTTACTGTATTTCCTCTCACACGTTGAAATCATCACGGTTTTGTGGAGGGGAGTTCATTTTTAGAATGGTTTTACTATACATATTACTCGTTGGAGGAGCGAAAGAGGCTAGAATCTAAAATAATGATTTATGCATTTTCTAAATGTTTTAAACTCTATACACAATCTTCTGTATTAATAATTTCGTCAAGGGGTACGGTAGACTCGATCGAAACCTTGTATGAATAACAAAACATAAAAAATATGTCTTAATAATGTGTTCTCTATGTTCAGTCAATTATATCCTCTATAAAACCGACTGTTGCGAGGCGAGTGGTAAAGGAGACTACATGTGCACTCCGCACGAGATTCCTGAGTACGATCCCGTGCATCGCTTCACGGGAGTCCGCTGCATGAACCAAACACGACCTATCACCTTCCAGACTTATGGATGCCTGCAGAATGGAACCACTACGCCAGCTAGAGTAAGCTTTGTTTTTTCATTAGTACTTAAATAAGTAGCCAAAATTGGCTTTGCTAATATTTTATTTATATAAATGATAATGGGTAAATAAATAAAATACTAAATTATACTATGAATTATGCATCTTAGAATAGGCACTTCTATGTTTTCGCCTACAAAGTTTTCTATTTTTATTTTAGTTTTTTTCTAAACTAGTTTATTATTTCGTCCATTTGCATCCACTGTGTAGGGGAACACAGTGGATTCAAATGACCTTCAAATGGAAAAAATAATGACTACTTAATTTGTTATTTCAGACAAACACAGCAACTCCCTTACTAGATCTATCTCAAGTTTACCAATTTGATGGACTTAGACCGGACAGACTTTACGAAAGGGGAGAATTAATCCTGGATACAATAAATGAAAAAATATGGCCAAAGAATGGAAGTAATGTCTGCATAGCGAACCAACTACCGGAGGAAAACTTATGCTTTAAAAGAAGTATAATAATTATATTTTATTTTTAACAGAAGAGGGGTTAGAGGCATACCATCAGATTTTTTTATTGGAATTATCATTATGGAATCATCTGTAATAGCTATTACGGATATGGGTTCATGTTTTGGTATCTATGTTGATTGATTTTCAGCATCCAACCTTATCCTTGGCGCGAAATTCACAGCGGTTCACATGTTTAGACTCCATAACTATATAGCGCAGCAGTTGGCAGCAATAAACCCTTGCTGGGACGATTACATGCTGTTTTTTACGGCTAGAGATATAAATATTGCTATTTCAACCCAGATTTTGATGTATGAGCTGATGCCAGAACTGCTTGGTAAGTTCTAACTCTGTAACGGAAACAATAAGGTCATGGAATGGTAACTTTGTTTTCAAAATTTAAAATTTCTCCAAATTCGAGATACATACGTACACGGTATCCATAGTAAACTTATGAAAAGTGACAATAAAAAAATAGAAAAAAATGTTATAGTCGAGTATTTCACTCATAAAATAAATACATAATGTAATTACATTTTGATTTGGTCATAGGGAGAGAAAATCTAATCAATAAAGGAATCATATTAAGAGGACAAGGATTCAGGCCGACATACCACCAAAATATTCTGCCTCAAGTCTCAGAAGAGTATATTTATGTCCTGCGATACTTTCATACTGCACAGGAATCCAAACTTCAGTAAGTTTTTTATGAAATAATTTCACTGTTAAACTTAAAAACTTAAATTGGACCGAGTGCGGGGCTAAAAGCCAGTTTTAATAGTTCTATGTTAACTTCAATAAATGGACTTATTCTACCGAAAAATCCATGTAGTTTGTATATTTTTTCAGATTCAGTAATAGCTCAGATGGTCGTAAGATCTTCCCCATAACAAACTCTACTCTGAGAACCGGGTACTTTGTGACGGGAAATCACTTCGAACAAATAACGCAGTCCAGTTTTAAACAAGCTTGTGCTGCGTTTGATCACACTGTGGATCCTTCGGTAACACATGAAAATCATTTGATTACTTATCGTAACTATAGTTCCATATGTACCTATAGATGATAACATAATAACGTTCTAAACATAATGCTCAAACATTCATGCAACGTCTAAATACATAGTTCCATGATAAACTCGAGATTATCGCGTTGTTTTGCCCCCCTATATTTTTTATTGAATAATAAAGCAAAATTTATAAAAACCCAACAATTTGTTGAAAGATTGCCTCTCTTATTTTGCGAAATGAACGAAACTTATCTACTATCAAACTTATGTACAAATAAACTCTTTACAGATTGCTGAAGTAGGTCTAGGTAATCTACAATATGCTTCTGATATAACAATGAACGATCTCGCTAAAGGACGGACCATTGGTTTCCCAGGATACGTTAAATACAGACAGTTTTGTTCTGATAAAACGTATAGTGATTTTGATGATCTTAGTAACGTGATGGATGAAGAGGTAAGTTTGATATTGTCTACTTCGTGTAAGTATAGCGTCCACATATTGAATCTAAATAGGAACAACATTGTATGGATCCAAGATCTAGTCCTTCAAATTAAATATAGGCTTCGTAAATATACTGAGGGTTGCTCAAGGGTGTCCAGATTCTCCCCAATATAATCAACTTTGACAAAAAGCACAGAATTTTAAGCATTTGAAGCATTTGATTTGGGGTTCTTTATATTAGGTTTTTTTGTGTGTTCTGCTCAGATATTATTCAATGATTTAAAAACCCTACATCAATATCTGAACACGTCCATAACGATGAAAACCTGAAGACCTCACATAACTTTTACAAAATAATCAAAACTATACTGATAAATTTGGCAATCCTTTTGAAAATTTAAAAATCCACCGTTTTTTCGCATTCAGCAAATTTTAATGCTGAACTACGTTACCTTTTTAGATATTCTGTGTAATGTCTCAAATATATTATTTTCGTTCTTTCATTAAATTGTTTTAGAGGATAGACATACTCCGTGACCTATACAAAACAGTCGGAGACGTGGATATGATGGCTGGAATCTGGTCCGAGAGGATAATGCCGGGCACTCGGGTGCCATACACCGTGAACTGCCTCATGACAGATCAGTTGATGAGGTTCATCGAATCTGACCGCTTTTGGTATGAAAGCAAAAATCGACCACATGCTTTTACAGCACGTAAGCATTACATCTCCTTATTTTTCTAAATGGTAAGGTTAAAATGTGGTCTAACACTACTCCAATTTATTGAGGGGTATTTTTGTTTTTGTTGATTAAACATGGAACTTTTTAAAATAAAAAATAAAAATTTATTATTGTACAATTATTTATTTTACTTCTTAGATATTATTCATGTGAATAGTAGAAATAAGTCTCCATACGATGATGTATAAACAATTTCAGGACAGTTTGCTGAAATAAGAAAATCAACGATTGCTGGAATCCTGTGCCGAGTTGGGAACGGTGTTACTCAGATACAGAAGAGGGCTTTTCTGCAAATTACAAATAGGTAAAATTAACCTAAACTTAAGTTTTACATTTTGTTAAGCCATTTTGTAATTTTTGTTCTGGGTAAGTATGCAATTAAATGTTTTTTTTTTGTTTTAGGAATCCACTAGTGAATTGCAGCGCAATACCATTTATAAACTTTGCAGCGTGGAAGGATGAAAGTTGTGAATCTTAAGAAGTTTATAACGAAATAATGAACCTTAAAAAACAACATTAATGACTAAAAATGTTTTTATTCTTGTCATTGTAAACGAGCAAATCCATTATACTCCTCATCCAAATATGCTTGATTATAGAGCAGGTATTATTATGATCACCCTCAAAGGATGCCAGTACCTATATTATTTACTGGTCAGTTTGGATTAATCGCACCTTTTCCACTCGATTTCCATACCAGTCCGTGACAGTCTGTCGATGACAGTCATCCTCCCTTTCTCTTTCCATGATTGCCATAGAGCTAGCAACCTGAAGAAAGGACACGAAGAGAATGGTTTGAGCTTAAAATAGTTTGTTTATAACAACAATTGCTATTAAGTTACGACCAAGTAGAAAATCTATTAATAAAAGACAATGAATATTAATAATAGTAACCTTGTCCGAGAACGAGGTAGATGTATTCCACCACACTTTATAAATGCACAGCCAGTTCTAGAAAACTTATAGTATGTTATGGATATAGCGCATTGGTATTATACTTCGACTTAGTATAAGAAAAAACGTAAAAACGTTAGTCTATATTATTGGTCTCTATCATAATCTATTCTCAATTTGACTAAGTCTATGGATTAAACATACACCCTGTCCCTATGATTATAGTTCCCTCGATGATTATTCGCACACCCGCGGTCTGTTTCTAATGATCGCGGCGCGTGGCGGAGATGTAGCGGAATATGCTTGTTACTGCACTGTAGCAACCCTAATTATTCATGTAATGCTGAGTTTAAGGAATCTTTATTATTTAACTTTGGCAATCCTAATTATTTGAGTATTGCTTCAGATCGAAGAATCTTTGTTTTGTATCATAAATAAAGACCTGTGTAATTTAAAATGAATGACACTAGTTGCAACCTAAAATAAGACAGGTTCAAGAACCTAACAGATTTTTCAAACCTCCGCATTTCAGACATGTACTTTTTACGTTATAACATTCTGAAGGATATTTTCAATGTGTAGTGGGAGCCACAGTTATGTTAAATTGCAGATAATCCAGCTAATATTTCACCTAATATTTGCTGTGTAGGCGGTGGTATCTGATTCAAATTAATTAGGAAAACTGTCTATTTATTACTCGTATTAACAGACACAAAGATTCATTTATTGGTAACAAATATTACAGGTCAGGTATTAAATAGTTTAATGACCAGAATATGAATAGTAACCAATTCACAATATAATATTAACATACATCTTATATACAGGGTGTCCCAAAGTTATGGGCCATGGAGGGGAAGTACCTTAAATATCGTAGATAGTGAATTTTGCTCAAAGAAGACTTCATTTTATTTTTAAAAGTAAGTAATTCTGCATTCATAGATTTTCTAAAAATTACTTGCTTTGTCTGGGAATCGAACCGACTTACATGTGGAAAAAAAAATTACTCTACTTTTATGATACCAATCGAAAGAATAGCTAAAAAATAATAACTTTGCTTAAGTAACATAGTATTTTAAAAGAAAGGAACAACATAAAATAATTGAGTCAAGGTCAAATGATCGAGTTGCGAACAGAATTGTGCCATATCACATCGAGTGTTGATGACAGATGGCCGATGGGGCCGAAAAGTCCTCGAGTGGAGACCACGGATCGGGAAACGCAGCGTTGGGCGTCCACCAACAAGGTGGACTGATGACTTGGTGAAGACGGTCGGCTCGCGGTGGATGCAGGCTGCGAGCGACCGTAATGACTGGAAGTCATATAGGGAGGCCTATGTCCAGCAGTGGACGTCCAATGGCTGATAATGATGATGATGATGACATCGAGTGTTCACCATAAAATGATTGAAAAATTGGCGAAGATGCTAAAGACAAGAGGGATCACATTTTGAGCATTTAATTAACTAATTTACAAAAAAAATGTTTCATGTTTTTTATTTGATTAAAATAATTAATTTCACGTTGTTCCTTTCTTTTAAAATACTATGTTACTTAAGCAGAGTTATTATTTTTTAGCTATTCTTTCGATTGGTATCATAAAAGTAGAGTAATTTTTTTTCCACAAGTAAGTCGGTTCGATTCCCAGACAAAGCAAGTAATTTTTAGAAAATCTATGAATGCAGAATTACTTACTTTTAAAAATAAAATGAAGTCTTCTTTGAGCAAAATTCACTATCTACGATATTTAAGGTACTTCCCCTCCATGGCCCATAACTTTGGGACATCCTGTATAAAAGAAAGTCGTGTTAGTTACTTCACTTATAACTCAAGAACGGCTAAACCGATTTGGCTGAAACTTGGCAGGGAGGTAGTTTAGAGCCGGGAGAAGGACATAGGATACTTTTTACTCTTATATAATGCGGGCGAAGCCGCGGGCGGAAAGCTAGTCTTCTTATATATAAAAGAAAGTCGTGTTAGTTACTTCACTTATAACTCGAGAACGGCAGAACCGATAGGGTTGAAACTTGGCAGGGAGGTAGTTTAGAGCCGGGAGAAGGACATAGGATACTTTTTACTCTAATATAATGCGGGCGAAGCCGCGGGCGGAAAGCTAGTTTAATAATAAATTCAATAATAAAAAATATTTTAATAAAACTAAAAATTAATCATAAAATTCAATAGCACAAAAATTAAATTAAACAATCTTATGGACGTATTCGTCAACTCTGTAAACCTTGTATGTACACAGTATTACAAATGCTGTAATTTGTTTTAGATTTCAGTTAGATAAATCAAGGCGTTCTCAAGATATGTTCTGAGCTTTGACAGCCAGAAACTGAACACGAACGATAAAATAATCCAGTAATCCTTTTTACTTTTGAGATAAAAGAATTCTCATATTTCTACTGAAATTTTTATTGAATAGTTAAACAATCCAACTAGCACATGCGAAGTCCTGCCTACTGTATGGCTACACACTGTGCGCTACATGGATCTGGTCACGAAGGCTGTCAGGAGCACTCGGCTTTTTTATCTCGCTCTGCTGCCTGATTGTTTGCTATTGTTGTATTTTCATATTCCCAGATATTGTTATGATGTGAATGAAAATGTTATGGATAAATGGAATTCCGACTATGTGTTTTTAATTCAAATAATCGTCATCTAGCTTTCACTTTGTCTAGACAGTAGTATCATGCGTCAGTACATTAAAACAATGGCTATTTAATTTCAGATTATTTTTACTTCTCCGCCGTTCTTAAAATATTTTTTGTTAAGCTTTGATATAAATCTAAATAAACGTCAATTATGAAATAGAGATTCACGGACAACTACAAAATGGTTGTCTATATCAGCCCTAGGGTAGAGATGGGGTGGTCCCATTCTTAGGACGGACCTTTAGATATTGTAGAAGACATTATTATTTTCACTAATTCTGGTTTCCTCAATGATTCAGACTGATGTTAGTTCTTAGTCAATAATCGCAGGTATCTATCAAAATTCAGCGGAGCGCGCCGGTCTGCGACGCGATTTAATGCAATAAATGTGCGATTGAACGTGATTTGCGCAGACGAGCGGATAAAACGTTGCGATTATGACTTCCTTGTTAGACCACTAATCAATGTCGTGTGTAATTTTACGTTACTAATCTTATTTCCTTACGTATATAAACCCGAATATTTAATTTTTGTAAGTGTGCTTGCATGGTTGGATGTTTGTTTCTTCATTACGCAAAAACTACTCAACGGATTTCATTTAAATTTATTATAATGTAGTAGATGCTACTAGTATAATAGTAAGATAGCCTTTTTCTTCATTAATATACCTATATTTTGTCTATTAATTCATTACAACGCGGACAAACTCGCGAGAAACAAACTTATTATAAATGAAAAAGTATAAGTTTTCACCCTGATTAAAGTTTATTTTTTATTTTATTTTTCCTATAGCCCTAAAAGTACAGTACAACGTCTCTACAAATTGATTAGCTGCTCTTAGCTTTATTCACAACCATATTTAATTCGATTTTTGCTTGATAAAAAAACGTCCGTTTGCGCCTATCCAAGATCAGCAGCAGTAATATAATCTGTTTGACACCTGACAGGACATTATCGACAACATCGGCGCATTCCGTCTGAGAGGTATCCTCCCATTTGTTATGTCTAGTTATCGCGCCCGCCATCCGGTATTTATAACTAGATGGTCAAAGCTTATTGTGTTATAACAACCTTTATTACATCCTCATACTGGATAAGGACTGCGTTATAGAATCTATTATAGGTGTAATGTATATTGGACGCTTACTAACTATACCTTCTGTGCATTACCAACCCGTGGTTTACATACATTCATACCCTTACTAGCCACCTTCGTAAGTGCCGACGTGAAAATAATTGAACACTACTCGAATCATGCTCGGTGCTGCTGCCCGTCAATATAACGTCTGAAGTCAAAAACCTTTAAGCTTTCTCACGATGATCTCCTACACAAGGAGGTGAATTTAGTTCCATGTTGTTCCATATTTTCAAAATCCAACAAAATTACTGCAATCCAAGCAGTCTTCAGCTTCGTGATCGCAGTAATATTATATTATATTGTTAACATTAATAAAAATATCGTCGGTCTTTGTAATTATGAGAATTTCCTCGCCCAGTGTAATTCGAGCCTTAGGTTTATCCTATATAATTCGGATATCACTTACATTCTAATATCACTCTTCTCTCAAACTCTATAATGGTTATTTAGAAAGCCAAAGAAAATTCTACGCGTATTTTATTAGATTTTTCTTTAGTAGGGTAGGTCGGGGCGTGGTTACCATGGCAACGGCACGAAAGTACTGATGGATGTGACAGCCTTCCTACAAAATACACGCTTTATGAATTGTTTCCAGTTTTGAAGACTGTTTGCGAAAATATGAATTGGAAATGATGGAATAAAATAGAAATGTTATTTGACTCGAGGTTTTTGAAGAAACATGCGATTTTATCGTTTTTAAGATTAGTATAGGATTTAATTGTATATACACAGAGACTGAACTATTTAGCGGATTAAGACAACATTTTAATAAATTAATATCAGATTACACAGAGACTAAACACGATAAATGAAACATAAAATAGCTCGTTACTTAAGTTCTTGAAATCAATAATTACCTACATAAGTATAAGTAAATAAAACGTATTTGTATATTAGATAATATATTGTCCCCAAGATTTCGTTTTCATTCTCAGTTTCTGCTTCGTCGAAAACGCTCATAAAAACGCTTTTCGTAAATAAATCCAATGGGAACCAATCCTTCAAAAGTTGTATATCTGCGATGTATACAATACAAGATGATCACTTGGTAATGACCTTTTCAACGCCCCTACAACTTGGTCTAACCTGCAGTTATTACAAACAGACAAACTGCTCAATTGACGTCCATTCAGAGACTGTAGCATCGTCGATAAAGTTTGTGCGTTTGCAGACGAGTAGTTTCTAACTTTGGGAAGGGAATAAGTTAGATATTACGCTTTGATAGCGTTTATCTATTTATGTTTCCTTTTAGATTGAGTTGCGCGATTTTGCAAAAGTTAAAATAATTTTGTGCATGCAAAGGTGTTTTATGCGGGAAAAGAACCCGCAATTATTGCGACTCTTGTATCGCAGACGGTAAAATTTTAGCTTCATATCCATCGAAAATATTATAAAAAGTAGGCATAAAATTATTTCCCTCAGTAAAATGTCACTTATGTCAAGATATAGCCTAAATGGATGGCTTTGAATATAGTCCGTCCTATCCCCAAAGCGGAAATTAAAACGGCCGTGTGAAGTTCCATGGACCGCGCTTCCGGACCGAAATGGATTTCAATGTGACATGGAATCTATTGGATTAACAAACGGCTCTATACCTTACCCTATGAATACATAATCACGCATATTTACATAACCACTACTGGGACACAGAGTCTTCTCCAGTGACGAAAGGCTTTTCCCGCTTTATCCCCATGTTTTCTCACCCTTTAACCTTCACAGGGCTACTACGACTATTTTTAAACACTTAAATTGGCCCAGCCGTTTTTGATTTATAGAATTGCAACGAAAAGTGGCATTGATTTTTAAAAAAACATTATTTAATTTACAGTCATATTGTCACACCTATACTCTACTTAATACCTCGAAATTCAAATCAAATGATCGCAATAAATCACCTCCCCTACTAATAGAAAAGTTTTGAACGCACCTGACGCCATGATGCCATTAATTCGAAATTCGTAATTGCACGTTTTAAAATCGGAGTTCAATTTGATTGGATGTTTTAATTTGATTGTTTTCGTGATGAACAGTAAATTTAAGCTGGCGTTAAAATTGACAGTTAAATGTTTTACTTGTAAAAAATAATGAAGTATAAGTCTGAGATTGTCGTGGGAATTTTCCAGCAATTAGTTTTATAATTAAAGTTTCTGTTAATTCTGCATTTCGTTTATTAATTTGCAAAATTGCACTTATTTTAAAGCAGAGTTTATAATTTAACCATTATAAACACTAGAACAAGATAAGTTGTCTCTGATTAACCGTTATACATGTCATTTTCGCAATAAACTCTTAATAATAAGGTCTATTTTCACTTACAGTTCCCAGTATGTACATCGATCTATCATCGTTTGACATGACGTATGGTTGTGACATTTGAAATGTTAATTAGCAAATACTAATTGTGGACGGATAGATGTGGGCGGTTTAATTAACAGAATAGTTTGGCCAAAGTGAAAACAGCGTTTGATCGTTTAAGTTAATTTTGAGAATTATCAAGTGCTTTTGGATACAGTTAGAGACTTTATGAGATCTCTATAAAACTTAAAGATTACTTTAAGTCTAAGTATTGTTTATAATTTTCCATTTAGATATCTACTAGGACAGAACATGTAGGTTTCCTCACGATGTTTGCCTTCACCGCTAGAGCACGTGTTTTTAAAACACACAATATAATTTTTCAAAAAGAAAAATCAGAAAATAATGATTCGTGTTGGCTAAGTGAAAGCACACCAGACTTTCATTCCCAAGTTCGTGGGTTCAAATTTCGGCATGCATACCACGAGTAATGCAAGATTATAATGATAAAACATAATTTTAAATTGATAAAGAAATTTCCCTTTCACATCAAACATTACATACCTTAAAAAGATATACTAACAAAACATTTTAATACAAGAATAAAGCCAAGTAAATTGTTTCTCTTAAGTTCTGATATCCATAAGCGTACCAGCGGTATGGTAGCTAAAGATTCATAACCTTGTTAGCATACAGATTAGGGCTGCAAACATGCAAATAGCTTGAACCACGGAATATATTACAATAAAGCACTATCATCTTGTAACTTGATTACAATTTCTGTGGCCAATTTGGTATGCTTCCTATAATAATATTAAATAATTATAGCGTGAAAAACCAACTTAAAATAAATGTGAATCTTAAGAATTAAGAAGAAGATTGAAAAATGCGTATTTTTCATGTTTTTTAGACGAAAAACAAATTTTACAATTAGTACCTATTAAAAATATTTTTAATCTAGCTCCTTTAATAACCTGCTTGAACGGTGAACGCAAACATCATGAAGAAACCGGCATGTTCCGAATATTTGAAGAAATTGAAGGACATGATGTATTCCGACATTCAATTAAAGCTTAAACTATGTTTGTTTATTTCATTAAAAGTATATTAGATATATTCTAGACCCGTATAACAAGCTTCGAGCTTACAACAGGGCTAGATGTTGCTGTGAGAATTGTCCATTAATATTTATTTATTTATCTCTTTAAGAAGTCCCTATACCCCAGCAATGGGTCCGTGAATAAGGGTTCTTATGATGAATACATCACGCCATTTGATTATCATGCCCTAGTTATTCCTTATTCATAACCGTGAGATTTTAATTAAACAGGCGTAAAGTTAGAAAGTTCGCTAACAAGCCTCACACGATCGATACAATGGGAATAATTAGGGCGAAGTCGAAGTATAATTGACTTAATTATTAAGAATTGAGCGGAATCGATGCTGATGAAAAATCATTTACAAGAACGGACAATAGCGAGCGTGGTGATTAATTTTTTATTGGCACTATATTCGTTCTTACTAATAGAACGACTATTCATTACAAATAATCACAGTAAATGTGGTTATTACTAAATTAGTAATCACAACACTTACTAGTATGTACCAGATGGGTTGGTGATCGCAACAACTTATGTTACAGTACAAGTAGCTAGTAGCCCTAAGTAGGGTGGTACTAATCTTAGATCGTCACCATGCAGAACTATAAAATATGTGTACCTATGTGACCCAATTTTTTTATGATTCAATATACCTTGACCCATTCACGTTATACAAAATCTATATCAATACTTTTAATGTTCAAACCGCATATCAAAATTTATTGGCGGTATCCGAAGCGATTTTGCAATGCACGATGGCAAAAATGGTGTTTTATAAATATACTGGTGTGGTGTTACCAATTTACTTAGCATACTAACAAATTTTATAATTCATTCATTCATTAGGTATTGCTTTTTTTTCAATTTTTTTTTGAAATCTTAGTGCGGTTCACAGAATACATCTACCTACTTACCAAATTTCAACAATTTAGCACTTATAGTTTCGGAGAAAAATGGCTGTGACATACGGACGGACGGACGGACTTAACGAATCTATAAGGTTTACGTTTTTGCCATTTCAATAAATATTATCCAGTTACCAATTACTGAAGACTATAACAAGTCCAATACAAATCAACAAAACGCTGAGGCAGCGTATTTTTCATGAGAACTGTCTATTTGAGCTCGTTAAAAATACTCAAACTCGGCAGGGTTTGTTTTAAAGTTTTAAAATAAAAATTAAATACAGCTTTTTCTGCACTAAATTAAATAGAGAAATCCTTTTTATTTACTGGAAAAATTTTGGTGTAACGAATTGTAAATTGATAACTAATCCCATAACCTACGTTTAAAACAATGTAGTGTTTTTTCGAAAATTTATAACGGGGATAATTCCCAAACAGATTTTCAGAGTGTTACTTCGTATTTATGAGGCCTCAATAAAAAAATTCTTAAGAGTAGAACATAATAATTTCATTTTAAAAAACCTGGACATCCATTGTTATGAAACTTCCACTGCCTTTCCCTTTACCAAACCAACATTATGCTAATATACGCCCGAATCCACACATATAAGCAAATACCCGTGCATTCACCTTTCAAAATAAACCAATTAGTCCGGGACATGAAATCTTAATCAAGCGCCATTGTTGTAGCAAACCCGGCTTACGGTCCATAATCTCAGTGGTGGTATGGTGGCTGGTGGATGGTGGTGGATGGTGGCCATTGTTGGGGAGCAAAAATAAACAAAACGTTATTCAATATACCCCTGTGCTGTAAGCAATCGCTTGATGGGGAGAATGTTGGGCCATGAGATGAATATTTTCATAGGGAGCTGGATTTTTGTTATAAATTGAGTTTTTTTATTTTGACAAGTACTTGTTTCTCTTGTTATACTAAAAAAAAATATCCGCACTAAATTGTTCATAAGCTTCGTCACGTAATTTTTACAGATAGGAGTATTTTATTAGGTTTTACTCGTAGGCTTTTAAATTACCCAATAGTTTAAAATACTCGTATTATACGAATCATACGCATAGGACAGCTTAGGCTAAATATAAACACAGGAGATTTAGGTATATACATTTTAAAATATGAATACGTCCGTAGGCGTATGTGTTGTAAGTTTGCAAGATACGCTTTTACCACGCCTTTACCACTCTGTTCTCATAGCCACGCAGTTTCCTTGACATGACAGGCTCACGGCACATCCGAAATCTCGAGACATTCTTCCAAACGCCAACAATGCAGGAGGGCTGTGACGTCACTCAGCCCCAACAAATAGACCGTAATGGAAATGGGGTCCGAAACAGAGACGGTTGGACCCCAGGTGTCAGGGTAAATCAGTGTTTAATTTTTTATTCGGGATTATATAAAGTAGAAGTTCTATATGAATTGAATATATCTAAAACTAGCTTTCCGCCCGCGGCTTCGCCCGCATTATATTAGAGTAAAAAGTATCCTTCTCCCGGTTCTAGGCTGCCTCCCCACCAAGTTTCAGCCAAATCGGTTCGGCCTTTCTCGAGTTATAAGTGAAGTAACTAACACGACTTTCTTTTATATATAAGAGATAAAGAAGATAGATGTGTAGTTTATACGACCAACAGACATTTGGTTCTGAAAAGTTACGTAAAATAAACATGACGAATAATAAAAAGTAGAAAACAAATCTAATGTAATCGGGTACTGGGCTAAGAGTAGTTAGTACTTCTCACTTTGTGTGTCGTCAAAGAGACTAAAGATTTTATGTATATAAATGCTTCTGGTACGACATTAGCACACCATGATAAGCGTGGTGCTTATACTGAATAATCATAAATCAATAGGGTATCATTGGAAAAATCATTGCCTTGTGGGATATAATATGGGCTGCTATCTCGTCCTAAACTATATCTAATAGATTTACGTTCTTAGCGGCTCTATTGTGCTGTTTCTATCAGCAATTTAGAGTTTAACCCTAAGACGGTAAGATTCCTAAACTCGTAACAAGCCTCCACTACTGCACTCTGATGAGGGTACATTTTTTGGAGTTTACGAGAAAACGATCTGTCTTAAACCCATCAAAGTATCGAGTTACGTTAAAAACTTGAGTGTTTGTTGAATTGAAAGTCATGCCTGGGGAGGTAATCAATCTTTGTGGTGGAAAGTAAAAGTTGAGTTAGTGCAGTCGTCTCGTCCGTCTGTCAATATAATTATTATTAGGCAATATTGTCCGGCAATTTTCTGCAATCTCAAGATCCTATCCTTTATCGATCGTTTTTCTACAATACAGAAATCACTCGTCAAACCTACTGAACTGTAAACTATTTCACTGAGAACCAATATTAATGCAATTCGCATATAATTCACCTCGCCCTTAATACTTTCCAATAAAGCTCAGTTTCACTTGCACACTTCAGCATTATAAATTTTCAAATAGATACTAAGCCGTTGGTATAAGGTTCATTTTGGGATGCTTTTTCGTGAAAGGGTATACTGAGTGCATGGAAATGCATACAAATGTCGTGTTTACTGTCTGTCTGATGGATACGTCTTTTTGCGTATTCTCCACAAAATGTAGGGAAACTAAAAGCAATCGGGGGGAAATATGCTTGGTGGAGCTGGATTAGTGATGGAAAAATGTGTCCAGTTCTAGATAACATGTTTAATAAACTAAAACTGTTTTATTTTTTTAACAGTCGTACTCTATAACATTTAGCAATTTTTTGTTCCGAGTGTCTGAATATTATGATGATGATTAAATGTTAAACTGGAAAATACTTGACAATCTTACAATGCCTGTTATTATACTTTAGCCGTCAACGTTTCCAAATGAAATGGCAGAGGCTGGAGGCATCGGGAGCCGTCAATTATTGTTGCACCTTGACAGTGTGGGGCCATGAGCCGGGCGGGCAGTCTGCTTAGGGCTCTTTAGCGGGTACTCGGACTCAGATCAAAGGATGAATTCGATTAAACTTCATTTAGAGCATTGTATTTTTACGTGATTTCTTAATTATTATGGAGTTATAATGGGTCATAATGACGTAATTTTATATATTTACCACAGTGTTATAAGTGATTTGCAGTCGCTATAGGTCACGGATAAACTCGATAGTAAATAAACATGGTGTATTAGCTATGAACTTTATAGAAATGTAAGCCCATGTTATTTAGTACGCTATGTAGGTAGGGACAAATAAATTGATATTAATTTATAAATGACCAGATTTACTCTTTCATCATTTGACAGACTTGCAGTCTTGACAGAGTAGTTCATCAACTACCCGCTATCTTCGCGGCCCCACCGTCAACAGACGTAGACGTTAATTAGCAACTCTTGGCAATTTGCGGAGCTCAAATTGACTGAGTCAAGCCGCTCGAGGGCGGTTTGGCAGAGCATCATCAATATTGGTTTAGCAATGCAGGTGCTTTGCCCTAATTATTGTACCGAGCTCCGTCTTTGTTAGTGCTTTTTTTATATTTGTTTGAGTATTGTAGATCTTTCTTTTTACTGCGTTGTAGTCTTGTATTAGTAATTACCTCTTTAGTTAAAGAGTGCAATATAAAACGCATTCAGTCATGTACTGTCACAGTGTGCGTGTTTGTGTTGCTACTAAAATATTGTTTCAGAGTTGGCCTCGTATTATACTTATTATTGTACTATACTTACCTATTATTATTATACTTAAATATGGTTGTTGATACATTGGTACTGAGGCCAAAATAAAATATTAATTTCGATGTTTACCATCGATTGACGATCGCAATAAGTTGTTGCAGTACACAGAACAATGCTGCTACCCGTATTTTTGTATTCTCCTTTGACTGTTCTCATATCAAACTATGTAAAGATTGGGTGGTACTATTCCTAGGCCGGCAGAACATGGCACAATACAATTGCTAAAAGATCAGGGTAAATGGTCATCACATTCGAATGGTAATCCTCAGTACGTCCGTAAGCCGTTAATTGATGTAAGCGAGATTTGCATTCATACAGATTTACTGATTGTTTGCATGTTTGTTTGTTTGATTTCGTTTAATAGTATTATAGACGTTAAATTGTGATCATTCATTCAGCCGTATATTGCTACTGTGCATTTATTATTAATGACAAACACAAAATAAACTTAAAAATCAAAATGGAAGTAATGGAGGACACAGAATCCTTGTGTTCTGTCGTAAATGATAAAGGAAAGTAGTGGAAAATGTTGAAAAATGTATTTTCTATAAATAATCCTTCTCATCCATTTCAAATATCAAACGGCTTCTATTTTCAAACATCAAACATGGAAAATAATAGTCGAAACGACTGCAAACATTCTGCCACCGGACAATGGCGGACCATCGGAACTTCGAAGGCCCTTACAGAACTCGTAGACATCTCTAATAGCCCTTAAGTCCCATTGAATGAAGCAAACAGTTTTATGCTATTGTCCATTTCACTCAAGTTTGTTATTTGTCAACCAACATAACAGATTCACTCATAACCATTTCATGCAATTCATTCTAAGTCTTATTTTCTCCTACACAAAACGTCAAACACATTCCGTGGGTCATTGTTTCAAGTCCGTGCCGTTACCATAGCAACGGAACTGATCGCGAAATGAAATTATTTTATATTTTGAACCTTTTGGTATTGGAAATAAGGTTTTGTTTGTGTAGTATTAATACGGATTATTTTGTAGTGCGCTGTACAAAGAGAAGCATTCTACGATTGAATTTTATTTATTGAACGTTTTCTCTCAAATAATTTTATTTTCTCTATTCGAATATGAAACAAATAATAGTAGGTATACTTAAAAAATAAAATCGAAAAATATGATTTGAGATACACTAGTTACAAATTATTATACTTATAAAAAATCTTTTAGTTCCAATAAATCAGTGCTGTTAAATTGTATTCACTATTTTACTAATTATCGAATTAAGATATCCTGGGAAAAATTTCATTAAGAGAGATAAGGAAAATAAGTAAAATTATTCACTGGAAGACTAATTTCCAAAATCTCGAAACGTCTATCACCGAGCAGTCCAACCGAAAATTTGAATTTTTCAAGTTCTTTAATTAGCGCGAAGATTCGAGAAAAAAGTTTAGTCGCCCAGTTTGGGAATGATACGGTTTTAATTAAACTTAATTGTTGAAAAAACGACGGAGATGAAAAAATACAGGAGTTTTTGGATATTTTAGCAAGCTAAGTTTTAAGCAAGGCAAATTGTTTCTTTTTCTGACTTCATTTAATTTGAACTAAGTATAGTAAAACCATTCTAAAAATGAACTCCCCTCCACAAATCCGTGATGATTTCAACGTGTGAGAGGAAATACAGAATACACAGAAAAAAAAATACAGAATTCGGTGGAGGGGCGTTCATTTTAGAAATGGTTTTACTATACTTGTGTATCAATGTATTGCATGCTAAATGCAAAAAAAAACAAGTCAACTTAAAAATAATTCATAGCAAACGTTTATGTTACGATTTAAATTTTAAAATCTTTATTTTCTCATTAATAATTTACATAGAAAATTCACTTTCATGAGAAACCAGTAATAAATAAATAGGTGGTACAAACAATTAACAATTTTATCGAAAACCAGGAAATATAAGCCTATTTTAACAGCAAAAACATTTCCATTTAGAGTAAACCGCGAACTTTCCTAAACTGTCAAAATTTTTCATTCGTTCAAAATTTACGGACAAATCACTAAAATTCCATGACACAATTATTCACAACGCGAGGGAATAAATTACTGTGCAAGATTTACAGTGACGGCCGCGGAATTGGTTACCATTGAATTACTCATTAAGACATCCGTATGTAAAAGTGAGTGTTAAATTTAGTTTTGCTTTTGTCTGTCTGTCCGTTGTACGGCCGTTTGTCAAACTAAACGTAGCGTGTATGAACTGGGATGGAGAAGCGTTTGATCTGTTTGTATGACTTTACTTGGATTTGTGTTGGAAAAGGAATTATTTTGAATAAGGAAGAATCATTTGTCAAATTGACATTTAAGGCTTAACATGGAATTTAAAACATAGGTACCTATATAATATAGATAGTATAAGATCGTTTTAACAAAAATCTTTGTACATCTTAGAGTGTCTCAGGAATTACGTCCAAAATAGCATAATAGCATAGATTCAAAGTTGTTAACGTTGTATATAAGTTATCGTCATTTATTTCTGTAAAATCTTAAAGATTACTTACACATGTAAAAGTTTGTGTGGGAAAAATTGATGTCATTGTCACAAGATACACCATGCCGACAGTATGTAATTGAAAGTTTTAATTGTTACTGTTTTTTAAGAACTCGATTGATTTTACAATAAATTACTGTGATTTCTTAGATGTTCTAAAGGAAAAGTCTTATTGTTTTTTTGATAAATCTCCTACAATAATTTTTGTGTGTACTCGTACTCGTATATGGACGCTTTAATTTTCATTCATGTATCTATTAAATTAATGTTGTCTGAAATAAAATTGATTGAATTGAATTGTATTGAATAATGCCGCATCGTTTGCTCGTGTGCATACTCGCCGGTCTAATTTAGCTGCGTATTTGTCATGCGCGACAGACGCCCATCTAATTGGCCGGCGTGCTGAGGCCCTGCGCATGCGAGCTTTAACCTTTGCAATGGGAGATTATAACGTGAATCCTTATTGTTTTTAGAATTTTGCCTAAATTTACTATAGGTATATCAATTTCATTATACTTAATTATGTCTCAAAAACTTCCTTTGATTTTAATAAATGATTGATAATTGAACTAATTGTATTGCCGTGTTAGCGTATTGGGAGGACGCTCGACTTTAATTGGAAATACATGAAAAAAGATTTATTTCCTTTCAAGAAACTGCTTTATTACTTCAACTTTCTATGTATAAGTAAAACAAAAATATGTAGAATACAGTAAGTAAATCAAGTAGCATATAAACAACTTGAACCATCGCTTCCGCAATCAAAACAGTGAATCTCAAACTTCAATAAAATCAAAATAAACAAAAGCCGTCTCCACACTGTCACATCACTTCGCGTGACCGTTAACTTACCAACACAAACCAATATTTTCATAGCTCTTATCACATAAATAATAAGGCTGCTTTTCCTCTAAAGTTATTTCAAAGATGTTAGCATGGCAAACAGACAACTTAATGTCGCGCTGTCATTCGTGGATTATGCAAAGTAGCCAACAATAATTTCGTTTTTTATTACCTTAAAGCAAAATGTTTGATGAAATACAAAACTAACGTGGGAAAGCTAATAAGTTATAAACAAAACTTGCATTTTGAACTCTATCCTTGTAAATTATAGACCATCGTTGAATGCGGGTGATTGAATTTAGATTCTCAGATTTCAGAAATATCCCGTTTCACTCGTCAGTGGTCGATTGACTGTTACGTTATTCATAAACGTTGAGGATTTATTTCAACTAAGAGATGTTTAAAAAAAACAGTTGTATATAAAAGCTTTAAGGCACCATAGTAATTTTGTGACTTTGTAACTTGTGTTTTTGTAAGTCAGGTATGCTGCAATTCGTTTCACAATTTTAATAAATATTTAACACTAAATACAACGAATAAAGAAGAGGTAGAAAAAATAATAAATAATTTAAACTCTAACACTAGCTCAGGTATAGATGGCATTAGTGTAACTTCAATTAAATGCATTAAACATAATATTAGTCAGGAACTAGCTAATTGTATAAATGTCTGCTTGGAAGAAGGTTCTTTTCCCACAAAATTAAAAATTGCTAAAGTTACGCCAGTGTACAAATCAGGAACTAAATCTGATCCTAACAACTATCGCCCCATTTCCGTACTTCCAATTATATCCAAAATTTTTGAAAAGGTTTTGTATACACGTTTAATTACCTATTTAAATTCCATAAATTTCTTGTGTGACAATCAATACGGATTTCGACCAAAGTCCAACACTCTCTCTGCAACAGTAGACCTAGTTACTGAATTAAAAAACATGATTGATAGTAGAAAAATTGCTCTTGGTATCTTTATTGACCTCAAAAAAGCCTTCGACACGGTTAATCATGGTATCTTATTAGGTAAACTACTCGATATGGGTATTTCTGGAAGCGCACACAAGATGTTTGTATCATATTTGTCCGACAGAACCCAAGTTGTGAGGATTGGTGAATTTCAAAGCTCTGAAGCACCAGTAACTTTTGGCGTTCCGCAAGGTTCAATTCTAGGACCACTTTTATTTTTAATTTACATAAACGACATAAGTAGACTTGAATTGAAAGGTAAACTATCTCTTTATGCTGATGATACCAATTTATTTTACTTCGGTGATGATATAAATTCAATTGTTCAAGATGCTCAACATGATCTTGACATTTTGAACAATTGGTTTAAATCAAATATTTTAACCCTTAATGTCGAAAAAACCCATTATGTTATTTTTTCTGCTAAAAATAAAATAATTCCATTTTTTAATCCTCCGATGATTGACAATAAAATAATTAGTAGATCCAGTAATGAAAAGTATTTAGGCCTTATTCTAGATAGTCATCTCACGTGGAAACCCCATATAGAAAAAATTAAATCAAAACTCACGTCTTTAAATGGTATTCTTCGTGGTATTGTTCGCTGTTTGCCTCATAATATTAAATATGTCATATATAACTCATTAATTAAACCGCACATTGACTATCTAATAGAAATCTGGGGATCAGCAACTAAAACTAATCTAAATTCACTGCAAATTGCACAAAACAAACTTATAAAAAGATTATTTAATTATGATTACCTAACCTCAACATTAAAAATTTATAAAAATACTAAACTAATGAATATTTCTACTACATTTAAATACTATACATGTTTGTTGATCCGTAAAATTCTACAAAAAACAATGCACACTAATATCACGTTTAAAACTAAAGGCGAGTTTTCTGAATATAAAAAGAGATTACGGTGTTCTAACAAAATTATGCTACGTCAACCAAGGACTAACTATGGTAAAAATAACATAACTTTTAACAGTGCTAAATTGTATGATGAATTACCTAATCAGATAAAAGAGACAAAATCGACCTACAAATTCAAAAAACTAATCAAAAACCATTTCCTGGATACTTCCTAAAACATTCTTAGTAAAATTTAACATAAAAATATACATATTTTATACTTATTAATATTTTATATGACACATCTAGTAAAGTTAAAACTTTAAATCTGTGTAATTTAACAACTCGTTATCAAACCCGTTTCGAACAGTCGATGCCTTACGTGATTGAAGAATACGGTTACGCGACGCGATGCTACAAAGCGATGTTATATTATTTTTGATTTAGTCTTGTAGTTTAAACATTAAGTCTTAGATAAATATAAGCTATATCTGTAATATTATTTATGTTCTTAGTTAGGTGTATTTATATGTCATAGTCTTTTAATTATATAAGTTAATCGCTTTAAACCAAAAATGTTATCGCTTCAAACCAATACAACCTAACTAGGACAGCGCTAAGAAACTCGATGACTATTTACACTCATTGACAGATTTTTGCACCTACACTAGGTAAATAAATTGTTGTTGATTTTAGTTTTCATATGCCTCATTTTTCTAGCTTTATGATTGTGTAATATTGTAATAGGTACCTACAATTAACAACAAAACTAGAACCTTGTAAAAGTACGTTTGTTTTACGACATTAATTTAATTAATTGCATGTTAGTTTATAAGTTCTCATTTATAAGTGAATTGTAATTCTTAAATGAGAATAAAGAATCTTAAACCTGAATTAGTTAATTAGGGGCCAAAATTGACTTTTACACGAGGAACAACTTGGTGGTTGGTGTGTGGTTCAAAATGGTCTTAATGAATTGATGTCTAAATCATTATTCGATAAATAATAATTTATCTTTTGCATATTAAACACCAAAATATGTCTGGTCGCACCTCTATGGCTATCTATCTCGCGACTTTAACGACTTCCCTCTCATAAAACATGCAAAAACACACGAGCTCTGTCAACAGTATTGTTTATTCCAAGACATCAAAGTGAAATTTAATAATGCATCGTTTTATTACCGAAACGACGTTAGAACTCAGTCTGAAGGGGATGTAACTAAAATAAATATATTATTATGCCAACTCTTTGAAAAATACATTATAATAATGCAAAAAGACATTTTATTCGTTAAAACTTGAGAGGAAGCTTTATCGTACGTTTGATTTTATTCAATGTTCCCTCCATGGTAATTTTTACTAGTATGGCTAGGAGAACACTCGTTTAATTTCGAAGTACGTGGGTTCAAACCCTGCCTAGACTTTTCTTCTTGAAAAATTTGAGTACTGTGCCAAGGTACTGAGATCACTAAGCTAGCTTCTAGCCAACTACAATAATTAAATTTTATTTTAATTAAGTATAAATTAATAAAAAAAAGTAGGCCTAGAGTGGTCACTATTTACGAATTTTCCAAGACCTTTATTTTGTGTTGAGGATATAGATAGGTAGGTACCTACTCAGTATTTGTGAAGTAATAATTGGGTAATGAAAATGTTAAATGATGATGAAGTAATGATGAAGTAATGTAAAATCAGATAGTAGATACACGACTTTTTTTTGTAAAATATAAGTAGACTAACTTCTAATTAAAAAATCCTGGATATAATAAGATTCTTGTAATATCCGGTTCTAACTAAATCAAACAGGATATTTGCATTCTTACAACGGCGTTATTAATACTTGCTCTTTTATGTTATTCTATTACAAAAATTATGATTTTTTTAAGAAGAAGAATAATTTATGTTAAATTAATCTACTTTTAAAAATCTAAGCTAATAAAATGAACAAAATTAAAAACCCCCATGACTTTAAAAAGGTTCTATTCTAATACCCGTGTACCTAAGACGAACCCAATATGGGTTGTTTTATTAAACTAAATAATGGACAACCAACAGAAAATACCATAACAGTTACAGGTGGCCAAATATTACAATAAATGTTCACTTATTTCCTTTGGCACTACTGAAACACTACTAGTAGAGTCAAGGTAAATTTTACTTTTCCGTGACACTACCATTCTTATTGGCTGATTAAATTATGAATAGAGAATTTATTTATGTTTAATTTATCAGATCAAAGCCTCAAGTCTAGCAAATTAATTTTACTTTATTTATTGTGGTCCTAAGAAATTATTTTTAAGATTATTACAGGCTTGGCTGGCACCCTATAAAATATCACAGTATCGTGATTTACTGTAAAAGTTACAAATCCATTTTCATCATTCTGAATCCATTTCCTCTTTATTTACTAGTAAAGTTTGCTTTGCAAGTGCGTTTCCGGTGGGGATGATCTACGCAATTTCGCAGTAAAAACAAGGGGTTGCCAACAAATAACATTAATTTATAATACGCTTCGATTTGTTTCGTAGTTTATGTCTTTTTTGCTTTTTTCCTCATTTTTGTTTAGTAGCGTAGTTTTCTACAAGTTTGCATTTAAAGTTACAACACATACAATCTATCAGTACCAACATAAAGCATTTATTCATATGAATTTATATATTATGTATAAAAATTTGGATTTTTGGAATTAAAGTCGAGTGTCTTACGGATCACGGATTCTATATCCATGTTCATTCTTTAGCTTTGCTCAGGTTAAACAACTTAGAAATTATTTTTACAACAAAACCGGTCTCAATGGAGTCATGAAAAATCTGCGTCTTCAAATACTCAGGCTTCTGTGAAAATAACAATAAGATTACACCCGACGTCTCACCTTTACGGCTGCGTTTCGTCCAATCTGCGCTTTACAGCCTCCATTGTTGGCTGCTAAACCATTCAATGACAACTTTGTAACTTAAAGCCGGAGCGTTATAAATAAATTGCTTAACCTAGGTTAAAGTCGAACAAATTCTAATTTTATTCCAATGTATATAAAACGTAACGCATCTTTGTCGTTTGAAACATTAAGCTCGGTGTTATTTTACATACTAATTTTTAACTGTGAAATAGTTTCAATAATAGTTATGGACTACGATTTCTACTGGTCGGTACATTAGCAAAACTAATAATTATAATTTCTAAATTTTATTTTAAATATTTTATTTATAACGGGGAAACTATGTTGCACATTGATACTTAGGGCATAACAAAAAGACAGTGAACTGATAATGGCCTTATTTAACCATTGTTGAATGTTGTTTATGTGTTACTGGTGATCTGCCCCTGCTTTGCTTGAGTATTTAATAGACTGGTTTGATAGCGTAAGGTTCATTAAGGGGAAAAAAGGTTGCCAGTTTGATTATTAAGATCCACTGAAAGTGTTTCTTTCAATTTTTTTTTTCAAATAGGTAACTAGCTGACTCGGATGCGGCTTTGTCCACTTTATTCCCGTCTTCTTACTATTGATCGATAAATCAGCCCAGCCGTTCTTATATTACAGCGAAACAATTTTTGATTAATTTTATATTATTGATTTAACATTGTCTTTATAGTTTTGCGTAAATGAGACACTGAAAACATGAAGAAATGTGTATATATGTATTTTAAATTTTAATCCGCTATCAGGCATTTACAAATGTTTATAACGACTTAAGTTTCTTATGTTAATTAGGCATAGAACTATCACTTGTGAACTTTCTATGAATTGAGGTATACACACTAAAAGCCTATAAAATCTCATCCTATGCTTACATAGAAATTTACGCAGTAAGACTTATACAGTAGGTTTACAGCGAATTGGCGTGCTTCCGCGTCATAAATCAGTTTAACGTTCGTCTGCGGTTTCTACGTGGAAACAACCAATACGCATCGTCGCACATCTTTATAATTTTACCCGTAACTTATTTTAAAGCAGTAATTTTCTGTTTTAGTAAAATACATAAACTAAAATCAGAAAGTATTAGCGTTATCTAGCTAAAACGAAGTGTAACATAAAGAATCGGGATGTAAAAAAAAACAAGAAGCACAAAAATAAATAGTTTTTAATTTTTTTGTTCCATCTTATTGTAGAACTTCCTCTACCGAAACAAGGCATGTGTGTCTTATAATAAGATTGTGAATTCAAACTGACCTGTGACAATTTATCGTTAAGGCTTTGACAAATATCAAGAAGCTTCTAAGCTTTTTTAGAAATTTGCACAATTATTACACACACGTTTTGTCATTTACGCTGTTAAATACTACAAAGACATAGTTGTTTTTGAGTCTTTGATTTAGCTTCGACAGTTTGTGAGTGCTGCGAATTATGGATGGATTGGATCAATGGATTCTTCGTGGAATCGATGAAACAGTTTGACGCGTGTTAGTCGTGGGTGTTTTAGTGTTAAGTGATTTTAATGCTTAAAACATTTACAGGTTCTATTCTTCTTGGAAGCACTAAACTTGGTTTAGATATTTATTACAATTAGAAATACATTTTAAATATTTACAAAAAAATTGCATCTAAGTGGTTATACAAATAAGTTAGTTGCATATCATTATAACCCTAGAAAACACAATTACAAAAATATTTTCAAACACGTGAAATGTAATCGCTATGCAAACATTCCTTTCAAACAGAGCCAATTTGAGCACAAAAACCCTTGTTAGCAACCTTCACAAGTCAGCCTTTTTCAGTTAATTGTTATTTACTAACTAATCAAATGCACGGTAACTCGTAAACAAAGAGAAATAAAACGAGAAGGTATTCTTAATAAAGTTGTCACGAGAGGGTGAAAGTTAATTTCCTGTTTCGTCCAGTCTGCTGACAGGATTGTTGCAGTAAAAGATGAGATTAGGTAAAGCAGTAAAATAAATATTGCAGGACAATTTACACAGCAAATAGCCCCAGCGACGTTAGAACTTGTGTTGATTGGGTACTTTCCTAGTAGATTATGTTATAAACTTAATATAATAAAAACATGGATAGGTAGATCATTTTTATAAGGTACTTAAAGATAGAAATCAACCAACACCCGGAAAAGGAAAAAAGTCTACAAATATAGTTTAGTTTTCCAAATGTATAAAATAAATTAATTAATATAAAATAGATAAATAAAATAGCTAGATAATAGCTTAGCTTTAGCTGGTTCACAGCTACCAAAGGGATAAATTAGTGTTATATTGGCGACCACGAGCGACGCCGTGTTGACTCCGGAGTAAAAAGCGCGAGTAATTTGATTCCAGACACGACACTGCGATTTCCTGCGAAACTGGTGGAAATCTTGTTTCTTTTGTCTATTATTGCCAGAATTACAGGAAAACTTTTAGAAGTTTGTAAGAGAAATTTCGAATCGAATCGAAGGCGAATAATCAAACATAAAGAAATACCTACTTTAAGTACTTTTACTCAAAAAAAAATTATGAATTGAGTTGTAATGATATTTAAGGTATGTTTTGTAGTCTTATCTTATCTGTATCAATGTAGTATGTAAATTTTCTGACATCAAATTATATTGCATTGCCTCTTTACAGCAGCAACTATAATAATTAATTTTAACATTTACATTTTAGGTAATTGAACTGAATCTGACATACCAAAATATTTCTCAATTATTTAATTAAACTTCATAAACAAATTAATAATAATAATAATAATAATAAAGCCATTTATTTCCAAACTTATTTAACATTTCCATTTTAACTTATTCATCTTAATCTTAATTATTTCATTTCATAATAAGTATGTAATTGGTACATGTCATTTCTTAGATAAATTATAATATGTCAAAGTTAATTAGTTAAATTTAAATAATAAGCACATAGTAATTTATAGTTTGGACGCCCATCTGAGGGCGAAGGCCTCCTCCATCGTCTTCCAGGTTTGCCTGTCTAAGGCGAGTCTCGTCCAGGTAGGTCCGGCGGCCTCCTCGATGTCGTCGCGCCAGCGGCGGCGGGGGCGGCCGCGCGCCCGCGCTGCCTCCCGCGGCTCCCAGTGCAGCACGCGCTCGCTCCAGCGCCCGTCCGCAGCCCGCGCGACGTGGCCCGCCCAGCGCCATTTGAACCGGCAAGCCAGGGCAGCCGCATCGATGAGTCCGGTTCTTTGTCTTATAGTGTCATTTCGTATTCGATCTTTCAGTGATATTCCCAACATGCTTCTCTCTGTGGCTCTTTGAAATACTTGTATTTTCCTTATGATTTCTTTGGATAGTGCCCAGGTTTGACATCCGTATAATAGTGTTGGTAGTACTATTGTATCCATTGCTTTTTTCTTAAGTGTTATTGGGATTTTTTTTTTTGTCATAAACAAATTAGTAGGGATTAAATAACTATAATTTGAACATTGTCCCTATGGTGTTTCAATTACCATTAGGTTAGGCTCATAAGGCTGAATTTTCTTTTATTTTATTTAGTAATTGCGCACGTTATAAGCATGACATTTTATATTTTATTTAGTATGTAAGCATGACATTTTATATTTTTTATTTGACCTGTCTAAGATTTGTGTAATACAAACAATGGAAATAAATGATTATGACTATGACTATGACTATGTATCTAAACTATCGTACAAATATTATGTACGATATCTCAGTTGAGAAAAAAATCCCGTATGTAACATAACGTAATTAAAATAGATCTAGCTAAGGAAGCCAAAAGTTAATAATTATAAATTTGACCAAAATTTAACTCATTCAATGAGTCCCGCAACACAAAATAACAGCTCAAACTGTTTTGAAGTTCATAATAGCACATCATTACGTACTTAGAACCCTTCTTAATCACGACCATTCAGTCCCTTCGGTCCCTAAATAAAGCGCAATCCTTCAATCAAGTCTTCCCTGAATGTGCCTGATTGCAAACCACTCAAGCAAAACCGCAAATTATCCTTTGATTTGTGCATAGAAAATTGCATGTATTTCTCTTGGGGATGTCGTTTCCTCTTTGCGTTTGATAGTAAGATTGGCTTCTTTTCGATTACGGAAGTCTGAGGTAAGATTCTTATTCTAAATACGATAGGTTTATTTATTTTGCTTGGAGAGATGAGTTTCTGGAATGGGAAAGCTGATTTTTACAATATTCGAAAACGGTTTTTTTCTGGTTTTATTTGAAAACTAAAAAATATAAAAATCTCTGTTCGCTGTTTATTTGATGCAACCAGAATGATTCAGTGTGACCTATTAAACGTAAAAGAAAACGTAAAAGAAAACTGTCTGTCCGATAATACCGTAACTATTAAATTACAATAGGCATACAGGATCACAGTCGATGTAGTTAGGCACAGAATGCCAGAATGGCAGCACGAATTCTATTCATATCAGAAATAGCTGTGCTAATTATCGCTTCGGCAATGACATGCGTAGCACATGACAATAGCAATAATCAATGGGAAATTAGTGCTACTTAGCGAGATATTTGGTACGTCACAATAGTGTTGGACAGACTAGGTGTTTGTACAGAGATATACCTAATTACTTTACTTCTGCATCATACAACTTTAAAGTTAGGTACTCGACAACAATCAAGATAAACGTACTGAGACACAGAGACTTCAGTCTTGACGAAGACGAGAGATTTTGCCCGGTTAATCAAGGCATAATCTCTCTCATCAAGGCCAATTGCGCGTTAGTGACACAATGTTCTTAAAGCTTTTAATATTGTTATTTCCTTGTATTAATTTCCCAAATGTATTTGTAATTTCAGCCCGGTGGTGGGGTACTAACACTAGTATCACAATACATACCTACCATATACGCAAGTACCTACGAGCAGCGACAGCTTCGATTTAATATCCACCGTAATCCCGACTCGCCTCAGACAGTCCGATTGAATCGTTTATTGAAATGTTCGGAGATACGCCAACGCTTCAATGGATGGGGAGATCTGTAGGTATTCCATATCTTGTCGGCTATTCAGCCGCATTCCGGAGACACAGAAACGTGCAAGTTTCGAGTATCAACCGAGTGTGTTTTGTTTGCTTACTAACTACTACGGCAATAGTTTGCAAAATTTTCAAGTGGTGTGGGTACTTGAATTGCAATGCTCGTTTATGCTCGGTAGCCTAAAGATTACTTAATTTGCGTGTTAAGTTTTAAATATGTTTGCATGTACAATATACATACGGGTGGTCTTTTGTCCAATCTCTATGAAAAAAACAAAACCCGCTGCTTGCGTTATGGTGACCACTAAAAAAGGCCAAGTCACACTAACCTCGTGATACCCACATTCCAGTAGAACTCCCTGTCTAGGAACCCTGACACTTATATCAATTAAAATAAAACCATAGATAAAATTATACTGATTCTTCTGTAAATATAAGTGAAAGATATTAAATAGGTATCCTTTAGGAAAGCCAACTGCGAATATCGGCTGCATGACATCGCTATTGGTTCCCGGAATGGAAACTATTGGAGATGTCATCCTAGCTATTTTAGATATTTCAAAGGATTATTCAGGTTTGTATTTCTGTGAAACTTTCATACTATGTTTAATCCTTAGGAATAGATGAGTCAGTTGCAGTAAGCTTTGAAGCGAGGTTGTCAGAACTATTTTTAATTTTCTAGCGACCTCAGAACAAAAAAAAATAGTAAACTCTTCTCTCTGTGTTTATTATTTAGTTTAACGACACCCGCGCGAATATGAGCTGGTACTATTTTAGGACCAGAACCACACAGATTACAAAAGTTTCAGTAATTTTATGAATAATGTTTATGGTTAAAAGCTTATTGCAGTTACACAAGCTTACCTATAAGAAATAAGAATCTAGAAATAGGAGAAGAAATACAAAAAAATAGGTTATACATTAGGTTTAAGTTGACGTTTGTTTTAGTTCAGAAAAATAACAAGCACACCCTATCTTATGTCTTGTCTTATTTCATCCAATCACTTAAAGATAAACCACTTCAGTTGCATAATACAATTGAATAGTCATATAGCTACGAACCACATAGAGCACTCAATGCCAGTCGCATATTCATTAAGTTAATTGTCCCGTTAGACGTAATTCATGAATTTGCAATATCTGGGTAGAGTATGTCGTTATTGTCTGTTAGAACGGAGTTTGGTTTCCGAATGTTTCATTATTCTCGTCTTGCTTCTGTTCTGTGGCAACTTCTATTCAAATTGCAATATTATTAGATTCTAATCACCACACTTACTATGCGGGTTAGTATCGAAGTTAGTAGGTACACGAAACTACACTAGTGTCAGTCTATAAAAAAAAATTGCTGGACAATTCACACAGCTTATGAAAAATTAAATTATGTCGAAAATAAATTGTTAATTTGTTACTTCACTAGAATTAGCTTATAGTATAATTTATCTTTTATGCAAAGACGGGTTTAGCTTGAAGATGATCCAATGGAAGTGACCAATTACGGTCGCCATTAAGACTCTTTATCAGAGGAAAGAGACCCTAAACTGCACAATTTAGTTCGAGGAACATCCTATTTACCGCGATTATAGAGCCGGATGTCAGTTAGCTGATCAATTCATTACCTCGTTATTGTGGACAGGACGTTATTGATTGAGTATTAAATTATTCACCGATGTTCTAAACTGGCTGGCTTTCTATTTAACCATGCAGTACACAGTTCATCAACATCAATACCATTGAACATCATGTTTATAACCTTGGTATTTAAGGTTATATAAAAACCAGACACCAGGCACAATGACAAATAGTTGCCCCGAGGCGGGAATCCAACCCGCAATCTCTTGCGTCGCAGGTGTTTTTGGCTACGTCAGTGACGACCTCTGAGGCGTACCTCAGAGGTCGTCACTTTATGAGATGTTAAGTATAAGACGACTTCGTTAGTATTATTCTTTATCATCTTATAAAAAATAAATCGACATTCAAATGCACGCCATGACAAAATGTCATATCTACTTTACTTTACTTTACTGAAAGTACCAACTGATAAAGCTTTGGTACTCATAATATCTACGTAATTTTCTCGTCACTGAAGCGTTCTTCGAATATATATTCAGCTTCCGTTCAGCAAATCTGACTCAGATCCAGTCTCAATTGCCTACTAACCCTGTCATCTTTTGTTCCCAGAACTGTACAAAACAAGGCCGTTTTAGGTACAGTGACTCAGCGTCATATTTTTCGGGAATTGTACGAGTAAATTCAGCTTTATTTTCTAGCAATTCTCTTTTATTTGTTTGTTGTTATCAGTTGGTTCTGGGTATAGTTTGGAGTTTTCTAGATGGAGTCTCTATTGAGCGCTGGCTTTTACGTTACTGAAATATTGGCTGTTGGCATATAATTAAATGAAAGGTAAATTCTGGGTATTTTTGAGTAGCCATTATTGGCTTAATTTTATAGCCAGTCTTTAATAGATGTGAAAGTTTATATATACTCGTAGGTACCTACTTTAGGATACCCTTTTAAGTTTTGTTACTGATCAATTATTTAACATTCTCATAGTGAAGCAACACTGACCAGAGCACGTCAAATGCAGCGATATAAATGTTATTATCTAAATTAAATGTTGAAGCTTGCACTTACTCGCTGGTGGTCGGCCATGAATCACTTCTTGACGTTAATTAGGTACTGGGAGTAAATAATGTTCAATGTTCTATTGAAACTTCGAGTGGCTTCTATCTTTGGATGGTTAAGTGTGTTGGTTCATTTGACTGACGATATTTTTAGGTTTATTTCAGTAAGCGGGATATCATCAAGTTTGTGCATGTTTGGTCTATTATATTTATATGTTATTATATAACAAAAATTGTAACCACTAAAGCTTTGAGTTTACCTCAAAGCTTTAGTTAGTGGTTACAATTTTTGTCCTAGGGCGAGAAACGAACCCGTTACAACCTACGTCGCAGGCAGACCTTAAATAAATCAAAGTAGCATTCCTTGTTTAAAATGTTTGTATTTAAATATCACAGATTACAATACAAAATTAAGATTAATTTAATTTATCTCGAAACGCCTTTTTTGTCAATAAAAGCCTTTTTGACAAAAAAGGCTTTTATGAAATTATAAATGCAGAAATTTTGCCATTCATTAAATACCATTCAGTCCTTAAAATGTAAATGTAATAAGTATACATACTATATTTACAACACAATTATGGCAAATAAGTAGGTATTAATTACAAAATTATCTACTCTACAAGCTCTTATTTGATATCCAATAAAATTAAAACTACCTAGTTTAAAATTTACAATATACAGACTACCCGTTTTGAATGCGTATTTGTTAGAGTTTTGGATTTTACACATAATTTAATATTTAGTAATTTAAGTTTCCAAAGTTTGTGTTTACTTTTTGGCGTTGCGTGACGTTTTTTTTTAAAAAATGGGTAGCATAATATAAAACTCAAAACATATAAAGTTGTTTTTATCTATAATTTTAGTCATAAATGTGACACTCACCAAACCGCACTTGGCCAGCGTGATGTAGAGATTAGAGTTTACCCAAATTTCTCTTGTCAAGAGAAAAGTCCGTATATCCCTGCTGGCGAAACGTAGATATTGTATAATTATAGTCGGGATAACACAAGGGTCTGTTCATTTCACAATGGTCAGACATATCCGGTCTCTGTAGCTAGTGTCGTTGTGTCCCGTCGCCGTCGGCATGGTGACTGCGACGTCGACTTTGGACACGGAGCGTGGCGAGGCGGTCACCAGCTCGGCCAGCGGGGACGAACACTCGCTTGATCTTGATGTCATTGTTCTAGCTGTAGAAATAATTGAACAATAAGATGTTTGTGAATTATAATAAGTCACTGTTATGTAGTTGTGGAGAAATGATTGAAAGAGGCTTTGTGAATAAAAAATATTTATATAAGATAACAGTAATAATACCAATTCGCTATATCCGACATACCTACTATACGTTTTCTAGAACTGACTGTGCTCCAGTCTGCTGAAGTCCATGAATTTCGGCAAAGTGTGGTGGAATTGGTCAAACCTGAGTTATTTGTAGTTTAGTCTATCATCATTGTTACAAAGAAACATAAATTTATATACCTAGATCCTTTTGAAAAAGAAGAGGAATAATTTATTTCAACATCTTGAATAATTTCAAAAAGGGTTTTTAGGTAATATTTGAAGAATAAGGAATATTCTTAAAACCAATTTTAGTTGTACAGCAGCAGTTGTAAGGGCTCATTTAACTTTCGATCAAAAACATGTTTAACCTAGATTCGGTATAGGGTGACTCACAATTAGTGTAGCAACTGGAGGCAGATTCCCCCGAAGGACTGTACGGCTTCATCTCGTAGTGGTTGCTGCCGCCCGCAGACTGCCGGCTTCGATTCCCGAACGGGGACGAGTAGCTACGGATATATATAAACATATTATACGATGGGTTTTAATTTAACCACGTTGCTCGTGTAAATGTGGGTAATTCGTTTTGGAGTCAATGTAATTTATTAACGGTATTTTTATATTTATTTTATTATGTATTTGACTGTATCTAATACTATGTATTTAGTAAAATAATAGATTTTGTATGCACAATAAGAGTTTTTGCCTTGCTAGGGTTCTTACAAGGGTACGGTAAAAACCACATAAACGAGTCAACTGGTTTTATTTAACTTATTTGGTTATAATAAATTTATCTTCCTTAAAACCGTATTTAAAAATTATGGTGAGCTAAAACCTTCTAATTGTCTATGAATTTCCCAAATGAACTCCATCAAACAAGTTACCTGTCTCTAACATGAGGCATGTCGTAATGATTATCCGGTCCTTGCATCCAGTACTCGTTACATGTCCGGGTGAGATCCGGCCCGGTTGTGCCTTTGTCACTCCTGGTCGACTTGGGGTGACCTGGGTAATATAACCAATGTATATATTGGACGGCCGTATCCTAATTTTTAAAACAAATCCTATCTTATACACATTTAATATTTTTCTTAAAAATGATCTAAGTATCTAATTAGTACTTTTGTTGTTGTGTGGTGCTGGGCTATGACTAGTACCAAACCGTGACTAAAGAATTTATTAATAAATATTGCTGGACAATTCACACAGCAACATCTAGCCCCGTGGTAAGCTTGAATCTTGTGTTACGGGTGCTTGATTTCTGATATACATACATTATGTAACACCCAGACACTCAGAACAAATAGCAGATCCTACAAATTTTTGTCCCGACACGGGAATCGAACCCGCAACCTCTTGCGTCGCAGGTGGACCACCCTGCGCCACATTACCAGTTGATACAAATTGCCACTTGTTACTTACCAACTCTAGCTGGTATATACCCGGGTCGCGCACTCTTGTACCGGCACCACACGTACAGGATGGCCAGTCCCGCCGACAACATCGCCACTGTGATGCCGATGCCCACGTACAGGGTGATGTTATTGTTGTATAGCCCTAGAACGGAGAGTGGCGTAAGCTACAGGAAATGGGCGGATATGAAAATAATTAAACAACTGTCTAAGTATAGATGTTGTGTGAATAATTTTTTATGGTTTAAAAGCAGAATTAATTTGTTCCAATCTGTGTTACCTAACTTATGTATATAACACCTGACTGTGTTGATTTATAGACAATAAATAGTTGTTTAATAACCATTTATTGTCTACTATCAGTAATAGTAATTTACTATTAGTAGCCCAGTCAATTTAAACATTTCAAGTTACATAAAGTCCCAACAAGCTGGATTTCTGTGAAATTGTTCAAATCATAATTATAAACAATGTCTAAAAGATCCCCATCATTCCACGTTAAGGAAAAAGTTTTATTCAAGGTTAAATGTCAAAAAATTTAGTTTTTCACGATTTTCAGCAAAACGGTAAGTTTTATCATAAAAGTACCTAGGACAAAATTGTAGATCATGAAATTATCTATCAAAATGTATCAACACTTTTTTCTTACAAGCCACCGTTTCTGAGATATAACGGTTCAAAAAGTTATAAAAATTGTTTACAAAATGAAATGAAATGTTCAAAAAGTTATTAAATTGCGTCAATAGCGATGTATCGCATGATACTTTGTCGGAACGAAACGAATCCTCCGTTGTTTGTGATTCAATATTAGAGCACGACCGGCCTTGACAATTTTTTTTTTTTTTTTTTATTTAATTACAAGAAAAAGGCTTTGTCGCTGAGCGACCACATCGTCTTATCGGAAACTTGACAATTTGTGCATGCCAACTTTTATAACTTTTTGAACCGTTATATCTCAGAAACGGTGGCTTGTAAGAAAAAAGTGTTGATACATTTTGATAGATAATTTCATGATCTACAATTTTGTCCTAGGTACTTTTATGATAAAACTTACCGTTTTGCTGAAAATCGCGAAAAACTAAATTTTTTGACATTTAACCTTGAATAAAACTTTTTCCTTAACGTGGAATGATGGGGATCTTTTAGACATTGTTTATAATTATGATTTGAACAATTTCACAGAAATCCAGCTTGTTGGGACTTTATGTAACTTCACCCTCATTTTTATGTATAAATTGACTGGACTATAGGTACTAATAGAATTTATTTCAATCCTAATATACAACGTACAGCCTAAATCGGTTCCTAAGATAAAAAAAAAATTATTCATTCAAATAATGCTTAATAATACAAGATGTTGACAGAATAATCTAAGCTTACAAGATTCCTCATACTTTAGTTTGTTGGTTTACGTTGATGAATAAATTGGGAGTATAATTAACCCGAATAGAGAACTGACCGTGTTTCTGTAAGGAGCTTCGTGAGAAAGGATGTACTGAGTCAGCGACCGTTATGAATAACAAACAAACTCATTAGAATTAGTATCCTTTTGAACCGTTATTTCAGTAAGTGCAAACACCTTGTTATGTTAATTATTGTGTGTACTGTACTAAAAGCTGATGTAAAGTTAGTGTTGTGAATGAATTAAATTAGTAAACGTTATAGTGGTGATTTTAATGAATGCTGAAATATATTTGAATTTTAAATAAAATCTACAGTTGTAGGAAGAACTTATAGAAACGTAGGTATAGTATACATGAGTAATTCCCGTAGTTACTTTCGTGAGTTATATATTGTTCATTTTTATAAAACGGGTATTACTCACGTATTTACACAGGAGTTAAACAACTCTCGACGTTTCGATCACAACAAGAGCAGTCTTTATCAGGAGGAGTAATAAATAATAATAATATAATAATGAGTACCTAATATACGTCCCGCCGTGCTCCGTCTCCTCTTAGGTCTCGCGCGAGGTTCTTACTCGTTTTTTTAGACTTGTTTAATATTTAAGATTTTATGTTATTTTTAGATAAAGTTAAAGATGTTTTTAAATAAATAAATCTTTAAAATCTTTAGTATAACTCACGAAAAATATGAAAGTGAAATATGTACATTGGTATAGTGATGATTATTGATGGTTATGTGACCAGATCTAAAGTACTCACTAAGTCCAGTAGCACACAGCCCGTCCACACAGCTGGCGTGTTCTAGAGTAGACCCTGAGCAGGAGCCTCCGATGCACTCCCTCCTTCGGACCCTGACGCAGTCTCCGCTGCAAGTAGACCAGGCAGACCAGGGCGACCATGTACCTGCTGTATTTAACGCTTTGTTACTTACACTGATTATACTGCCTTAAGAAAATAAATATTACATATAAATATTGCTGGATAATTCACACAGCAACATCTAGCCCCGTGATGAGCTCTAAGCTTGTGTTACGGGTGCTAGATTTCTGATATAATTAATAGAATATACATACATAGATTTAAAAATAAAATATTTCATTATATTTACTTTAGTTTCATAACCTGTTCATAACCATTACTTTAGTTGCCTGGAAGAAATCGTTTTTAGTGATAAGGCCGCCCATTGTTACACTTTTTATAACTATATTTTTTTGTAGTGTGGTTTTTATTTTATGGTGTGCAATAAAGTATAAGTATTGTATTGTATTGTATTGAGTATACAAATACATACCGCCCTGACAGCTGCGGCACAGTTCGTCGGTCTGCGCGGCGAGCCCGCGGCACGGCGCGCCGCCGTTGGCCGGCGCCGGCGCCGAGCATGTTCGCGAGCGCCGCCGCCCGCTCACCGCGCCGTCGCACCGACAAGACGCCCACGGCGACCATTCCGACCAGCCGCCGTTTACTGAGGAATTATTGTCTGATAATATGTATGTTTAGATCTCTAGTGTGTCTTTCTTGGCTAAGTCTTAGGTCGGGGTTAATTAAGATTTATTAAAGATCTGTGAATAGTCCGTAAAAATACCGCAAATACTTGGAAAGACATGGAGGAGGCCTCTTTACATGCCATGGCGTCCCATTGTAAGGCATGGTAGATAGGCTAATTATTTCCTTTAGGTTTCCCGGTATATTGTGGTATCAACATGGAATTTATTTTTTTGCTTAGATTCCCATTGTCCCCGGTGACCGGGGACGTTGTCACCGGGGACAACGGGAAGGAACCGATTTTTCTTGTTCTGGACTAGTCAACAGTTTTTTATTTTAACAATATGAAAATTTTCGATACTGTTTGTAAAATGCAAGTCTAGAAAGACTTGAATTTTACCGACATTAATAGATTAAAAGTAAATTTGCGAGAGGATGTTAAATAAATAAACATAATAATCATCCTTTCAATAATTTATTTATTTATTTATTTTCACACACACAACTTATCTATTATAACAGGTTACACCCAATTCAATAGAGAAGTCAATTACATATATACATAGTAAAATCTATTATTAAATTATCAGAACAAAAAAGAATAGAGTCAAATGCCGTTAATAAATAATGTCAAAACCAAAATAATTAAACAAAATTGAATAATGTCAGATTTACATAATAATGTCAAAAACCAGTACAAAAACACACACAATTAAATAATTATTAAAATACAGAATGTCACTTTTAGTTATTATAACATAGAATATGTAACAGCGTCCTGTGACATTCGCAAAGCGAGCTGTAAAAAATATCTATTTCCTCTGCCAATATGTTGAGCGTGCGGATGCTATGCGTAAGAGGCGCCTTATTCAGCAAGTTTGTCTTTCCTCTTGGTAGAGCTAACAGAGCCGGCCTTCTCCGTCGGCACACAAACTCATCTGGCACATTGAGTCGCATTTTCCGTAGAATGCCTGGATTGTTGATCATCCCACGGAATACCTTAATCAAGTATAGCGATAGCGCGGCATCCCTCCTCACCTCCAGCTTGTTGTATCCAACCATGCCTATGACGAACAAGGTTGGATACATCAACGGGAAGAAAGGATAGACGCCGTACATCTTTAGGTACAGATATCGGGTAAACTTATTTTGAATGCGTTCCACCATATTACTATACTTGGCTTCGTGTGGTGCCCATATCGCTGCATTGAACTCTAAATGGCTTCTTACCAATGCAATGTATAGAGTCTTGACTGCATTCATATTGGTGAAGTTATTCGTCTGACGGAGTACAAATCCTAGAGTCTTGAACGCCTTCTTGCAGATGTTCACCACATGCACCCGGAAATGAAGCTTGTCGTCGAGACAAACCCCCAAATCCCTCACCGACTCAACTCTCTTCAACTGTGAGCCCTTCAATTGGTAATCGTGGTGAAGTGGTGTCTTTGCTCTACTGAATGTTATGATCGAACACTTACTGATGTTAAATTGTAGATCATTTCTAGACGTCCACTCCACCACCCTGTTTACGTCCTGTTGAAGGCGTTCACAGTCCTCTTCGTCTTTAATCGGTAGAAGAAGTTTGAGGTCATCCGCGAACAACAAGCACTTGGCGTCCTTGACGACTGTCGGGAGATCGTTGATCATGATGATGAACTCTAGCGGCCCCAAATTGCTACCCTGACTTACGCCAGTTAACGTACAATAAGGCTCAGATTTGTACCCTGCGTAATCGACGTACTGCTGCCGGTTCTTCATATAGCTCGCGAAGAACTGCAGCAGTTTGGTTGTGCAGCCGATCGTCGCCAACTTCTGAAGCAGTATGTCGTTGTCGACTAAGTCGAACGCTTTTTTGAAGTCGAAGTAGGCGGCATCGACCTGCACCCCGGCGTCGACGTACGGTAGCATGTAGTTCATAGAGTCGAGAAGGTTACTTGAGGTGCTACGAGACGGCCGGAAACCATGCTGCGCCTCGGACAGCTGCGCCGTCACCTGCTCCTGCATGCTGCGCTGCAAAGCTGACTCGAAGACTTTTGCCGCCGTTGATAAAATGGCTACCGGCCTAAATTCGGTCACCTCAGCTCCTAATAGTTAAACAGTTTTAAATTGTAAAATGAACTAATAACACGTAACACATATTGTATGTATGACATTATGTGTATGAAAACTAGGCGTACCGTGTATCAGTACAATAGATAATTCAGGCTTCTTGGCAAATACTAGGTAATAGCTAATTAGCTGCACACGCTATGCAGGTGGTAACAAGACGCGATTATGTAACGAGCCATTGTTTCAAATGCAATTAGTATAATACATTATACAGGACATTATGAAAGGATACACTTGAGAGCAAACTCGCGGGATGAGAATTATGGTTTCGGTTTTGATATGAATATGATTTAATAATAATATTAATAACGGTATGTTATAGATAAATTCAGATATGATATTCATTCATATTATTTCATTTCAGTTAAGGTTGTTAAGATCGTTAAGGATTAAGTCTGTCGGGTCAGCTAGTTTCTTAATTTTTTTGTGATTATAAATCAAATACAATTAACAACTATTCTTAGCTCGCAAGTGTACAGCACACCAATAAAATGTAATGGCAGTATACTCACCATAGACAGACAAAACAGCTACGTCAGACTCCCGTCGGCCAGCAATGTTCTCTGCGATGCACGTGTAGTTTGCCATATCCTACAAAACGTAATGTTGTTAGCGCACAATTATAATTAAGTACATGTTTAATTTTACTTTTCAATTTGTATAATTAAAATTTGATTGAGTTTTTTACTATACTAAGGAAGCATTATAAGCATATTTACGTTTCCACCTGCATGACACAACAACTAACTAAGACAGAGATAAGGCGCGGAAAGTGGCAGTACTACCTGTTAGCTACGGGGATCATCGGGTGTGTCCTTCAATGAGATTCCTTTAATCATTTGCAATAAAAACGTATATTAATAAATCTAGGTACAATTGTGCGTGTGCTCCGTATCGCAGGGGAGGGCAAGAGAATGAATATAAAAATAAAAATGGCGACGCTGCCGTAGTACTGCAACATTATCGACGGGTGTCTCTCTGTTTTATCAAAGGTAATCCGTTTCTTCGTATTGTAGTTCACCAGAGAGCTTGTAGATGGCGCTTTCCTCAATTTACTTTTTGTATTAAAATTTCACGCCTATTGTGCGTGAACATACCGCCCGCCTTGGAAGCACCGGGTTCCAACGATGGGATAATCATGGATCGTGGTTGCTCTTTTTTTGCTGGCTCCAATGGCAGGGGTCAGATTTTATCATTATAGTTGCAGTTCGAATCTCAGCAACTCTGGGAACACCGTCCGTGTCTGGGAACGCTTCGGACGCGGCTCAGGCGCCATTTCAGTGGCGGCAGGTTGTCTTCTTTCATAAGAACGAAGCTGTCTATGCGTATATCCTGCTGGTTAGACTTCCACCTTGTTCTGTTGTGGAGTTCTGGAATGTACTCCTTTGACCATCGCTGAAGTGTTGACGTAGCTGCTCGATTCGGTGATACTGGTTCAGCCGTGAGATCGGGACATTCGTGTGATCATCGTGTGCAGCTGGCGCAGTCAACGGTCAGCCAGTATTTCGTGAAGGATCTGGAGACAGAGGGGACATAGGGCGGGAATCGAGGACAGATTCAATTTGTGCTAAAACTGTGCTCAATTCCTCATAAGTAAATTTAAAGTTACCTAATACGAAATAAAGACCTTATCCCACTCTCCCACAGGCCACCAGAATGGGGTGAATATTGTGGAATAAAATAAAAATTAATTCCATCGTTAGCTGTGTAATAAATTGTTTAGAATTCTTATCTAAAAAATAATTAACTATTTTTCAGCTCCTACAAAATTGTTCCGTTATCGGAATAAATAGAATCAGGTTTACCTATTCTACTAATGAAACGTTTAAACGCTAATATATGTATAGTCATGAATGGATAGACTGGAAACAAGTTCTAGGTGTACATCACGAGTAAGAAAACAGACGAACAGACATACATACGTTTACTAAGACGTGCTCTTATGCCCCTTTTGTTAAGGACAAAAAAAACACTCCTCCTAGATACATCCTTGTTCGACCAAAAGGAAATACAGAATCTAAACGCGTTAAAGATAAATTATCCAATTTAGATTATAAAGTTTTATCTTTGATTCGCGCACAAGTAACACATTCACGCACAAATTTACGAACCAAATTCCTAGCAATTAACAACAACCTATGAACTAAACGTATATGTTCGTATTGCACTATAAAAACTGTCAAATGATGATAACTGCGCAATAATAATGGATATTTCTTTTCGTAACAAAACTCCGTTGAGTATCCTAATCTACCACTGACTCTAATTAGTTACATATCTAAATAAAATATATTAAGATCTAAAATATGACTTGTAGATTTGCTATTTGTTTTATAGGAATATTAGAAAGCAAAATACTGTGCGCGTTCGGATAACAATGCATTTGCGCTAACTTAGCCTCAGTTGCGACGCATCAAGCTCGCTTACTGATTAGGAACCGGTTTCACGGTCCTCGCGCTTCAAGTAAATTTAAAATGAATTGTAATACATAGATACGCATTTATACGTTTAACTTTATGAATGATTATTATTTATTGAGTTGAATCATTTTAGTTGGATAAATATTACGTGTAGAATATATTAATTGCGATTTTAATTTGGGAAGTTCGACTAAAATAATACTTTCATAACTTAATTCTATTATTTGAAAAATTATGAAAATTTTATTATTTATTAAATAAGTTAGCAAATAAATTCCTATCTTTTGAGAAAATGTTATTTACCTGGGGAACGTTCTCTAATTCCCACAAACGTTTATGTTGTTCATCAAAACCTATGTCCAAGGTTTGATTGAAATTGCAATGAACTTTAGAATGTCTATCTAAATTCTTAGAATCGTATAAAGGACCCGAAAGTAACCATCCTAGCTTCGAATTCAGAAGGAATGGTCCGTTTACCAATCGGATTCTGGTTCCGTCAAGTATTTCCCAAAACAAATCCGCACCTATCAATAAATCGAATTCCGAAGGAATATTGTAAGTAGGATCGGCTAGGTATACATTGTCCGGTATTCGTATAAGCTTGGTATTAATGCTTGTCGTGGGTAAACTGTTTGTTATACTCTGCAAGACAAAGCATTTAACCTTTGTACTGTAATCGTTTATTTTTGAACGCATTAATAATTCGCACGAATGATTTGACTGTGTCACTGAGTGACCGACACCTGATATATGTATAGTGGACTGTAATAAAGGCGCATTAATTCGCTTTCTAAATTTATCCGAAATAAAGCTGTGTTGTGAACCATTGTCCAGAAGGGCTCTGGCTGTATGGAAACGATTATTACTATCTGCTACCTCAACTAACGCCGTGCATAACAATACCGGTTGCGATACGTTTTGCAACGTACCTACACTACCTACTGATAAGGAGTGCAACGCGGTTGAAGTGGTCTGAGACGAACTCTCAGCTGCTAACTCCTCGTTACCCGACTGCAGGTGCAAAAGTGAGTTATGTTTATTATGACATTGTTTACATGGACTAAAAAAGCAATCTGTAAGTCTATGTCCTGCTCGTAAACAATTTCTACATAACTTTTTATCATCAACAAACTTTAATCTATCCTTAATACTCATATTCAAGAATTTAAAACACGTATATATCGCGTGGTCACCGTTACATAAATGACAATTATAGCTTTTACGTTTAGGCTTACTTCTAGCGCCCGACTCGCTAGTTGACACATAGCTATGTGTAGACGCATTATTCTTGTGTAATTTAACTATTGGTTCATTATGAGACTTATGTTGTGGCTTATTTTGATTTGAGCTTATTGAATCTAACATATCTGCCTTTTTCTTTAGAAAAGAAAGAATATCATTTAAAATAAGACTCCTATCTGAACTAGCGTGAATAGAACCTTTTTCTATTTCCCACTCGCGTTCTGTAGGCGTATCTAACTTTGTCTGTACTAGGTAAATTACCATTGTATCCCATGTACTGGTGGGTTCGCCTAGTGAAGTGAGTGAACGAATGTTACGTAAGACGGTATCTATCAGCTTCCTAATTTGTGAAGATGATTCCTGTTTCAAAGGCGACATTTGAAATAATGCTTTCATGTGATTCTGAACTAATAGCCTAGTATTGTGAAACCTATTTTCTAATAACTCCCATGCGTGAACGTAATTCCTAGGCGTAAATTCAAAGGAACTAATAACTTCTAACGCGGTACCAGAAAGTGAAGAACGTAAGTAATGGAACTTCTGGATTTCGTCTAGATCGGGACAGTTATGTATCATGGTAACGTATGCGTGTTTGTACTCAAGCCAATCATCAAACTTACCACTGAACGTAGGCAGTTTGATTTCTGGTAACGAACGAAAACTACTTTTACTTTTTTTCGTGCAATTCGTACACTTGTTTCCGGTTTCTACATTTTCGACTAAACTTTCAGCTATTGACAGAATACAAAAATATAATGAGTCAAACGTTTCAACGTATTCATAGTTAGAATTAGCATCTGAATCTGAACTTAATAATTCGATTTTACTTTGTATTGAATTGAATGTTGTATAATGATCTTTACATGCCTGCATTCTAAACTTTATTTGTTTAATTTGTAATTTAGATGGGCATGTTTCGCTAAATTGATCTAAATAATACTGAAATTGAGTCAATCGACCTTTGAGGTTATCACGTTGTCTCTTTAGAACCAAAAGTTCTTCGGTGTTTCTCCTTGATGGAGACACCTGTGGAGATTTAACTGAGACACCTAAACTATCTTCACCACCCATTATGAAGGCCTATGCAAAGAATAAGATAAGGTACTCACGATTTTACTCCGCGGGATATGTAATTGTAACGGGTACGCGGCACTTGGTATCTTCCTGGAATGCACAAAAAACACAATTTTAGCACAAATGAGAACGTGTGAAAGGAGAGGACAGGATCAATGACCTGACCGTTGTCTAGGGTGCTGGTTTCGAAGCTTCCTGATCTGGATGTTTCCCGATTTGTCAGCAAGCTGAAGATGGATTCTTCTCCCAGCATAAACAGCGTATATCCGGTTCGTAGGGCCAAAATGTTAGCTACGGGGATCATCGGGTGTGTCCTTCAATGAGAATCCTTTAACATTTGCAATAAAAACGTATATTAATAAATCTAGGTACAATTGTGCGTGTGCTCCGTATCGCAGGGAGGGGCAAGAGAATGAATATAAAAATAAAAATGGCGACGCTGCCGTAGTACTGCAACATTATCGACGGGTGTCTCTCTGTTTTATCAAAGGTAATCCGTTTCTTCGTATTGTAGTTCACCAGAGAGCTTGTAGATGGCGCTTTCCTCAATTTACTTTTTGTATTAAAATTTCACGCCTATTGTGCGTGAACACTACCAATTTAGGTTTACTTTCCTTAAATTAACATAAACGTGAAACAAGTGATAGTACAGGTTCTTTAAAATTAATTGTCTTGTCTTTGTAAGCTAAATATTCAATTCTAAAAATCTACACTTTAAGTACGAGTATAAATAATTTCAATGTTTTGACTTTATAAAAGTCGCTATTAAAGAAAACATGGTGTAACTATTTAATTTCAGTCATATAGTGATACCTTTATATACTACAAAATATATGCTTTCAAAAAATATTCGATGCAGATAATATTCGTATCAGCTAGACAAAATCACGTACCTGTAACTCAGCCTTAGTCAATACAAGTGTTTCTTCAGTCTCCTCCAGCTCGTTCCCGTTCCTGGTCCACGTGAGCGCCGGCGGGGGGTCTCCGGGGGGCGGCCGGCACCGGAACGACACGGGGGAGCCGGACTCCACCGTCGTAGACTCGGGCTGTATCGCGAACTGCTTCTTTATATCTGGTAACATTGAGAAATACAACTTAATCTTTCGCGATTTCATTCATTCATTTATGCCTCGAGCAGACCAGATGCGTATACGTACACGTAAGCGTAGACGTGCACGTACCACTGAGTTGTAATGTATGGGAATGTATGAGACAGGACACACTGCTTGCGTAACGTCGCAACGCTTACGTGTACGTATACGCATCCGGTCTGCTCAGGGCTTTATTATCGTGAATTTAACTCTCGTTAAAATTGAATTGAATTCCATTTCATGTAAATGTATGACATTTTCTTTGTATATCTATTGTCATTGTCATTGTCCACCAATATTTATATTCATTTATTTATAGACTTAAATTAATTATTAAATTATTAGACTTCAATAAAAATTATTTGACTTTATTGTTACACGCTTATAATAAAGTTAATAATCAATAAAAAATCATCTAATTAAAATAAAGATATTGTTAAAGAGTTTTATACAGTTTTAAAACAGTTATGTATTAATTAAATACCTAACATAATAAAATATTTAAATCTAAGTATGCATTAATAATATAATGCATACTTAGACCGTACTTTTACCTACCTAATGGTAGGTATATTAGAAATCTAGCAACACTTACCACGGGGCAAGATGTTGCTGTGTGGAAGTCCAGCAATATTTATTATATAAAAAGTTCAATGAGAGTTCAAGTGAAATGTTATTCAATAAAGCACTTGGCTACTTAAAACAATACATTATGTCATGGTATAAAATAAACATTACATGTATGATTATATTCAAAGACCACCCACACACACAAGAACATGCCAATTCCCAGAACTTGTGCAAACAGGCACATTCCTCTAACGAGAACAAAAAAGATGTGATCGTGTCAAACTGTTCATTGAATGCGCAGAGAAAACCGTGGAAATTCTTCTCAAAGCACAAACGAATCAGCACAATAGGTTTGTTTGAAGGTGTTAATGGTGGCGGTAGAAATATTGACGGATTTCACAAAAACAAACAAGAACAAGTACTTAACTGTTGAACCGATGACAGGTTCTTTGTAATAATACTACTTCTTACTATTCTTACTACTACTTTTGCCATCAACCGCCAAAAGTCAAGTTTATAAAACAGCATTTCTACTACAATTTTACAAATTAAATGAAATTTCACGTTATATTTCAAAAATATATTACAAAATCTGCTTTTAATTAATATATAATGAAATAATGAAAATATAAGTATGTACCTATAAAAATAATATAATTTAGTTTAAAAATTTAATAAACCTAACAAATAGATAGACTATATACAACTCTAAAAACAAAACATCCCGATTAATATTTACATTGTTACAAAAATAAACCTTTTTTTAACTCATACATTTTACCAACAAATTTTTATTATTTAAAAATACCTTAAACATTTTTATAGTAACAAGTTAAAAATTACACGTTCAAACAAACTAAAGAACTCACTATTAATCTCAATCCCCTACAAGCAATTATATTTAAAAACTTAACCAACCTTGATGAAGATATTTCATCTCGTTCAAACCCCAGGATACTTATAAGTTAAACTGAGCATATCGAAAGAGTCAGATATACGAGTCGGCTCATTCACCCCAAGGATCTTAGAAATAAAAAGCTAGTAAGCATTTATCAAAGTGCAAAGTGCTCAAGTTAACGAGCGGAAATAATGTTTCCTCTACGTAATGGTTCCGTTCTAGGCCGCCCTAAAACGAGGGATGATACAAAACACCCGTTAAAAATTATGATTTTCTTCCCTTTAAGTGAGGGTATCGATGTTAATGCTATGATTGTGTAAGTTTCCATTTTATTGTTGAATTGGAATGAAGGATATTACTTTTAGTAGTTGTGTAACGGTGATAAGTAGATGCTTCATATTTAACGGTATTTTTTTATTTAATTAGATATTAGATAGATAGATTTATTTTATCTAATATATGATAGATTTATTTTATCTTATTTAACCCATTTAATGCTGCCCAGCTAACTGTCGATAGTGTTAGTTTTAAAACCCTTATCCATAAAAGACTCAACCAACAACAGATTTACGTGAACCATCCTTTTTCAGCTATATAGAATTATACGAGTTTTAAAATTCCAGACAGCCGCCTGAATTTATAGTTATTATTATTAAAGTTATTATTTGTTGCGATAACAAAACGTGGCGAAACGATTCCGTCGCATTCAACTCATTTTGTGGAATCCTGAAAATTTTAATGAAAAGTGAAAACCATCCAATTGTTCAGTCCGTTCATGGCGTAGGGGTGATATTTCGAGACAATAGTGTTCGTTAATTGTGGAGGTTTTTATTTTTGGCTCTAGGGGATTTTACGACGTTAGTGACAAGTCCATGTTTATTTATACGTTGCTAACTAGATGTAAGTGACGTTTTTGAGATTTAGTTTCTTTGCACATGTGGGTTTTATTGTTTCTTTGCCTGTTTTATTTTCGTCCCTGTAAACGTTTTAGTTAATTAAAATCTTATGTGGCTTACAAAATATTTAACGACAAAACCAAAACCTATTTTAACATTTTATAAATTCCTCTTAAAAGGTATAATATAGATATAAATTATTTATTATGTTTGAAAAGTATTCAGTTGACATGTTATCTCTCGCTTCTACTGGTTGATGTTGGTATTTAAATTGTTATGTAGGTATTAAATAACAACTCAACCCTGTTTGAACCAATAAATAATGTAGATAACGATCACTTTAAACAGTAGCATGTAGGGCCCCTCGGTAACACACCTGTCAATAAGCTACCCAAGCTGCGTCCAATGCAAAGGTCAGAATGTTATAGGTACAAGGGTATGGAAACAAAAAACGAAACCAAGATACCTCATAGTCACAGTGTTTTATATTATTTGTTTGTATCAACTTTACCTTTTTGAAAATAAAATTAAGCCCCCTGCTGTGTTTAACAGTCTGCACGATTTTCACATTTTTGTATTATTTCTGTAAGTGACCGAGTTTAAATATTTAAAACCAATGTAGTATTATTGCTATGAATGTATCTGATCTTATCTTTCTTACTTTTACATTATTTAATTCAATCTCGTGTACACCTGGTGCCTTATGATGTGAAAAAACCGTTGGCCTTTTAGCGAGCCATCTTGACAATAGTATCATCTTTTTCATCTCATTGTTTGTTAACTTGATACCGGTTTACTACTAACAAGTACGTGAATGCCTTTTAAACTCAGCATAATCTGTGAACAATCTGGCATCAACGAGAAATATAATATCTTCAGAGATAGAGTCTTTTAAACCGGCGACAGTATTAACTTTGATAAAATACATATTTTAAGAAAACCTTTAATTAAAATATTTGAATTTTAATGGTCAAGATGCGGCAAAGTTTAAGATGCTTGAGTGAAATTTAATATTAATGAAGTTTGAGTCATAAATAAATGTTATAAAACTGTAGCTGAGTTATTATCGAAGTCTCTTAGTAATTATGATGTTTTAATTACTGTGTCTTAATCATCTCGGTTACGGTTGTAGCGTATTATTAGATGTTTTAATGTTAAATTTATGTAAGAACTTTAATCGAAATTTATTTTGATTGTATATTTCATTTTCTTGTTTTGATAGTTTTATTTTATAGCTTCATTATCGAGATTCGGTCTGATTTTATTGTTTGTTATCAGATAATAATATTTTTTCTGATTTATTTGATAGTATATCGAGTGTTATATTATAGTTAAATAAAACAAAAGCATATCTACCAATTAAAATGCATCATTATTTTATATAAAAATTATCCTATTTTAATATTGTTTTAAATAATTATAATATTGTAAATAACAAAACATTTAAACTATATACTTATACATATACCTATAATATGTAAAAATTCATCAGAATAACGCATAGTCTACCTCAAAAAACCTTTTATAATGCGGGCAAACCATCGAGCGGGTTGCTAGTTTATGATAAAACAAACTCTACAAGTAGGTATTATGAGCTAATGGCAATCTAAAAAGACAGTAACACAATATTACAATGTCGAGCCCTTCTAGCCCTGCTAATAGAAATGCAATACGCATCGCCATCTGTCGTCACGTTCCGCCAAGTGCCTCTGCAAGCCGACTAGGGCCTGTGACGTCACTGCTTTTAGAATTACAACCTATTACACCGTATTATCCTTTATTATGGAGGACCATTGGAATTTCTATCCTTATTAAGACTTATTATTATAATTAATGTGTAATGTTTTGTGATTTTTTAGCCTACATTTTATGAAGCTCTTTTGTTTTTGTACCTGTAATTATGACTGATTTAATAAGGTATTTATTACTATGGTAGATAATAGTTTTTACTTGTCTTAAGTGATCGTTTAAGAAATCAGTATCTTGTCGTTGACTGTCATTATTATCCTAAGTTTTGATGAACACTTTATAACACTTAATCTGCAGCTAGGCTATATAATATTCAGATTCACTATAATAATCTTATGTAAATTGTGTTTTTATACTTACAAGCAAAGTGTATATAAATCGCCTGACTCCGTATCTTCCCTTTACTATTCCAAGCGTAGCATTCACATCCATACTTCCTCCCAAAATACTCATCTATCTCATTTCTAGTTACATTCAGTTCAGCTTCCACAACCCTGACTCCAGTCATAGGATCCACATGTTCCAATTGCATTGTCTTATCTGTTCTTTCATCATTACATTTAAAGAATACTTGTAAAGCATTAGCTGCCCTGCAGATTAAAGTAGCTGGTTTGGTTCTAAGAACGTAAGAGTCTTTGGGTTCTAGAAGGAAGATGGGAAGACCGTCTATCGTTTCATCGTTTTCTGGTAAAGGTATGTAGTCGTCTTCTTCTACTTCCGGTTTGATGTCGGATAAGTAAGGATCAAAGTTCAAAAGACCGTCAGGGTGTATGTATTCTGGTCTTGTTTCTTTGGCTGTTGTTTTTTCTGTACCTGGAATAAAAAAAATATAATATAATTTGGCTCAGCGTCATATTCAAAACGACATTTGACTGTAAATGATAAAAGAAGTAATCTGAGTGTCCATATTTTAAAAGCTTGAAATTAGTTTTATACTTCATAACTACAAAATAAATTATTACCTACTACAAGCTACAATCATGATTTTAGTTTTAAAGTAACCAAAATAACTTATTTGAGCATAAAACGAGGTGTACAAAACAATAAACTTTAGGTAGAAACTTATATAAACTTTTAATTAAATCGCTTCTAATTGAGAATACGTTATTCGCTTTAAGTGTAAATTTCATTGATCAGGATAATTAGATAAAGATCAATTAAAACCGGTAAATTAATTACAGAAATTAACCCTTAACGCAATTTCAAACTTGACCTTCTAACCATTAGTAAAGGATATTTACATGGAAAGTTGCTAGACTTTCAAATAGTCTCATAATTGAACGGGAGGACTGGTTATAGTTGCTATGGTAACTTCATAACAAGTTTTCAATAACCACATCGATGAAGGATCTATGTACCTATCGACTACGTATCGATTTCACGCGTAGGGGTTGATCATAGTGCATTCGTCCTGTATAAAATCCGGTCCGTAAATATACCTACGATTAGAAATTAAATGATCTTAATTGCAGATATCGTTTAACTGGGAAAATATTCGAACCTTAAATTAACTATGATATTTATTAATTTATATATAGGTAACACAAGAAATTAAAGACAATAACGACTCTTCTAAGTCACGACAGAAAAATAATCACGATTGTCAGACATTGTCTATATATTTTGCCCTTTCATGGTCATCATGGTAAATTTTAATTTAGATAATAAATGTATCTTACCTCCATTCTTGACGGATCCGAATAACATTGATGTAACAAACACAATCCCAAAACAATAATTTTGAAAGCACATCACAAAAACTCGCAACTTTCAAACCACGAACAATAATAATAACAGAATGCTGAAACTTTGAAAATAGAACGAAAAATGATTTTATTTTTCTGCATAATAAGTTTCCGGTACTAACATGTTTGTTTGAACTTGAATTATTCAAAACATTCTAAAATTTGAATTGTTTCTTCGAAACGCGCGAAGTATTTATCCTCACACGTGCATAAGGATGGGATTTATATCCGACACGTGCGCCCGTTATGGGGTGTCGCGGAATACTGAATGGTAACTCCATAGGTCCCCAATACCCATACGTTGAGTTTTGCTGTCGATCTTGTAACGTTTTTTGAGAATTTTGAATGGCGTTTTGATGGACAGATGTTTGATAGACTGCCGAGTTAAACAGTTTGTGCGGTAGTGGTCTTTTTATAAATGTAAACTAAATGAAGGTAGGGATTGTAAGTTCATATTGAGATAAAAGGGCAATACACGAACCTTATTTACTTATGGATTGTTAGTGTAAACATAATGTAGATAATATAAGTAATTTATATTATGATATTCGTGTATTCTTTAATTTTTTCCAACGTCCAAGTAATGTTTTTTCGCATATTTATAAAAGATTTCATGGGGTTGGTGACTGAACAAGGAATTGATATTATTTTTATACAAAAATACAAAATAATAATTTAATAAATGCATAATTAGGAACAAATGTACCTCACTGAAAATATTCGGTTGCCGCACTTTGAAATATCTAATTTAGTTAGAAATTACAAGTTTTCATAAAAAAACTACGGGAAGCGTCGCTAGTAGTCTAGTTCTTAAAATTAAACTCATCGCGCCATCTACCTCAAAAAGGCTTTTACAGAGAAGTTACTCGGAAACTTTGAGGTTTGGTGAAAAGCACTCGTTTTTATGTTAGTTTACAATAAAGTTCACTTCCAATTTCATAGATGGCGTTTTTAACCAAAGCTTTGAAAGCTCGACGACGAATCTACTTGCTTTGAAAGCTCACACAACATTCAAATAGTTATGAAGCTTTTCAAGAGATGGCGCTCGTTCTAAATAGTTTGATAGTGTGTTCATAAACAGTTTCTCGCCCAATTTTAAAGATGGCATATTCTACCGCAACCGCAACGGGTTTTCCAAATTTAGAGGAAAATACTTACAGACTTTCTTACAGACGTACTTTAGAGAAAAATCAATAGAGGGCAATAGCAGTCAAGTTATGTGATACGCGGTTATAATATTTTTAGGAAGTCCAAGTGATCTTTAGGAAAAAAAATTGGCTTTAATTCACCAACTGTGGATTGGTATAGTCATCATAATTAAGTCAATAACAGCCATCAGGCCATCACAGAACTCTGGACAATAGTCAGATCGAAACACTGGAGTTTGTTGTTATCCTATGAAGCAAGGAATTCGCACTTTCACTCTCACATTTGCACATGGAACGTCTTTGAAATTTGAAATTCAGAATGATTGATTCCAAATTCAAACGTGGCTAGCTGTGCTGCCAACATTGAATATTGATTGCTCAAAAGGCGCTTGGCGCCAAAGCGTATTTTCAATTCAAAATTATTCCTCAAACATCGACTTCTTTTGATGGCGTAAAAATATGTAAGTAGCTAAAATTCCCAGTCACATTTTCATGTTCCAAATAACATTTTTCATCCTTTTCCTTCGTTTGAGAATGTATTTCCCTCTCGTTCATAAATTGCGGTACGGAAATTCAAATTTGGCGGGTCGCTCGCCTTTCCGTTGGTGATTTTCAAGTGTAATGAGCTAGGTGAAGATTGAGCAATCAATAAAATACTGAATATTTTCAATTTTACAATATTCTTTATGAAAAATCTTTAAAACATTATTAAATATTTGCTACAATTTTACCTACTATGTTATTATGTACTTATATCTACTTCTTTATTATCGTTTTTAAATTATAATTATGGGAATCTCATTTTTATTTAATGGCCGTAGAGTACTACTACACTACTATCTATGTATTTAGTAGATTCTAAATACATAGATAAATGGATATATCTAACGGTAAACCTAAGAAAAAGGCTCTTACTAAACATTAAAGTTACATAGTTACCGCAAAGAAAAACAAGACAAGAAGTGGACACAGTAATACCCTTTAATACGGAGAAGACTACAAGACAACAAAGTGAAGAAAATGAACAAAGTTAAGTAAATCCTTATTCGTGGGCACTGCGGATTGTGGACACTTCAGTAAGGTAAGTTTGCGCCGGCTTACTTGAAGTGGTCAACATTTTACACCACACGATTTAAAACTCTTCCAGTAGGTACCTATTACTTAATTTAGGGCTGATTTTTCAATCATCAGATAAAGGCTAACTGTTGAATAAATTTGACATTTTCCATACAATATGTCAAATTTATTCAACAGTTAGCATTTATCTGATGATTGAAAAATCAGCCCTAAGTTCAGCAGAAATATTATGTATATCTTCAGGTTATAATCTCCATTTGAAAGATACTTGTTAGTGGGCATAAAAAGAAGCAATATAATTAATAATTTATAAAGAACCAAAGACAGTCTAACATCATTAATGTTAAAAGGACATTACCTCACGTACTAGTAAGAAACTATGTTACAGGTTGGTAGTGCCCCCCAAACCAACGCAAACATTATATAGGTAAATACTTGCGAGGTTTACTTACGAGTGCTAAGCTAGTAGGTAACAGTATAAAATTAGTTTTTGTCATGTCTGTTTGCAAATATATACCTAGTCTGTAAATAAAAGTAAACATAGTTAATTAAAAATTTATTGGAAAAGCAATCATCACTTTTGTTTTTATATTTAAGTTTTGTTATATATTGCGAATTCTAACACAACAAGTAATCAGAAATCATTGATTTCTTTTACCTACACATAACTGTAGGTAATAAAGTAAAAAGATTCGTCAATATCGTATCTTGACTGGAATATCGCAACGTCTAAAAAACTTCGTTGAAGTACCTCTCGGCAACCCGCTCACGTCCCACAAACGAGGCTGGGCCGCAATTGTTCGAATCTTGGGGAATAACTCGATCAGTTGCCCGGCGATAAACCGATCACTGGTGATTACCGAACGTTCGGGAAATATAATTAGCTGTTAATCCTTTTTGGGCGTTGAGAGGTTATAAGCGGAGTTTGCTTTTCGATAAACAGAGCTAGCTAACTCGCCCGCAGCTTAGCCCATTTTATTCGACTAAACCTTTTAAACCTTCCCTGGGATACACTACGACTGTTTAAAATCAGCTGGGCAGATTCTTGAGTTATAAAATTACAATAATAAGTGACATTTAATTTTATTTAATATCCTAACAGATAACTTTCTCTATTATTTTTATTCAAATATATTCTAATCATGGTAAGTTAGTACCCGTGTTATATCGCAACAAAAGTTTTAATGTCCTACCTATCATCTGTAACTAACCATACCTTTTGTGTAAAAACGATTTGAGTTTTAAAAATATAATTTTATCATAGTGCACTCTCTAGTAGACCTATGCCTGAATAAATTGTCCATAATATGTCCTCAAAAGCAAAGTTCAAAAATATTTCTATCAAAAACTCATTTCACGGATCCATCAACACAAGTGTTCAGTCTCACCGTTCTTTATTAATATTTTTATCAGAATTAATACCTTTATCTGATTATCTGTGAAAATAAATATTATTTCATTATTTCGCGACGTAAGCTGATGCGGTTTCACGCTGCACCGCCTCCCTATCAAGATTCGTTTTAAGCTTTTTACTGTTGTTCGTAGCTGGCAATGTTTTTGAGCACGTGTTTGTTCAGTTTTTGAACGAAATTCTGTTGTCTTTCTGGGTTGACATCGAAACGTATACGAAAATTGAATATGGAATAGAGATAGACTTGCCCTGCTGTGTCGGTCACTTTACCGCATATCAAACTGACTAAGGGAATTATAATTACACCTACTAGAAGAAGCGAAGTAGAGGAAGTGGTTGACTGCTCTTAGGTCAGCGCTACATGCCACTTACATTAAATAATATATAGGTATTATATAATTAATGTAAAGTTATCATAGTTTCGTACGGGCAGCAAGTAATAGAACTATAAGTATGGAGAATGATCCGGCTCGCGCGTTTAATCTGGGAACGTCGCTACCCTTCAACCAATACGTGACCATTTCGGATGTGGGAAGGCTGTACGAGGTGGATGAGGCTGATCATATTGCCACCAAGTAGCTAACTCTAATGATAACACCCCAATAACCACTCTACACCTAAAAGGGTTATATTACCCGTAAGTTTTACAATCATACGAGGTCGATTTTCATTACAAGTGGTAGCTTTTATCCATCCATTTGAACACCTTCCTCCTGAATGTCCTTTCAAATTATTACGACAGTTTAAATATAAAATTAAACGCCTTTATCATTTATACACAATAATGCACGCAAATTAAGAACGCGTGGACGTACAGTGCCAGCACTTTACGCGCGATTATGACAACAGTGGCAGTATTGGGTGTGGTTTATCTACCACATTACATTAAAACAACCACATCCATAATTCCTACATCGCCCTGCCGGATTGTCTCGTGTCCACAATCGGCTCAGAGGCCAGCGTGCCGTAAAATTGTGTTTGACGCGCGCTCGGACGCTCCACGGAGTTCAAACTTCGCAGTAGCACCATCGTTAAAGGATAAATACGGACAATGTACCTACTTATAAAATTAACTAAATTTTATACATACTCAAAACATTTCATTATTTTAATTCCAAAAAACCTTTTACTTTATTGTGATTCTTTAATATGTTTTTATAGAAAATCGAACATGTGATTTTTTATAAAATTTGATTTATCCCGATTGTGTCAAGGCGAGAACAAGTTTATTATTTTTTTAATGGAGAAAATATTTTTTTCCAGCTTATCTACTTTGTAAAAAAAAAGAATAACTATACCTACACTTCTTTTCTGATCTAAGTTAGACTTGAATCAAAAAAGAATTATCTGATTTAGGGTTGAAATTAAGCATCTTAATAGTTAACACTATTCTTACGCAAAAAGTAAAACTGCAACAGATCTTGAACAGTGTACAAAGAACCATAATTCAACATTAACAAGAGTTAAAATCGATCAGCACCGTCAATCCTGTGTAAATCCCGAAAGAGCAAACAGGGGGAAATTATCAGCTTAAGAGCAAATCTGCGTGTTATGACGTTGCGGTCCCAGAAACCCGACGATGATCGTTAGCTGGGGCGGACACGTCGACAGGTGCTTTTTTGTTTGGACTTTAGAAAGCTTATGAAATTTGCTTACGGATTAACATGATGTCGTTTGAGTTTATATTTTGATAGCCTAAGTAGGTATATAAATATCAACTTTGTAAACGTTGTATTTCGGCGCTTTAACCAGTAGGTAATCTGTCTGCGGCATAGTTTCGTTAAAAAGGCAATTTCAATGTCACAATGGTAATTAAATAATTGTACATACTACGAATACTTATACTTTTAAAACTTGCTAAAAATAATTGCCACTATAAAAAACCTCCTTCATTGAATAAAAAAAAGAACTAAGAGTTAAACCCTTCCCGCATATTTCCCGTCCCACAGTGTACAGACTGCGGCGTCTCTTGGGAGCGTAGAAAGCGTCGCTAAAACGTCGCCTCTCAAGCGGCGAAATCATATTCTGTTAAACTTGTTACTGTCCGCGCCTTGTCGCGCTGACCTAGCAGGCGGGGGACTAGGGGGGATACGACTTGTTTTATTTGTAAAAAAGGATAAAAATTAAATTAATTGTGTTTTTTTCTTTTAATCTTGTGCGATCTTAACGCTCATTGTAATGATAACGTCAGATAGAAAAATAGATTACCAATAATTATACTAATGATATAATTAGGTTATACTTATTTAAATATGGCAGAGGGTAAGAATACAACAATGAGAGACTATAATGTTGAAACGAAATCTCAAGTCTTAATTAAATGTTGATATATTAGCAATTAAAGAAGATTAATACCTATTTAGAATAATAGACTGCTATAGAATTTACAAAGCAACATTAAGAAGATGTAGATCAGTAACTCCGTGATAAGCTTGTAAGTAATTCACATAGCATTTGTGAATTACTTCTTTTTTACTACTTACTTCAACAACGATATTTTTTACATTTCTTATTCTCTCTATTTCTACTTTAACAGACATAAGAGTTTGTCATATCCATATTATTCCCCGCGGTGGTACTTCGCTGCGAAAGCAATACTGTATTGGGTTTTTAGCGCAGGACTGAACTGTCAGATAACATGAAATATTGCCCGAGAGCCTTTTACCGATGATGATTGACTTTAGATTGGACGCTTCCCTATCTTGGGGTAATCGGGTTTTCTAGGTCATTTTGAGGGTTAAAAGAAGTGGGTAATTTGGTTTTTATATGGTTTGACACGTATCACTATTATATTTTTTATTTCTTGAATGTTTATCTTGCGTAAGAAAGCTCACAGTGTTATGAAATAGTTTTTGATTATGATGAGAAAAGTATTGTTCTGCTTAGGTGTTGATTTAAGTTATTTCGTATTATGCGTGTTTAATAGCTTTTGAAATGGCAACATGGCACGATAATTTATGAAGATGGGCTACATTAAAATTACTAACTCACGTTAGTATTATTAAATTACTTAGACACAAACTGATAAAAAATTGAGCGTAAAGATATTAAGGCTTATTTTTTTTAGCATTATAATATATATTATATATTATTATAATATATATTATATATTATTATAATATATATTATAATAACATATATTATATATTTGAAAGTTGCAATTCACACAAAATCACCACAAATAACCCTAAACAGTTGTCGAACACATTCGTATAATACCCCCATTACCCCGCTTCGGTGGACAAACTCAACTTTCAAAGATTCTACTCAACTCGATATCAATTTTAATTCGATTTTATATCGATACGACATTTGTGCGGTGCTTGAACAAGTTCTAGTGAATGGCTTTATAAAACGGTTATGACTGTTGGTTTATGATTCAATGTTTTTTAAATTAAATTTTGTTATTCCCGCCGGTTCAATAAGTTTGGAAGTTTGTCTAAATTTAACCCTTAACCACCTAACGTCGGTCACAGTGACTCCATTCGATATATTTTTTCAAATATTTCCGTTACTACGCGTGCCACAAGCCTGTGACTCTGTGTACTTTTTCTCCTCCCTCTCCAGTTTGCGCTTCGTGCCCGACCAAGCGATACGTGCACATAGTGAAAAAATTCAGGTAAATATATTTCGTATGCGGTCATGGTGACCGACGCTAGGTTGTTACGTTACTTTTAGTGTTACCATTTTCTTGTTGTTTTTTTAGATTTATCATGTCTGAACGTGATCAAATCTAAGAAGATGGTGAGAAAAGTGTGACACAGATTCCGAGGATCAAAGGGACGTGCCGGAAATACCAAATGAAGATTGCAGTGACGTTGAAGATGTACCAGTAGACCACGTCATTGATGGTGTCAATCAGACTCTGATATTGATGAAATGAAGACGTCGATAATCTGCCAGTTTCTGATGATAATCTGCCAGTTGCTGATGATGACCTGCCAGTTGATGATGATGCATTTTCCGAAGATGATAATGGTCCATGGGCAAGGTACCGGAACTACTTTGGAAAAATCGTTTCCGTTGGTTGTCTCAAGCTCCAGTTTTGCGACTGAAGATCTGCCTGGCTGGCTGAAGGTCTTATCGAACCCCATTTAAGATGTCGAGTAAACCAATTTGGATTGCAAAGGGAACTTCATCATGATATTTTTCGGGTTCTCAAAATAGATGAACAGCCAAGAATATCAACAAGAAGGCAGGCAGTTCTGACAAATTAGAATCACGAAAAACTTGCTCAACGTGTGCCCCAATAAAGAAACGTAAAACATTTGTGTTTTCAGTGCAAAAATCCAATTTACGTTGAGTTTTCTCAAAAAATGTGTGTAGACTGCCGCGAAAAATTGTAAATGTTAGGGAGTCGTAATTTTGTCTTGATTGTAATTTTATTGTGCCAATGATAGTTTTATATAAGAGGTTATATGTTAAAGTAACTAAAATAATTTAAAAAAATTTAGTCTCATTGATTATTATTGCTTAGATCTCAGCTTAATTAAAAAACCTATAATTTGTTAAAATATTTGTAAGTCAACTTTAATTAACGATACTAAAAAGATTAAGTGTTAATTTGAAGATGTTATTAAAACAATTTGAAATAAAAACAATTGAAAAACATGATGTAGTATTGTTTTACAGCAATATTTGAGCTTTTACCTTTCTAATAGTACTTATACGCGAGCGGTCACCATGACCGACGTTAGGTGGATGTGTTACTAAAATACACGTTAGGTGGCTAAGGGTTAAACGACGTTTTAGAGTTTTTGTATGCAGCTTTTGACAAACTTCATAGACATTTTTAAACAAATAAAATAAGGTTATAATATTTTATCCACCTAATAATACCTATGTATAACGGTGACTGTATCTGGGCTTAGAAAGATTAAGATATTTTATCATAAAACTAAGGTTTAATCTGATATAAATAAACCATCTAAATTAATCTTAAATAAAAGTGAATCTTTACTGCTCGAGCAAACTATGAGCAAAACCCTAGGTAATGCACCTAGAAACAAAAACACAATCGGATTCTCTACCAAAACACCACCAACCATATTTCAGCGAATTTAAAATACCTAGCACATTTTCCGCTAAGCGGCTTACAGTCGCCATTTTCTCGAGACGGTTGACGACAAAATGGCCGCGGATCGTTCCTTGCGCCGTTCAATTTGAATATAGAACAGCATACGTCGCGCGCGGGCGGCGGCAGTAACTCATCGGATTGTGGGAGATGGCGTGAGAATCGTAAAAATATATTCGTTTATTGGAATACAAAATCCATGGAAATGACAATTTGAACATTTTGAAGTGCAGTATTATTATTCGTTGTCGCTATCCTCTTGTTGGCAGAGTGGTCATGGTCGTCATATCAGGCGTAGCGATGTGACACTTCACGATCCGACGCTATTCCTTACGCACAGCTGTCTTCTGGGGGCATTCATGAAAATAAGTCATATTATAGATTTAACCATATTTGTTATGACAAATAACCAGATATAATTCAGATATAATAAAACATATTTTATCGGCAAACAGCAAAACGAAATATTTCTATTTCTATAGCAGTATTAGAGTATTAGAACTTATAAAATCAAATACCTAAATCGCAAAAAGCTTATTCAGGACTTTACTAGGATATATTAAAAACCCTTAAACAGCTCAACGGTTTCCTTATTCTAATGTAAGATCATAAGGCTGCGAATATGTCGGTCAAGTCGTGGCGGGCAGAGATAGGCACCACCGGGAAATTGTCTCGTAAAAAATGTAGCTTATTAATACCGTGGAGGTTTTATGCGATACGAAGAGCGTGGGCGTCCTCAAGGCTTCTGTTTGGCCTAGAGATTATTTCATGTTTCGAAGTGAGCAAAGTCACTACATATACGTTTTCGTTTTGTCTATGGATGTGGAAATGGGAAACTGTTTCCAAAACAATACAGTTCAGTTTTCAGTTAGGTAAATAAAATCTTATTTTTATTTATACTAATATACTGAAAACGTTCTGGTAACTACTAGTTATATAACTGTTCAACAATAATTCCCATAAAACCCAACCCAACAATAGCACTGAGAAGCTTTACATTTGAAATTGCGGTATCTTGCACCAAGACCCATACAGCAATATTTAGAGAGCTCTTCATAAGCCGTTTTGTATGAAATCATTTTAGCGATACCCTCTTACACCCCCAAACAAACTTACCCATTCTACCTTAATTTAAAATTTCCACCTTATAGCTATAACAATAAAGTTCTTAACTTCCACAGAGGGGTAAACACGCTTGGTAAACTTTAACCATGCAATGCGATAGGCACTTGACTCATTTGAGGGTTAAAAAATACTTTGATTGTAAGAACGCATCACTGGATTTTGTAGTTCTTATTGTTTTAGGTATTTGTCCGCCATTTTGAGGAGTGAAGTGGCCACGGAATGGTGACCGTTGTGGTGATTCCTGTGAGAATATTCAATTTGGAATATGAAGTGGCCTGGGATAAAATGTGGACAGATTGGGTGATTTCCAATAAAAAAACAGGTAAAGAAAGGACCCGCCGTCCTCACATAATTTGGGATAAAAAACAGGAAAATGTGGTTAACTACCTATCGTAGGATATATCCTATAGTAATATTTATCGATTTATATATAAATCGATAAATATTACTATATGTGTGTGTATGCCGTGCAAATACTAAAATTATTTCAGTTTTCTTTACATTTAGGTTACCTTGCGTATTTTCTAAGAAAGATTAAGAAAATACGAGTATTTTAATAAATATTCCTGTATGTGTATCGTTACCGTGCATATATTACGTTTAATATTCAACATGTTAATCTCAGATTGAATTAACACCTTCCTTGTGGGTGGCGCTTAGATAGGTACAGCTTCACGTAATCGCATACGTGGAGGGTTTGTTACAGGAGGATCTTATATATATTTATCTATAAGGTGGTCTTATCTGAATGCAGTTTCTTAAAAAGAACGGTACCTAATATTCATTTATAGGTAAAAATAGTAAATGCTTGATAAAGGAAATAAACTGAAAGATGATTTATCCTGGTGTTCTGGATGTATTTATGTATTACAAAATCCACAGCTCTTAATTTCTATGTATAATAAAAAATATATAATATATATTATCTATGTTTGTTACACAATCTTCGAGCTTCCCAGGGGGCTAGAAGTTTCTAGATATATTCATAGCTAGATGGAACATCCTGTATACAAAGACAGTCCATTGCAAGCCGCTTATGTAAACTGGAAGACGGTGGGAGCAACATGTCCTGCCGCACCTGACGGCCACCCTGTATAATCCATAGAGAATAGATTATCAACTAGCTGAATTATTATTTTGATAAGTGGACATTGGTGATCGCTTCACTAACAAATCAGTATCTCTAATTGTGATAGTTTGCTAAAGTCAATTTATTATAATAAGTTATGATTTACGTTATTTTTTACTTATGTTATTTCTTTGGTAAAATAGCATAATAAGGTAACAAATTTTAAATAAACTTGATTAATTTATTTATAACTACTATAATGTGTTTTTTGCTATTGGTTATTATAGGTTTTATGCATACGTGTGACTTAAATTAAACTAAATTAACCATCAAAATATCAATGCCCATGACGCACGGGCGATATCACTACTCGGTACACTCGGATACATATTAATTGCCAAATAACTAAGTAAACTTTTAATATAGGTACTCTATTCATATAAAGTAAAGGAGGCTTCTAGCACTGGTTTTTTTAATGTCTGTAAATGAAAAACAATGGTAGCGCAATAAATAACGTCCGTCCGTCCACTATCTGTTGAGCGCACGCGACACCTTCCGCGCATCCTCGCGAATACGCGCCCGCTGGAAAAGTAGCGTCAGCAAAACAAGGCAAAGGTTGGTATTGTGACACGGAACCATAAAAATATTCCGCAAACTATTTTATTCAAAATACTTTACAACGATTGCTATTGATGTTGCTAAAAAAATGATTTTATTTTAATAAATAATTAGATGGACAATTGACAAGTCTCAGTGCCACTGATTTTTAACTATTATTTATTATGGTTTCAAAGAAAAAAAAGTTACATATATGGTTATATTTAAAAAAGACTGGTTTGCTGTCTGCGGTATAATATTACATTTTACCGCAGTCAATAGTACTCGTAGCATTTGTATCATGTTGATGTATGAGATATATTATTATAGTTTCATTGTAATCTCGGTAGTTACCTATGCGTGTGATAAATATCCAACCAGCCATCTACACACACTTTGACGTGTATAATAATTGCGAAAGTTTATCGTGACTGTTTTGCCAGCAGTAACAGTCGGCCGAGCGGCTATTAATCATGGTTTATCGAGTGCTAATCCAGGTTTAAATAGATAACTATTCGAGTCGGCCATTGTCACGAGAATAGGGTTGTGCGGACAGAATTAATTACATTCACACATTGTCTGGGCTCAGTGGATGTGGGGTTAAGGCTTTGATTTGAATTAATATAAGGATATATTTTTATATTTAAGAAATATTTTATACATCTAATTATTAATATATAAGTACCTAATTATTGAGTTTATCAGAAATAAAGCACACGTAACACAAGCTTCGAGCTTACCACGCTTATCTTCTAATATTAATTGTCCACCAATATTTGTTTAATTATTCTAATAGGTACTAGAATATCCTTGTTCTTGGAGAGACGTAATGTTGGTTGTTTTATGATAAAATGCAATTCGTTTTAGTAAAAATATGTAGGTAGATCGATTTGGGACACCTTAAAAGGAACCAATCTGTTTCGTAGTAGGTATACGTCCCATTTTATGATGAAATAAATCAATTCAAAACTATAATAGTTCCTGTATGATTAACTAAATAAGTCAAGTTAATAAGCTCCCACTTTATCTTTGACGTGACCGAATAGCACTAATTGCCTGAACAAATCACCCATTACAAGTGGAAGATAAAAACACCATGCATATTTGTTCCGATTCAAATTGAAACATTAGAACCCTTTCCATAAATCACGTTAAAGCCTATCTGCCGCTAAGCAAGATGCGATCTTTAGAAACATAAATTTAAATTTTACAATTGCACACCCTTTATTCTCTCGCCCTGTTTTGAAAATCATCGCGCTAGGGACGGGATTGTAATGCAATAGAAAAAATACAGGGTTATTCGATTTTAAACAGAACTTATATTCCTAGGTGTCATTTTATATTGGGTAGTGCTGGAATACCAATATGTGCTTATTGGTGTATTTATGTGAATGGCATCCATATTATGTGAACATTCATGAACCTTATCAAAACCAAATTGTTCAGTTGATATTTGAACTCAAAATACTTAAAATATACTGTCGCTGGACACAGTATTAGGTTTTTCATAGTTTAGCACTATTTAAGCATAAGATTAAACATTAATGCAATATTATATTTTGTAGTTATCTAATTAGAACAGGGTTAGTGATTAGAGTATCTGATTATGGTTGTCCTAAGATTTTAAAACTTTTCAATCCTAGATATTCGATATTTTGTTCATTGACTAAAAATTGGTGTTAAATATAGCGCAGTCAAAGTCATAAAACACTTCCATTTAAACAATCCTTGACATAACTTTTATTTCATATGCATCAAAGCTCAAAGTTCCACAGAATCTGCGCATAGATGTTTTTCAAAAAAGAGTTTAATAGAATTTGGCGTATCTCCGTAATGGACCCGCGCCATAATGAAATGAGCACTGCCGTAATGGAAATGCCTGGATTTGATAAAAAATGGCGCTTATTCAATATGCGGAATTGAATTTCCTGATTTAACTTGCTTCATTCTATGTAAGGTGTGATGCATTAGGTTTTTATGATTCATTCGACCATTGAAATAATCATAAAACCTTTATTATTATTGATCATATTATATTACTGTATGTGTATACGATGGATGCATCCAAGACATTTCTACTTTCTAACTAAATCATTTAGATGCAATACTGGATTTCTCAGTTCTCTCACTGTTCAATGACATATTTTGATTTAATGAAAACCATCAATTCATATTTGGGTTGACAGAAAATGGAAAATAATGCAGTCATTTTAAGATTTCTACCAATTATAATGACTATGTATTGTAATAATCATCATAAATTATGTTGCCCTAGCACTACTTCCAAATCATTATGCATTGTAACAAGGTATAAATTATGTACAATAGATGTAAAGCTCTAACTGATACCTACAAAATTTTCATTGTCACATAACAGTTAAAACAAATTGCCTGCTGTCCTTTACTAATTAAAGGAAATGGTCTAGAAACAAGATTGCGTTATTGTTCTCTCTACCTCACTGACCGTCCTTTTCTAACCTTTGATTTTGTGTATCATTCGTCTCTCTCACTCTAAACGTTCCAGAGATGTCACTCATTATGCTAAATATCCCACCCCCGTCCGAAGATTTTAGATAAAATGTAGACTGCCGAGCAAGGTTGCTAAAACTAACTTACAATGCGCGAAAAACATTATAAGTATCAAGGAAATTATTCTTATTTTCATTATAATTTATATTTAATTTTATAGTTTTTAGCTTTTAAAAAAATCGCAATCTGTTTCATAAAATAAAATATATAATACATATAATCATAGATGCACTAAATGTTGTCATATAATATAAATTATTGAATAGTAACAACCCAAAAATAATTATAACTTAAATAAAGGGTTTAAGATTAAGTTTTTTTGACGTGCCCACTTAGAGAGATATAGTAGTTATACATCATGATTCGTCTTGTGTACTACCTTATTGATATCATTTTAAAACTGGAGAAGTAGGTAAGGTTTTTCACCTGTTAAAAAAACAATGTGCAGGATAAATTGAATTACTAACTAATTCTAAAAAGTTACCCCACAACGTTAACTATCGGAGTGCTCGCAAGTACACCTCTGGTTTTCCAAGGGTTTTTTCAAATATTTTTACGTTCTTTCTTCTCTGACAGTTGGTATATGGAACTGAATTAAGATAATCCAGTCGACGTGGTTTTATAAGATGTTTAATTATTTGCCTCGAGATATTTTTCTGGAAAATGTGCTGGTTGAGTTATTTGAAATTTTTCGTTTGAGAATTTCTTTCTGAGATGTAAAGTTGGGCTGGGACTTTGTTTTACTTTTATTGTTGTCTTTTCTAATGTTTTCTCTTAAATATAAAAGCCCGAGTTAAAATAGATAATTCCTAAGTAAAAGTAGTTTGTAGAATTTCATGGTTCATTTAAATTAATTAAACAGTTTTTAGTGTTACCTCCATCCATCATTAAACTTTTACTGTATATATTTATTTATTATATAAAATATTTGGAGTAGCAACCAGCAGACAAACAATCAATAACCCCACAAACGAACGAAAACCACAAAACGCCGTCTCGCATTACAGACACAGAATCTTTCCAAAGAATTAACCCTTTACAGCGCTCGTAAACCAAACGACAGAGGGCGACTCAGCCATAACCACAATTGAGACGTTTAGTCGTGTCCAAATACGGGTAGAAACTCAAATTTACACTTTGCATTTAGCCCTCATTCACACGAGAGATTTTTTAACGAGCGTTAAAAAAGCGTTCTAATACTACAAATGCGTTCGCAAAAGTATGTTCAGACGGTACAAAAGCTCACAACAAAAGCGCCAACACTGGGTCTTAACGCATCGAATTTTTAACTCTTGTGCGAATGAGGCCTTAGTTTATCATTTCTGATCCCTCTTGAATATAAGGTAAGTAAATTTCAACGTTAAAATCAACATAATAGAGTTAATTTTGACTCGTGTTGTATTATAGGAAATAGTGTCAGTTTTGTTCTGTTTAAATGAATGTGTCGTGTTTAACACGGTTGTGAATGACAGTGTAGATAATTAATTTAATTCAAAAGCCGCTGTAATGGCTATTGGGCGAATGGGTGAATCTGGTTTAATGATTTGCTGCAAATGTGTTTTGCGCATGGGTTTAATATCAGTTGTTATTAATGCGATTTGTGGCAGTATATTTTAAACCACTGATAGCTTTTGAATAAAAGCTAGTTTAAAATTTCTATATTCTATTACTATGTTCTTTGTATAGTTACGTTTAAATGGAACTTGTTGAACTCGTGACTTATAGCAGTTAAAGGATTATTTGTTAAGTTTGTCAATTTATTGCCATACCTTTTTATAAACACTACTATTTTTCTACAACTCTGGCCACAAACAGTGAATTAATTAACTTATTTTATCAATATGCTTCTTTGAGCAACGCTCTTGGCAAGACGCCTGGGCTCAGAAATCCGCAAAAAAAACGAAAAAATCCACAAAAAATAGTTAATAAATCATCCGGCAGACGGAGCGACCCAGTGGGTTCGGAATCCGTAATGAGGCCGTTTGAGTGTTAGATGCTTCTTATTGTATACTGATTCCAATTTTTCTGGGATGTGTAATGGTTTAGCGTTTTGTTTGTGCTTAAACTTCACACTGCTTATGTCGAACTCAACTTTACTCTATAATGGGCGCAATGTATCAATTCGATTGATAACACATACCTAACCAAAACTTTGCCTAAGTTAAGACTTTAACCTGACTCTTCTATTATATTTCCCAAGTTGTGCACAAGCCGGGTTTACAGTAGTTACAATATAGATATTGTAAATATATTACCAAGTATGGCATTAAGGACACACATCGTTACACGTTGAGAGTACACGTAGAAGATTCTGGTTTACACACAGGTTTCATAACCTATCACTGATAAGTACAATCTCTCGTACTAAACTATTTTTGGTAACATAGTATTAACTTTAATATTTGTGAAGAGAAATTAGACATCTGTCTTATTTTTATTCATATGCATCTTATTTTTCATTCGAAATATATTCTATACCTACCTACAATAGAAATAATATTCGAATCCGAGTTCATTCTTCATTCTAAATCCATCATTTTCATCTACCCTACTTCTTCAAGTGCCATCTTCGGAGACATTTCCATCACAAGGTCATCAGGCCTAACTTTGTCATCTCAATTCAACATTTTTCTATTATTCTCGATTCTTTGAAAGTTTTCGTATTACGAGACAATAACAATAATAAACGTAATTTATTAAGGAGCAACGTGGAAAACTTACCATTTGAAACAATAAAGTAAATACGAATTCGATAAGAGCGAGTTGTACTCAAAACTTCAAGGGTTTCTAAATCTAGAAAGATTTAAAAACTAGTATGTGATAAGTTTTTGCCGTTTGAGTGCAAAGTACATTGTATTCACAAATAAATAAATGAAATATTGCTGGACTGGACTGGATACAGCAACATTTAGCCCCGTGGTAAGTTCAAAGCTTGTGCTATTGTGATTAATTTTAGGACAAAGGCCTTCCCCATATCCTACCAAGTGTCCTACCATCCCTTAGTAATATGCATCGACGTTGACTCGCCAACGCTTGTGGCTGACTTCAACTTACAAATTAAATTAATATCAATATGAGGAACCCTAAAAATTCCCACTCCGCAAAGAATACCGAGCACTTATTCACGCGGCGTTTCCTGCCCTGTGTTCCGTCGACAATGTACTTTTGTTCACGCAGAACTTTTTCTGTTCATTTGTTCAGTTTTCTTTTTTGTTCACCTCTGCTCAGGATTTCTTGAACCCATATTTCATGTTCATATTGTCTGAATTTGCATCTAGTCTCGAATTTGTGACGTTCTTGGGTATTGTTGTGGAATTTTTGAAAATAATGGTTTTGTTGGTTTTTCTTTTATTTACTTGAGACGTTTTAAAATTCAGTGCAAACATAATTCTATACCTACGATACTGTTTTTGTCAAAAAAATGTTAAGGTAACATCCCGTTGCATATGTTCGTCAAAGGCGCTGATAGTGTTAGTTTAAAAGTGTTGCTACAACACAACACAAGCCGAAAAACCGATTTTAGCTTTAAAACAGGTTTTTCCTTTTTTCAATCTGATTTTTATTTAAAACATTAGATCATATTTAATAAACTTGTTTGGTAATTTTATCCCAATCATCGTAATAAAGGATGAGCGCCCAAATTCATCAAGTTTGCACAGGTTGAAATTTTCTGTTCGTAAGATTTCTAAAGTAGGTACTTATTTGTCTCCTTAGTAGCCATATCATTTTCTTTTGCCTCATCAGCAGTCGCACCCCATATCCAGAGCAAACGGCCATATGTCGCGAAAAATTCCCTGTAATTGCATTAAGTTACCCCAAGTTGAGTGGCGGCTTTTAATTGCACGGCCCCACTTAGACATATGCGCTGTTGAACGAAGGATCAAATGAATATTGTATTGGGCTTATGGATGCAAGTTTGCTAAAATCTACTGAAGTCCAGAATCTACTGTGAAGAAGAAAACAACTAAAGCATTCAAAGATGGGTAAACAAAATTAATTGGTGAGTACGTATATGTATCTAAACGTCGTTAATCATGGTATTTTTCTTTCATTCGATATAAAAAAGCGTAGGACCATAGACGTTCTAGGACCACAAGACCATTCGCATTTGTGACGATTTTAAAAAAAATGTTACATTAAGTTTAAGATTATACTGTATGTATTCCAATTAATAAAAAATAAAATAGTAAGCCAACCTTTGCCCAACACTACAGGCTAAGTAAAACTTATTTCTAATCATACGAGTATCTAATGACCCAACTAAAACCAAATCCACAACTATCCGCTTCTCAGCCCTATGTACTCCATCTCCCTTGGGTCCTAAGCCCTAAAGTGCATATGGCGTATAAATACCCTTCGAATGGCCCGTAGCCATGAGCACACCAATACTGCGGTTTTAAACATGTGGTGCGCCGATATAGTTGCATTGGAAGAGTTAATTTGAAACTTTAGAAGTTCTTTGTTCGAATTTTTAATATCAGATCAATAATTGATATTTTGAAGGGCTATTTATTACCAGACATTAAGAATATAAAAAAATAGTTGTTCCGGGTGTCTGGGTGTTATATATGTATAATAAAAAAATATCTATCTATGTACGTATATTATATTAAGTATATCAGAAATCTAGCACCCGTAACACAAGCTTCGAGCTTACCACGGGGCTAGATGTCGCTGTGTAAAATTGTCCAGTAATATTTATTTATATTTATTTTATTAATATCATCCCTGTAAAGAAAACATTTTGGAAACGTAGAACCTGAGCTGTCTGATAGGTCTCGCAAGGCATATTATAATCACAGTACCTACTAACAGTAGTAGTACAGTAAGAATTCATAAAATAACTGATATTTACATTAGACTTAAAATTTTAGGAATTATTCATCTACGACCGTGTTGTACAATCATTTTATTTTTAAATCAAAGCTACGTAATACTATAAAAAAAGCTTTCAATGAATGAGCATCACCTATTTTATTTGCATCATTACTAGTTTTTTTAGTTATTGATTAAACAGCAGAAAGTTTATCTCCGACAAGGTCACCATCTGCCAACAGTTCATTGGTTGGGGTATTTGCACTTCAAAGTAAAGCTCTGATTACGCAGATATGGGGGATGGTCGGTGACCATTATGGCATCATGGCGCATATGCTGTGCGGTGCCTGGGATCACGTAGTCTTGATCCTTTACTAAATAAAATTGTATTTTTAATAAATTCTTAAATTCATGAGTTGTTTTTCACAACAGCGTATCAACGGATAAAATACCGCTCTCTCACAGCGTTTTACCAAATACTTAGTACGTGTCACACATGTTCATTATCAAATTTTACTTGCAATTATTTGGAAGTTAAATTAAGTTACTATTCAATTATTTTTATTAAAATCCAATACATAATATAATTTGTTCTGAACCAAAATTATACCTAGTGTATTTGCTTAAATTACACAAGAGCAAGGAAGGGAGGATGAGGTGAGGAATGAGATTAAATAATATTGATTAGTTCTATTATTATAAAAATGGAAAACCAAATAATTTTGTGTTTATCATTATTCATGCAAATAAATTTAATTCAAAAAGTATCAAGACTACGTAATGAGTGAATGAACTACACTACCAGATCTGAGGCAATACAATACAATACGCATTTAGCGAATGACATTGTGCAAATGTTTGTGCGCACGCGCTGACGGCTTACAACTCGACAAGTAGTCGTATTTATGTTTGCAGTAAAAATGTACTATACCCTTCTATGATGATTAATACCTAAACTAAGTTTCTACTACGCAGTGTTCAAGTTTAATTAATTTACATAATTACAAAACCGTTAAATTAAATTATTTATTTCACGGTTTTTAATACGCCATATTAAATAAAAATTTAAAAAAAAACTTAGAAACTTGTGACAAGAATTAAATCAAACCTTGCAATTTGTAATTGTGTATGTTAATTTGTTTATTAATCATTAGGTACTCATACTGTGTAAATAATTATATTCTAATGAACTCGTTCAAGGTCTGTAGATGCAAACAATCCTATGCAATCCCTTCATCGATCATAACAGCCAAGGTGACTCTCAATACAATACTTATAAAACTACTTTTAACACGTCGCATATGGTAATGGACCAGAGGACCATGGGGGCGCATTGTCCGACCGCGGCTTTTACACCATATGTCCCAGAATTTCATAAACAAGTGCCTGTTCTACTCAGTATGTGATTAGCTACGCGAGTTAGAACTCTAAACCATAATCCTATTGAAGCAGAGTTTGAAATATTAAATAATCCTTTAGTTTTATTAAAAGTAAATCGCATTGTTAAAAATGAATTTTATGTCTACGATGTTGAGTTCAAATTCGGTGGTACAAAATTTATCGTTAATGAAATAGTACCAGTTGAACTTGAAAGCGACAAAACTGCTATAAACGGGCTTGCAAATCTAAATATACTTTAAATCAAAACTATATCTTTTAATGTAGTAGATAAGGTTGATTTTGAAGTAATGGCGAGAATAAAAGAAGTTTTGACAATTAATGGGGTGAACGATCTAAAAGAGAGTACTATTGAATGTGTATTGGGGATGATTGCGATTGCCAGAGCTCCTATTGTTGTAAATCGTGTACCATATGGTATAGCTGTATTAGTCCTCTATTCAGATGAGGATTAAGTTAAACATATTTTAATAATGTGCAGGTGGCATTGTTACGGTTTGATTTATGGGATCAGCTGTTGTGACATTTTTGTGAGTATTTTATAGATGGATAATGGATGAAGATACCAGACGATGGGTCCATAAAGACAACTTATAAAACGTATGTTTGTTTTAGTGTCCTAGTAAAGTTGTACTTATATGGAAAAAAAATGATTAATCTAAGATGTTGGGTAAAAAATCAGTTACGGGTTCATTTATGAACTTTTCGGTTCCATGGCCATCCACTCTTCGTACTATATGACCATTATAATTAGCTTATCCGTTTGGCTTTAGTGCCTCTTGTTCTACAATAGACTATTCTATTCTGATTGTTGATGTTTGTAAATAAACAATAAAACTGAAGAAAACAAGCAACCCGTACCTTTACACAATACATCATTGTCACGACCCAATCAAGTGTTTTGTCCCGAAGGAACAGCTCGACAAACAAACATTAACAGGAGAGTAATCTGTCCAGACTCGAGACAGGCTCACGGCGATTGATCGAGTCGTTGGAACCAATCAAAGTTGCAGATGGGACTTCTGATTGGTAAGATTGTGCTGAAATACTTGAGATGGTTTTACAAACAAATCAGTGGTAGCCGTGTTCTGGTGCCTTAAGAAAGCATCACAACACATAATTATATCGTCTCCATTTCTGGTGCTCGGGTATCTCCAATAGAACACAATGTCAATATAAGTCTTTAGTGATTTGGTATTAAACACCACGCCTACCAGAGAGTATGGTGATCTCAGTAAGTCGGAACAGAACGACCAGCTCGTCTATTGTTCTTTGGTACAAGACATAGATAAGAATGACGTTGAACTACTATTTTGTAATATTTAAATGTACCTTTCTCGTTATCGCTTTGACAACACTCAAGAAACACGGTAAGTAAATGGTGGGGTGTAGCTATTCTTAAATGCTTAAGCCAGCACCACACGACAGAAAATTACAAAAGACAGAGCTTTCTAACTTCCCTTAAATATTGGCTTTACCGAAATAGTATGAGTAATATATAACTTATTGTATTATGTAAGTACCTACTCGTTACCGTATTTTTGCATTTTTGTTTGCTATTTTTATTAAGAACGGGAATCATCAACCGGATCATTACAGTTTAAGATTATAAGATTATTTTAATTCAAGATCATTATCTGAGGATCTAATTCCCATAAATTAGCGTATTGACAAACAAGGTCACACCCTATCCGACCCCCACACGTGTGTATGTGACCGCACACGTGCCCACAATTACTTATCAATGGATTTAGAATCATCAGTTTAGGGCTCTAAGTTTTATTTGATAGCAACAACTGGTTATCAATCAAACATGACCAAAAACATTTATTTAAATCCATTTATTTAATTTATTTATTTAATTATTTTCAACAAAGACAATGTCAATTTATATAGAAACCAATGATTAATATAATGTATTGTGATCTTCTTACCATCGAATACAGGAAATAAATGTCATCAAAACGCGATTCTCACATGAAATTTTATGTTTCATAAAAACTCGGTAATAGAGCGTAATTGGTAATAATATGTGTTTTTACGAAAATCACAAATGTTTTATTACTTTTCGACATAAATGTGGTTGATTAGCGTGTTATTTTTTACTGGCTACAATAAAATAACGTAGTTAGATTTAGTCATTTTTTTATTAACACTATTTTTTCTTAAAAATATAAAGTTTATATTGTTATCAGCACTCAAACTATTTCCAGCCTAAATTTCATTCTAATCGGTCCACCACTGTAAAAGAAGAGAAAAAATCGAAATATTAAAATTCTTTAGACAATAAATATAACACAAATTCAAAGTAAATTATTCATTATAGGCTGTATGAAATTCGTACATATTTTTTGCTAAAAATGTAATCAAACAAAATGCAAGCTCATTTCCAAACACAGAAATCCTATCAAGATACAAATCTAAATGATCCCTAAAAATATTCCACTAAAACCTCATTAACGGAGCCCGCAAAATAAATGGAACAGATTTTCATTGAGCGCGAACGAATGGCGAAAAAAATGGCTAAAATCTGACAAATGGGTTTCCTTTAACGTCTGCACCCATCTTATTATCGTTACCCACTACCGACAGAACTCAATTTGGTCTTCTTTCGGCTTCTCTATAACAATCACCGCCAATCAAAACTAAGTCTTTTTCTGTTGCAACGAAGTCTATTTTTGCGCAAACTGTTCTCTTTATATTAGCTGCTTAGGTCAATATAGTAGCGTGCGCTTTATTGCTAAGAGTTTTAGGTACAAATTCGAGTGTAATTTTAGGAAGTAGGATATCAATTTGAGAAGAAGCGTCTGTGTTAATAGCATTATACGCAATCTCATCCATACACTCGAGGGTTAGGCCTTCTATGGTTGGAGTATCATTTTTTATGCGTCATATAAAACATATTTATTGCAATCATAATCGTTTGAGTTCCTCCAGAGCCATGTTTGGGCGAGATAAATAGAATATAACGAGCGACCAAACTTTTTTATAGAATCTTATTTTCCTTTTATTTGAGGGCACTTAAAGTTTTTATCTGCTATTTGGTTCCTATTACAATAAACCTATTTGAACCCTTTTGTGAAAGAAGTTTCGGGTCTAATTATTTTTAATTGATTCTTTACAAATTCATCACAATCATTGCCTACTGATAAAACATTAATAAAAATATATTTATTGGAATTCCCAAAACCCTTCTTCTACCGAAAATCAAAATTTACAATACCTATTTTTTATGATCCAAACCTCATAACCCAAAACTTAAGAATAACAAAATTTTAATTGAATAAAATTATTTCTCGTAACATTTTTGCAAACCATACATTGAACATCGAACGAAACGAAGTACAATTTTCAATATCTAGCCGCGATTGTCAAGCTGACCCTACCAAAACTCAATGCGCTCTCAATTCGCGGCAGTTATTATTATCTTGACCTGGTGATTGAGCTCTCCTGCTCTCCATCTAGACGTTGTTCCCTTATTGGCCGGCAGGTTATCGCACGCCTCTCGCTCGCTTCTGATTGGCTGAGCGCGCCACGCCTTTCGACTTCAAAGCCTCTGCTTTCAGTACTACGTACCCCACTTATATATTTTTCACCCTTATGTTTCCCTCGCATTTGTAGAGTAGCCGCCGCATAGTACGCACGCGTCTTCACAGTTCTCTCGCGATATAAGTGTGTAAAAGTTTAGTTACGTGTGCGCCTAAGTAAATGTTTGAACAATGACAATGGACGTTCAAAATAATTATCAAAATTATAAAGAGACGTCTCCTAGTTCAAAAGAGAGTAATCTGAGTATTGAAAGTACGAGGACAGCCCAGATCAGCAAAACAGACATGCAGTCTACAGTAGTGAACCCGGGAAAAACTTCTAAAAGATCTTTTGACGTCGCCTTCCTGATGATGCCTGATGACAAGTTACGCCAAAAGCCTCCAGAGCGACAACTCCGAGTTTCGAAGCAACTTTTCCATCACGAAGAATGGGAACAGCCTCCAAAGAGAATGCCTGAAATTTATAGGAACAGCGAATACTCCTGCGATGCCGACCCCGAAGCAAAAGATCAAGACGACGACCGCGTTCGCATGAATAACAACGTATCGCCGACGTTTAGCGCCGATATCAACATTGACGTCGGCACGGACGAGTACCCAGGCAAGTCGGTGTACTGCAGTGATTCTGATAATTCTGACAGATCTCGAAGCCGTCCGAATTCTAACGAAAGTGCAGCAAAACAGCCAAAATTTTTACCCGAATACAAAAATAAAATATTTGACGATCCAACTTTAATCAGTATGCAATCACGAGCAAGGTACGAAAACCGCTTTTTTGAAAAGCCGCTAGAGATGTCGCCAAAAAGTGCATTTACAAAAGTGTCTAATTATTCAATGAGGTCTCCCAACCCGTCCGTCAGTCCCGATAACTTGCTGTACCAGAACTCAGTGAGCCCGCCGTTGTCCGCGGCCAGCCCGCCGGTTGGTCCTTTCAATAAATCTCCTGGTTTTAACAATCTACTCACACCAGCTCATCTATTGAACAGCAGTAATTTTTTCAAGCAAGGCAACAGCATTCCGAGTTCATCGCCAAACTACCCAGATACTAACATACAAAGAGGTTTCAACAAAAACCTGGAGTATCAAGATAAAACGGACCATAAGGCACCGCAAATGTCTCCGAATAAAATGAATTTTCTACCCTTCAGACCTGAGATACCTTATCTCCAAGCAGGGTCTTCGTACTCTTTTGGAGTGCAAAACTTCCAACAGCCCAACCCAGAGTTTATGAAATTTCCGGGACCCCCTCGTGAAGCCGTCAATCCACTGATTTCAAATCCTGCCGCTGCTATACTGAGTACGCTCTTGCCGCCCACATTGGCTGCGTTTTCTCTGCCTGCTCAAAATGTTTGTGCAAAATGTAGCATCAGTTTTAGAATGACATCGGATTTAGTTTACCACATGAGGACTCACCATAAGAGCGAGACGACCAACGACCCGCACAGGAGGAAACGGGAGGAGAAACTAAAGTGTCCCGTTTGCAACGAGAGCTTCCGAGAGAGACACCATCTGACCCGCCACATGACAGCTCATCAGGACAAGGAGGGCGATTTAGCCGATGTGTCTCGACAGGGGTTCAAAAAAAGTAAACAATTTTACCCTCACAATACCGGCCCCCTTGTTCATAAATAAAATGTTTATGCAAATGCTCAGTGGATTCTACGCAAGTGCTTAATCGATCAAAATATAATATTTATCAATAGGTTTTCAGAAATCTCATACGTTTAAATTGTTATTTTGAAGTTCATTGTTGTTGTTATAAGTATAATAATATAATCTATGTGCAATATTAGTTGTTTAGTTGATATCTATATTGTAAATACTATTAACTCTAGTAGTGAATCATTAAATTATTTAACAGTCTGTTATTTGTTTTTATTTTTCTCTTAGTAGCATTAAATTTCTCGGAAACATTATCTAAATGTAGAATATTTTAATTCTAGAATAAATTTCAAAATAAGGGACATAACAATAGAGTACAAGAAATTATATATAAATACTTTAACCTGTCTATTTGATAGAATTTTCTAAACAATAATACCTAGCTGCAAATATTCAAAACTTATTGTTACAGTCGACTTCCTATAATTTTTAACAATTGACCATAACTTTTCAAATGACCATCAGAAATGTTTTCAACTACCTACATCATTAATTTTCAGCTACTTGTCAATCATCGTTCTTAGAGTTATCTAAACAATAGAAAAACTAGTATATTCCCACAATCCCCTTATAATAAGTCAATGCTTGTTACAATCGATACAGTAACAAGCGTAACGTAGCCAATACCAAACGAGGGTGGCAGATAAAGACATCAAGCCCTTTGTCCTGAATTATCTCAGCCTCATTCACCGGCCTCATTATAAAACACATTTGAATCCCCCAAGTGAACTTGGAAATATTGAGATTAAATGAAACATTATTTTTGTTGAACTTTGAATTACATATTTTATACAACTTCTTTACTGCAAGTTCTTATTAACAATTAGTTTAGCAATTTGAGTATTTTTTTTAATTCTTCTCCTCAAACACCGACTCTTTCAAATCCTTACTAACATTATTAACGCGTAAGTTGATGAGAACATTGTACTACTCTTACGCAAAACAACTGAATGGATGAAATTTACTATCATATACACAATATATTTATGATATAACTACCAGATTTTATTGCAGCACAAAACTCCAAAATAACGCAGTTGGTGTCAAGCTGCGACAGATAATAGGACGAAGGTGTGTTAGTACAATATTAACATCTGAAAGCACATAGATTTTAAACCTTTTGCCTGTCATTTAAAACGTACAAAGCTTGATGACGAATGACAATAAAATATAATATGAGTAAGCAATTCTGTAATATTATTTTGTAGTCCTACAAGCAATAGGCAACTGTCTTTCAACGTCCAATGTAACATCTGATTAATCATTTATTTTATCTCTCAATCCTATTAAATCAGCGACAACCAATATGATTTCCGAAATAAATTCTACCCCATCAGTATAATTCATCAACTAATTAGATTCATCTGGTTCATTCCCAAACAGAGCGTGTCGGGCAACCGTGACGAACCTCCTGCGAACATGCCTGTTCCCATATCGCGAGCGGAATGGACTGTGGATCACTGACTCGGCGGCCGTGGCGAATGGCTATGGGAATGGAGCTGCAGATTGAAGCTCTCTGGAGCTATGGGTGGTTATTATAAGGAGGGTATGATGTATTTCATTAAGCAATTAAGGTTCATTTATGATCGTTTATTGATAAATGTAAGCTGAACTAGAATTTCTGGAAAGTAAAGTATTCGCAAATAAAGCCCATGACTTGAGACGCATTAACTAAAACAACTGTAATTTCAATAGAACCGAAGAAAATCTTCTTCCAAATATTTTGCATACCGACTTGGATATGAATCATAAAAAGAAACCTTGGACATATTCCACGAAACTTTGCATGAATGTGTAAACTTAGGGTGCTCCAAACGTGTTAACTCGGCGAGTGCTCGAATGTGCGAAGTTACAGGGTGTCTGTAATACGAGGAGAACAATATTTCCGCCGGACCACCGAACCGTGAGTAATTCAATAGAAAATATTCATATTGGGACAGCGTCTTGCGTATGGGGTGTTTGTTTGGGGTGTTTTAGTCAAATTGCTACTTTCGTTCTAAGTAGGCATTATAAAACACGTATCTAATACTTACCTTATATGTAAAATAATAAACTAAGTAACAAAATTGTATTGATAATTAATAGATGTTAATTATCTAAGACACACTGAATACCAACAACAAGTGCTTTGCAAAATTTTCTAAAACAAACAATATAATTAATTTTAGATATTATTATAATACTTTCTGGTTTTAACAATAAGAACTTTAAGCTAAAATCGATTTTATTATGTATTATTATTATATACCAACTAATAAACAAACCACGAAAAAGCCTATCTGCTCTTTTTATATGAATACAAGATTATATCAGAAAACTAAAAGATTTTCGGAAATTGAATAAGGAATTTCTAAATCACCCAGCTGATGTATGCAGTGTCACAAAATTGAGAGAATCATCGAATTATTCAAATGACAGTAAAACAAATGCCGGCTCAAATTAAATAAGCAATCCATCAAAATCGAGGCCAAGAAAAATCAATGCCACAATCACAATATTTTCCACTCAAATAGCTCTGCGAGGAAATAATAAATATGTATTTGAGACGCATTTACAAGATTACAATATTAGCGAGCGCAGGTCGTTCCTTCGCCGCGGCGTCATTACAAATGATAAATAGTCGACACACTTCGATAATCAAATTCAAATTTGGAATCTGTTGTAGCGTAGACCCTCGTATTTTTGCAAGGGCTCAGTCATGCTGGCATTGTGAGAAGCTTGTGACTTTATTAAGCGTGAACGAATGGTCTCTTTAACCGATTCTCTTCGCCGGCACGTGATCCGGAACCGATTTCGGTTCCGTACCCGATTTGTATGTATTTGTATGTAAATCCTGGCGTGGGGTGAAGAGATAACCGGGCGTGCATGATAGGGATCTTTGTTATTGAATTAAGTGACGTTTAGTGACTATTTAGCGACACTGTTGTGCTCGGGAGATAAAGTTTTCAATTGAATCTGGGGTAAGATTTATAGCACAACTGATTGAAAAACTTATAAACTAACCACAATCCTGATTGTTTCATCAGTCTTCAAATATTATGGAGTTTTTATTACGGCGGATTAAAGCAATGTATTCAACCTTAGACGCCCAGAAGGAAGATCCATAACAATAAATCCTTAGATATTCACAGACAATATTAAAGCTAAGATATCACCCGTTTCTCTACCATCTGTATTATTTAATGGTAGTGTACTAGGCTAAAACAATAAACATGTACAATGAGAGCAGCGTCTGTGACCAATGCCTTCCGTCTGGTGGACCCATCCTTATGTCTCGGGAGGAAGCTGGAGGTATTTCATCTGCTGTTTTGTTTTACGCGTACGTCTAGATGTCTGCGACGATTGTTGTTGCTTCGAAGGATATAGTATTTGTCGAGGATTCTTATTGTGAAATAAATATAGGTATCTTATTTTAAACAAGAATGTAAACTTAATTTAGCTAGATGTATTAATAGACTTTTATTAAACTTAAAATACCAGTGTGAATCAATACCAAATCTTATAGTATGACTAATCAGAAATATTTATGATAATTCAACAAAACACTTCTTTCTATTTAATAAGATGTTTCTTTACAACATTTTAAAATGAAGTGAGATAGTTCTTTGGGAATCTTGTTGTAGAAGTGTATAGGTACCCCTTTGAAATATATATTTACCTTATGTAGCCTATTAATATGCTTATTTCTAGTATTTAAATTATGACTATTATTGTTCTTAGAAAAATTATCGAAATATCGAAACAGCTATTATTTACATGTTTTTCAGCACATTACTTGCATAACAAATTGTTCCGTTCTCGCATAGATCCCGTCAGTTGCAAATGAGAGAGAACTTGTGCCAGAAGATTCCGTAATGTATTCCGTGAATATTGCGGAAGGCCGCTTATTACTTTCAACTTACTTGGTAGGTTCCTAAAGGTCCTGGTAAATTATTTGAAATTAAGCTATGTTTAGTTTATGTTAGTAATTCCAAAAACTTGACCCCCTGTCAAATCAGTTAACTAAACACAGTAACTACATTTAGTTATCATTTTAGTAAAGAAATAACCTTTAAACTGATTGAGAATAGAAAATTGTGGTTTTCACGTATGACGTTCTCGAGTTTTAAATTACAACGAAAACTGACATTGACTTTTATATATAAGTAGGGATTTATTTATTTTTTACTTACCAAACTAAGAATCAACAGAAACACACTCTTTGCCGCCATTCTCGGCGGCATATATCCATATTAATTTAAACCATATTTCACTGTTTTAATTCATATGCTAAATAGATACAGGGTATGTCAACCGTACTATTTGTATAAAACTTTATTAGTTACGAATTGGGGATTTAAATAATTTCATATTAATTTACATAAAGGTTCTTGTTACTTTAGTGGAACATTTTCAATATTTAGATTAATTAAAGCATTGAATAAATAAACATTGCTGGACAATTCACACAGCAACATTTAGCCCCGTGGTAAGCTCGAAGCTTAAGTTACGGGTCCTAGATTTCTGGTGTACTTTATATAAATAAATGTACGTAAATTGTTATTTTTTATTAGACATAAAATTACACCCGTAGGCCTTATTTACCACACTGGCCGAGTGCGGGTCCCATAGGTATATACATAATATCTTCATAACAATAAGATATAACCATTATTTCACCTCGTTTCAGGCCCACTATTGTTTTGAAACTAATAAAGCTTGTTACGAGACAAAGCGACGGAAAGACAAGAAATATTTTAAACTATACAGTTGTCTGTTTGTTTGTCACACCGGAAGCGGATGTGCGCTAGTTTTCAATTGTTTGGAGGATGGAGGCCTTTGTGGCCTAGAATTGTGATTTATAGAAACTTTATTTATTAAGTATAGAAATAAAGATAATAAAGAAAAATTAAATTATGTACTAAGAATCCGTTATTTACTAGGTACGAACTACATTTTATTTAAAATGAGTGATTGCAAGATATTTTATTAAATACATATTAAAGGCGAAGGCTAACATCGCGAGAAAACCGGCATGTTCTGAGAACTTTGAAGAGTTTGAAGAAAATGTGACATTCACACAAACCCTTACTTTGTCAAGTTGGTGAATAATTAAGGTCGTAGCTTTGTCGTCAAGTGAAAAGTCCCTGTGTCCAGCAGTGGGAACGTCCGCTGCACTGTATTTCAGTGCACACAACTTGGCTAAACGCTCGAGTGTAGCAGAATTTTATTAATATAAAACACATTTAAATCTGATTTACTTGGAATATCTTTAAGTGGCAGTTTAATAGATAAAACAGAGAAGCGATAAATCCCAATGAAGTTGAACATCGCTTCCTCCGCGACACTCCATCACAACACAATCATCGAGAGCGGCGCGCTGTCAATAAATCAGGGATCAGACCTAGCTAATCATATCTTTGTTTAAGGCGCTTTTGTACTACAAAGAAAAGGATACATTTCATTTAACTGTTAATAATATTGTTAACTTTTACTATAAAAATTGTCGTGGTTTGATAAATTCATATTGAGATAGTGTCCTTGATCCTGAAGAAGTCACACTTTCTGGGACGAAACGGTTGATCATAAGTCAACGTAAATAATGTTCGTGTATTGCCCGTTTATCTTAATATGAATATTGTTAACATGTAGGCCTACGAATAGTCCATTCCATTTATTTTGCTTAGTTACTGCGGCTATCGTAATAAAAGCTTGTATTTGTTAGGTATTTCATTTATACACACTACGCAGTTATTAATGTTAATCCTTTTTTTTCATTATATAGTGTAAAACAAAGTCGCTGTCGCCGTCTGTATGCTTTAATTAATCTATTAAATCTTTCAATTAATGTACTTACAAAACGTACCACAGACATATAATAAATTCGGCTGAGTGCGTTTCGGACTCGCACTGTCACAGTTTCGTAACAGCAATTATGTAATTAATATTCTTAAATTAAAAATTATCATTGATTTCAAACTTTGGAATTAAAAATTCTTGCAACGATTCTCCTTAAGAGATTGCACTAATGTTTCCCCGCGATGTCGCTCCATACATCAAGCTAATGTGAAGTTCGATTTATACCGCGTGCCGAAGCCTAATGGATATTATTTTAAAAATACTTATCGTTTAGTACATGATTCTACTTTCGAAAACATCGTACTCTTTAATCTATGGTATTTACTATCTATGTGTGATGACTTTTGTGGCGCGTTAGCAGTTCGGAAATGCGACGCAGAAAAAAAAATTAAGTTAAAGCTCGAATCCCTCTTCGGTACAAAACTTTCTAGGCTCTGTATTCACTTATTTTGTTCGTTTTGGGTGTATTATAATGTTATTTACAATTATACAAAAAAACATAAATATCCATGAAATATATTGTCAAAGTCATTGTGTATAGTGGATACTTTCTACAGCGGGAAAATATTATGACGTGGGCGAAGCCGCGGGCGAAAAGCAAGTTATAGATTATGAATCCTCCAAGACACTTCATGGGTCCTATGGTTGTCCCGTGCTCTGTAGTGGGACAAATAATTGGTTTGTATGATCCATACCTGAACATGAAATAATGTTCGAACTCTGTCCGAATTTGAATACAATTTACATTGTAATACTTTATTGCCATCTTCCCTCAACTAACAAAAACCTTAATATTTCCGCCAGTCTCCAGAACTCGCATATTCAAACAACAAATTGTCGAAATTTATTAGAATATCTTCCGTTTGCGGAACAAAGAGCATTATGTCGTCAATAAAATATTGCCGATTTGTTTACGCAAATATTGTTTAGATTGTGTGAAATATGTCGAGTGGAACAAGATAAGAGTCGAGTGGTTCCAATTCCGTATATAGATTGGTTTGAGGATAGTTCTGTTTCTTTCTGGAACATTCTGTTTTCTTGTTTATTGGCGACGTTACTATGATTTAGATTCGAGGATTATCTAAGTATTATCATATCGTTCTTGTAAATAGTAAGAAGATTTTATTAAGTTTCCATATAGTTAAATTTAAGGTACGTTTCGTCAATAAATCTTTATTTATCAAAGAAAGTCGTATTAGTTACACTATTTATAACTCAAGAAAGGCTGAATCGGCAGAAAATTGTCGGAGAGATAGCTTAGAACCAGAAGAAGGACATAGAGTTGTCCAAGTGATTTTTACGAATTTATGGAAATAAATTACATAAATCTTTAAATACTTTTTTACTTTATTTCTACAGCGGAAAAATATTATAACGCGGTTGACCTACTAAATATAATTTTATGTGAGATCTGTGAGATATATTATTTTCTAAGATTGATTTGGCGTGAAAAATATAATAGGTATACAAAAGATCCATCTCACCAACTCCGTATCGCGATAAAAACAGTTACAAAACCAATAGTCCCTCCAAAACCATTAATCTTCTAACAAAGGACGGACAGTGTTGCGCTGAAATCTTTTTTCAAATTTTACCGGATGCAAACCGCCGGAAACCGTAGCCATGGCAACGAGTATATTTTTTTAAACTTCGCGATATGTCTATCTCTTTTGCACTAACGTTGATCGTCAAGGGTGCGAGTGAGTCGTCCGATGTCCCGGTAAATGTTGCAAACAGGAAACAATACTCGATTCTGTGGAATTAATGACAGCGCGGATGGAGCCAGGGGTGCTCTGTCGTTGGCTATTTCCGTAGTATTTACTTACATATAAACTTTGAAATATAATAGAAATAATCTTTATTCATTAAAAGCTTTACAATTATTTCACAGTGTTGAAAGCACCTTTTAAGTAATAACATTGTAAATGAGCTTAATTAATTATTTATTGAGATACTGTTGCATTAAAAATATTATTAATGGACATTTCCAGTACAATTTTAATTGAGATTATGTTAGGTTTTCAACGTGAAGAAACAAATAAATAATACGCCTTATAGGGATCAGATCGTAAATATTCAACCAACAATAATCAAAATCCAATAATATAAATATCAAGTTTAAGCTTTTTTGGAAAGGTGAATAAATTGTTAGGTACAATTCTCACTCATATTATAATTAACAAAAGTGATTTTAGTAAATGAATAAACTCAAAAACATTTTTAACATTAAATTACTCTACGCTAATATCTACTACGCATTTAAAATCATATACCTAGTAGAATATAGCTTTTTAAATATTTTTAAACGTTCATCTCAGTACATCCAAAAGTTGCGCACCCCTGCATTTTGCAATATTTCAGCGGAACAATAGCCTTGTAGCGGTTCGTTCAGATTTCACCTGCGGATATTTGTTGATGACCCCTGGACTGTAGGTTGGCGAGCTAGAATAGGGCAGGTTCGATTCTTGACTACGATAACAATACTTAATTAATTTATCTTTAATTAGTTACCTACACTTAGGTTCAGCTAGCTTAAATATTCTAAACTTCATATATCATTATTTTGATCATAATTATAATTATCTCATGATCTTACAGAATCTGAAAGGAATCGTGCCAAAATATCTAGAAAATAAAAAACAACAATTATGGTCATAACATGAGTTTAATCATGCTTACGCATCTAGACAAAGACATTCTAAATTTCAAATTCAAAAAAATCCGTTGAAAATCTCACCATAAAGAGCCACAGTGAAGCTCTCGGAATCCAGTAATTACGCGTCCGGCACCCGGTCCGGGCCGCTTCCGGACCGAATCCGGCGCGATCCGATCGCCGATTCTAATTATTGTCGGGAATTGATTTACCGTCATCCTGTTTAGAACCGTTCTAATTATGAATGGAATTTAGGCTTTTGTATTTGGAATGTGTACTCGTTGGAGTAATTTTATTTTTATCTTCACCTTTGAAGAGGTTTTAAGGACTTTTGAGTCATTTAAGTTCTGAACAAATAATTTTGAGGTAATATTTTTGAGTAAATAACTCAGTTTAGTTAGAAGGTATAATGTGATTTTTTTTTAGATATTAGGTACTGAACCGATATAACTCTGGCATTTACTTAATATGTTAAAGTTTGGACCATCCAAATTGATATTGATTCATCTGACTATATTAATCACCAAGTTTAATTTAATATCCCTGCTTGAATCACAAACCACAGAAGTATCTAAAAGGTGTTAAAAGTTAAAGTGAATTCGGCATTTCGGCAGCATCTTATCTCGCGGTCCCGGATCAGTGGGCAGGCAGTTAGTTCGAACTCCAACTTTGGAACGGTTCAAAGTTACAATTAAACGAATCGGAAGGATTCATTCGTCATGACTTTTAACTGATTTTAAATATCCTGTTAATGTTGGCGGTGGGTTCGAGTTTGGAATCTATGAACTTAAATTAATTAAAATTACTAGATTATAAAACACTCTGCATTTTCCGTCTTTGACCGAGTTAGGATAGATTTTCTAGCGGATATATGAGACTATTTTGTGCGTTAAATTATTTTTAATAAAGTAACCATCATACACTCTAGGCCTATACCAATCACTGTTTAAGGAGAAAATTAATCAACCATTGCGTTTATTGCGAATTCGTTAGAAACTGAACTAAGTTTCAAACCGCTACTGAATTTCTAAAAGAGCTATGAAAGTTGTACGTACCTACTCGTGAAAATGAAGATGTAAGGACCAGGGTGTCAGACGTCTATCGTAGTCGACGATTGATGATCTGATTATTTAGGTGTTTTCTACCAACAACTTTTCTCTACAAAATATCAGACACATTCATCATTTTAAGCCACTGGACCACCACCCAATGGACTTTTATATAATTTTTAATTGGTACTTTAATGATTTTAGTTACTTATTTACATAATGAAGCATCAGTTTTCACATTATTATCTGTCCATCTTGTTAGTGGACGTGCGACGCTGCGTTTCCATTACCTCTATTTGTGAACTTTTCGGCCCCATTGACCTTCTGTTGGACGCGCTATATGGCCTGCCCATTGCCACTCCACATTCAATAGATTGGAAATATACCTGACGAAGCTCAAAGCCTTAATGTCTACATTCAAACATTCAAACGCTACCAAATGGCACGGAAGTGTAGATATAAAGGGGTACCAATCGGAAAGGTATTTAAAAAGGCATTAGGCACATTTTGATATTAAATTCTGGAAACAAATGAAATTGTGTATGTTTGTTCGGCTGTGAAGGTTTGATTTGAAAAAGGATTTGCAGTTTGTGATTAGGTACCTGCCTACCTTTTGTAAACATAAAGTCTAAATACGTAAAGATAAAGATACGAGTAAATATTGGTGCACAAACTCACACAGGATGATCTAGCCGCGTGGTAAGCTCAAAGCCTCTGATATACCTACTTCATGTAATATACCTACATACATACATGCTTAAATATATTTTTGTATTTTACGTAGAAAACAGCCAGAACATCCGGAACAAATATTTTTAGATCGTACACATTTATGGCCCAAGGAAAAAATCTAACACGCCAGATTTTTTATTTTTTACTACAAATTAGCTAGATATTACCCAAAACTAGAGACCGTTATACTTACTTTGAAAAAAAGCTAGCCGCTTTGACGATAGCTGGTACATTCCTCTGAGCCCGCGGCTACGCGATGACAGTCTGTAAGTCAGTTAGCGAAGATTGTGCAGAGATTACTCTGTAACTCAGTTGGAGCGGATACGCTACTGTTTAGCACTTGCTGGCGGCAGGGCTGGCAAATCATCCTCTTCCATATATACCTACAAGGAAATGATCAGTAATAAATATATAATAAATAAATAATGGTATTTACCATTGAATTTAATCATCTGTAATTCATCCAAGCGACACAGTATGACAATAATCATTAGACTAGACTCCTTTCTAGAATTGAAGTTATTCTCGATAGAGGTCTAATTAGATCGTCTGTCCATTCTAGTTGTAGTGTATCTACGTATAGATGATTCATTCTAAAAATGAACTTCCCTCCACAAAACCGTGATGATTTCAACGTGTGAGAGGAAATACTTATTGCATCACTATACTTGTGTGCGTGCTACAACTTTACTGTAACATTGGCTCATCTGTCTGTCAAAGTGATACCGTTTGCTTATACGTTAATGAACATCCAATGACAAAGATCAATTTATGTGTGTTGTTTAAATACACCTTTTTGCATGTATGTGTAACCGCGGTGGAGGGGCGTTCATTTCAGAAATGGTTTTACTATACCTATAATTATAACGTTGATTGGACAGCTTATAGACATTCATTCTTCTTGATTTGAACAACAAGGTAAGCAGTAATTCCGCTCATTTATATTTTCGAGAACTAACACCAATACTTACATATATATAATATAGATGTAGTAATTATTTACTAATGGTCATTTTTAATTTATTTAATGTTCGTTATGTATTAATAATATATTGTACTTATTGACTTGTCCAAGTGATCTTTAGGATTTTATGGAAATAAATGACATAAATCTTTAAAATCTTTAATGCCAGTTTAATTCCTAAATGTTCCATTTAAAAATACTTTTCAGTACATTCCCTGATAAATCCCTATTGTAGCAACAACCCTAAGTTCCACGGGTAGTAGCCTAAAGGGTTTCACTCCCCGTCAAATTGTCGTTTAAAAACAACGCTATTAAACAAACCGCACACTGATGCGTTTTGCAAACTCATAAATATTAAACGCTTCTAGTGGCGATAGGGCGGAAACACTGATAGATTTCCCAGCTCTTTCAGTTGAATTTAGTGAGAGTTAATTTGAACTTATTTATTTTCTAAAGGATTAATTAAGATTTTTACCATTATATTATGTTGTGGATGCGAAAAGCTTATACTTACCAAATATTTAAAAAATATAAACAAAAAAATGAAGGGATAAATTCTGTAACGTTCTGTCAATCAACTTTTAAAGGTTTTTTTCTACGGGACATTTTCTCATTTCGCGGGAAATTATACACGAACAACGCTACGGGGCATATTTAATTGTTATAATTAAAATAAATGTATTTGACTTAACACACAAAAACACACACTTTACTGACATAGTTCAAGTAGTAAAAAAATTCAAGTCCACATAACCTATGCCCTTACTAGACTTTGAACCCATATTTCCAAGCAGGTAACTTGCGAAGTTCCCGGGAACCTCCGGAACAATCCATATAACCAGAATTGGCCGTTGCGCCCGGGGCCACGCGAGATGGAATATGCAAATACCATCGTGTTTTAACTTCGACAACTGCTGTATTGACGACCTTTGTGGCGCAGCGGGCGAAGGTCCGCTTTGATGCAAGAGGCTGCGGGTTCCATTACCGCCTCGGAACAAAAAATGTACAAATTTGGAAATATTTGTTCTGGGTGTTCTGGGTGTTTTCTATGCATACTAAAAAAATCTATCTTAAGTATATTTTATTAAGTACCTATATCAGAAATCTAGCACCCGTAACATTAGCTTCGAGCGTACCACGGAGATAAATGTTGCTGTGTGAATTGACCAGAAATAATTGGCGTACCTGGGATTTTCAAAAACGTTTTGGGGTTGAAGTCGAAGTTTTTTTGGGGTTAAGTGGCATAAGCCGATTTTATGTCGGTAACTAAATTAAATATTTCTTATCTCACCCGTTTATTTAATTGTGCATAATCTCAACTATTGAATTTCATAGGATCACAATAATTTTCACACCAATCTCACCTATATATCTGATCGATCGAAAACTTAACTTTAAACAATTCTAGACAATGAACCAAATACCATAATTCCTCTACTCAACTGTTCCTAATATACGTGCAAATCTGGCCAATATACCTGAAAGCCTACAAAGCCGCCCGCCCCAGCGATTGGCTGCCCAAACTCAAAGGGTAGCAATTAACCAGATTTACATCCTTTCCCACCGTTATACGCCGTTATACGCCGTTATGGTCGTCGCTATTTGCATGAAAATGGTGGAATGGATAGCTTTGTTGTATTGACAGTTTGTTAAATGAATATTGTGGGGTTTCAAGAGTGGTTGTGCTTGAGGCATTTATTCAGAACGATTATGTCATCCTATATATAAATAAATATAAATAAATATCATTATTGGACAATTTTTACACAGCGTCATCTAGCCCCGTGGTAAGCTCGAAGCTTGTGTTACGGGTGCTAGATTTCTGATATACTTAATATAATATACATACATAGATAGATATTTTTTTTTATAGACAGATATTTTTTTTTATTATACATATTATAACACCCAGACACCCGGAACAAATATTTGCAGATCATACAAATTGTTGTTCCGAGGCGGGAATCGAACCCGCAACCTATGAATGTCATGTATGTCAAACAATGTTTTAACAACTTGTATGAAACTGTTTATTGTAACCTTTTCTATTTTGTCTATAGTTGTTTGAGTAAGTATCGCTCAACGTGCTATAATTTACATAAAATTATGCTCAGGGTTTATCTACGGGGTCAGATTTGAAGAGGTATGAATTAGTAAGTAATACATGATTATAGATAAATTTCTGAATACTCTGAAATCACGTAGTTTATGATACAGAAGTATGAGTTGGTTATGTAAGCTTGTTTTCAGATATAAGCTGCTTAAAAAGTTCCAATCACAGAAACAAACCATAAACCTACGTTGTAAAACATAGGTACTACTGCCACAAACATTTCGAAAAATAGCGGAAAACCGTAGCTCCAGCTAGAGATATTAAAATTGCTAAAAACTTGGCGGACATAATTAAATTGGACAACGCTATGCAGCGAACTGTCATGGAACACCATGAGAGGAGTCATAAAAATTGGCAATCAGATTTTGGATATGGTATAAATAAAGTCATAAATACCTACCTATTCACTCTGTTGGAGAAAAATGCACAGCAAAATTTTAGTTAGTTCGTGAGGTAACTGGTATGTTCTCAGAACTTTGAATAATTTAAAGAACATTTATATATATCACATTCACCGCATTTGGCCTGCGTGGTGAATTAAATCCTCCCGTCAAGAAAGAAGTCCATGTGTTCCAGCTGTGGATACGTACGGGTTTCTTCTGCTAAGCATTTAACATAAAACCTTATCCAAAAGTATAGTTTCGCAACTGTTAGCCACCATTAAGTGGATTGCAGTGACGACACAAACTGTCACATATGCGAGCGGACAGCAACCGCGCGCGTTGTTTGCGGCCGTGACGGATGCGCGCCGATGTTGGTTCTTAGCTTTATTTGCAATCTGTTGGTTGTTTTTGTATAAGGAAACATTGTATTGATAGATGTCAGATTTTGAGTTCTTTTTAGCTTCGAGTTACTGACAAAATATCTATGCGCTTTATTGAGCTCAGCAGTAATCGCAATACACCCTGTATTTTCTTAAATTTTTCAATATTTTTATGAGGAACTGCTTTTCTGTACCTGTAAAGTATAAAACACGAACGCTGATGCCCTATTTTTTTTTTTTTGAAAAAAATCGTACAAAATCGTTGTTCGGATTCGGATTGAAGACACTTACGTAAAGAAATAATTATATTCTTAGGCCAGCTTATTCTTGGAAATTACGTAATTATACAAAACATGTTAAAGGAAAAATGTTAACAAGTAAAATGTTTATCCTAAACGTCTTTTCTGACTCACTAGCCGCGAACGAACTCATATTTCGTAACGTAATGAAATGCGTTGTGAACTTGTTATGGTCTACGCACTACGTCAGATTGAAGCTAATTTATTTTACTTTATTTAGAATATTTCTTAGGTTGTATTTACCTATCTTGTAACTACCTTAAGGTTTAGAGGAGTTTTCTAGAAGTTATATGAAATAAATGACATTATATCTGTAAACTTAAAGAATGGTTATAAAGTTATGTGTTTATTTCAGGTTCAGGTTGTAAACTTAGTATATTTATTCTAATTTTGTTACCCCATTAATGCCTGAAATTAATCATCATGTTTGTTACTCACAAACATCAACTTAAGCGTTAATTTACTTAAATGGTTTAAAGCTATTTTGTAGAAAATATCTAACTGATAAAAGCGTAAATATTTATAAAATTTTCAGTTTTTCATTTAAAAACACTGTCCTGTTGTTAGATTCAAATTTGAGAATGCGCTGAAAAGTTCCGATCTCATAAGAATAGCTTAAAATCTTCACTCAAAATACCGCCTAGTTTCCACCATCCAGTGCGTACCCAGCGACCATTAGCGAATAGCGTTGAACCGCATCAATCATAGTCCGGCCAATTCATTACACCACTCCACGCAGATTGCAAGCTAAACGGCGCGCGACTCTCAATCATAACGTCATTATCATAGGTTCTACTTTGCTATGTTATTTTTCTGGTAAGAATGCAAGTGTCGCCATAACAATGTAAAAAAAGTATTCAAACATCATTAACAGTATCAGCGACCATGAAACAGCAAGCATCTATAGCTCAGTGAGGTGGCACTGCCCTCCAGGCTGAACCGCCATAAACGGCCGGTGAATTTGTTAATTTGTGTATACCTTGCTGAAAACGCCGTTTCATGGCGCCTTCAGAATAATACCACCGCGTAACCAAATTTCCCATTTGGCAATGAACCTACAATAGTTCTATATTGGGAGACACAGCCAGTTATAGAAGAATATAGAGAGAATAATATCTGTTAATGAAAAGTTGCTAGCAGTGATGAAATAATTCCATAGAACTTTTTAAGTCGGTCAATTATTTTTGAAAAGAAACTATTTTTATTAATCATTTCAGCTTTAGAATACATGCGCAACCTATGTTCCGACTTAAGTTGAATCTTTGGTTCTGATTTACCAATGTATGATGGTGGCTTTAAGTTTTATCCCTTCATCTCACCCAAAAATATGGAAGAACTTACCAAAATATTAATAAGTCCTGGTTATTCAATCCAATTACCAATCAAATGTGCTTTTCATGAGAAACTAGGATATGTCTAGTAAAAATATCAAATACAATGCCTCCGTCACTTCAGTTATGGCCGTTATGGCCCATAATTCGCAGCTCACGTGAACGCTACGTCGGCCATTTAATCACCAAAGTGGCTTATTGCAGTAACATTGTTACCCTCTACACAATAAAGCAGTAAATTTCAATCAAAATGATGGAAGCTGGACGAACTTGGAGGGATATTCTATGCCTTACGATATTAAGTTTAGGTACAGATTAATATTATATGAATATCTACTTATTTAGTGAAATTATGGTCTCAAATCTAATTATATGTGCTTATAACAAAATAAGTCTATAATACTCGTAACACATACATGTCTTTGGTAAGATATATTTTCTATTTCTTGGACTTTTCCGAGGTAAAAGTCCATGTTTCTGGTAAATACATTTTGTCATGGTAAAACGTATGATATGTTAAAGTTTTATCAAAATTCGTTATTTTATTTTTCGTAAAAGTATAACAAACAATTATCTATTCACCACCGCAAACTGTTACGTTCATAATTATTTATACGTTTTATATTAATTTGTTTTATTTATTATGTATTATGTACCAGAATAAGCCCGTACATTGGTGGCGACGGGCGCATGAAATATGTGACCGGAGCAAACCAGAGACTACACGACACTTTAAAATATTAAGCGTATTGCTTTGTTGTTATTATAATTCAAATTCAATTGTACTCGTAAATAAATATGTAGATCGCATGTTTTGTAACAGTTTTTCTACGTTGTAGTACAAAATGTACATTGTTTAAAATGCGTCCGTAAACGAATTACCTATTATACTTAATACTTATACAGTTTCCCTTTAGACCCAAAATAGGTTGTGTTTATTTGTTTAGCCTGTATTTTTCCACTGCTGGACTTTTTTCTTTATTTCCATTTCAATCACACGCCTACTTATCTTCTATTTATATTTTTATCTAATTCCATTAAATATACCTACTATGGATCCTCAAAGTTATGGCAAGAAATCCATATCCAAAGCGCATACATTTAGGTTCAATTACTTAAAACGTCGCTTAAATACGTTTTCTCTGTAATATGCGCATAATCAGATACACAGACATACGGACAGCCTTTTATATGGAATTGAATGCGCATTTTGTGCCAAGAAGTTTGAGAAAAAATTTGATGAAAATTTAAGTGGATTTTTTTTCTAATTGACGAGCAGGCTTTTTTACCATTTAATTTTTAAATACATTAATCTCACGTTAGTAAAAAATTGTTTATTAACGCGAATGTTATGTTATCAGTAGAAAAGGCATATAAATTTGAGGATTCAGGCAAGTGGTCCCACGACAAAGCTGGGACTGCAGTCCCAGTCGCCTGATTAGTTTTTTCTTGTTTATTTCTTTGGGCGAGTGGGACCACTCGTAATTTTAACCTCAAATCTATTGTTTAAAGTACAGTTGGCATCATGTCTTATTGTCCTATTGCAAAAAATAAAATACCAACATAATAATAGGAATTTAAAAATCCTACCAGTAGTTGGATTGTCGAACTGTTTGGAAGTTAGTTGTTTTATGAAAATACACAAGTAATATCAATTCGCGTTTTTTTACGCTGAATATAATACTAGCAAAATCTATATAAGGTATATAAGGTACCAGGTACCAGTAGCAGAAACTATGAAGAGGTACGTAGATTGAAAACGATGATTTTCGATGACAGCTCCATAACTACTCATCCTAGAAAGTCCGTTTTGATTTCAAACGAAAGGTGTTAATGAGACCTCATTTTTCGATGACAGCTGTCAAAATTAAAACTGTCATATCTCCGTAACTACTCATCCTAGAAAGTCCGTTTTGATTTCAAACGAAAGGTGTGAATGAGATCTCATTTTTCGATGACAGCTGTCAAAATTAAAACTGTCATATCTCCGTAACTACTCATCCTAGAAAGTCCGTTTTGATTTCAAACGAAAGGTGTTAATGAGATCTCATTTTTCGATGACAGCTGTCAAAATTAAAACTGTCATATCTCCGTAACTACTCATCCTAGAAAGTCCGTTTTGATTTCAAACGAAAGGTGTGAATGAGATCTCATTTTTCGATGACAGCTGTCAAAATTAAAACTGTCATATCTCCGTAACTACTCATCCTAGAAAGTCCGTTTTGATTTCAAACGAAAGGTGTTAATGAGATCTCATTTTTCGATGACAGCTGTCAAAATTAAAACTGTCATATCTCCGTAACTACTCATCCTAGAAAGTCCGTTTTGATTTCAAACGAAAGGTGTTAGTGAGACCTTTATTTTCAAAAAAATATTGCAATATTTTCAACTAGTTTTAATTTAAATTAATAATTTATTATTAGGTTTAATTTTGACAGCTGTCATCGAAAATTAAGGAAATTATTAAATTAATTAATTTAATAATTAAATTAAATTAAATAATTAATTAAAATTAAATTAAAAATTAAGTACTATCACTATAAACAAATAAAAAGCATTAAACAATCACAGTTATTATTAATTAATGAACAAAATAATCACAAAATTGATACATTGGTATTTGTTAAAATATAATAATTATAAAAATGTATCACTAATAATTCATATTACTGAGTAAGTACTCTTTAAACATATTTAAACGGTTTATGGATAACTTATTTATTTTTACATACAATAATACCGAGAGACCCGCTTATATACGTCGTCTATCATTTTTAATAAAGTAATCGAACAACAACGCCGTGTAACAGGCGGCGGTAAATTAGCCTGTCACCCAGCCACCGGTTGGAAGAGGCTTCAGCGGCCTTGGGGATTAAATCACCCCTTAAATACCTGGAGCAGAAAGCAACGGGGAACTACTGCTACTAAAATCCCCAAGAAAACCATTATGATCAGCTCTAACAATATAGATGTGTTGTCTTGCGATCCGACTGACGCTCGGCGCCATCGCGATTCCGGGTTGCGGGGTGATAAATTTGCTACCGGCCACCTACCTGCGGACCACCAGACAGTGGGTAAAAACAATGCTACTGGTGCTAGCAGTGTTAATTGTAACACAAACACTGCTAAGAGATCTTTACGCAAAAATCTTCGCTTGGGCACATGGAATGTCAGAGGACTGCTAAAGCCCGGCAAACTGGAGGTCATAGAGAAAGAGATGAGCAGTTGTCATATCGATATCCTGGGAATGAGTGAGGTGCATCGACGGGGGAGTGGACACTTTACTACCATATGTTTGGTGCGCGGTCGTCGCCTGTTATGAGGTATCTGGTGGGGTATATCTGTGTATAGCCCTCAGGTGTTAAGAGTAGAATACCTGTTTTGAAACAAAAGGGCAGTCCTTTATGGATATCCTTGACTAAGAATCATTCGCATATAGTTTTTATGACATTCTTACTAAAAAAAATACAATAAAATAAATCCTGAGTTATGTGATTTGATTTTGCTGTTAACTGTACATTAAAGCAAATTGGGTATATGGTCCCAGTCGACCAATTCAAAAATGTGTTCAGGCGTCTGGGACTGCAGTCCAAGTTTTGTATGGGCCCACTTGCCTGTGTCCTCATAAATTTTATGTCATATTTTTTCCTACAGCTTTTCCTTTTTTTTAACGTATTGTCATTTTTAGGAGATGGGGCAAACTTATTACAAAGCTGTTACAGAAAAAGTATATAGAATTCATAACCGAGCCTACAATACAACTTCATCTAAATTAGTTATAGTGTCTGTCCAATATTATTACGACATGCGGTCAACCACCTTTAGAAAAAAAGATGTTAATATATTCATATTTACCTACATGAAGTAGATCAATAACAATAAAACAAGAACGTTCTAGAATACCTTGGAAACGTCTAAAATAAACTTGAATGTGGCTATAAACCTCTATAACCTAAGAGCCCGGTCTGGCCAGACCTTCCTTTAATTCACAAGCGTGAAAATTCTTTCATGTGTATGTCTAACATAGGTAAGAATAACCCCCAAACATGAAACCTGGATCGTGGTTCCTTTGGGAGATAACAGGTAAAAGGTTGTTATCTCCCAAAGGAACCGCGATCCAGGTTTCATGTTTGGGGGTTATTCTTACCTATGTTAGACATACACATGAAAGAATTTTCACGCTTGTGAATTAAAGGAAGGTCTGGCCATCACAGGCTCTTGGTCCACTATCTAAAGAACTGAACAGTCACATAAACAAGTTTCACATCGACGCATTTACATACGTGCCGGTACAGCAATGAGCAAAAGTGCATGACAGACAAATCAGACAAAAACTAGCACCACAGTATATTAAACGCTGATTATTTAAACACCATTCAAAACTCACCTTTAAGAGCGAGTATGCAGTGAAAATCGCGGCAGAAACGACTACGAGAGTTGACAACAGCGACCGCGTGCCCCGCGTGGCGCTGGCGTATCGAAAATATTACGCGCAGCGCTAACCAGAATTAGTTGTGTAGCCTACAATCATAGATAAACCCCACTAGATACCGCATGACAAGCGACGACCGCGCGCCAAACATATGGTTAAGACCCCTCGCAAACTGCAGACTTTCTATCGGCCGATAGTTTGGTCGGGCTTATAATCAGTATGAAGATGTATGCAAGTCCGCATACTACAACGATTTGGTATCGGCCGATAAATAAGTTTGATAGGCTTCTCAACTGCGTTCAAACTGAAAGATGATCAAACTATCGGCCGACTGCTATATTAGTATGGAGCTCCTTGCAAGCGCGCACACTGACCGATTGTTTAGTCGGCCGATGGTTCACTTCGCTCCGAGTTTTGGAGCCGGAAGGTCGTACATTCTTTCATTATGTCCAATTCTACTCAATCGCTCGTTGTAGAAACGTAATCTTATTTTAATTTTCGGGTAATCTAGTAATTTTGAATGCATCGTGTAAAATTTTCCATTTAATAATCTAGTACTGTAGATGGGATGCACACAATACTCTCAGACTCTCTTCTTGATTTTTCTCCTCCGTTGTATGAGAGCAATTATAATATTTCTGGACAATATTTTACTACGAGAAACTTCCATTATGAGACAGCTCTCTTCAACAGGTAGCTTAAAAACTGAATATCGTCGGCCGACTGTTGCCTAGTTTGCGCACTCACCACCAACCCAACTGTTTAACGCTAACAGCCCAACCCGACCAAAATATCGGCCGATAGAAAGTCTGTAGTTAGCGAGGGGTCTAAATCAACCATTATGTAAAGCCCCGCCTCGAAACACGGCTTTAGTTGCGACCAAGTGTCAGACCCGTGAACTTCATATATACGTTTCTATAGTCTAACGCAAGTGAAGAGGTCAGCATATAATGGCTACTCGTACGAAGGATGTTATGTTCACTTGTCTCTTTTCCGCATTGCGCTTATTGCACTCGTTGTCCTTCTCGGCGAAAGCACGTGTAACGTTAGTGATGTAAATTCTAATCGATATCGTTAAAAATGATAAACGACGTATATAAGCGGGTCTCTCGGTATTATTGTATGTAAAAATAAATAAGTTATCCATAAACCGTTTAAATATGTTTATTACTTACTCACTTAGTCAAATGAATTATTTGTGATAAATTTTTCTATTATTATTTTTAAATTTTTAAGTTCTACAGGTTTTGTGTATACCAAAAATAAATACATATCTACCTACCTACATGATGCTATTTGCTACAACGCCATTGTTCCAGTCCCCGCATCTTCCTCCAATTTAGGTACGTTTGAATCGGAACAAAAGTATTCTAATGCGGTATCTAGTTTAGGTGATCTGTGCATACAATAGACACTATTATTGTAATCTGAAGCAATGCGTCAAATTTTTACACGTCAAATAATACTTATATACAAAATTGAAATGCGAAAGTAACTCTGTCTGTCTGTCTGTTACGCTTTCCCGCACCTCTGAAATTTTGCACATACAATCTTTAGACCCTGAGAAAGAACAGACTTTTTACCGCTGAAAAATACATGTTTCCGCGGGAAAATATGAATACGCGGGAAAATTCGATTTGGATGAAATTTAGTATTGAGATAGTTGCAAATAAAAGTATTTGGCGAGAGACTTTCTACCGCGGAAAAATACATGCTTCCGCGGGAAAAGATAATAATACTTACGCGGGAAAATTCGATTTGGATGAAATTTAGTATTGAGATAGTTGCAAATAAAAGTATTTGGCGAGAGACTTTCTACCGCGGAAAAATACATGCTTCCTCAGGAAAAGATAATAATGCTTACGCGGGAAAATTTGATTTTGATGAAATTTAGTATGGAGATACAATAGTTGCAAATAAAAGTATACGGCGAGCAGAAGTCGCGCGGGGGCAGCTAGTTATAAATGACAAACTTTAATAAAATTGGTTCCGCCACAGAATATTATTAGTTAGTACGGCGCACGGAGAAAATTGTCATAGGTCCGTTCAGCACAACGTCTCGCCCCGCACTGAATTGAAGGGCCCGCGAAGGGGAAGACCGCGCATTGCGTGTGTCGTTTTACGTAAAAAATTCGTTAAAAATCGCTGGGATTTTTTTTCGAAAAAGTAAGCTCAGGAGATGATTGGTATTCTTTTATTCTATATGGTGATGAAAATTAAAAAATCTTATGATTAATAGATTAGGATTTAAACGGTTCTTGCTGAAAAAGTAGACGGTATTTTACACTATTATTTCAGGTTCTTAAAATAAAAAAAATGAAATTCCGGCCTCAGGAGATAATGCCTTATATGGCATAGATTATTGTGTAATTTTTTCAAAGCAATTCCGTTAAAGAACAAGGAAATAAATGGTTTCTGCTGAACCCAAATTTTCCAAATTCACATATATCTACACCTTAAAATATTTATTAAAATATACCCAACACTTTAATTTACCTGATCTGTGGTTAAGATGCAAATATTGAGTCACAAACTTGCCCTCCCGACTGTACTCGTCCCTAACGAACGTCGCTGCGCCGCCCGCCCGGAAGCGAAGGGCGGACGATGCAGGTTCGCTTTATAGCCGCCCATCGCGCTGATCGCTTTTCAACGTGATTGTACCTTGTGTGTCTATAGCTATTCATGTGGAAACTTCTGAAAGAAGAAGAGTTTGCATGTCCTTAAAGGATTTTTACCTTAATGGTTTTATAGTTATCTAGTAGTTAGGAGACAGTTAGTACTTAGTGGATGTATCCAGTCTTCGATACCCTACCCTTATATTTTCCCACATTTACAATATTAGTTTCTTGGTTTCCTACGTTTCTACTACGTAGTTAAACGAGTGAAATTAAAACAAGAACTACTATTATGTATAGTTGGGTGGTTACCCTAAAAGCTTAAAATTTCACATTCGTTATCTATTCTTATGAAGGAAGACTTTTGTATCGGGATAGAGGTAAATATAGATTGTTTCACGTTGCCCCTCTTACCTAGGAATATGTTATAAGGTAGTAAGATAGGTTCCTAGTTTAGTTCCGGCCCGCCTACCTATTACCTCGCCGCCGCGGGCGAGTGGAACGGTGATCAAAGATATGGAATATGAAGATACGACACAGGTTTATAAGTCAACCCAAAAAAAAATTATAACTATGACAAAAAATATTTCAGAATCAAAATGTTGTGAGTGGACTGCTTCAACACCATTCGTTCATTTAAGAGAAATTGCCTCATTAAAGTCAATATTTAATTCTATGATTTTCCACTGTTTTATGTGTATTTAATAGAGTTTCTTGATGTAAAAAGACGCCAATACCTATCTCTCTATTTCTGATCTAAGCTATATTTTTGTGTTAAACTGTTCATGTTTTTTTTACATGAAAGAGAGACATACATCCATCTTCACGAACTTTACGCTTATAAGTAAGTGTTGAATCAAACAGGTATTTATTTTTCTCTATATTAAAATAAATAATATAAAAATAAATACCAAAAAATATTTTCATTCTATCAAGTATTCAGGCCCTGTCCAGTTTTTTGTCTAGAAGTTTCATGAAACAAAAAATATGAGGTCCAATCTAAAACCCGCATCTCCATATTGGCGGGTCGCGGCCGTCGGCCATATTGAAAAACGGTCTATTCCCGTAATAGACTTCCAGCCTACAGCCTTGGGACAAGATTTAAATTAAAATGTAGATTTAGGGCAGTGTTTCTGTAACAATATTATCCTTTTTAGGAGAAGCCGAGAGTTCAATATGAGTCTTAAAATACCTATAGTGTTTAGAAACAACTTTGATAAAGCTACAGGAGTATTATATAGGTACCGTAGGAACTGTTGATGGAGAAAGACATAGACTAGACTAGATAAGCCCAGTAATGAGACTTTTTTATGCGCTCCATGCGTTTTTATGACGAAAAGATATTTGCTTAGCTTATTATCACTTTATTTAAACATAGAGAAATCATTATCCTTCAGATTTCCACAACCTTTAGATTACAATTCAACCAATCTTCCACTCTCAGCAAAGACAAAGTTTCCAGTAGAGCAATAGACCAAGAGCCTGTGATGGCCAGACCTTCCTTTACTTCACAAGCGTGAAAATTCTTTCATGTGTATGTCTAACATAGGTAAGAATAACCCCCAAACATGAAACCTGGATCGCGGTTCCTTTGGGAGATAACAGGTAAAAGGTTGTTATCTCCCAAAGGAACATGTGAAAGAATTTTCACGCTTGTGAATTAAAGGAAGGTCTGGCCAGACCGGGCTCTTAGTATAGACTAATAACCTGTGATGGCCAGACCTTCCTTTAATTCTGAAGCGTGAAAATTATTTTATGTGTATGTCTAACATAGGTAAGAATAACCCCCAAACATGAAACCTGGATCGTGGTTCCTTTGGGAGATAACAGGTAAAAGGTTGTTATCTCCCAAAGGAACCGCGATCCAGGTTTCATGTTTGGGGGTTATTCTTACCTATGTTAGACATACACATGAAAGAATTTTCACGCTTGTGAATTAAAGGAAGGTCTGGCCATCACGGGCTCTTAGGTTACAAGTCTTGTTCATAGAAGCGACATTATCGTGAAATATGTAAAGCGTACCTACTCGTGTACTACACTGTACAGTAAATATACATAGGTAGAAGGTACGTACAGACAAACAAGCAGTTGTTGGAGTTACTCAGGAAGGGGGTCGCGCACGCTGTCTTATGTTCAACCGACTGTATTTACCGGGAGGAACGAAAATATGGATATGGAACAGAGGAACCTTCATAATATGTTTTTATAAAATATGTTCGTGTGTTTTTAGTTTCTCTTTTTGAAAACATGTATTGTATGTAATTAGTTTAAAGGTATTTAAGTTGATTCGTTCCTAAGTTATATTATCTGTATGTTTTCCGAATAAATATAAAGTAGGTAAGTAAATAATTATACCTACACTATTGGTTTTATGAACAGTTATGATGAAAACACGTAAATTTCATGTTCTTTCTCAGTCTTTGTCTGACAAAGATTCAGGTACTCGTAAGTACACCGATCACACCAATACCTTATTATACTTGCATAATTTAGAACAACAGATTTAAAGATTGATTCGTGACGTAAGCTTCTAACACATACTATTTTATGTTCCACTTGAAATGGTATTGACAAAACTATCCAATAGCCTCCTCCACCACACGCGACTCCCTGTGACATTTCCGCGACACCGCGCCACTTGCCATAACTCGGTTCACATTCGAGTTATGCAGATTCCTCGTATTTATCGTCAAACTTCTGATACGAAACAGGGATCTGATTCCGTTTGCTGTAAACGTGATTTATACCAACAACTTCCATAAGTACCTATATACCTATAAGTTGTGATGTATGACAATCGCAGGCCTAATGCAAGCGATAGCGGTTTACGATCGCCGGTTCTCGTAAAGGATTTTTCTTCGGAAAAACAAAATATGAATATTTAAGGCAAATCTTCGTGTTGTTTTACGCTTTGTACATGTAGGTATCTCATCATAGTTTGTGTAATTTTATGAATTACAAAACGTTATTAGATATTTCCAGATCCTAATCAATTTAAACTAACGTGTTCTTATGACTATTTTCGTGTTCAGTATGAGCTACGTTGAAATATAATAACTACATGTATTACAAGATTTACTATTTTATCAATAAATAATTGGTACAATAGTAAATCTTGTAAATCTAATAATCACAGAGCAGACATAGGCTTTCTTCGCAAAAAACCAACTCGTATCACCATCAAAACACCATCAATCACTGCTCCACTTGTTATTATCTAGTATTTTCCTCCAAATAACTTCATAGATTTTATCCATCAATAGGGAGCTCTATCTACTGATTGACCATATAAAAAACGGATGATTTATCATTTTTATTGCGAGAAAAACATGTTTATGAGAATCTTAAGAGGGGCGAATACGGGAGGCTTATTCTGGACGTTTGGTTAATTTTAGCGGTAAAAAACTAGCCTCGTAGTTTTTCTATAATTAGTTTGCGAGAAATAGTTTGATGTCATACATTTTTAATTATAATTTAGCGTAATGCGTAATTTTTGACTTTTTATAGGAACGTCAATGTTGACGATAAGCATACCTTCAGCGTTGTCCGTTAACTTCATAGACTTTATATAATAAATGGTAAATTTTACCGCGGAAAGTATTTTTCCGGGAATATAAAGCAATTCGTGGGCAATACCACGGCGCAGTTCGACCAATAAACCCTAAAAACAACGTATACTAATTAAGTTTACACTCATATTGCCTTAAAGTTATTCGCATCAAACTGTCAATTTTCACCCTAGAATCCACCTCTAAATGGAATAAAATAATCATTGGCTACTAACGCCCTCTGGGGAATTGTTTCGTAACTATAAACGAGATATTGCCTCCGATACTGCCCTCGGAAAGTTTTGTCGTTTCTGCTTATAATTTTTGATGTTTTTAGCGAATTGATTGAGGAAGTGTGGACTGGGAGCTATGAAATAATAATTTATTTTTGAAAAATATTTATGAGGCTTTCTTCTTGGTGTTGTGATTATTATAACCTTGCTGTTATACCTACTTACTGTTATATTCTACACCTCTGTCACCGGCACCGACTGGGACTTCTATTTCTGGAAAAATACAGAAATTAGTGTAGGTACTGCACTGTATGCCTTTCCCTAGCTTTCATCACCTTGTGATTTGCGTTACGGCGAGTTCCCTAGAATACTTACTACAGATTTGCAGGCATTTTAAGAAGTTTTTTGAATATTTTAAGTAACCCTTCAAATATGACTCGAACAGCACGCGTCCCGTTTCCAATTAGCCGCGACGCGATAAGAACAGCGCCATCTCTGTTCCGCACAATTAATTTATATAAACGATAAGGTTTAGAACTCGGAATATGCAAGTCGCGAGCTTGAACGTGATCTAGATAAGGCTACTTGCGGATAGGGTTGTCTTGAAGACGTTCTATGTTTTGTTATATAAAAGATCTTATTTAAAAAGACAAAGTTCTAACACAACTTAACCGTATCTTAAAGAAAGAAAAAAATAATTTATTGGCCCGCCCACACAAGATAAAGAAGTGACAATTAATATATATACATACTTGTATATAATAAAAGGTAGGATTCATTATATCTCTAGGAATAGGTTAAACTCTTTAAGTTAAGAGAACAATATAAAAGTCTTTGACAGCAGATGGACAGCTCAAAACTCTGTTGATCGTAACAAATTAAAAATCATAAAAATGTATGTTATATGTAGAATAGCAAGATCGTAGCAAGAGTGTATGACTTCTTACTGCGATCTCTAATCTGTTTTGCCAGTCAGAGGCAGGAGCAGGGCAGTAGGCATGGATCTGTGATTACTGGTAGAAAATAGGGGTTATCGTGATGAATCCATTTCACAATATAGTTTAACTTTGAATAAAAACTTAGCTTAAAGAGATAACCGACAACCCTACCTTCGCGAACTAGCTAATAAAATATGAAGCGCTGTAAGCATCTCTTGTCGGAGTAACGACGACGAACACCTTCTGAATACTGAGCTGCTGATAACCGCAGTAACTCTGCGATAGCGGGACCGCGCGACCCAATATCAGATGCTGCGAAAAATTACGACTTTCATAAAAACTGTAAGAAAAAGAACTTAGGTAGATCCTAAATAACTCATATTCCCGATAAGTACTATCATAATTGATATGGTACTATATTATTTACGATTCCTTGAGTTGCACGGATAATTCGTATTGAAAGTCCTATCAAACTCTTCTTTATGGAGGTATCTTTAATCTTATGTTTTTCTATTGAGCTGGTTCACAAGATGTTTATGTACCCATTGATAATTTTATTACTTGAGCGTTGTATTGTGCCTTTGATCAAATAACTTAAATTCTTTATATATTATGATAACCAAACGAAAACATGACGTCTGCCTTTAAAAGCAAAAAATCTAATCTCTATTACACCGATAATAAAAACGAAAGCTGGTAAAAATTATGTGAACCAAATTGAGAAAATACCCCAATAATTCTACATTATTTCCATACATAAATAACTTTGTGCTAGCAAAGCTTACGTTATGCCTTATTAAGTATGCGACGAAAACATTGCATGAAATATTGCGCCTTGGTAGGCCTTATATCACGTCCTGCATAAATCTTAGGGCACAAATATTTTTCTAACCATTTCAGCTTATGCAGCAGAAATATTATGAATATCCAGAATTAAGTAAGCTTCTAATAAAGTTAGATGCTAATATTAAAAAAACACCACAAAATTAATTTACCTAATTATTTCCCTGATCATGAAATTAATCATGAGTGAACCAAATTCAGACAGAAGGAATTTATTCTGAAATCGTGAATATGTGCCTCTCATTTTCTCAAATTTTATTTACAAATTCAAAATACTGATTAAATTATAGCGAGATTAAAAAATTATAGCATGGATTATGATGATTATGCAGAACCTTTGAAAAAATTTATAGTTTGTATTCGTAGTTTTTCGAAAATTTGTCAAACAGCCATAGATGACATACTTACAAACTTTTACGCTATTAATACAATGTTTTTATTCATTTTATTATTAAACAAAACGATTTCTTCCTTTTGATAAAAAATTATATCCCCCATTCGTACCTTAGGTAGGTACTCCTAAACTTTATAAATAGAATGCAGCAATTTCCCAAGACAACTTTACCATCAAAAAACAACTCAAATAAAGAACAAAAATATTCCTCCTTTCCTGAAGACCATGAAAAATAAATCAGGAATTGACACGACAAACATTCCACAATCCAGTGAAGCAATCATATTCCGAGCATAAAACGCGTCTTCTGCAAACTTTAATTGTTTTACACCCGCTTGTAAACGAAACTAGTTAACGCGATACAATAAGCGAATAATAAACTCGACAACAAAACAGTTATTTGCTTTATTTTTCATTGCTTTAGTTCGGAAGTTTGGTGTTTCTGTCGAGGTTGTGCGATGGGGGGTGGGGGGGGGGGGCACAGATTTAATAAAGTAGCTGGGGTAAGAAAATATAGTATTGTCTTTGATTATTTTACTTTTTTTGTTTGAAGGATAACGTCGAAGCGTTTTGTTCCAGTGATTAAGAATAGACCGTGCCCAGTTAAAGGACGTCAATGATGATGCGATGAAATAAATATTATTCCTTTTCACGGGTTAGCTCGAAGCTTATGATACGAGCAGGTACGAAATATCTAATATAAGTGATACTACATTGAAATTTTATTTTAAGTATTCTTACTCAGAAACATAGAACATCCGGAACACATATCTGCCGATCTTACAAAAAATTATACCGGTAATCGAACTAGCAACCTTCGGAATCGTAGGTCCATGAAATTCGAACAAAATAAAACCAATAACGATACTTTCACAATAATTTCAATAAAACATAAAACAACCCCTGAACGGACTAACTGACCACCAAAATAATCCTTTATTTTGGTTACACATTATACACTTTATGACTAAATGCCAGACATATATTTTTATAATTTTAGTGTAGATAAAGTTAGTTGACTGTGAAACGGCGAACTCTACATTATGCGCAGTGCCAAGTTTTGATGATCATTGTTTTATTAACCAATATTGAGTGGAAATTTTACCGGCTAACTTACACCGACAGCTTAATCAGAGAATTAAAACTAGGTACCTAAACATTTCACCTATTTTGATATAAACTCTCGCCCTTCGCCTTCAGCAGCAAAGAGGTGGAATATGACGTAGCGCTTCATACATAGACTGCGTATTTGACAACCTTCTTAGATATTTTGGGTGTTCTAGATATTATTAATGTACAAAAAAAATTAATGTATGATTGGAGTCAAAGTTGTACTAACCAGTAGTTAACCAGTTTAAATATTTGACTGTTTAGTCAAATGTTAAAACAGTCGGTGTAAACGGCCTCGTCTCGTCCCCAAGGAGCAGCCGTTAGTGTCTCTGGCGCCGGCGGATTGGGGCCCTAAAACAATTCACAACACTAGCTGTTAGCTGCTGCTGTAGCTGCTAGGGATGGGAAAATATCTTCTTTTAACACCAAGGTATTTGTAACAAACTGAAGCTTGTAACTATAAATACTGCCAGCACTCTTCTTGGTAGGGATTTTCTATGTCATTAAAAGTAAGAATTATGAATAATTTGTATTTCTCATGCCTATTCCACTTTTTTATCGATATAATCATGTATTATTATGGATTAAATTTAAGGTACAATGCTTAATTTTTTAAGTAGCTTCTGAAAAGTGAAAATAAAAAGTTTCTATAAATAAGACTAGTTCAACAAAATCTTCAAACCTATGTGTTTTGTTTGACAACTTATTGAGGACAAACAGCTATTTTATGTTGTTCTTGTTTTGTTCCGATGTTGGTAACGATTATTGTCTCACAAACAACCAAACTAATTAAAGTTTTCCGAGTTGTAAATATTGCATATTTACTTTTACCTACTTCAATTCTTTCATGATAAAATTTATCGTTGCGGTTGTGTTGATATCATTTCACACCTTTTTTTAACTTATACATACCTACTGCTAATTTTTCATTAAGTAATTCAAGTTATTAACTAATATATATAAAGTTTCATGAACTAAGAAATCATAACTTTTTAAACTATCATGGTTTTTAACTATATTTGAATATGAAACGGGTAACATACCATGATTTAATTGTTTTTGAGTTTTCCGATATTTCGACACTGTTGCAAGCGCCATGTTCACGGACAAACTGATGACACCGGCGGCGGCGGGTAGGCAGACCGTTATTGACAAACGAAACGATCTACCCTCTTCCTGAGTCTTTTATTGCGAGTTTGAATGTCACTGTCACTGTTATCACCTGTTTCATTCACGAATGCAAGTCGATCGCGACATACTACACTCACCGTATCTGGCCGGGCGGCCGGCAATACACTTTTATGATTTTTGCATAACTCCACCACAGGTTTCCACGTCCCAGACAACTGGAAGCCATCTTCTCGATTAAAATTCCTGTGTTTGGTAATCTCAATGGCCTCCTGAACCAATCTTGGAATAAAACCTAAAGATAGATTCCCACTGGATAAACCGGGTGTATATAAAGTTGACTGCAGTTGTGGAAGTTCGTATATAGGTCAAACAAAACGAACTATTGCCTGTCGGATAGGGGAACATATAAGAGCGGTAAAAAACGCAGACGTCCACAAGTCAGCTATCGCTCAACACCTATTAGAGTCGGGCTCAAATCACTGGATCGAATTGCATAACCCCCAAGTAATCTCAACAGAGAGATTCTATATACCAAGATTGGTTCAGGAGGCCATTGAGATTACCAAACACAGGAATTTTAATCGAGAAGATGGCTTCCAGTTGTCTGGGACGTGGAAACCTGTGGTGGAGTTATGCAAAAATCATAAAAGTGTATTGCCGGCCGCCCGGCCAGATACGGTGAGTGTAGTATGTCGCGATCGACTTGCATTCGTGAATGAAACAGGTGATAACAGTGACAGTGACATTCAAACTCGCAATAAAAGACTCAGGAAGAGGGTAGATCGTTTCGTTTGTCAATAACGGTCTGCCTACCCGCCGCCGCCGGTGTCATCAGTTTGTCCGTGAACATGGCGCTTGCAACAGTGTCGAAATATCGGAAAACTCAAAAACAATTAAATCATGGTATGTTACCCGTTTCATATTCAAATAAGAAATCATATAATAGAAACGGGTCATGTAATATCATAAATTAAATATTTTTGACCCGTTACCCGTTTTGTTCTATGTTAAACACCATGGTGATTAAAAATGTTATATAATATAGGAATTCATATTTCAGTAGGTAAGTTCAGTAATTACATGTTCCTAAAAAATTATTCGATGCATTTTCTGTAGCAATCAATTTAGGTACAGAATTACTGTAAAATAAACTCACAAGCATACAGTTACTGCCATCTATGAAAAACTGTGTCAACTAAAACTTACCAAAGCTCACTAACAAGTTTTCTCCTCTCTACGCTCCAACGGGTGCTTTACAAACTGAATATATAGTTCCACTATAATATAACAGAGGGCTCTGTTTTCAATTTGGTTGAAAAATCAGCAGCTTTTTTTAAATAACTGATTTTTTTCTTACTTGATGAAATTTTCTAACAACGCAGTACAGTGTAGATATTTACCGAAATAAAATGATTTAGGAATACCTACATCATACTTCATAGATATACACCTAAATAAAATTAACTTATAGCTTCCGATACTTAGGTAAGTAAGTACCTTTTAAAATATAGTCAAAATAAATCGTATGTCCTAATTAGGAAAATAGGTTGAATACATCGATTTAACTCTCATCTATCAAGATCAAACCTATACTGAGCAAATCCGATAATGGCCCAATGTTGGGCAACAAATAAACAATAATATTTACACGGATCTGACGGGAGAGGTGGCAAGTCATAGCTAGCAGTAAATGCAGTAGGTTCCGTAGACAAAAGTCTTGATCGTTTTTATAGATATAATTTATACTTGCTTTGTTTAAATAACACATTATGATATTTGTGATTCATTGAAATTCTACTTTCATTCCAATCAATTCTATTCCACCAAGTTATCTACTGACTTTATGCATACCTATTTTATTTATATTGACATTTTTGTATTTCATTGATATTTGCAATGATTTTTTATAGTATTGTAATTAATTGCATTTCTAATCTATGGTTCTTCATTTACATTTGCAGTTGTTCAACGTTTAATTATACATATATACCTACAACATACTATACTATTGGTACCTACCTAATTATTTAACGTGTACAGATATTTTATGAATAAATTGATTATTACTTGGGCTTGATCTTGGGCACTGAAAGTGTTAATACGACTGGATTAAATCATCGAGATTAATTTCATTCGTACAATACATCGTTTCAGTTTGTAAAAATTATGGTTAAATAAAATTTAGTGTCCTTTAGTGTAAAGCTTTTCTAGCAATGTATAGTTAAACTTCATCTATGAGTTAAACCAATCGTGTGTTCTCCTACAGAACCCTAACCCCTAATGGGTCGTTACGGTGTCTCGATAAAATATCTATCTCGCTTCCGCGTGTTCGCTTTGATCGGCTAAAAATAACGCGTTCTAGATTTCGGAAACATGGCGATTTGGTTACAAGGCTCTAAACTAGAATGAGCTGGAAATTTCTGGGATATTTTTGTGTTTTATGGATAAGACTAGCTTTCCGCCACACTTTGTCCACGTTGTATAGAATTAGTGTGCTGTATGCCGGCTACCACCACAGACCAACATCTCCACCCGCTGATGTCGACCCTGACTAAGAAAGTATTTGTACCAGAAGCCGGGCAGTAGAATCGTTCTGTGTAGTGGTAGGTTAACTTACAGCTTTCACCAACTCTTCTTACTATACCAAAACTTCCGCAGGACTCATTCTTCTATCTTGACTAATAAAATTTGTTTCACTATCTAGCATTGATACAGGCAATTTATCCCACAATTCGAAAGCACATTATGTCGCATCTGAAAAAATGCCTAAATGCATACGCCCATGCTACCATTTGATATTGAAGCGGAATGTGGCCCAGATATCGGGCGCGGTTTAATCGAAATTAAGCGGTATATGATTTATAGCCGCGAAGGGCGGTGGGTCCCCGTGTTCGTGGAACGGACTACCTCCTACCTTGCACAGGGAGGGAGTCAGGCGTTAGGATACCCTAGCTTTAGTTTAACCTAGCTATTAATATAAAAATTAATTCATATTGGGATAAACGGGAAATCCACGAATCTTTGTTACGTTGGATTTGGTCAATCAATCTATCAATCAAAGCATTTATCTATTACCATAAAGCACATTTCACAAATATTACAGATACATTTATTAGTTACCTACCATAAAGCACATTTCACAAATATTATACAGATACAAATAAAAAACTAATCTTAAAAATGCTGTAAGTAAGATGATAATACAATAATAATAGTATGGTAGCAGAAAGGTAGTCAAGAACCAACAACATCATTAATCCAATGTAAAAAGTTGTAATAATTATCCCAATATAAATTTAACAAACCATGACAGTGTTTATAGTAAAATACAAAATTAAATTAAATCAGGTCTGGCTATTCTAAAGAAAAAGTCTTTGTAAAATTCAGGACTTTGTATACGTCAGGCCTTAGTAAATCCTAACTTATCTTATTTTAGCACAGCTAGTATCATAGTTTATGATATCCTTATGCTAAAACCAATAAACATGTGACCGTAAATAACTATCTACCAATCAATACGTCCTTACTCCGCACCTGTGCAGAATCACTGATAAGTTCGCGTAAATTTTTATCTGCCTCCGTAATTTAGCGGGCCGTTATTACAATCGGGCATCTGTCAAATATGTGCTTTCACCTGTCCTTCGTCGCAGGTGAGTGGGCTGTGACCTTTAGCTCCTTGCTCCTGGTGCGCTGTGACCTTTAGAAGGACTTTTATTGAAATAATTGATTGGGAATTATATTTGGAGATAGGTACCTACTCCAATATACTGCTCTAAATGTTCTCTACATATATGAAAACAATTGGTATCATATTTTATTCAATATGAGAGTATTTACAAATCCTTAAAAAGTTTTAAATGAAACTGGTTGCTGCAGTTTATACGGTTTTTACATATAATATTATCACATATAATATGTTTTAAAATATAATCTTCTTACGAAAATACCCGTTTAACACAGGCTTGACGGGCTAGTTAGAGATGCATCATCGCATTTAACCCGATTCATATTATTTTGATTTATTTTCATATTAGGTACTTGATAGTTGTTTCATTATATTCACAAACTGCATATAACATGCTAATAACTCAATACCGCAGCCAGTTAATAAATAAACAAGGACGCCCGCCGGGAAGCGAAAAAATGAAAAAAATAAAAAAACCCGCGGACGTACAACTCAATTTTGGAGCCCGACGCGAACGAAATAAACTTGGGAAAAAAATTGCATGGACCTTTGTTGCTGTGCTGTTTTGACACGGGGCGTAATTGGTTGCAAATATTTTTATTTATTACTATTCCACAAATCTATAACATAGCCACTGATAAAATATACTGCATTACGTATTAAATAAGAGGCATAGCTTAAAATTTTAAATGTTTTAATAAACAGAGAGGTTTAAATAAAAAATAATTTATATTTTACTAAGGCTTAATAGATGAGATTTATTTTTATTAATATAATGATTAAAATAGTAAGCTTAAAGTTTCGTTAAAGGTTTAAAAAGTGATAGCTAAGGTATAAAAAACTTTGCTTAGACATTTTTCGAGTGTTGGTAATAAGTTGGCGCTACGCTAAAAATATTACCTTTTATACTTACTAGTAATAATTATTACAGGTAGCTTCCGTAATTAGGATACAACTAACCTTTTCCGTAAGATTCACATTTTTTTTGTAATTATTTGCGTAAATGAATAAAACCTGTGAACAGCTGTTAGCACAGCAATTAAGGCCCTTGCGCGCTCAGATTACAGAGCCGCGCCGCGTGCGCCAAGGTGGTCTCCCCTCCCCTCCCGTCTCTACAACCTCCAGGTTACAGTGAATCATCATAACAAGCATTACGTCTCACTACCTGGACATGTGGCTACCTAATAGAAACTTCTAGATCTTGTCCCCGCAGCCCCCACTACCACAATCTTCAAGTTACATTTATATTTCCAATAGAACCTTCTAGGTCTTGGAGATATGTAAATATGTTTAGCGATTTCCCCCCGTTCCTCGCACCCCTCGTCATCACTACCTACAAGGAACAGTGAATCATCATAACAAACTTTACGTATCACTACAAGGTTTACTGCACAGCAGAACCTTCTAAGACTTTAGATTAGATTTATATTAACTTGCTTCGGCTTCCTGGATCGCGGTCGCATTAATACTGTGCCACTATTTCTATTGACCTATAAAATGACGACGGATCTAAATTAACAATTCTTTAAAATTCGTGTAAACCCTTTCCTTACCACCATAATGACACCATCTTCGAACCCTTCCCTTTATTTAATAAGTCAAGTAACTTAGAGCCGATTAATTCAGACCCTTATCAGGTTAAAGCCTTTATAAACCCTAATCTGCCATCAGTATCATGGTATACTTAAACTTAAGGCTTTTAAGGACTTTAGATGAAACACATATCCTTATACATAAATGCAAAACATGAGAAGTGTTGTTGAATACACTTTTACATTGAAAGAATGGTTTAAAAAAGATTTGCATGCGACAATATAGCTCCTAATGGAATAACAATAACATAATAAGCTATGTCCATCAACAGATTCATTATATTTAACTAAGTACATAAATTATTTAGAACTGAAATTAAATTGAGAAAATCGATTATAATGGGGTTACTAGATAAATGTCTGTTCAATTTTCATACAAGTACTAAGTTACACCAGGTCTAGTATAATGAACTATAGAGCTGTACCTACAAGTTCTAAATAAATTAACCAAAATAAGTCCAAAATTTTGTAAATCAATTACAACACTCACCTTCAAATAGACCCCCACAGGTACGAAGGTCCAGTGATATTTCAACCCCTACGTGACTGTGCGATCACACCCTGGATTAGTTCGATCTATGCAATACTGGGAACACCCTTTATCATGAAAAAATTAAACGATAGTTCATATAATAGGCTTTTTAATATACAAAGGCAAGGGAAATACGGACTCCTGGATGAGAACAAATTACTTACTTCTAAGGAATTATATTAGGTACCTACCCTACGTATACTCAAACGTACTCAAACGTTTGAGAGGATGTATGTTGCACTTTCACACGAAAACTACTAAATGGATTTAGACAATAACATAGCGTAGTTATATCAGAATAACAGCTATTTACCGCGGGAAAATCCATTATAACGCGGGCAAAGCCCCGGAAGGAAAGCCAATAAGTTTACAGTTTAAAATTTTAAACAAACATAGAATTAACACTCAATATTATTTCGTATCCTTTACGATTTGAAGGCTTTACAATAAATAAATAAAGGCAGCACGGAGTCCAAATTGTCACGCCCCGCTCATCAATAGTGTTGGAACTTATTAAAAGACACGTAATATCGATGTTCGGGGCTGGCGGCTCCTTTATCGCCGTTCGTTTGTGTCGCCGACTGTCGGCAGGCACGTCACTATGCGTGGGGTTTTGCGACTTGGAGACTGCCTGTCAGGTAAATAGTGATGCTCGTATATAGCTTACTATTGTATAGTGTGTGGGTTATGATAGCTTATGCATAATCACTCCACTCCACACATGCCAATTTCCTCGCGATGTTTGCCTTCACCGTTAGAACACGTGTTAACAAAGCGCAGATATATTTTTCACGAAGAAAAAGGCAGGGTTGATCCCACGACCTTCGTAATAAAAGTCTAGCGTGCTCCCACTTAGCCATTACCTAATAATAATTGGGATATAATATGGGTTGTTATCTTGATGAGTCTTGAGATGATGATGATATTTGGTGTCGTATATGACGACTAAGTTAAATAAGGATCCTCATATAAGTGCAGATAATCTCTGGATAATGAAACATGCGGCGGCGCGTGTCTCCATTCGATGCAAATTCTCACATCGCAATGACGTGTGGCGCGAGTGTAAGGCGATGGCAAGATAGATTTCTGTCTGCCATCATCATTCACTCGATCAATTGACAAAGCACATAGCAACGGGAGCTTGATTTCTGATATGTTATACTGCCGTCCTATGGTTAAAAAACCGTAAAGTGACAAACCCAAATTGTTGGCTACGAGCAAAAACGTGAAAAATGTTTAATTCTAGACTTTGTGAAGACTTACAGTCTTCTTTCATATACCATTTTTTTAATAATTTCTGGGGCTTTTATTTGAGTACGAAACGGGAACATCAAATTAAACACATGAGTTTTTATTGAAAAATTTGTGTTTTAGACAATGGTCACCTACTTCATAAAGTGGGGGTGTGCAACGCTAAAAAGCAGTCAGCTGAAGCGTAGCGGCTTTTAAGTGTTGTATCTTAGTGAAACTGTATGATGATTTTATGCTCACATACAGTTTTTCACAAATGCTTTACTAAAACACAGTAATATCACTTAGTCGTCTTTTTGCATTGCATTGTATGGAAAATTGGACCAGCTCTAATTCTTAAAACACCGTTAAAAACCTTTAACGGTTTATTTGTTGTTTTGTGGTATAAGTAAGAGATATGGATCAAGACTTAAACACAGTATTGTACGAAACATTTTTTCTAACTGTGTTTTAGCGTTGAAAAATGTACTTGTAGATGTATAACATAATTATAAATTTACGGCTAAGTCTATACTTCCTACATTTTATCTCACCTCCAAAATGGTAAATCATTATTAAATTATACAAAATTTAACGATTATCTTTTATTGAAAGCAATAAAAACAATATTGAATCATATTAATATTGTTTATAGTTATGGTATGTAACATAAGGTTGCAAATGCTTATTATATAGGAACATTTTAAAACTTACTCGTAGTTTGATAAAATCTCACTGTTAAACAAATGAACTGTGATCGCCTAGCGATTTACCACGTTTAATTTGCCATGCAAAATCAGTCTTGAAGTTGCGACGGGAAAATTATTCTCATACTTAATTACAGATTAGAATTAGTTTAAAAAGATACTTTCGTCATATATCCGCGTAATTTGATTCTGAGCGTTGCCCTGTTTGTTTATGATACAAAAATTTTACGCCTAGACGTGTTGCGCGAATTGTAATTGTATTATTTGTGAGAGACTTCGGTTTTAACAGCTCAGATTAGAGATACAACTCATGTAAGTAGTATTTACAATGTAATGTCGACAGTTAATTTAATCTAGATCATTAATGAATACCCATTAATTTTGTTTATTACAGTACAACGTCTCAAGTTAAAACTCGTAAATCGACGTCTTGTCCCGTGTTTGGTTTGCCAGAGAAGTTACCAGTGTCCCAGTTGCCTTCTCATAATGATGTTATAAATTATTTAATATTCATTAAATATCAATTAAAGACAGACAAAACAACAAAGAGCCGACTGTCCATGACATATCCGAAATATTGGCTGAAGAAATATTAACTATATTATGTCAAAAAGCTTCACTGCCAACTGTAAGCCGTAAGAGAGTATTAAAGTTAATTCGCACCTTTCATGATAAATACACAAGTTTAATGAAACCTTATTATGGTCGTCAAACCAACATAAACTTTTAACAGAACATTAATACATTTACAGCCTCATAGATAATATGATATTTGCAGTTGCTAATGAAAACTTATCTCAAACTCTCAACGTGTTTGAAAGACACTCGTGTTCCCAAAGAAGAAACTCTCTTTCTAGTCGATCAAAGAACAACCAGAGAGATGATGATAGTTGGTGTAGATCTAGCTGCAACTACAAAAAATAAGAAAAAACAAGTTTATTGCGTAGCAAAGAGACAATTGATCGGGAATCGGGAACTTCTTAACAGATAATGTGAGATCGAAAGTACTAGTGCTAGTTCTAGCAATAGCGAAGCATCTAGTCCAATAAAAACCCATTTTCCGCGCCATCAGCAAAAAGAGGTTAAGTTTACCATCGCTAGCTCTCGCGGAGTTTCTGACAGAGCCGGTTTTGATAGCTTCTTTGGTGTTGAATGATGTGGAATTGTTTATTGTTTGTTGATATAAGTAGCGTCATTGATCGATCTAAGTTCTGGAGAACTAAGACTGGATATCTAGTTCAGTCGACATCATGCTGAGTTGAAACCTCTTCGCTGTGTCACGCCTCACACACAAACAAAACACAAATTTGTTTGACATTTCCAAGTGTACATATTGTATCTTTATGGAATAAATAAATTACAATTACAGTTTATAGATTAAGTTTTTTGCAAGTTATTTTACATGGTTTAAAAATTGTGTTTCTCTTTCTATGTATGGTTGTGTTTTATTGTAATTTGTGTGCGTAATTCAGTGAATAAATGTTCTATCTATCTAGGTTGTGCCATGTGAGAACTACTGTACAGTCAGAACAGCTTTACAGAAAACAGATTGCGATGTATGTGGTATTTATTTTGATGGTAGAAAGGACAAAACTTTTGTTAGTATTCAAAAGGAAGAAATGTTACAGAAAAAGAGTTACAGAATCCCACTAAGTTATTTTATCGGAGCCAGGAAGTGAATACTTCGGACATGTCACATCATAAATTGTTCGAAATAAGTTACGGCTCTTTTAATCATCGTATTTCCAGGTAATTACAAATATATTTATTAATTGATAGCAGAGAGAAACAATAATTGAACAATTTGACAGTGTGATAACCAGAATGTAAAAAGTATTTATACATTTCAACGGTTTGTCCAGATGCTCACGTTCGCCCTTAACACAATATTTCCGGCGATCTTATTGTTAAGTACCTAAAATAATATATAGTACCTATTTTCAATCGAGCATCTCGAAATATTATAATAGATTAACGAGATTTCGTATGTTTGATTCTCTCTTTCAAAGACTATTTTATATCGCTATGCCGTTCAAAAATTCAGGAACCTACAACAAAACATGCGCTAAATATTTAATAAACTTCATATAAATCTATATTTAGTGCATTTCTTTCTTCAGAAATCATTTCCGCTGATTTTTATCCTAACGCGCCGCACGTCAGACCTCCACAAGGTACACGACACGAACGAGAAAGGGAGCGAAACGCATAAAAAGGTAGAGCAGGTAGACGTGTTTAAGTGTTGCATTGTCAGTTAACTGTTTTATTACGTTTTAATTACTTAGACAATAACGTCATATTTCATTTCTTAAAACCAGTGACTGTCTTTTAGGCCTGTAATTGTTTAAAATATATGTTAGTTTACCTACGATTTTACGTCTAAGGGCGTTTAGCGGCTCTTTAGTGTTGTACGAGTACAAAAACTGTGTTTTAGACATTGTAAGTCCTAATCATATCTTGAGGGTGGAAATAGTTATAAAAAAGTTAAAGTCAGATAGCGGTCATTTAGTATTGTTTATGCATGTAACTGTTTTCTAAGTTTGTAGGACCAAGCGAATGAAAGCCTTAAATTCACGATTAGAGGCGTTTAGCGGTATTTTAGCATAGAAATGCTAGATAACTGTGTTTAAGAATTGAAAATGTCTCAAAATGATGTAGTTAACGGTATACGAGGGGTCCAGATCTCAGGCATTATAAACAATAGAGCCATGGGACCCAGACTAGAAGATAGATAAAAGTTTACGCTTTCGTACTGTGTATAAAAGTCAATTTTGGCAAAATGTCAGTTTACGGTTTTTTAGCAATATGACGGCAGTATATAGATATTATATAATACACATAGAAACAAACAAATTTTAACGTGCATACTGGTTTACAAGTAGAAAAAGTTTGGTGGTTAAAATAAATCATTAATTCAGTCTGGTTTAGTTAAATGGTTTTGGTATAAAATCGTTCACCAACCCTGGTAAGCGTAGTAATGACACAAAATCCCGCAAGACTTATAAGTTGTTCTAATGGAAAAACCTGAATCCAGAGTAAAGTGGGACATAAAATACGAGTAGTTTGTGTTTCTTCTACGGACTCTGTCATAAGCTAACTCTTGCAACTTGAACCCCGCCCCAAGCTATGCCAAGAATGCAATATTCACTTGTGCGGCGTAAGGGCCGACTTTAAATAGCTGAGAACGAATGAAGGATTGCGACTCTTCGATTGTTTCTGCAGCTGCGCTGGTCTAGGAGAAGGTCAGATCAGTACACATCAAAATATGCCGTATGTTTATAGCATGTAAGAAGGTCATGCACAAGCAAAACAAACATGATTCAAAATTGGTGCTAAGACGCAAAGAAGCCTTTAAAATGCCTTTTTACATAAAGTCGCTATGCCATATGATGCCTTGAGATAGAGACTAACCCATATCTTGAGAGCCAAACTGACTTAGACTTGACTTATGTACATAGTTGTCAGAAAATGATTTCCATAGAATTGACAAATTAATTAAGAATCAGTAACTAACACCAACGCGTTTTTTAAATATTTTGATCAAGTTTTTAGTCATTAGAAATTTCTGGAGGTCCATGTAAATCGTTGTATTTCTATGGATAAAGTTGTTGACTTTGACCTTGATCTCATAACTTAAGATTTATATTGGGTAGTTGATACGCGAGACAAAGTTCAGTATATTCTAACATTTTGGTCATGATAATAAGCCCTAGTTTTTACAACGTAATAAATCGCTCAACATTGTTTCTAAGCGGTTTGGTCCTTTTTCGTCGATGATTATGAAACTAGGAATTCTCCCGCAAAGGCTAGATTCTAGATCTTAGATTAAGGTCATGAATATGACATTATTTTCATTGTTTACTAGAATTTATGATGTCATTGATGACTCTGTGCCGTGAGATTTATCGTGATAGAGTAGTTTGTATCTTTGGAGTAGGTACAAATTGCGGCTATTGTTTTGAAATATGTTGATACTGAATAAATTGTAATACCTAGTAGTTGTGTTTATAAGATCAATATAGAATTAGCGGGTTTACGTTAGGTTAGAGAATATAATTTATTGTTTGTTGAACATTTCCATGGTGACGACGTTATAAAGTCTTTTGTTTGGATTGGAGTTCATAAGCTGAAAAAAAGTAAAAAAAAAAACACCTTACTTAATTGTTTAACGATTTCCGTAAAATAAATGTATAGTCAGGGATCCGTAGTACATGGAAATCAAGTGATTACTAACAAGCTAATTTTTGGTGAGTAGCTTCGTTTCGATGAGACGTCCAAAGATATCCTATACCCAACTCTCGATTGTGGTAGCTAACAGAGATATCAAGGATTAAAAAAATCAAGGATGTAAAACTGGGATAACGGACCACGAAATTTGTAGGACAATATGTTATATCTCAAGATAATTATCTAAATTATATAAAAACATGTTTGTCCTACAAAACCTATGGTTTGATCAAAGAGTCCGCCATTTCGAAAATGTATCGAAAACGAGGTCAATTTAAATGATTACTATGATTACTAACCAGCTGATTTTTTGTTGTATACTTAATTAATATATATAAAATCTAACGGACATATTGTCCGACAAATTTCGTGGTCCGTTATCCCGGTTTTACAGCCTTGATTTTTTTAATCCTTGATATCTCTGTTAGCTACCACAATCGAGATTTGGGTATAGGATATTTTTAGTCGTCTCATCGAAACGAAGCTACTCACCAAAAATTAGCTTGTTAGTAATCACTTGATTTCCATGTACTACGGATCCCGGCCTAGTACTTAGATTTTTTAAAAATGATTATCGAGAATGAGAATTTATCTTTTTTTTTTTATTTCATAACAATTACGCGTAGATACGTTAACTTATACTTATAAAATTAGAGATTAACGCCTTAAACCAAACAAACTCCAGCCCATTATTATTAGTATAGATATTTAACCCAGGAACAGTTTATGGCTGGGTGTTACGTGTAATTGCAGAACATCTGATGGTATCAAAGCTACCACAATTACGATAAAAGTCATATTTATTACATAACTACTGTGAACTCGGCAAAACGAAGTTTGCGACCTGAGAGAGTTGTACTAACTACTTTTATATTTCATCCGACTATTTTAGGCCGAACAAAACTTAACTAGGGATGTATTACTCGGGTTATTCGTCATCTCGCGGGAAAACAAAAGATGGATTCCCGCGAGTTGGCACATTGCAATTTTTCATAGTATACTCACTCGTCAAGAAAGAAGTACCTGTGTCGCAGCACGTTAATAGGGGTGATAATACATTCTTAAAATAAATAAATATAATAAATAAATATTTATTAATAATAATTTATTAATAATTTTTTTATTAATAATATATAATAAATAAATATTTTTGAGCAATTCACACAGCCCCTGCGATAATCTCGAAGCTAATGTTATGGATGCTAGATTTCTGATTCGTTATATTACACCTAGAACAATAAACATTCTCAGATCATTTGCAGCCATTTCGACGGTGTAACAAAACAAACAGAAAGACATAGATTTGTACTATGCGTAAGTTAGCATCAGAAGGTCCAACTTTATCCGGCTATATTTCATCTCACCAATGTACCCGGCCAAACCGCGCCCTGCAATGGGACATAAATAAAATATGCAAATGGCGAATTGGCCGATGGATTAATACCTCGCAGCCCGCTAGTTCTCACGGCCAGCCGCCCGCACGGTATGGAGGACTCGCAGTAGCGTAGCTGTACTACAAACAAACTTGACGACCTCAGCAGCGCAGCGGAAGAAGGTCCAGGGTTGCGCGGTTGACTCCCGCCTCGGGACAAGAATTTGTGCCCATCATCATCATCATTTTGTCCATCTAAAATCCACTGCTGGACATAGGCCTCCTTAAATATCTCGGGGTGTTCCTAATTTTAAATATTGTTATTACCACTACTACCAGTCCTTGATACGAGTAGATACCTTATCTGTAATGTCATGCACTAATTTTTAATCCTAATAATTTCGATATTTTCATTCGATCTATCTCTTCTATATCCTATAACTGCGTGATGAAGGTAAGGTAGTTCCTCAGATGACGTGGACATCATTATGCAAATGGCGCTATGCCGCGGCCTAATGCTTATTGAAACCACTCGCTACTGCATTGCCCATCCAAGCTGGCTAAAGCGGTACAGGTTGTATTAGTAGGTATATGCGCAGTACTAAGCAATCTTCGAGCTTGTTATAAGTCTAAATTCTTGTTGGGTCTTTTCCCAGTTGAGTTGAAATTTTCAGAATCTATAAAAATAAAAATAAATTTTTGTATCCTGATTTGTAAACCTCCCGTTTGCAAAACAGGAATAATTTTAAATAATACATTTGGGGTATGAAACACTCGTAAACGTAAATCATAAAACAAGTAAAGATTTCTTTCATTGTGACCTACATGACTGTAAGGTACAGTCGGCGGCAGAAACTCTTGAACATGGCATGTAGTCGGTTAATAACAGCAAGTGTTAAAGGTTTTTTTGGGGAGACCGATGGGAGACCAGTGTAAAACGTAATGTTAACGGTTGTTACGATTATGGTGTTAAAATAAAGTCAGTAACGTAAATATTGCTTTTTTTAAATGCTTTTTTTTTGTATAAATAAAAATTTAAAATATATGTCCACAAAATTTAAGAGGATACGCAATGTAATGTTCTGAAATGGTGGACCGCGTTTACAATGAAATCGAAATATTTTGTCAGCAAACTTTACTTAATTTCATGTTTATAGATTTTGTTTATTTGCTTACTCGTAACTTTACCCACCGATAGTACTTATAAACGGGTGCCTCGATGGTAATTGCGTTACATTAAACGATCCATTCCCACGGCTGCGAGCGTAAAGCGGCCACCGCTTGCCCACCGGTGGGCGACCACCCAGCCACTGTCGGATGTCACTTTTAAAGGCTATTGTGTAGTAAGGGGGTGGTACGATTCCCGCAAAGGAATTCCTACTAATAATAAAAACGCGAAAGTTTGTAAGTATAATGTTTATTACTCTTTTACGCAGAAACTACGAAACAGATTTTGATGAAACTTACTTATCAGTACATAACAGCCTCATAACTCGAGTAGTTCATCAAAACGCGGGTAAAGCCTAAAAAAATATATTTAAAATATAGATAGATAGAATTTCTTTATTGCACACCATTAATAACATAACATAACAGTGGAAAATACAATGAGATATAATGGGACAATTGGGCGCCTTATTTAAAATATTTAAAAGATTACAAGATCACAACGTAACCAAGCTTACAACGTAACTCAAGTGGGAGTCGAACCCACGCCCTCCAGTTTAGCCCTGGCTTCGCTAGACCACTATCGCCACTATCGCAGTACGTTATGAGCTATAATATTTTCTATATCTATGATATTTTAGTTAATCACTGATTTTTTCTATACTATTTTCTAATATTTAGAAAGCTGAAGTGAGTCAATCACCGTCAAATAAAAATAATATGGTTTAATGATAAGTATATTTTGATGAAATACTGTGTACGAAATACTTCCTTATTCTAAATTACGTCAACTTATGATATAAAATGCAGTTAAGTAGATACTCAGTTATACTAGCACATTAAACAGCGAGTAAAACATACGTTCATGTGACAAAAATATCGCTTTAATGGAATAGATAGTCTGGAGATATTTAAAACAAATAGTAAAAAGCGAAGTTCATCATGGCACTAAGAAAAGCGTGTCTAACTTTCTGTGAAGGTTTTTAAACTTAGAATTAATCTTCTGTATAATCCTAATTATTATTTTTTTTTTTATTTGTTGTTAATATCCTTAATTATTATGATAGGTAATCTTCAAATTACTATTTTTATTTGTTTTTAATATGATGTATAATTGTGTAATTTAATTTCAATACTTATTCAATTAATGTAATTGGTTTCTAACCGTATTAATTGAATTAAATAAATAAATAAATAAATAAATGGCACCCTATATATAAGTACATATAATTATCAAAATTAAAAAAAAAGAATATCCTAATTATAAAGATAGTGCGCTCTAAAGCCCATTTATCTACTGCGGTGCGCGAAGGTGTTCGAATCCACAACCTTCAGTTTGAAAGTTTAACACCCTATAAGACTAGCAAACTTGTCCAACTAATCTTTATACTTTTATGGATGTAAATTACCTATAGGTAATCAAATCTCTTCAACCCCACATTACCACTTCCAGTATGTTCTACCTGTTCTGAGTAGAATCAAGTGCCGGCGCGACGGCGGCGCTTCGCCCGGCGCCGCCGTGCCGACTGCTCTAGTCGTAACTACAACCCTCAGCCATCATCTATCTATGTATGTATACTCTATTAAGGGAATCAGATTATCTAGTACTATAACACTTCGAGCTTAACACGAGGCTAGATGTTGTTTTGTGAATTGTCCAGAATCGCATGTATGTGTAAGCATAATTGGTCTTGTAGGATTGAGTATATGACCACGCTAGGCGGATTTAAAGTCGTGTTAGTTATACTATTTATAACTCAAGAACATTTGAATGAAATCGTCTGAAAATTGGAGGAGAGATATAGCTTATTAGATCCAGGATAGAATACAGCGGAAAAATATTATAAAGCGGGCGAAACCGGGGGCGAAAAGCTAGTTTTTTTAATAAATTCCACAAATGCCTCTGGGAGTCAAACGCGCTCCCTTCTGTTTTATTTCGTTAAACGAAACAAGGTGATTTCCAAAACTTAGGTGGTCGATTCGTTAATTAAAAACCAAACTGTCAATGAAAAGTTCATTTATTTTTCATCAAATTCTGCCGCAACATTCCGATTGCTGAACAAGTCGAAATGAATTTTAATTTAAATACTTTTGTGACCTAGGTCCTACTGTTAGGCTATAAATCTCAGGTTCTGTTTTATTTAACTGTTCAGTTTAATTCATAACATTTGAGAGTTACTAATGAGTTTCTCTTTGGGATCAAATCGTAAGTTAGAAAATGTAGTTTAAGATACATACTTACCTGTGTTTTGTAGTGAGCTCTTGTCAACCTCTAGAAAACCTGTAACGTATTATTAATACTCTGAATAATAAGTTACGTTTTTTTTACATACATTCTTCTAAACATTACAATCTTTTTAAATACTTTAATAATTTCTCCGTGCAAGAATCCTTTGGTGAGGTCTAAGGTCAGTCACTTTCTCCGTTCCGGGCCGCGGGTGGATGCTATCGTTATAATTATTGCGCGCGCGCAACCGTGACATGTCTGGCTACTGCGCTATTAAACCTAAGCCCTGAAGTTTATGACAATTTTAGTGGCTTTCAATTAGCATTTTTATATAGTAATTGCAGAGATATTACATAATAACTGACCCGCCGACTACTTCGCCTGCGTTTTTTACTTCTACATAAAGTTAGAATAAAAACTTTTTCGAGAAATGTACCATTCAACACCGAAATATTTTTTCAAATCGGACCAAAGACAGTCAAAACGTTCACTAGTTTCAGTCAAAGCCTCAAAGTCAAAGCGTAACTTTGTAACGTCGGCAACAGTTTTTACACCAATTCCCTATCTGTCCACGGGCAAGGTAAAGTAATGGCACATATAAAAACACAGTATTATTATTTAACCTGTGGTAATGGCAAGATTCAATCTCACAGTCCGCTCACCAACCGTGGAGACTATCGCACTCCGAGTATCTGCTGATAAAAGTTATGGGAAATAACTCATGTTTCGCGATGTTTTGACGTGAGACTTGCTAGGGCACTTGAAACTTTAGCGTAGACTGATCGGTATCTACCCCTGCCCAAGATTCCTTCTGCAGTGGTTTTTGAGTCGAATTGAACTCAAAAACTCAACAAAAAGAGTGATTAAGATAAGTACTTCTTTAAAATATGTTTATGTGTATACTTGAACCGCCCGCGGCTTGCCCTCTTAATTTTTTTTTGTATTTTTGCAAACCTACCCGATTAGGCACACAACATTTCCAAAAAATAGTCCAGCCGTTTCGAAGCAATATGTTCACTAACATTGTGATTCGAGAATTTTATATGATATTTATTTATTTTGCTTAATTTCAGGCTACAGACATTACGACACCATACTCCGAGCCTCCGAGGGCTCATTTACGACGTGTCGGCGACAAGATGAACTAGGTAATTATTCGATGTCGTTAAAATAATTGATTAATCCATTATTAGTGTCTATAGAAGTAACTTTGGTTTGCGCTAACAATGTCTATATAGTTATGAAAGTATTTGTCTGGTATAATATGTATAATGTTTTCCCCTCGCAGACACTTGAAACCTCAAGGATCTATAGAATAGAGTCGGGTTCGTACAATTATTAGGCTGTCACCACACGACTTAACAGTGCGCAGAACTTAAGAATAAAATTATTATAATAATTATTCTTTGAATTATTTTACCTTTATTTTTTATATCGTTATCCGATATAAAAAATAAAGTGCAAGTCGGAACCAGTGCAGCGAAAGTTGAAACCTGAATAATTATATCAGTGACATTATAAAATGACAACACATTACGAAGACGTATTCGGTCCAAAGCTAAAAGGTCCCTTATTGCCGCTGGCGACCACCCGAAATATTCGTCGCAATATCTGCAGTAGCAAGAGGCCTTATTATAGTACGGGAGGCGACGATGCTAAATCGGGATCTCCTCGAGCGTCAAAGAGACCTATATGGTTGCAAAGCTTAGATGATAAGAAGAAAAAAATTGTATGAGACCGATGTGTTTCATCGGTGGGGGGAGCGGCTACAGAGGTTTGAATATGTAAAAAAAAACTGTCGCATGGGCATACTCGAGCGCGTCAGATATTGATAGCATCAATGACCTACATATTTTTAATAATGTACGTATCTTAATCTGACAATTTGAATGATGGGGGTGGTTGTACGTAAGGGTTAAAAATGGAAAAAAAAAATTTTTTACCGAGCGCGTCTGGTTTTCTTAGGGGGTGTTAAGTGCACCAAAAAAAAAGCTCTATTTCAATAATCTGACAATTTCGATGAGAAGCAAACTCACGGGCATTATTGTAAAGTGCAAAAAAAAATCGCCATTTTGAAATACTCAAGCGCGTCAGATTAAGATATATGTTGTTCATCTGTATGTTCTAGACGTGCTGTCTCATAATCTGACAATTATCTAGAGGGATTCGCTTAATCTGACAAAAAAATCTGTCCAATGAATCATATATGATTCATCAGCGTAGCCATTTTTTTTTATTTTGAAGAAAATAATGCAGGGATAACGAAAAGTATATAATCTGACGATTTCCGCAAGCCGAAATAATAAAAAATCGTCGATAAAGTTTCATGCGTGCAGCTGGGTTGGGTTTTTTTTTCTATCTGATCGTGGCGGGCTAATTTCATCTTGTATGGGACACATCAAAATTAAATAGACGAAATACAATCTGGCAATTTTTGTTTTTATTTGTAGTAGGGAGGCGACGATGCTAATTTGGAATTTCCTCGAGCGTCAAAGAGACCTATTAGGTTGCAAAGCTTAAATTATAAGAAGAAAAAAAACCCAACCCATCTGCACGCATGAAACTTTATCGACGATTTTTTACTACTTCGGCTTGCGGAAATCGTCAGATTATATATTTTTCGTTATCCTTGAATTATTTCCTTCAAAATAAAAAAAAAATTGGCTACGCTCGAGAATGTCGAGATGACGTTTTTTTTTTACAACTTTGCTGCCCTCCCCTTTCTTTGCGTCACTCTCAAATTGTCAGATTAGTGGAATATACACTTTTGAGCATGTAATTAACTCACCCTACCTTAATCTGACGCGCTCGAGAATGTCCAATTAGCAATTTTTTTTTACTAATCTGATCCTTTATCCTTCACGTTCGGCTTTATATATGTGGCTCATATTTGGTGGAGGTACTTGTCTGGGTACAGGTTATCCCCTGTATCTTAATCTGACGCGCTCGTGCATGTCACGAGATCCCCTCTTCGGCTCCCCTACTATTACATTAGTTAGAGAGAAATTGTTCCATCATGAATGTCAAAACACATGACGTTTTTCCAAAAGTATAAGAGAACTACATTCAAGAAAAAACTCGTTAGATGGCTATTAGAACAATGTTTTATATTCTCGTATTTTAGAAAATGTTAATATTTTTTGTAAGTTTAAGATAAATATTGTACGTCCTAGATAAACTGTTATTTCTTATTTTAAGATCTTTTCTCACACAGTTTCAACAATAAATACATACTTTTCATTTCATTTAGATAGATAATGTAAGTACATAACGTCAGAACTTACGCTATCAGAATTGATGTGAATCAGAGAATACCTTAGTGCGTAATCGAACGGCCAGTTGTTCGACACGAGGTGCGATTAATATAAACCAAACTCCTTTGTAAGTAGGTGATCTGTTTCCATTGTACCATAGACAAATATAATAAGTAGGTTTTGCTATATTCCTGTTAATAAGTTACTGTTTCTGTTACCGAGTATATACTCCGTACTCGGTGTATTGACGAGCTTCCATTCTATATGGAAGGAGTTATTAGAGACGTCACTGCCCACTAGTCAGAAAATAAACCGAAGAACGATTCGAACTTCATAATAAGAATGGGATTACAATAATTATATACTCGTATAAGTCTTTTCCTATGAAATTCCGTTTTGTAAGTAGGTATACAATTTTTTTCATGTATTTTTTAATTCTAGCCCTTCATAAAAGAAATCAGCTGGTCGGGAGGCAACAAACTCTTCAAACGCATTTTGTACTGCCTCTCGGGTATTGTATTATTTCAATTAAATAAATAATTCGCGATGTTATAAAATGATTAATGTCAAATTTTAAAAGGGAAATAGAGACGATTTAAACTGTAGGTAAATTATAATATTATTGTAAGGTTTCATTATAATCAGAGAAAAGGTGATAGGTATATCTAGTAATAGATACCCACTGTAAAATTTCCACAAAAAATAATTAGTAGCCATGTACCTATAATGTACATGGCTATATGTATAAATGGAACTCCCAAAGAAAAATGCTTACAAAAAACATTAACACTTTTTTGCAGCAATTTTCTAACCAAAATCTGACCTAAAATATAACGAAGCGTGCACCCAATTTGTAACCGTAACCCGAAACATTAAGACATAAAATCGATTGACCTTAAATTTTCGGGTTAGACACTAAATCTTTAAAAGCGATTGCAATTATCTTTATCGGGAAGTCGATAAATAAATATTTATGGCAACATTATGCGGGGGATTGTGACGATTTAAACAATTACACGGTAACGAGATGCGCAGGCGCAGGGTGGCCGGGTGCTCGCAGGTTGCTCTACATTTAAATTTTTTTATCATATTTTTTATACTTTTGTGTTGGCACACCGCGTTTTATCTCTTGACGTGAGAGATTAGACCCTAGTTCACCACGCTGGCCCATTGCGGGTTGGTGAATGTTTTTAACTTTCAAGTTCTTAAAACATGCCGGTTTTCTCACTATGTTCGTCTTCACCGCTTGAAAACGTGTTAGCTCACATTTTTTCAAGAATGAAAATCCAGAGATGTCCCGCTTTGAATGAACCCACAACCCTTGGAATAAAAAAGTGTGCTTCCACTAAGACAACACGGCTCTTCAAATTAATATAAACTTAATATCAAAAATATATAAACGATGCAAAATAACGAAGTAAAGCATCCTGCGCAGCAAAGTATGGATCATTATAATTTTATGAAGTCATTTCAATTTATCCAGTAATTTAGTATCGCGACTCCGGCTCGCGGTAATGAAGACATCTTTTAACTAAAAAGTACTAAATATCTCGATTTGTAAATAAACCGTTAATTATTTTAAATACGTCATTTTGATTTTTACACCTTTATTTTACGGCTGTCGTTTTAGATTAAAGGATATATTTATTATTGAAATTCTTCAGTTTGTTTTTGTAAATCGCGTTAAATTATATTCCGGCACTCAATCCATTTTTATTTTGACTTTGTATAAATTTATTTAAAATCAGTTTAACAGTTTTGAAGCTTATTCGCAACAAACAAACAATTTTACCTTTTTTAGTACACAAAGAAAATAGGTATTATATTTTTTTCAAATTAAGACAACTTGCCTCGTTTAAAAAAAATCTTTCAGTCGGCCCAAATAAAAATGTTACAATTCAGAAGTACTAAAAATGGTTTCATTGATAACGTAAGAGTTTCTTTGCAATACAAAACAAACAATCCAAATTCACAGGTGCTAAGGTCTTTCCGAAAAGAAAAAGCAATTGCCGTATCCGTTTTGTCAAACAATAAAAAAATATTCCCACACCCCTAATTGCTACCACGTGTCCGAACAATGAGAAAGCACCTTTATTTTAACTCTATTGTGTCCTATGATACTTAGTCATCAGCATCATCATTACAAGTCCCACTTCTGACTGTGGCAGTGGTTTCATCCAAACAGCAAAATATACCTTCAGGTTTTGGGAGATTTGGTATGATCACCACCCTAACGGGCGGGTGCGTTACACTTAACGACGCCACTGCGTCTTGTGGTATATAAATCTCTGAGTCAGTTTATTGACCACGGGAGGGTAATGCTATCATTCTAGTTTACCTTATAGGTAGGTAAGTGGCCAGACGATACTTCGGCGTTTGCTAACTTGTTAAGTTGTAAAAGATCATGGCAGTAAAATATAAGCCAAAACAGATGTTTTTCTTTGAGATTAAAATTGTATCTAGTTTAGAGGTATCACAGGTAAACTAACAAGGTAATCCAAACCACCTGTTGAACTCAATTGTTTTTCGGTCTAACTCCAATTGTTCCAGAGTTAAGCCTTAACACCTGGGTGCTTTGTAAGTGAAGCCGAGGTATTTTTACGTAATTATGAATAGAGCCGTGTAACAAACTAAAAGGGATAATAGTGGGAAATACTCTCAAGAATTGAAATGAAGAAATAATAAAATAATGTTATAAGTAAATTAAGCTTATCAAACAACCAAACGAAAAATGTTTCTTCTTGGTTACATCTAAACTCAATCTCATTCAAATGAAGACGTTCTCAACTGTCATTGAAGCTGAGTCATTAATACCTGGACCAGAGACAATTTTTTCGTCTATTTTTTACGTATGGGCGTTCGGTGTGGGAACCGCGCGTGCGTGGTAGGTGCGGGTACCGAGCCAGTTCCGGCGCGCGGTGAAACCAATGCAACTTCTATTGAGATATTCCGGCAAAGGAGTTGGTTTTATGGATCACTGGGTTCTGTCTAATTATTACATGTACATGTAATTAGTAGATGCCTCATATAGTATATATAGGTACTTTATATAAGTATTGCTAGTGAATTGTCCTGCAATACTATTATACAAAAAGCTATGGAGAGGGCTGTGCTCGGGGTTTCTTTACGGGATTGAATAAAAGAGATACGTAGAGGAACTCGGATCACGGCGGATTGATCTTTGAAGTGCCTGTGAAAGTGTTGAAATTTTGAATTTTTATTATGCAAAACTGCTTTAATTAGTAACATAGTTTTTTCGCGATTTGGTATTTCCCTATTATTTTATAACAAGATTTTTATACCAAAAATATTATTTTATTTTAAACTGCATTAAGTATCCAGATTTTCTGATTAAAGGTAGTTTCATTGACGTGTGTTTACGCAACGGAACCCCAAACCACCGGCCATTCACGCCGGGGATGAATGGCCGCTACCTGGGGTGCCGAAATAAGGTTGTTGTTATTTGTTTTTTTACCGGAAGTGCGGCGATTGGCCCGTTACCTTTCATTCATACTCCTGAGAACGTGGAGACGTAGTAACGCACAAATATTTATGGATACCAGGTAGTCTTGGAGGCAATTAAATATAATAAATAAAAAATATTGCTGGACAATTCACAGGGCAACTTCTAGGTCCGTGATAAACTCGTGTTACGGGTGTTCGGTAAAGTTTAATCAAAAAAAATCTTATGTAAAATCAATATTATGTATAATAAAATATTTATATATCTATGTATGTATTTTATTCCATTATTATAAGTACCTATATCAGCAATCTAGCATATTACTGCACCCGCCGCTTATAATATTCTTGCTAAACACGTGTAAATCACGATTTATGAAAACTGCCTCTTTTCTGGTCAAGCGGTAGAACTACAAAAAATATGTGTACAATGAAATAATCGTGAAAGTGATAAAATTTCGTAGCATCTCTATGAGTGCCTAGTTGAGATTTCGTAGCAAATCTCAACTTTCTCTCGTAGATGTCTACGCTCGTAGCAAAATGACCTCTCGTAGCCTCCTACTTTGTTGACCACTTAAGACTGATGATTATCCTGTCTATTCAAACATAAATAGTTATAATATAGCTGAGAAATATTTGAGCTTGTATGAATAAAATTGTATATTTCATTCACATTCATTTTATCATAAAAAAAATTAAATTTAATATTTCAACCAACAATAAGGCAAGGCAATAAATACAAAACTGTACTTAGGTACATTGTACAACATAAAATCAAAAGATTTTGTTTGATATTTGGAAAAAAATCGACGTTATTAGAACCTCTTACCTGTTTCTTTAAATAACTCTCTATTAAAAATCTCCACCAATTCAAATGGGAATTCAACTCATATGGCCGATCCTTCGCCCTAATGAAACCCTCCAATCCGTAATTACCTCACAACGAGCTTATTAATCATCTCGAGATAAATAAATCAGCGACGCGTGCCGCGCTTGTGCATGTCGCGGATTTGCGCGGAATCGGGCACATCGAGAATGACTAGAAAATGATTTAATGTTAAATTGTTTTAGTGGAAATAAAAGTGTCATGATATTTTATTAATCCCTAAGAGGGGACTCTTCCAAAACAAGTCTTGTTACTTCAAAAAGAAAAGACAAGTGTTGTTAAATAAATTTAAGGAAAGTTAAGAAACAAAAAAATGCCTTATAGACTATTAGTTCGTATGATTAACAGTCCGAGATAGAGAAAAATTGCATTCCATGCAGGCCTTCACCTGCGGAGGGGTTCTAGCAAAACAATTCTAAATTAAAATATTTTTAGTATAACATTATAACTAACTAATAATAGTCATAATATATTATAGCACGATAGGGTTAAAGGGTAGTGATGCCTAGGCTAGACGTTTAGTATATTGCCGTTGCGGCGTGCGGCGTGCGGCGCGGCGTGCTATGTGCTTGCTGCGTGCTACGTGCGTGCGACGCGGCGGCGGGCGGGCGCGCGCGGGAGCCGGACAGTCGCGCGCGGTCGCTGGCGGCGGCAGCACGGCTCGCTGCGATGGCGCGATGAGGGCGTGCGTTGCCGCGGCGTGGTGCACTGCGTTGGTCCTCCTGGCCACCGCCATGGCCGTCCCACGCCGCTATTGCGAGCGCGCCGACGTGGCCTGGAGAGCCTACCGCGCCCCTATCGCCTTCGAGGCCAAAGTCATCTCCCTGTCCCCCGACTCCGCCATCGTGCAGGTCCGCAGGGCCTTGCGTCGGCAGGACAACTGGCCCAGGGAGAACTCCATGCTTCGGCTCAAACTACCGCAAGAGACTTTAGAGTGTTATGGACGTTTCGAAGTGCCGCTGCAGAACCGCAGGAATTATATTGTATTCGCGGAGAGGAAGGAACACCTGGCGCTGGCGCTAGGCCCGCCGCTGCGGCGCACGCAGGCGCTGCTGAAGAGGGTGCGCGCCGTCTACAAGCCGCGCTACAGTGAGTGATAGTGTAGTGTACCGACCGCATTGTGTGGAGGCCGAACGAACGGAACTGACAGAAACTAAACAGGTGAGAGATAACATTATAGCATGGAATAGGAATTCTGGAAGTTTCAATCGTTCGGTCTCCTACATAAATAGAATTTAAGATATAGCAGCAAATGGCAGGTGTATCCGAGCGAGTAGCCATTATGAGCCCATTTTAGGGGAGAGTGAATAGTGGTCAGTTACGTGGTCAAGACGCGCGGGCCACTTATAGACGGACCTCATTTATGCACCCTTCATGAACGGTCGTTGGATAAGGAAACAGATAGAGGCTCTACAACACGTTACACTAACAGGTCATTCGAACGTAATTAAAGTGATGGAGTCGTTAAATTATGTATAATTAGCTCTTGGTTCTATTTGCGCAGCTGAAAAGACGTATGCAATACAACGATATCAAAAAACTACAAAACATGCAACGTAAAATTAAAAATAAATTTGTGGAAATGAGAGGTGATTACTACATGCGGTGTTAGTTTATGAAGACTGTATCTGATTCAGTAATTATAATCGCAGGTGTAACATTCGAGATAAAAAGAACAGTTTTTCATAACGTGGCATGTGCTTAATAAAAAATTCCCAGACGCAAATAATTACCCACGTCTAAGTGTGAGAAAACAATGATAACTGGATATTCATAAATGCGTCTACTGAACTAAACACTATTCAAAACATACCATATAACTGAGATTTTAATAGTTTCCAGATCATAAATTAAACTAATATAAAATTTATACATTTTTTCCGACATTTTTCTCGTAAAACGTCTGCTCGTATCAGTTTTACTGAGATTTCAGCACATGTTCCATTTACTGGAACATTTAGGAAGACGTTTGGAAGCACGTGTTGCCAAAATATAAAAAATCAACGATTTTCCACATATTTCCCAAGCACAGGAGACAAACTCCAGACTTTTATAATCCGACGCGTAAATCTACCACCGGAAATAGAGACTTGCCAAAGTACTGTAGAACTATAAAGAATTACAAATAGATACAAGATGGAAGACCTATTTATTAATAAGCTAAGGTGATTTTCTAAAAACTGTTTAAGCGCTAGATAAAATGTGAAAAATATATTTAATCCAATATTTATATACGTGTAGTTACGAGTTCTATGGTGTTTGATAAAAAAGAGTAACATAATACGTAAGTAATTGTATCCATTTGATTTATAGATCGTAGAAACATCACTCGTGTTTAATATAACAAATTTAATGGTTTTTGATAAGCCTACATAAACTAAATTCTAACTTAACTCCTCCAGTTATTCCAATGATTAACAGTCCGATTATTGGATAGGGATAATTTAAAAAATCATTTGTCAATTCATTTTTAAAATAACAGGGATCGATACATTGCCTACTACAAATAACAATATATTAATATTTTAAAGAAGGTATCAAAATATAATGTTATAATAACAAAGTTTAAAAATCTGTTGTTTGATCATAAGGTGTAAAGTTTAAGCAACTTGACCCGTAGCGATATTTTCATCGAACTTCCATGATATTCCATGGTATTTAAGTCTTCTAATACGCTAATAGACAAAGATAAGTTTATTTATTGGAAGGACTTAGCAAAAGCTTTTAATAAAATGTTCCACAGTAAGCTCATATAACAAATAAGATAATTTCGATACCATAAGGTGGTCGCACCTAACGAATCAGACATGTCTGAACTAGACCGTGTGACGTCATTCATTGACGAATTCTCAATTCAGTGACCCATATTTTAATCACTACTACGATCTGTTGTATCTATATCTTTTCAAAATTTACGAGTATCACTTTTATTGATACCTATTTTTATCTTTTTTTGGGAGATTTTGATTTTGAGCTAAGTGATCTTAGTAAGATAACGTGTGTCCTTATTCAGATTTATATTTTAATCAAAATATCTTTGGTTGTTATAATTATTTATAGTGAATAATTATGTTCGCTTATAATTTCATCATGTGAAGTTTAAAATTTGAATGAAGGATAGGACGATGGGAAGCCATTGAAAGTTGGTAAACTTTTTAAATGTAGGTATAGCGTTTACTGTTTACTCCAGACTGTTAGCAAAATGTTTATCTTTCTGTGAAGCATCCTTCGTTTCTTTGTGTGTTCTCGGCTACTACACTGTAAATCTGTCTCGATCGTTTTGATCTGAACACTCATGTGCCTTTATATTATCTATACTTTCGATATATTCATGTGGGTCATTCAGAGTAATTTTGGAATTGATTATAGATTATATTGTTACAAACTTCCCAATAATCTATCACAGATTGTTAAAACAATAAGTTAATTTAAAATTCCTTAAAAAATCACAGCATTTGCGTAAAATGTGATATAAAATTTATCTTTGCTAGGATTATTTTTTAAAGTCATCAATGATAATTGTTGTATTATAAGGGGAAAGATATGATAAATGCGATATTTTTTTATACAACAGGAGACAGAGATGGTACATGAGCAACTAATATTTATTAGGACAGTAAATTCAGCGAAGCGGCACCGCTCGGTACTAATGAAGCCGTGTGAGGAGTGTCCGACGAACAAGGAATTAAAGTGTATTTAATAGTCGAATTGCACAATGGTAAAGCTGCAAGTATTATGGACAAACACACACATATATCATAAAACAGTAAGAGTTCATTATACATACGTTTAAACAAAGTAACATTAAGTTGCCAATTGAGACTTTTACCTGATATTCCTTATGAAGTTATTATTATACCCACAGAATTATATAGTCTTTCTCCTAGAAATTGTTGATATTGGGGTTTCTTGTATATGGATTTTGTAATTAATCTAAGTAGGGTAGACCCGGAGCAATTGTAACACTTTTTGGTTTTCGGACAATTGTACTATATAAACTTGGGTATTTTACTATAATGATTATATTTCTAGAAACCTAAATTCAATAGCTACAAACCATTTTGTTGAATTTTACGTAGGGCTTACAGAACATAGAGAAAGTTAGGTAAGAATGATGACAGGGCGAGTGCTACAATTGACCCCTTCCCAGGGTCACTTGTACCAAAAATTAAAAAGGAAATAAAAAACAAACAAATTATCGAATCATAACTATAGTATCGTAAATTTGTTATTTTGGCATTTATTAATAAGACACTATAAATAAGAACGTAGGTTTCAGGAACAGTCCTACAAAATTCACAATATAAAACTAAACAAATTTAAATTGAGTTTTCTCCACTTTAAACACAAATAACTCAAATTCTTATAGTTTGGCATAATCGCTTTGGTCTAAGCTTTGATTGAGAGTTAACAAATAGCTTATATATCTAAAATTGTTGGAAATAATTGACAGATATTATTTTCTATGGAGTTACAATTGACCCTGGTACAATTGCCCCTGTTAAAATTTAAGTTAACTTTAAGTAAAATCATTATCTATCCAGTAACATTGAATGCAAAGATGGCGAAATCCACTAAATTATTTGTTAAGACGACAGAGTGTTAAAAATAACAGTATGAAACTATTTCTTAATTACTATTTCACCTAATTTGTACTCATTTTTGTAAATTATATCAGGGGTCATTTGTACCACGGGGTTAATTGTACCGTTACAATTGCCCCCAGAGAAGACGATACAATTGACCCCAAGTATAGATTTTGGAGAAATAACTAAATATCTCGGAACATTGTTGTGCTTTAGATACACAATATTGGGAATTCTAGAACTGGATACCTAGGTAAACGCGTGGTTAATATATAATTACATGAAACACAGTAACCACTGAGTGACAGGGCAATCAAAATAGCAAAAAAAATTACTTTGGGTACTTGAATACAAAAAAATGCTCCTACAGACGTCCGTTTCGCAGCGAGCGCGCTGCCGACTAGTGAGCAAGTCGGGACACTTAAGGCGCGTACCCCGGCTAACGCACACACAGATAGGTCTCCTAGAAGTTGAGATATTCCCAATGGTACTATTGCCCCGTGTTACTAGTGACCCCGGTCTACCCTACTGGCTCAGTAATTTCAGAAATATTTATAGATTATACTAGCTTTCCGCCCGCGGCTTCTTATGTTAGATTTTCCAGCGGTAAAAAGTACCCTATGTCCTTCTCCCGGTTCTAAGCTGCCTCCCCACCAATTTTCACCAATTTTAATTCAATTACCTAAGTAACAAATAAAATATTTTCCAACTTACTACAATATAGTCATAAATAAATATTGCTGGACAATTCACACAGTAACAATATTATACCGTGTCGTTACTTCAAATAGTTAAAAACCAACTCTCAAAATAAGCACTAAAATCTAAAGCGACGTGGGAAAGTTGTTTTTATATTAAAACAATGGAGTTGGCAACTGGTTATTAGAAGATGTGTAGTACTGAATCTCGAAGGTTTACGTTGGATACATATTACGATGAAACTATCCACACTTTCGGACAATTATAATATAATATTGCAGTTTTAGCATATCTACCTCTGTCTGGTATTCGAAATAGTTCAATGTAGAATAAAAATTGCATGCGATTTTACATATTTACCTAATACCTACGCGTTGTGGACCTATCTTCTTTTAATAAATATAAAACATTTTTATTGAATATTTTTGTATTTTTGATGGAATGTATTCGTCGTAATATATCACAAATTCACAATGAATATCGACAAACTCTGGGGCCTCTGGTAACGGTTGGCCACAATGGACCGGCCTTGCAATTAACGCGCGGTTCCGCCCAAGCGGCCGATAATTGTATTTGTCAATCGATGCATCAGCTGTCGATATCACTAGCATCATCAGGAACACTAACATCACAGTACAAGCACATGTAGAGTTAAGCGAAAAAGCCAATAACACGGCACCGATTATTAAACACATCAAGACTTTTAGAATGAAGTCGTTTGAATCTGGTTATAATTCATTAATCAACTTTGTTTGTCACCATGGCGTACTCGCTCATGTATTCTTTCGCAGCAGTTATACATTATTGTATTTATGAAAGTAACATATTACAATAACGGTATATACAGGGTGGCCCATTCAAATCGGTCAGTATGGGAAAGTCTGAAACTGTAAGACATACGAAGATTTGTTCTTAGGAACCATGTCACCGATTTTGATAAAAAGAAAAACTGCATTCATACAATTAAAAAAAAAGTGTACCCAACTGGGGAATCAAACCCGGTTGTTTTGAAAAAATAAACTTACACTATTCCTATTCAGATATCGTTTGTGTAGGTCTTAAGCAGTAAATATCTCTAAGAAACATAATGTCTAAAATGAATAAAATGCATTTTTTTCACATACTTTAATTTATCATAGTAGGTGTTCAAAGGGACTACCGTCTTTTTCATTACAATATTCAACACGTCTAGGTAACGATCTTACTATTGCATTTTGTATCTTCATGTGGTGAATTAGCAGGTATGGATACTTCGACCTTAATACGGGGAAAATTGTGTGTTCCATCGTCCACCAATATTAATGGCATTACGCCAATTGTCGGTACTAATTGTATTTCTGAATGCACCAGCTGTCGTCATTTATTAGGTTATTGCAGATGCGATGCATTGGGGGCCGTAATCTTCAGGGCGGATGGTAATCCTCAGGGCGCTAGAACAGACACGTACCGAGGGCGGGCGTCGTAGATTAAAAGTGGAGTGCCAGTTATGATTTAATTTCCACTTAATGTAATAGTTATACAAAGAAAATAACTACGTGGATTTTCTCGCGGATATTAAAGGATTTTCCGTTGTAGTATTACTTTATACTAATGGTGCTTCATAAATGGCCTAAGTTGAGGTATTTGATGGATTTATTGTTTCTAAGAATTATTCGCAGTAAATTCTCTGCTTCAGAAAAGTCACACCAAACCGCGATAGAATAGAATAATATCTACGTTTATTGTACCTATATTATACAGGACAACTTATAACTAAAACAACAACCGTCATCTACATTCTGAACTTTTTAACTCCGAAAGCTATTTAGAAATATGCCAAACCAATATAGGAATTTTTCACAGTCGCATAAAAACAAACAATCAAAACTTTCAAATCCATAAATCTCCCCGATCATTTGATTCTATCCATTACCAAGTTCCCTAAAACTCGGGAGACAGCAGACGAGTCTAATTGGAAATCGCAAGAATACCTAGACGACGTTACGTGACATATAAAAATTCCACAATTTGAATATATTGGCGACGAACGAGACGGCGGGACTCACGACGGAAATAGATCGGGTTTAAAATATAAAGATAAATTGGTGAAAGTGATTCTGCAAGATTTTAAACGTCAGGAAAATATGATTGTGGGGTGAAAGAAAATTTAGCGGTTGAATTGAAATTAATGATGATGATTTTCATACTATTATGATACCTATAATTACGACAAGTCTGATCCATGATAGAAAAATTTGTGAAAGAAAAATACTTAATAGAACAATGATGTCGAAATTGTAATACCCTTTCAATAAGCTATATGTGAATTATACAGAATCTGGGCTTTGTATAATTCACGCCGACAATAGAAAAAAATGGTAACAGAAAAAAAATCTCTTCCAAGATAAGATAAGATAAGATAAGATAACTCTTTATTACACACCAATAAAAAATATTTACATAAAAAACTTAAAACTACAAAAACGTATGTGTAATGGGCGGTCTTATTGCTTAAAGCAATTTCTAATAAGCCAAGATACTTTAATGTGACTTTTGATTTTTACCGCTTAGTCAATCGTGATAAGAGTTAAAAAATTACCTCAAAAACACAAAATAAGTGGCGAATTCATTAAATTAACGTTACATTATCTGTGATTTTCATTACTTCCCTTCACAATCAACAGCGTGAATGACTCCGCTTCTAACTGGATAATTACCGTGGGACACAATTTGCCCATTTACTCCAATTGACAGTTCCAACTGCTGTATTTATTAACTTAATGCAGCTACTTGACTAAAACGACTGCGCTATTCTTGTTATTTTACTGTCACACTTTACAAGTATTTATATAATATAGTTCCCAGTAAGTACTTTTACTGTTTGTAGTAAATGAGTTTAATTTTGTTTTTCGAAGACGACTGTGTCCCAGCAGTGGGAACACAAATAGGGTTATTATACATTTATTTTGTACTGTATTAGTATTAGACGACAAGGAATCGATTCCGAAAACTTACAAAAATACATAAAGATTTTCATCATTATCATTTTATTACTTAAATTCACTGATTAACTCAAGCCGTTAGTGGCGCCTAGAATATTCAAGATAATAAAGTATGTACCTAAATGTTTTTACTAGCCATTTATTTATACTTGTTCGTATTGGAATCTTATTGCAATTACGAGTAAATCGATTCTAATATTTCTAATCCGATTCAAAGTTAATATAACCATGTTATTCAATTTATATCTAAGTTATCTGTGCCAAACATGTTGATTAATCATCATCATAACCCCTATATAACGTCCCACTTGTGAACACGGGCCTGTCCAATATAACACCTAATAGATCTTCTCTTGTAGTTCTAATATTTAGTTATAACGTAGATATTTATTAACTATAAAGTAATTCGCGTTGTTTTACTAAAAATAATTTGAAACTTTATATAGCTTAAAACTAGTAAATAATAAAAATAAAAGCATATTTTCCGTGTAAAGTCAGGATATGTCAGTAAGCAATAAACGATAACTACAAACATTTGTTTAACTCGTCCAGCAATAATCGTCGGCTGATATGGAGACGGCTACTTTTTGCGAGAGCTTCTGCCATACTTACCAGCCTGTTACGGTACTACGATTTTATATCATACACTAGCGCTGCTGCATGGCTTTGTTTAATAAAATGTTAATTTAATTAATCACTGAGGACAGTCGTTTAAAATTATGTATTTATACTTATTCCGGCCGGAACTCGAATCCGCTAGTAAATGCAACTTAATTGCTCTCAATTCTTTACAAGTACGTTACATATACGTTATTGCAACTGTCACCTACGTTTGTCTACCAAGACAGTATCCTATCACGTTTCTCTGTCTAAGTGCGTAATTGTTTGTTGGTTTTAATAATTTTTTTAGGGAACTCTCGTAGTGTCTGCACAAACTTAACATAGGATTTAAGACGTTACTAACCATGTTTTTCACCAATAAATGCTATCTATCTATCTATCTTTACACTATAATAATTATTTCAGAAGAAAATTTCAAAATAATGTACGAACGAACTCAGTAAATGGCGTGATATGTGACAATCCGACAAACAGGCTTAATTTCACAACACCAATGTTTATGATAAGTATAATGACAAGAATTTAACTGCAAATTTTTAATTTTTATTATTATTGCTGTATAAATTTGGTGAGATTCTGGCACGTTGGATGTGGCAATGTTTTCAGACACATTACATATATATTTATTAACTTAAATTAGTAAAACAGATTGTTAATTATAATAAAATTTATGAGTATTCGTTGATTCCTTGAAATTTGCATTTCAAGTGAGTAGGGTTAACTATGTGCTAGGCACTAAAAAGGCAGAGCTTAATAAAATTATATATTAGTAACTCACCTACCCGCGGCTTTGCCTGCTTTATTCCCATGTTCTAACCTCTTATAAGGCTTCCTAGGGCTACCACGAATATATTGAAACAACAAAAGCAAAATCGACCCAGCCAGTTCTAGAGTTAAAAAAATACGAAGAAAAGTGGCAATAAAAATATTGATGACTAAATGCCTTTTACTGAACGATTCACAAAGTAATAACTAAAATATTACTGGACAATTTTACACAGCGACATAATAACTACATTATAATCTTGGTAAGCTCGAAGCTTAATAACAAATTGTAATCAATTAACTGCTTTTTTATTATTTTATCAAGTGTATTGTAGTTTCGCCACATCTATCGGCTTTTCTATTAAAGCTCTTCCTAGAAACCAGTTATTTTTAAATGGAAGTGTAAATTAATAGCGGTATTTTTAATACATACCAGCAAGTTTTAGCTAGACTAACGAACAATAATTTATTTTTATTTATATAGATATATTTATTTTAAATATAAAAATAATGAATAAATGAAGTGTTTCGTTTTGCGATGTAATTGCATTGCGATGGTCGTAACAGTAACACCATTGGCGAGATTGCGACTCTCGGAGGTTACTAGGAACCTGCTACTGTTGGAATCGTGTCCCAAATTCAACTCAATCAGTAAATCCAAGCAAAAATGTTCTATTTTATACTATTTTTTAGACTTTTAATATCTATGAAAGAAGTAAAAGTAAAAATTACATAAAAGTTTGTAACAAAAGAGGATTTGTTTCCGCGAAAAAGTGTATAACGCGAGTGAAGCTGCGGGTCGGGATAACTAGTATGGAATATTAAAACAGCAAATCTTGAGCATACAAAATAGAAAAACCTTCAACGAAAGAATGTCTCACCTTTTAATTTCAGCATTCGCCTCGATCCAAAAGCACGTTCAGACTTTTTTTTCTTTATTATTGTCCAAAAGGAAGCGACGCGCTGAGTGATACGCGACACATGACGCCGAGTCGGGGGCCAAACGACGCAAAACTCATTAAAGCGCCCATCGCAAAATAAACTCTAACAGGTAAACGACAAGGTCGATATTTGTTTAGGCAGGCGGCGCGCGCGCACGGTCTCTGAACTCCTAAAATAATATTTCAGTTCGAACCACTTCAGATGTTACGTAACCGGTGGTATAATTATAAAGCTAGGGCCAAGTTTTAAGGCAAAGTTAACGCGAATCAAAGACTGAGAGTTTGGATTCAGCCGGATGATCCGGATGCAGATGACGAGGCGTCACGAGTGCCTTCTTGTGAAATAATGGCAACGCGCGTGAACGATCAAGTACTCAACGCTGAAGGAGATAGTGTAAGTACCTGAGAAGATGTACAGACAGCTAATGACACTGTTGAAAAGATAATACAGACTCCTGAGGTAATAAATTGGTTTGATGCAAAGGAAAAGATCAGAATTGAAAGTCTGATAAGTAAGGTGATCATTCCAAAGAATGACATCGTTATTTCAGCTGTGGGTGGTACCGCTGATTGAGTCCAAAGTTGGAAACAAAATCGGGTACATTTAGATGCAAAATTAAGATTCTTGCATGAAATAGGAATCTTAAAAAGCAAGACTGCAGTCTTTCCAGATACAAAGAGCCCGCTAACAATCTGACCAATTACAAGCCGAACTGAATAAGGTAAAGCATTGGATTAATTTTCGAATCGTTAGAAAAACTTCATCATCCTATTATGGACCGGCGCCTGAGTTCTGTCTGTACGTGCGCCGCCTTTATATGTAGTATATTGAATATGGATATTTGGAGATCGATAGATATTAGTGCACAATACGTTATTACCATGTTCAGCAAAAACTTCAACCACACATAATATGTCACTTGAGGATAAAAGTAGCGTTTGATATGGACCTCGCACGTTTGATACGTAACACAATGGATCGTGATAAAATCCTAAAATGGTAAACGATAACTAATGTAATCGCTATGAACAGCATAACGTTGGTTAAGATAGAAAATGCTTTATGATATTGCTCTTTAAGTCCCACAATCATAGCATATTAAACTACATTATATATATTCGAGCACTATAAAATTAACTTTTTCAAATATCAAAGTAAATGTATGCCATTAAACGATCCGTCGCATCGTCAAAAAAAATCGGTTTATTGCAGTTTCTCTCCAATCAAAGTTTTCCCTTTGTTCAAATGTTTTTCCGCAGGCAAAATACAAATACAAAACTTATTTACTTCTTTAACAACAAGGGCGATATAACAATAGTTATTTGTTAAGAGTCCCCATTCAAAAGCCGTTGTATTATTCCGATGTATCTTAAACTGATATTATAATCCTTTCCGTAGTTTTTGGGTAAAAGTGTAACAAACTTCAATCCTACTTACTACTCATCCTCTTATCTCCGCGTTTCGCGTTTATTTTCGCGATGGACACTGCCAGTGAATCAATAAATAACTAAAGGCTTATCGCCGTATGTATTTTATTTAGTAGTATTAACCAGTGTAGTACTTTAAGGGACAGGTGTTATCAAATGATGTCAATCACTGAACTTTAGCTGACCCAGTGGGCTTTGCTACATAATCGCGGCTGCGCTTTCTTCCATTCGGTCGACATTTTCACACCGGCCACCTCGCCCTCCAATTAATTCTAAATGTCATATGAATCCACATATTAAATTGTCGAAGTATACGCTGCCAGCGGATTGAATCTTATGGTTTTTTTTTCATTTCAGATACAAGTTTAGGTGAGTCGAATCTGAAACATAGAGTGAATCTAAAATTAGATTTTTGTGGCATACTAATGCTATAAAGTTTGTTTTTTTTTGGCTTTTTTGCTTTTGCCACTTATTTTTTTATGATTGGCAATAAAAAATACCTCAGCAGGCTGTGTAAAAAACTCTTAAAAAATCTTATTTGATGTTTTCTTAATAATTATTGTTTGAGGTTTTATCACAATTATTTGCAATTTTTTCTCTTTTAACTTAATCCTCATCAGATGCCCTCGACATTTGCTTGTTTGGTCAGTGTGTTACGTAAGAATGTTCAATGTCCAATAACTCATGGGGTGGATTGTAGTAATTATTGAAAATCATCAAAACGTAAACAAGCATTTTTTTTTTATTACTAAATAATTTGTAGGTGATTCATGATTTTCATAAGATTTTTGCGTGTCTTTCTAGTTTTGATATGTGGAAAGAATACTTCGATAAGATATCTAAAGAGAAGGGTATATGGTACCGTACGATCCAGCCGCATGGATAGATAACAGGCTATTGTCTAGTTTGAGTATCTTATGATATTGAGCCTATAATCTCAAAAAACAAAATAAATTATTCCATGGGCGATCCTTACAGATTTATTATTATTACATATATACTTATATATTTATATATATATATTCTTAGTCCAATAGGAAAGCTCAATCTTTGTTTCGACACTCTCGCGATGTTATGTCCGTATGTTTATCTAATAATTAATAATTTCCCTGCCGATAGTCGCTCTGGGTCCCGTTATCGCCGCGGTAGGGCTGGCAATCAGGAGCACATTAGCGGCCACCCGCGCGACTCATCAGTTGACACCCCTAGTAATGCGCAAATTGACTAGCGCGAATTAGCTTGGAATTAGCCCCACCACGGAGGGATTTGGTTAAGCTAGATGAATGGATTTCCATATCTGTTCCTCGTCTTTATGGGTTGGAGTAAACTTAAATTTTATTTTGGCGATGATTAATGGTGAGTGTGTGTCAGTGTATCAAATAATAGTCTGGTGAAAATATATGAAAATAGAGTTACCATTAATTCGCATAGAGCTAAATATTAGTGGAGGTCATAATACACCATTATAAAAGAAATATCAAAAGTTATCATCGATTCGACTTATACAAAAGTCTTTACACAAGGTTCAATGTAAAAAATGACAGTTTCCATTTGTAATATAATTGCCATATTAATTGATCGTAATATTTTCAGAGCAAGCCTAACTCACAAATGTGTAAATTATATCAAGTCGTCCCTACCCGAGTTCAAACCACTTCTCGCATACCTTCACAAATGAAGACACAATCCTTATTACTATAATCTTGCACTTAGACAAACAACAGACATTCATTGAACAAAGAATGTAGCAGGTGCTATAAACATTACATTTCGCTTGCATTTGCCCATCATTGTGGAGATCTGGGCGCGCTATACTGAGAATTGTACCTGCACTGGTAGGTTAGTTGTAGGTAGGTCTGGTAATTCTCGACGCTCGTCACATAGCCTGCTCCCTAATATGTACGGAGCGACCTCGCGCGGGGGTGGCCTAGCTTACAGGCGCGAGCGGAAATTATTTTATTACCACATTTACTAGTTTCACATTGATAGCTCTCAAAGCTGGGCCACACCGCAGTGTCTATACGTACGTGCGTCATGGACTCTTATGGTGTAAATTTATTTGAAATTGGCACATAAAACATAGGGACTATAATTATGTAACTTAATTATTGAAAAGGCATGATAATCTCAGTTTTTCTTAAAATGGCTGGTAAACGCGGCAAATCCCCCAACCAATTATTAGAATTGATCCCCCCCGTGCCCTGTGGAACGTTTATTTATAATACTCATATCAAAGAATATAATATAAAATCGCGTCGTCATATCCCTTAGTCCCCCATATCTAGTTCTAATCAATCTAACGCTTATAGAGTCACAAGCTGGCATTAACACATTAATCTCGTCTTGCCCCCGGTTTATTTGTCTTTGCTAAGTGAATAGCAGCATTTTGCCGATTTATTCCACTTGTAATCGCTTTTTGCGGTTTATCACTAGGTAGGTACATAGTTAGCAAAGTTGCTGTCGCTGTCTGTTCGACCCAATGCATGCATAAAAGTTTTAAACTAAGCAACAAATTTTGCGGTTTTTACGAGGACCAGGCCGAAGCGAAACGAGAGCGGGTCGCTAGTTTTCAATAAACCAATGTGTCGTGATGTTATATTTTATGATAATATTAATAAAATTAAAAAGGTAATTTAACGGATCTCGATATAAATTGTTATCTTATTGTACAACTATTTAAAAAATAATTAATGAATTTATTGCACTTATATAATATTGTGCTGTATTGTAGAAGGGTAAGTCGGCCACATTCTTTTTGTAAAACGCTTAAGAAATTACAAATAACTGCAGGTATATAAAATATTTCCCTATAAATAAATAAATTATGAAATCTTGCATCGATTTTCAGCAGCAGAAAGTATACTTACTAACTCTCATCTGAAATAATTTTAGATAAGTACATCTAATTTTAACACTAATTGGCATGAATTATGAGTTTATGACTAGCATCTTAAACATATTGAAATATTGTTTACTGACGTTATACTCGTATACATAATACAGAAATATTATAACGATTTATGAAATCAACATTTTGATAGTTAATCTCCTATTCAAAACTAAAAATAGATGATTTCTGTATTATACAGTACTTGTATATAAATAACGCTTGGTTATTCGAATTATTAATAAAATATTTATTATTGCCAGTACTTATTGTAATTTACAGGCTTCCCACTTATTTAGATATAAATTTATTTAAATATCAATTTAATATTTAACGGATTACTGTATAGTTAAGCACAATAATATTATTTATATTTAATTTGTTAGTGGCTGCATGAACGTTAATTATCTAATTTAAATCTAATTTTATTTTTAATGAACTATTATTGCTAATTAACCAATATATTACTAGAAAAATAATTTAACAAATTCTAAACATCGAATCAGTTTTAACTTTGGAATTCAAAGATAAAAATCGTTTGTTTTTCTCTCGCCTGCCTTTGCCTTACTACCAACCTAAGCACATTGCATTGTAATTGCACGGTTCATCCGTATCTAAACATAGAAACATGATCTTTATTCGCTGCTTCCGGCCGCTCCTGACATCTAGACTTGACATAGACTAAACAAACGTACCGAGCTTTACGACACGCATCGTCTTCAGGAGTATCATAAACAAGTCAACGGTAGGAAGTCAACAAGACAAGGCTCTAGGTTTTGGAAAGTGGCTTACATGTACCGTGAATGAGCAGACTTAGGATGATCTGCCCCTAGACACTAAGTCGCTATCTTTTATAATAGTGGTGCTGGAGCAGTGAATCTAGCGAGCAAAGGATACCGTAACTCTTGATGGAAACGGGGAGGTTTGCTTGATTTGCTTGTCTTGTTTCTCTTTAACTGCTTTAGAGAAATAAGTTACCTTGTATTGTACCCAAAAAACCTCATCATTTATTCATAAACGCTTACCTACAGCAAACTCACCTCATTTTGGCATTTTATTAAAAAAGCCTTTGATAATATTTAAATATTAACGACTAAGATCTTGAAATGCTTATCCAAGTTTAATAAAAGGCGGGTTAAAAAGTTCTTATAGGGCAGAATTAACATTCAGGCAAATACTCGCCTCTTTAATTACCCAATTATACAAATACAATATTGGACATTATCTTCACCATCGTTTATAGATAAGTTTGTTTTAATCTCTTGTGTTTAACGATCTAATTATCACCTGTGCCTTTGAATAAGACTTAACACAGCAGTCTAAACAAGAAGCCCGTTAAACTTTTAAATAACCAGATAAAATTAGGCTGAAGTAAACAGACAGGTCAACGCATTGTGAGAGGATTCCGCGAATCTTATGCTTTTAATCTATTCTATCGTGACCAAGGTTTCTAAAATTTCAAGATAAGAACATGTATAATATTTCAAATTTTTGTGTTTTGGTTTTTGTTTTGATACTTGTCCAAGTAATTAACGAGCATTTAATAAAATGGCTATCACGTCGCGTACAGGACAAAAAAAACCCTGCTGTTTACATATCTTTCAAAAATCTTTGAAAAAGTTTGATGATGCTACCGGGAAGAGATGGGGTACTGTTCTTAGGCCGGCCCCAGACGATCACGGAGATACCTTCTAATATCAGCTAATTAATAGTAGCTGAAAAAATTTAAGTTTAAAACTTTTGAGCACCATGAAGGTGGGACATATTTTGAACTTCACTTTTCTGTCATCCATTGAATGGACCATTTTTATTACCTTGGTTTATGGCAATTACTATTGACTAACAGGAGCTCACAGCTCAACTGAAATAAATAGTGGATATAAATTATTTAGATCATAGAGAAATTCATTCCCAACATTGATGAAAACTTCGGCATAATTTATGTTGACATCTCGTTGAAATGTTACCTAGGTAAAATTCTCACTGCCATCTTCAAACCTAAAAAGATCGACCATTTCTGCAGCTACTTCTATTAAGATCTAGGTACTTCTATACAATCTGTTTCTATAAGTTTTGGCGGGCAATTTGATTACAAATACCAGGTGTAGGTAAGTTCCCGGTTTGTTTATTCCTCGTGAATGTTGGCGCCGCTCACACACTTCTCCGAAATCCTGAAATATGCCGCCTGATAACTCAGCATCGTCATTTGGACTGGATCCACGCCGAGAGTAGCTGATAAATTAGCATTGTCTCTGTCCCGCATAACGTTATCTGTGGTAATAGTAAAGTGTGGATTTATCTGGTAGAGTGGATTAGTCTGGCATCTAAAGCTTTTCAATAGTAATGTTAAAATCATTTATTTCTCGATAAGGATTACAATAATGGTTTTCTCTTTAAAACATTAAATAAGATCACTAAACGTGACTCTTCGCACTGAACAAACACTCTGATGCAAAATTAATAACATTATTGTATTTTTTAAATCACAAACCACGTTATAATAGTAACTATCAATGTGAAACAATTTTCTTTTTAACTCTAACATTTATTTATTTTGTGTGTATATAAATAAGGTTCTAAGTACAAATGATATCTAAGTATCACAATTGTAGCTGTATTATGCAGTAGGGCTAAAGTAGCTTTATCTAAACCCTGATGTAATGCCGTAAGTTATTCGCGCCAAGACATGACACATCGAGGCCTGTGACCTTTCCTTCTACCTTCACCCAGTTGCAGCGATATATATCATCGATATACATCATCGAAATTGCCCCCCATCGACATCGAATCGACACATCGTTTACGATGAGCTACCTTATCATTATTAAGCTGACTGTCTACTGAAACGTTGTGTAAAATCTAAAAGGGTTCCGTGTTATGTAGTTTTTAAAGTTGAAGCATACAGACAGCAATAGCGACTTTGTTTTATAATATTATGTAGGTAGTGATGTTCGAAATCCTTTACCTCACGTTTGTAGGTACCTCTGTTCCGCTTCAGAGGACATGCAGCTTTAGAATATGCGATCCTTATTATGATCGGTTCGATCATTATATTGTTTGTGTTTGGCGATTGGAACACGAAACGATTCATTTTGCTATTACGAGTTATTTTGTTATGACCATGGTTTCGATATTATTGATTGTGTTTATAGGTTTCAGCATTCTGCAGCTAAATTTATAGATCTGTATTAGGTAATTTATCATCTTGAACAAAGTTCTATGTTAAATGCAATCTTGCCACATAATCAAATATGAAATCATTTTGACTAGTTACTACTGTGATATAATTATTTCTTTATACGCACACATACATTTCCAAAGTCTAATATTGTAGATATATGAATATGATTGAAGAAATCTAGCCTATTTAGATAGGTACAGATCATAAAGATCTTACAAAGCTTTGAAAATAACGGCTACGCTGCATTTTTCTGTGCCTAAATTAACACAGTTCGTTAAGGTTCGCGCAAACAACATACGAGTATATTCAATGTTCTTGTATCTAGTGCTTGTAACAGAGATTTCAGTGCGTCTAGCGAGCTAATAATACAGGCTACTCATCGACTGAGTAATGTTCTATTGTGGCTCTGTCAATGATCACTGAGTGCGGTTGTTAGTCGTTCTGTTCGTCTTGATATCAATCTTCGAATCTTCATCATAAAAAATAATATTGATAAGTCAAACAAATCCTAAATATCTTGGTAAAAATTATTTATTAACTTTGCACGCCATGACAAGGTTGAATGTAGAGTGATTATTTTATTTTTAAGAACTATTGTACCTACTTTCTAGCAAATAACTGATTTTGAAAATTTTGAATAATACTGGAATCTTTGAAAGAACATTACATCGAGAATCGCGCCGCCCAAGTACCTGTTGACTGTAGGGCGGGCGCGAGCCGCCCAGAGCGCGCGCTTACCACGTGGTGTGAATACATTATTAATGTGTACGTTACAATTATTTAACGAAAGATTTACTCTTTAAAAAAATTAGGAACCCGGAACAACTGGCATTGAAACGATTGAATTCTTACAATTAGACACAAATAAATTAAATTTACTAAACGGATTAAAAAAAAATGTTTTGTGTGTTCGATAAAAAAAACTTTTTGTTACTTAAACAACACTTTTGTAAAGTCTAATATTTTATGATATTTAATTACTAGCGCCGTCTTTTAGATAAGAGGCGAAAACTTCACGAATGATCGATGGGACGTTGCAACCCGACACCTGCGTTAAAGATTGCGCCTGATTCGTTTTTTGTGATGTTATTGTTCAACCTGCCAACATTTTTCGTCATCAGAACAATCATATTTTGAGTAAAAAATATGTTTTATCGCTCATCGTTTTAGATCTGAGGTTGGGAGTAGTTTGGTAGGTAGCTATGATGCCTATGTATGTTTTGGTGTAAGTAGAGAAAGCAAACATCTAAAGAAAATAAAATGTTTATAAACGTAGGAACAACTCACGCGTGGTAAATTAATGCCTAAAATATAAAACTAAAAAAAATCAACATCTCTCGGTGGAAACAAACTTACCTACTGCAATAAGAGTCAATAAAAGTCAATGCTTTTAACAATAAAAACAAGTAAAATGTTATGTATTCATTCGCCTAATGAAAATTTTTATAAAGAACTACTAATTTTAAAAGCACATTCTAGCATTATATTTCTATTTTCAGTTTTTTTTACGTGAAGATGTTTTGAAATGTTGGTTTATTATTAGTACCTAATAGCAAACAGCAACGGAAACAAGGTCAACTTCCTAATTACATTTCGAAAATTGTTTGCGATTGTTCCAATGGAGTTGTTGGCGAAAGATATTAAATTCATAATTAGAATAGTACATACTGAAAATATTTCAAATATTTTCAACTGGTTTTAGAAACGTATTATAACAAGATTTCAGTTAATTAAGAGTTATAGGCCGGGATCCGTAGTACATGGAAATCAAGTGATTACTAACAAGCTAATTTTTGGTGAGTAGCTTCGTTTCGATGAGACGTCCAAAGATATCCTATACCCAACTCTCGATTGTGGTAGCTAACAGAGATATCAAGGATTAAAAAATTCAAGGATGTAAAACCGGGATAACGGACCACGAAATTTGTCGGACAATATGTCCGTTAGATTTTATAAATATTAATTAAGTATACAACAAAAAATCAGCTGGTTAGTAATCATAGTAATCATTTAAATTGACCTCGTTTTCGACACATTTTGGAAATGGCGGACTCTTTGATCAAACCATAGGTTTTGTAGGACAAACATGTTTTTATATAATTTAGATAATTATCTCGAGATATAACATATTGTCCTACAAATTTCGTGGTCCGTTATCCCGGTTTTACATCCTTGAATTTTTAAACCTTGATATCTCTGTTAGCTACCACAATCGAAAGTTGGGTATAGGATATCTTTGGACGTCTCATCGAAACGAAGCTACTCACCAAAAATTAGCTTGTTAGTAATCACTTGATTTCCATGTACTACGGATCCCTGACTATTAATTGAAATCTCGGAAAAAATTGATAAATATTGGTCAAATAGTTTATATAAACAAATCAATATTCCATAACGCCATAAATATAACTACTTATCAATAAATTGTGTAAGCCACATCTGTCAGTACTCGAGCCACTTGAGCACCGACTGAGTGCCGGGGCCATCATCACTGCCACTTACTGTAACTAACAAATGCCATACTTATAACTATGCATTTATTAGTACTTAAATTTGATATCAGCTTTTAAGCTTCGCTATCTTCTAAGACGGTATTTGTGCAGGATAATTGGAATTAACAGGTGATCTTTGAATGGAGTTCTTCTTTGGATTAATGTTTTGATTGTAGCTTTAAAGCACTTAAAATCATCCGTACGCAGTGGTAGTCCTAGAGATAGGTCTGTCTGCGGCGCAAGAGTGCAGCTTCGATTCAAGCCTCGGATCGGAACTAAGATCTGTTCGATCTGCGAATATCTGGTGTGGGCATTTTCTAAGTTAGTAACAAAAGTTGTTGACGACCTCTGTGGTGCAGCGGGCGTAGGTCTGCCTGCGACGCAGGAGGTTGCGGGTTCGATTCCCGCCTCGGAACAACAATTTGTATGATCTGCAAATATTTGTTCCGGGTGTCTGGGTGTTATATATGTATAATAAAAATATCTATCTATGTATGTATATTATATTAAGTATATCAGAAATCTAGCACCCGTAACACAAGCTTCGAGCTTACCACGGGGCTAGATGTCGCTGTGTAAAAATTGTCCAGTAATATTTATTATTATTATTATTAAAGTTGTATTGTTAACAGATAGACTACAGAGTCTGATGGTCCTATGAATTGTCAAGCATTATTTATCTTTACTTAGTGGGACGTAAATGATGATTGGCATTGTATTGTTACCAATTCAATAGTATCTCAACCATAATGATATTGCTCTTTAACAAACAGGAGAAGGCGTCTAGACTGATGTCAGACGTTTACAATGTAATGTACGACCTACATGTTGCAAAGCCTTGGAAAAACTGTATTATTACCTTTTCTGTTACTAGTAGGTACTTATCTACTTTGTCTGTTTTACCGGCAGTTGTTACTATTATATTGCAGTGATTGTTTTCTTTGGCATATAGATATATTATGTATCACGACAATGGTAATTTTGACTTTAATCGATTTGATACTCATTAACACTATAAGATAAAGAAAAAGTCAAGAACTGTATTTCCATAGAAACAACGATTTATATGGAAACGTCCGAAAAACCTTTCAATGTTCTATTAAGATAAGTTTTATATTTGAATTTCGACATGTTTTACAATGTCATTGACCTTATGGCTTTATTCATTATCTTTTCATCGAACTTAGATAATATGGATTTAGAAATTAGTGAAGATCGTAAAAGCTGGCAGTGAGTAGTCTCCGGCGCGCAACGGTCAGTGCGCAGCTGCGAACAACATCTGTCGGCGCACGCGCACGCTGAATTACGCTTTCGAAGCTTGTTACTACTACCAGGTACTACTGACTTAACAATATAAACTCGATATCTGTTTCACTTGACAGAGTAAGAGGAGGCTTTTGCCTAACAGTGGAAAAGCACACCTTAAAAAAAAACAAAATAAACTGTCAATGAGTTAGTATATTTAACAATTAATCTATATTTTCCCACTGCAGACAAAGCTCTTCATTATTTCCCCAATTCTCGCGTTTTTTTTTTCAATAAATAAATCAATTATTATCTAATAGATGTAGTTATTAGAACTTGTTAAAGATTTATTCGCTAATCTCGTGAAACGGTGGTCCGATCCCGCACACGACTACATAAAATCAAAAGCAACTATTTCGGCCGAGCCGTTCTTGAGTTATAAAAAGTTGTATTGATTAGTTTTATATATTTAGAATAGATAGCCAGAGATTATTTAGAGATAAAATCTCTTTCTGATCAAAATCTTTTATAGTTATTCATAGTTCCGCTCTTTAAAATAATTAAATGTGCAAATCTCTTTCTGATCAAAGTCGTTCATAGTTGTTCATAGTTAACCTTAACATATAAAATATGCCTCTAAGACTAGTCTAGGAGTGACTAGTTCAACTCTTCGACTTTGCCTGCGCTTTAGAAACATAAAGCACAGAGGACCCGTGGGAACGGACTACACAAAGACCGCACGCACCGGTTAGCACAATTATAACTATTATCTTACTTCGCGCTGGTTCATACTTCGAGTGCGCATGACCCGCCGTTTCCCAATGTTAATCTATGATTGTTTGTGATCTTTAGCTAGTTTTTTTCACCATGTCTCTATTCGATTTTGTTCTGGCAGAGTTTACTGAAAGATTTAGTCTTCGTTCTTTTATATTTGAGGATTAATTTTTTATTACTTACTTTACTATTATAGTGGCAGTCCTTGTATGATGTTAGAACTAAATTTCGAAATACATTGTCTATTATATCTATTATTATATCAAAATCCCGAAAAACACCACGTATCCCAAAACGCCTAAGCACCAATGACTGAGTGAAAAGTAGAATTATAGTATACTAGCGACTTGCCCTCGCTTTGCATAGGGTACCCAATTATATTTATAAATCACTCCATAAAAAATGTACACGATGACAACGTAAATAGTAATCGTTTGATAGATTGATATTTCGATACAAATGAGCTGAGAGACTTAGGTACTCTTAACCAAAAGTTAGTCGAAACCAAATAAAAATTGTGATTAATAGAAGGATGTTCAGTCGATGTCACTAGCAGAATAAAGATAGCAGGTAAAGCTGGCGAGTCTGAAAACCTCAAGCATACTGAAAGAACGTCGGGTCTTAGTGTCCGCAGTGTCAATAAACTTGGCTGGGCGGGCGCGATGGAAATAGCGCAGACGGTGGCGATAGGCAGCCTGCAGTTGGGTTATAGCAACGTCTAACGTCCTAGACGTCCAGCTGCTACATCTGTACGTCGCGGTATTATCTATACTTATATTATAAAGCTAAAGAGTTTGTTTGTTTGTTCGAACGCACTTAACTCAGAAACCCGGGTCCGATAAAAAAATATTTCTGTGTTAGAAAGCACATTTATCGAGGAAGATCATTTAAAAAGAACATGCTGTAAGGATCTTCATCCTTGCCTTCGCAAACATTAGAAAACCGGCATGTTCTGAGAACTTTTCACAGTTTCAAGGCAAGTGACTTAGGTACACTTACAACAGACTTACCACCAACACTCTCTTGGCCAGATTGGTGAATATTATTTATTGGTGAATTGGTGAATTAAGATATTATTATTAGATTCGATATTAGGAATGCTACTCTACTGCGGCTACAAGAAAATTAAGAGAAAAAGTGCAATACAAAAGTTTCTGAAAAAAAGAGGGTTGTCTGATTCGAAATTTAGCATTTTATGTTGATATTTTTGATACGTCTTAGCGTTTATCTAAACTTTAAGGTTACCTACTTCTTGATTAGCAAACCATAAGGGATAGAGATGATTAACTCTTAGATCAGCACCACACGTTAAATAAGAAAGTTATTAAGTTTTTCTTTAACTCTGTTTTTATTTTAATTAAGTACAATAAAGTGTTAATTCATTCATTCACACGGAAATATTTTAAATTATGAAATTAATTAGATAAACATATGACAAAACATTATTCGCAACACTAGGTATGAAGATCGAGGTAATTTATTGAGGAAACCCGCGATTTAGTTGATTCCCGACCGAGTGATTGACGACCAACCAAACGAAGAACGTAGGTTTATTCGCAACAAGCCGATCCCGTCTAATTTTGTCCCAGTAGCTTCTCACCTCGCGGTTTTTCCCGCGGTAGTAAATTTACACTTGAAAGATCTAGAAATAAATACAATATGTATAAAATATACAATAGGAAAAAATTAAACCTTAAAGTAATTAATGCAAAAAAAATCGGATTGTATCTATGAACTGGATACATTAGGTTGGTACATGAAGTTACATTAACATTCTTGATTCATTATCCTTTTCATTCTCTAAATTAAAGCTTTATATCAATAGCAGATTCTGAAAACTGTTACATTTTATGTTTAAAAAATCGAGGTCAGAAGGTACACTCAGCGAAAATATTTCATGTACGGTGACGAAAAACAACGTGTCGTATGCATCCGTCGACGCACCTGTCAACACGATTTTAAGGGCTTAAAAATATTCACGCGAAAATACATCATCGCTGATTAAAATTTACAACGATATAAATAAACATGCGAGGTATTAGTGTTTACGCTCCCATGTTTCTACCAACTACCCATGTTCACCTTCATCATAATTTTATCGAGATGATTTAAAAATGTTGATAAAATCTCTGAATTTTAACCGATGATGAATGAAAATTGCTTTCGCAAACTATTCATTGTAAGTTACGAGGCAGGAATATAAAAAAGGCAAAAGTTGGTTAGCTTTAAAATTGATCCCCACATCGGAAAGCGGTATTAGTTAAAATTGCATTCAAATCCATTCACTAATTCCTGGGATATTTTCGTGTGAGACTGGCTACCTGCAATGATCCTCTTTAGCGAAGGTATTCGCGTTGTAGCTTTCGTTTTCGCGTTTTCTCCGTCGATTGCTGAAACGGTATTTTGCAACCAAAATACTTTGACGCGACGTAAAAAAAGTTCGTTCTAAATTTAAACCGTCTGGACTTGTGACCGAGCCGGCATCTCGGGAAATGCAGGGAATAGACGCACTAATGAGTTATTGTTTTTGTTGCATAAGTTTTTTGAGGGAAGCGTACTGAGAGATTATTCATCCAACTTTCAACTGAAATCGTATAATTTATTTCTTACATCAATGCGTCAACTTTTTCTGCTCTATCTGCTTATATATTTTTTATCTACGAAATCTGGTCGTTGGCCCAACATTTTCAACTACAAAAATAGTGAATATAAAAACATTCTTATTAATTCATGTTTACGTCCACTACCAACTTCTTATAATCTTAATCTATGTATATTTGTAGAATAAACACTCAATCATTTTCTGGTATCGTATATAAAACTTAAAAAAAAACGTTAGAAAACTGAATCACTTTCAAATAATTATTTAGAAATACACGTAGAGCTTTTCCTAGTATATTTAGAGACTCATTTAGATGACAGTCATAGACTTTAACTTATTCATTCATATGAGTCACTCTCCGTTTCAGCTTCAACGAGCGTCATTACTCATTGAGTGAGATATGAGATCTTAAGAGCTGATTTAGATATCGATTTGTTTGGTTTACGGCTTCTATGGATAAAGTGCGAGGTTTTATAAAGGTATATTTTTTGTAAAAAATCAATTGAAACATGTAGATATATTAAAGGATCTTCCTTAGGCTAGACAATTTTGTAGGAATTATCCTGCATTATTTATATTACAAAATATATTTGTGTGTATTTAGCTGTGTTTTTACATAACGCTGTATAGACACCGCAGTAATTACTCGAAGACACATTAACAATAAACAAGACACAATAACAATAAAGTATTTTAATTCAATCCTTTGTCGCAATACAAGCTCATCCCTAATCAACAGGTGCCAACCTTGAATCCTTACACACTTCAGTAAATAAAAATGAAATATGTCATGCGCATTCCAAAATTTACAGCTCCTAAATGCACATTTCATAATTTTTTCATGTTTCACGCAACACGCGCGGAAGACACTCAAGTGGTAATTTGTTTGAGAGCGGTTGCCAAAGGTGATGTTTTATATTTAGTGGTCGTTTGACGCGTACCTACTGCTGTGTGTTGGTGACTCGTACCTACTGAGTGTTGGTTCTATGCCCGCGTGACTCACGGACGCAGCTCGGGGAAACCGCTGGGTTAGTGACTATGTTTTTTATTAGAATGAGTATTTTTATATTCGGTAAAGATATCTATGGCTTTGGAGAAATGAATTCATTTAGCATTTTAATTGAATTTATAGATTCATATTGTAAGATATTTGTTATAATTATCTCCAATATTGTTGTTGGTTGGCATAGACAGCCATAATGGTTTATTTTCGACTTGCTGTCTACCTGTTAATAATTAAGAAGTAAATATTGTATCCCACTACCTCGTGCACTAAATTTATACCAACCGAACATACCTCTAGATATTAATTAATTTTATGCCGATAGTAGATGAATAAATATGTAAAGGCCATAGATTCCATTTTTCATGCAATTTTTATTCATTTTAACAATTCATATAGTCAGATTGCATTAGCTGTTTCGGTTCGCTGTAGAAAACAAAATTGGTTAACCCTTTGAATTGTTATAATCCGCGACTCGGCAAACGCGGCTAACTCACAAATCGTAAATTTCAAGCTCTCAATGTTTTATTTACCGCACGCTGATTCTGGCGCCGGCTTTTTGACAGTCGGTCTCTTTGCCGATTTCAAACTGTCAGAATCTAATTATCAAACTGTAGACCAAAACATCCTATCAGCAACACCTTATATATCAAACTTAAGGCTTAAAGTTGCTTGAGGGAATTTTTGTATGGAATATTAAAGTTTTTGCCGGGCGTTCTTTATAGTAGCGGTCGCGGTTTTATTTTTTACCGAAATAGGGTGTTGGGGTCAGCGGGAACGGCGCCACGGCCCGAGATTGATGGCCGCGCCGCACTCCCGCATTCAACACTAAATTATCTAACTAATTGAGTACGTATTAAAACATGTCTATTATTAGCCACACTTTTCTACTAGATACTCTTTAGAGCAGCATTAATAACGCATGAATATTAAAAACCAATTACGAACGATTATAACATAAAAGCGAAACATTAACTAGTAATTTATTAACATACAAATGTCGCAACTTTTGAAACTTTGAGTGGCAAAAACAGAAAACAAATACAAGATGCGGGTTTACCATTTACGACGCGCATCGAGTGCGCAAGTCGGCCGCGAGACAACTCCCAGCGGCGCCTTTAAGGCTGAACAAAGACTGCAAGGCATTTATGTAAATGGCTGAATTCCGAAAATGCCAGCAACCATCGGACAAAAACAATGAGATATAAAAAACGTGGGAGGCGAAAGTTCGCTTTTTCGGGTTGTGTCGTTTTGCCGCTTATCGTAATGTATGACTTTATTGGGCAATCGTGGAAATTCGGACGTTGTACTTAGCCCAGATGTTAATGGCTATGTATTCGCATTCTTCTGAATTAACAAAAACATTGAAATAAAATTAATCGCGTGAATGCAACGAATTGGACCAGTACCTACAGTTTACAATATTATGTATCTGGTAGGTGATAAAATTTATATATTAATTTGCATCTCACTAAGATGACTAACTGCGCCACAGATATTCACCATAGAGATGAACTAGATGCTCTCTACTCCATCTGTTCTAGTCTCTGTAGGTTACATGATATCTTTCATACAACAATATGACAAATGAAAATGACAATCTTTCTTTAAAATTATTTTTGATTATGTCATATTTTTTTGTGTTTTCACGCATTCTAGCCAAGGGGTCATTTAATGTAGTGTCAAGGCTACCGCCCACAGAAAGTTTTGCAGCGGTAAGTAGGCCAGCACTATTTCCAATGGGTTATATATAAAAACGTCGGTCCCACCACTTCTTTCACAACTCCACTAGCTGTTTGAGTTGAATGGATTCATGTAATTCCACTTTATGGTTATTGTTTCCTTTGGTTTTCTGTTTTGGGAAGTGAATTCGGTTGATAACTATTTTCGTTTCAGCGATAAACTTTCAAGCTTTTCGTTTCAAAAGAACAAAGGTAAGGATAACAACGCCTAATGGCTTCTAGATTTTCTATACGTATTTAAAGGTGTACGTGTATGATAACCGATAATAATGAAAACTCCCCAATTTTCTCTGAAAGATTGTGGTCAAACATATCTGTAATAATAAAATAAATGTTTTTTCTATTGTGAAAAATATATTTTTAATGTGTTTTTATTTTAAGATAAAAATAATAAATCATTATGTTTTAAATAAAAATAATTACTTTTGTATTTTATCACTAATCATTTTCACTTTATTTCCATCACAAAAGCCCGTAAAAGTTATGTTACACTTTTCTACCACAGTTGTGTCGGCAAATTGTTTTTCAAGTTAAAGACCCTAAAATTCTCAAACCACGCGTACCCTGTGTTTGATCAACCAAACGTTGCAATTAGCTGATTGTTATCGACTCACTCAGGATGCCGCAACCACTTGGTTTTAACTTTTTGTGCGATTTACCTTAAATGTCAGTAATTACAGAAAAAGTTAACGATTAACGTGTGTGTGGTTTCTCTGAGCATGTTTATTGTGTGATTCGTCTAAGGTGTTACCATAATTCGCATCAAATATGGACACTTCTACTACAAATTTACTTTTTACTTTGTATTGATTAACGTGTCATTTGGTTAGATTTTTTCCATTTTTTCCGTTTAAGTGAACCATCGCACTTACTCGTAGATTCCTTAACCCTACCTGTTGATACTAGGTGTGATAGCTTTTGCAGTATATCTGTGCATTTATTTAGATTATATTTAATTATTTAAATTATACGTTACAGCCACGAGCGCAAGACATGTCTCCTCAACAATTCGATCGATCGTAATGTCTCAATTTGCGAATTTGCCTACCATTCCAGACATGCGTCCACCATTAAACGCATTCATGTTAGATCTGTCATCAGGTTCTAGCGAACGCGTATGCAAATGCACTCTCGCCTAACTTCTGCGAATGTCTGTGATCATTCTAACTATCGACGGTTCCATAGAGGCATTTGACTCTAGACAAGCCAACTTCATTTAGATATCAATAATTTAAAATTTTATTAGAATAACTTTAATTCTAAATATACCTACAGTCAAAATAGTTACCCTAGGCACCCTTATTTACGTTCCCACTGCCGGAACACTGGGGCTTCTCTCTTGACAAAATAGATTACTCGTAGGCCTTAATTATCAAGAGAGAAGTCAATTAATTAATCAATCATAAAGAAAATACTTTATAATCATGACTACACCCACCAATCACATCTTATTTTATTGGTGATTATTTTGTAATAACATGTTGATAGGATAATTTCTGTTAGGTTCATTATTGTCTTGGGTTAGTTAGGTACGCAACATTAAACATACGACGGTGCAGATTATAAATTGCCATCATTTGAATTGCAATGCCAACACAAACACCTCTTAAATTACGGTATCAACTTAAGCTTCACCTTTTAACCCACTTAGACTCCTCTGGATTCCATCGCATTATCTCACCTCATTGTTATTCTCATCATACTTTTCTACACACCCTGTATACACTATCGTTCTCTGTCTAACTGTAACATTTTTTGTATAATCATCTCTTTCTTTTATCATCGACAGTAGCTTTAGCTTTATCAATTTTGTTTGTTCAGTTTTAGATGAGTGTTTATTTAACGAATGTTTCGGCATTTTTGATTTGTCGGTATTTGTGTGGTATTCCGTTATTGGTTCAATTGGTGTATTATACGATTGTTGACTAATAGTAACATTCGATTCAGCTGTGTATTTGCGAATGTTTTCAACTATTCTTTTGATGTTCCTCAGAGCGGTGTGAGAATGGGGGCGCATATTTTCGTTGCTTTATGCTGATGACCTAATTGAATTATCAGATGCAGGGTCTTAATCGCGTCCGCTTGATTTAGGTGATATGAAATAAGCGAAGTATTCCTGAAATTGGGTGCATGATACTTTCGCTTTGGATTAACATAATTGCGGTCTGTTGCTGTGGAATTCAGTTTATCAGGTGTCTTGGAATCCAATTAGATTCCATCCGCTTGCGTGACGGACAGGCCTCGCGACCTCTAGGACGAGTCATCGAACCTTTGATGGTTCCTTAATCGGTTATTGTCCTAGTAGGGTTGCCAATATTAAGGACACATTCAAGATATTTCTAGAACGATTTTTAAATTTATTTTTAAACTAACTTTATACTCCTACCATATTTCTCATATTTACTATTTGATTTGACATTGACACATACTTTGTACATGACTAAAAATGGTATTTGTTAAATAACCTTCAAGCTACCCAATACCTTATCAATGTTAAATGTTTTCTCATGTTTCATAGATTCTTTACACAAAAGGAACATCAAAGATTAAAATTAAGAAGCCCTCAGGCAAAAATTGTTTAAGATAATTTTGCTATGTAAGCCATAAATCTCACAAATTATGGACACTTTAAGGTTGTACACGCGATCACCATCTAGACCCAATAAAATTGCAGGAATCTGATAAAATTATGCCAAAATTTGCTACCACGCATACCCTATAAATATTTAAATTGTGAGCCGCAAGCTTAACTTATTTTATTATTATAAATATTTGAGGATTACAGAAAATAAGGTTTCATACGAACTCCAAAATTCATATTTTTTAAAACGCCGGGAGCAAGAGGTAAATTAGAATAATCGAAATTATACTTATCGCGTCTCGATTTCGGAGTGCCGAATTGCCTGGCTATTTAGATATTCATGATTGCGAAGTAAAAACGCGACATTAGACGTGTAATTCCTCGACTCATACAAGATTATAATAAAAACACGGATCACCATTTACAAAGCTCGTATGTACCCTTGAGACAAAATTGATGGAAAGCATTCGCACAAAAAAATGGTTGGATAGTGAGTGTCTTTAGCCGATGAATACATATCGGATCGCCATGTGTGGATGGACAAAGGTCCAGATCATCCGAAGACTCCGCATAAATACAGCAAAAACTTTAAATACAATTCAGGGCAGTTTTCTGCGTAGACTGCTAAATAAGACGGCTAACGAAAACAAAACGGTCGCAGAATAATACTTTGGATATTTCAATACAGCTGATCCACTAACCTTTTCAAAATCCGGTAATTATTCGAAACTAAGCGGTAGAATCTACGTCATAATCTAGGTAGGTATAGTAAAACCATTCTAAAAATGAACTCCCCTCCACAAAACCGTGATGATTTCAACGTGTGAGAGGAAATACAGAAAAACAGAATACACAGAAAAAAAAATACAGAATTCGGTGGAGGGGCGTTCATTTTAGAAATGGTTTTACTATACTTACCTGAACTGAAACATGCATAAATATAATATAAGTACCTGCATGGAAATGAAATGAGAGTATAATATAAATTGTTAATTATAATAAAATTATCCATGTAGGTATACGGTAAAAAACTAATAAAAGCTTTCCGTTACCTACATGATAAAATTTCTATTAAATATTTGATTTACCTTTTATGTTTTTTTTGTAATGTACTTTGTATTGTAATAATTATCCAAAACTCACAACATCAATATCTTACAATTCTTTACTTCAAAAATATTTATCACGTAATTTTCCTTGAAAACCATCAAATCCTTTCTAAGAAAATAATATTAATTATAGTGAAGTACAATAATTACGCTCGTCGGCTCGTCTGCGCGTGATTCTAAAACAATTCGCGGGGTTGCCTGCGCGTATAACTGTATATGGAGTTGCCGCGCCAAATCGGGCGCCGGCGCAAAAACCAGCCAACAGACGAAGGAAACCCGATCGCGGTAAAAAACAATAGGGATGGACTGACTATGCTTAATTAGCTAATCGATGGTTTTTAATCAGCCATAGTCGATGGTTTTTAAACGCAATATTAATCAGCAAAATCCTAATTATAATAAACATACGATATAATGCCATTTTTAAAAACCATTGCGGTAATTGTATCTGTCACCAACTACGATAAAAGATAAGTGTTACCAAATTGATATTTGCAATAATGCAATTGATTAAGAAATTGACTACAGCCATTTATTAATATTACGATACAGCTGGTTTTGTGCACAAATTAACAATATTATAAAGAAAATGATAAAAAAAACAGAAGTACCGAGTAAACCATAAAAACTAGCTGCACAACGACAGCTAAACTAACAAATGTTAAACATTTTGTTGCTATTCGCGCAGGCTTTTCAAGGTTAATAATTATAGCTTTCTGTAAATGTATAATGAAATGAATATAATTATTTTGTTGTTATTTTGTAGACCTTTCTTTTAATAAATAAAGTATCGATAGTGAAGCGTGTAGCACATCCCTAGCACCTGCCGTAGCGTAGTAGCCCCGCCGCGCGCACCTGCGCCGTGCGTACTACGTTCTTTTTTCAAATCCTCGTACGTAAACAAAGATTGCAGCCTCGCGACTCTTTGTCAAATGCTCTTTTTGCTCCCACCGGATGGGTAACAATGATATCCACATTGCTTATGATAATTATCCCGCTTTTTACAGACCCCTGCGAAAATTGAACGCGCGACGACTATCCGACACGAATACCAATTATCTAAGCTCAAATATGGATTTATGTGTTTACATTAAGTGAATTATACAGAAAGCAATTTATGGTTATATAACCTAGTCTTTTGCTGCAGATAAAAATAAATTGATGTGGATGGTGCAGGATGCAGGATTTATAGGTATGATACAATTGGAATATAAGTTCACGCTAATAGTAGACAGGCAAATGACACATTTTGTAATAAAGTGATGAGAAGAATATATTTTAATTTTTATGTTGATTTCTACTTGTCGCAATATTATTCAAATGCTTGACTTCTGCATAGAGATAAACCCGTTGAAGAAGACGAGATTTCAATTCAACCACTATCAGAGAGATACCTAATTAGTTGTTGTCAGTTGTATACCATAAGTGTTCAATCTTTAATATTTTACCAAAATAAGCATGATAAGAAATAACAATTAATATCAAGAACATAAGGCAAGTTTTTTCGTAGACGTTTCACTGATATCTATTTAAAATAATGATGTGTTTCTAATTCAATCCACCTTTAGGGGTGAATACATTATCATGTACCTCATTAATGTCTGTCAAATAAAATAATTGTTTTAAAGCATCGTTAGGTTTTTATAAACATTGCGCCGGAGTGGGTGGGGTACTTTGGGAGATAAATACTTTTATTCGGAAAACAGGCGTTAATCCTTGTAGCGACAGTGATGAACATTGGCACGATTATCGGTGCCAATCCCTTAGTCAGAGGTGAGAATCAACATGCAGAAATAGTAACACTATTTAAAGAAACAAATTTAAAACTCTGGTAATTCAATTTCAAAGAAAAAGAGTTGTTCGGCGAACGGAATTGGTTGGAGATCTATGAGAAAATATTTCAAAGCAGGTATCCAACTAGAATGCGAGAATCATCATCAATGTACATATACGTTCAAAATGATGATTCTTAATTTGAAAAGTGAAGAAATATCATGAAAATTATACTCCTAAATAATAAGAATTAACAAATACAATGTGTATAAGTACAATTAAAATAAGCATTACGAATTACGATATTCTCAAAAATGCAACGAGAATTGTAAGCGAGAAACTTCCAATCAAGCTGAGAATTATTGCCTGAGCAACGCCACGAGTACGTGGAAAACGCCTGAGTCACCGAAACGTATTTATTGTTACAGTCGTTACGTTTATTTACGTTAACGTTGCACGTAAAAATGGTGTCAAGACGTACTAAAGATTATATCTATGTTGTAGTAGTGTTAATTTATTTAAGACTAGCGGCCCGCCCCGGCTCCGCACGGGTACATACATACACACATACACCCTTTTTTGCATCGGGTTTAAAAAAAAAGTTAAATTATATAGGAAGTTTGAATTTTTTATTATGAATTTTCTTTATTCATATTTTTATTAATGTTTTTTTTTGTATTTTTTTATTTTATTTAAACTTTATTTTATTACATTGACTCCCTCCCCGTACCCCCAGTGACTTGGAGCATAGATCGCATGCTGGCTAGCTGAGCGCGGTGAGCGACAACCCCGCGACTTTTTTCTAATACTTGCATTTTTAAACTCGTGATATCTTCCGAATTAAATGTCCGAATTGAATAATTCAAAAAGTTATGAAAAGGTATTAAAGCCGTCGTGAATATAAAGTAATTTATTTTGATAAGGATTAATACCAAGGTACAAATGAAGAGCCTTTTCAAGAGGCGGCATATATAAATTAATATTTTAGAATAAAACTGCTTACTGTGTAAAAACTATAATATTTAGACATATGCTGTCGCGACATTTTTTGTAGATAATGATGAGTTCTGCAAAGTCGTAGTACATCATTTTGTTCTATCATCAATAGTTTTCGCAGCGCACGCGACGAAAGGAATTTTTCAGGTCTTTTTTTTACACCTTATGTTACATTATTGGAGTTTTAGTAAAGATCCCTAATTTTTTTTAAAATATAATATAGCCTATGTTACTCGGGGATAATGTAGCTTTCCAAAGGTGAAAGAATTTTTGAAATCGGTCCAGTAGTTTCGGAGCCTATTCGTTACAAACAAACAAACAAACAAACAAACAAATCTTTCCTCTTTATAATATTAGTATAGACAAAAACACAATAATTGCATAAGTTCTACATAAACGATTTAGTTCAGTTATAGGTATAGTATCTAGTCACGTCGTGATTGAGGTTTAAAAAATGTAAATTTAGAAGTTTTTTATTTGTTTTTTTTTATCATTATATCAAAGTAGGAACTTTAAAGTAAGACTTGTATACGGCAATGTGGTGTCCAAGAAGTATTTAAACCAATTATGTTAACAAATAGCGCAAGGTTAACTAGTTCTATCGAAAAATGTTATAAGTAGAATTGAAATGTCAAACAAAATAAACAGTTCATTCAGTAAAAATAACCTTTTAATGAACCGATAAAATCCAGTCAAAGAAAGACGAATAAAACTATCACGAGCAGAGCTCTGAAACCCTAAGTTTACTACCTATAGCTTCCATTTATAACTAAATAATAAAAAAACCACATATTATTATGATTGAAAGATACCATATTACGGAATTACATATGGGCACTTAAATTTTAACGACTGATCTTGCAGACCACCGGCGATTTTAAATGAAGAGTTTTATAACTCTATCGACAGTTCGACAGGTAATCTTCAATATTATAGAGAATAAAATATTATGATTATTTTATCGCATTCAATAGATAGGAGATACATTGAACGATTTAATAGAAGACGAACAGAGTTCAACGTGATGCGATCAATTCATACAATATCATTTCACTGGTTATATAGGATGTACCAAGTAATAAATATTGTTGGGCAATTCACACAGAAACATCTAGCCCCATCACTGCAATATTTGAATAGTACTAGCAATAATTGCCTATTTTGGAAAATTTATGATGATCACCATATTATGACATCTGATTCTTTCAACAACGAAAGCCTTCTTTGATTTAGATTATTTTAGATACACTATGTGCAGTGGTATGTGGCACTTTTAGTCGATTCGGTAAACAGATCATCGTCACCAAATCATTAGAAGTTAACGCTCAACCTGTTTAAGGTTAATTTCTTCTTTAATAATAATCGTAATTTTCTTATTTTACAAAAATGATACAAGATTACTTTTACCAGATAATGGATATTTTTCTTATTTTTGACATATAGGTAGACGTGTTATATATTTTAAAATGCTTTTTTGTTGGGCACCAACATTAAAATTCGACATAAATCTCCTGTGAATCCTGTTCACAAATCAATTATACATATTTCTTTGAAATTGAATTCCACATGTTTCTTTAAATTGTGCCAAATCCTGTAATTTATTAAAGAAATTTCATTTAAAATATCGCAATCAAGAATTGTTGGATAAAAAGTGACCTACAGGAGTCAACGAGTAAATTCACGTTGTTCTATAACCGCATGAAGACATAAAATGTTTATGGGGTTACTTATGTGAACTGCTCATAGGAACCCACACGAAGCTGATGCAGATTCAACGGCAATAATGTGAGCTAGCAAACAAAATGTTGTATGTTAGTCTATAAGGTACCTAACCTATTATGTTCATTGTGCTTAAGGAATAATTTTTAACATCTCTTACTATCTTGTTTCCTGAAATAAATATTTATTATTTAACATAAGTACTAGTTTCCAACGCGGTTTTGGCCCCGTTTCCAAAAATATTGTGAAGAATGATGGAAAATCTAAAAACTGTACTTAATGCTATTAGTAGCATAATTATCCTTGGCGATCGTGTCGCGTCGATCCGTTGCATCTATTGTGGTGCAGCATTAAATAAAAGTAGTTTATTTTGAATACGGTCGGTCCGTCTGTCTGTGAGTTTAATTACCGATGGTTATTTATATCGGTAGTTAACCGCTACTAGCGCCCTTTACTTTTCTTGGACAAACAAATTGTTTTATGGCTACTTTTCGTTGTTTGATGTCGTTTATTAAAAAAAATGTTTCATTTCTGATAAAAAATATTCAGGCATTCGGTTAAGTTTAATTTTAGGCACGCCACGCCATCTACCTGCGAGTAGCGCAAGCTAGCGTGAGAGCCTTATGATCTTATCTTTCCACAAAGTTCTGATTCATTCACATGCAACTAAATTCCATAATAAGATCTTTCAGTTCACATGTTTGAGAAATTTTTGTTAGCTTATTCATGTGGCACAGTTTGTTTATCCGCGTGGCTTTTCCACCAGGTCGCAAAGGTGATTCGTTTTAATGTTTCAACTCGGTCATTGTGTTTTTCATAGCCCACTTATAACTGGCCGCGAAAACGCAAAATTACCAGAAAAATCCCTCTCTTCAGCTTTCGATTCAGTAAACATGTTACAGTATCGGTGCCGTCTGAGTCATTGGCCCTCTGCCAGGCTCACCTGTGCTGCATCTTCCGTTCAGGATGTCGCTGAGACTATTTATACCGGCTGATTAGTGATGCTGTGATAACTGCCCGGACTCTACTATTGATGGTTGTTGGTTATCCATGACAGAACCTTCCAAGGGAGATGAGAGAGTACGGACTGCACTCTCTCATCTCTGTAAATCCACAGTTGAATAGAGCAGCACTAAACTTCTCTTTCATAATCATGTATTAGTTAAGCGCCACCTGACTTTGCTCCTTGACCTTCCTTGGTAGGTATTTTAGTTTTATGGTTGGATCTCGATTCTGCATTTTACGTTCTTGAAAGTTTAACTAATCAGCAGTATTTTGACTGTTCATAAGCAAGGTAACAAGGCGTGTAACGTGGACAGAACATTTCAATTTGTACAAACGATGTCAGTGTTTTCTCTTCACTACAGCATTAATATCCCTACATCTAATCTTGCACGAAATGCGTAAAATACCAATTGACGTAGTTAATGCAGACAGACGTCTGGGTTACAGGCAGTAAGGAAGTCTCATCGTTCATTGCTCTTCGGCTATTATCGCCTATCCCATTCATGAAGTCCATATTTCGGGTGTGACGTCACGCGTGGGATGGGATTGGCAAGGACGGGACGCATCGACGCCTCCATTCATGTGACTATGTTGGCATGTCATTGAGTACTCCGTGCCATTGACGGCTATTGGTAATTGAATACTAGTCGGCGACTGGTCACGAGGTCATTGGAAATAGCCCATGTTTTTCGGCGTCTCAGGCTGACAGATCGATCATTAGTCCCTATTCTCAAAACTCAATGGCGTCATAATAATAATAGATCATTGATTGAAAATTCACCATGGTTCTGGCCATCCTTTAATCTTGCTATTAAAGATAATCAATAACTAGTACCAGGTACGAAGTGGCTAACGTGGTCGTAAATAATCCTTTAGTAGATGACCGGGGTAGTAGCGTGTAAGCTAATGAACGCCCAGGAGCAGGGCGTCATAAAACCAAGGATATTTGGGTTCAACACTCTGCGAAGTGCTCTGTGTGTTAGATTCGTCGTGGGCGGGACTTCAGTACCAAGTTGCGTAAGATGAATCGTCTGAGCTGAAGTGAGCGTGCAAACAAGAGTTATACGATATTTCCGTCACAACGCGAATTGTGGTTTTGATAGGAATTTAATAGTTTTGCGGTGGTTTTGACAGAGTGATTTTAATAAGTCTCATTCATGAAGTGAAATTTAGGTCTATTTCAATCCTACATTAAAGCTTCGTAGTTAACGCTCTATGGAGATTAATGATCCCAAAGTTGTTCAGACGGCTCGTTGTGAGACAGCTCACGTCGGAAGCTCTTGGACAAAATTGGCACTTTCGCTATTTACCGAGAGGCTGCTTGCCAAGTTTCATCATTCCAATAAGTCTACCTTCACGACCCTAATAATTGAGCCCTCAACGACATGCTATAAAAATCTCGTCACTGGAATGGAAGTCAAATAAAAAACAGACAAAGTTTGAAGATGTTTGACGTTACGCAACGCGCTCGATATATCCAACCAGACATTAAGAATGACACATCCTAAAGACATAGTAAATGATTTACTACAAACATCTCTTTTTTTCGTTACACACTGAATCGTAGCCAATTTTTTTTTCGGCGTCGACCGTGGATGGGATGTTGTCCAACGAATGAGTCCCGTTTAGATAATACACGTTATTTTGGTTCTTACATATGCTACTCGTCACACAAAATAATAAGGCCATTGCCCTAATGACAGGGGTTTATTTTTATCTCGGACTTTTGAAGGCGACGCGTTTTAAGTGTAACCGAAGTGGATTCTGAAACTGTCCTGAATTTTCCTCCTTTTCCATTCGTATCTGATTCAATTAATTAACTCTGACTGGGTGTTTAAGGAATCTAGTGTTAGCTATTGTGTTTATTAAGTATCGACATAAAACAAGAATGTAGTAGGTATGTAATATTTAATTACTTCGTTACATATTTGTCTAAGTTGACACTCATACCATAGAAAAATAGGTACATAAGTTTTATATACCTAGTTGTATTTAGTTACTTTAGTGAAAATTTTCGAATAGTGAGCAAATTTCCACTTTAAACCAGTTACCCTAAAAATATTTTTTTATTGCACATACCCAATAACAATAAAATGACCTTGGCATAACTTAAGACATTAAACTGGTGCTAAAAATGTAGCCACACTGTCTCATGTGTCTGTAACGCGAAGTCTCTAATTCAGACATTAAGACGCCGGCAATTGCGAAATTAGAGCTTTAAATTATAGCGTGTTATTTGTACTCGGTTTTGTATTCATCTCAATTAGCAATGGCTTATGGTGATTGACCTGACTGTCATCTGGTATACAGTTTAGCGATATTATTGCGAAAAACAATTTATTTGTCAGCTGTATTTACGAGTAAGCGATACTGTTTAATCTTTTTCATTAAATCGAACATTGATGGGTTCTAATCTAAGTAAATAATAAATAGGTACATAAATAATAAATAAACAATCAACAAAAATGTCTTTCCAAACATTGGCAGCAGATCGTTAGCGAGCCGCTTATGAGGTTCGGAAGTCGATACGGTCATGAAATCTGCATTTGCTTCGTAGATCTACACGTTTTCAATGTCGTCGACCCTAGACTATGACTTTATGACTGCTTGATACTAATTGGTCTAATCCAGTCTGTTCCAGCTAAAGTCATCTGACTCTAAACTTGTAACCTTCCTTCAAATTTCCACAATTCCACGTCTGTAGCTCTGCAATTTAACAACTATTTTTTTATTTTATTAAAATTTGCAGAGACTCGAAAAGATACGTAATCGGTGGCGAGTGTTCCCATATTACATCAAATACGACTTTTTTTAGATAAAAACATGTTTTGCGGATATAATTTTATTATGTTGTCGACTCAAAATAAATATTTTTGTGTTTTATTATTTATTCATATATAAGGTTTCTTAGTTAAGGGTAATCTACCTTACCCCTTGACGAAATTATTAATATAAATAAAAATACGAGATACAACCGTTACAATACAACTGCTCGATATTGCTTATGAGTATTTAAATCTAACTGTTAAACTATCATGGTTTTTAACCATATTTGAACACGAAACGAGTAACATACCATGATAACAGTGACAGTGACAATCAAACTCGCAATAAAAGACTCAGGGAGAGGGTAGATCGTTTCGTTTTTCAATAACGGTCTGCCTACCCGCCGGTGTCATCAGTCTGTCCGTGAACATGGCGCTTGCAACAGTGTCGAAACATCGGAAAACTCAAAAACATTTAAATCATGGTATGTTACGTTTCGTGTTCAATAGTATTTAAATGTGTCTCGAATGTGTCAATATAATCATAATTAGGTGAGTATAACACAGTTGTTCTCCGCAGGTAGTCCAGCGAGGGTGGAGCCGCTACAATCGGTCCGCACGACGAAGGGGCGGCGCGTGCGGCTCGAGTGCAAGGCGAGCGCGCGCCCGCCGCCAAGGATCTCCTGGTATAAGGACGGGAAACCCGTCGCAGATATCGCATTACGGAGGTTTCGGGTGCAAAATTTTAGGTAAGATATTTTAATTATGTTAAAAATATTTTTTAATATAAGTAACCAATAAAATAAAAAAAATCGTTACGTTTTGTAATATGTTCTAAGTATTATAAAACGTACCTAACCTATTCATGGACAATTTTTTTTACTCTTTTTTCCTTTTAATTAGCTAAAAGTAGAGATTAACACACCATTTTAATGTAGAAAGTAGAATTTAGTTTGAATCAGGTAACCTATTACACATACATACCTGTGGTGATTTTACCTAAAACAATCATGTCACGCATTAAAAACACATAATAAATAAATTTTTCTAATATAAAACCACCTTAGGTGGAAAGAACCTATACTAATACGCGAGATGTAGTAACGAGAAATCTCATTCGCTTTCATTTAGCTGATGAGACGAAGCATCTACACAATGGAACTAACACTAAGGGTCAGTTAGGACTTCAGCTCGTTCGTTTGTCTGGTGCCACGATTAGCAGTTGCACTAATTGAGCTTGCAATTGCTGATATAAGGACCATTTGTCCGTAACAGGCTTGAACTAAATTCATGATCTTGATCGCGATCTATCAATTAGTTCGATCACTGAGCATTAGTCGATGGTATGTCCTTCAATTCTGTGTCTAATTACTTTGTCAGTGTTTATTGTATGCTGTTTTGATTGGCTTGGCTAGAGTAGGTTAATAGTAAAGCTTTAGGTTAATAGTTACTGTTGAATTCTCATGTGCTATTTACATGTCTGGAAATAGAGATGCCTACCGTTTAGAACTAATTAGTCTAATATATGGCTTTAACGTAGATAGTTATTTAAATTTGAGGAACAAACATTTTGTAAATAGTCAGTTCTGTATTAAAGAGTAGCCAATAAGATGCGTAACAAACGCGCGGTAACATATATGTACGACACAAGAGGTTGCAGGTTCGAGTGCCACCTCGGGACAAAAAATAGTAAGATCTGCAAACCTTAGTTCCGAGTGTCTGTGTGTTATTAAATGTATAATAAAATATGAAGGTATGTGTATTATACAAACCTACATTGGTATTGGGGAGACACATGCCCATTAGTGGAACGCATTGAAGGTTGTTATAATAAACACTATAAATTCCCATTAACATGTTCCGTAAAACACTCCAACATTGCCCACATTTTTCGAATAATTACAATTTTTGTTATTTTTTTGTATGGGGACACAAGTATTTTCTATTCGCATCTGCAACTATAGGATATTTTGCATGTATTATTTTATTAGATTTTGTTATTCGTCAATATTAAATCAAGTATTTTATTATTTTTAAAGGCGGGCAATGTTATCTCGACTTATTGCCAACATTGCCCACGTTGATTTTTGACGCAAATATCTCCTCTCCGGCCTCTAATCAGCTGACAGCAAAACCTGTAGAAGAATTATGACCAAAACTGGCCATTACTTTAAAACTAAAGCGAATCCATGACAGGTTTCCTACCAAAATCCATGTTAGGCTAGTTGGGCAAAATTACCCTGACCTTGTTAGCATTTTCCATACAATTCGCTTTTCGCCTTTAGTAAAGTGATAGGGTTGGTACATCTCAGTAAACTGTTCTTGACTTTTTATTTCTTTTTATGTTAATAAAAAAACAAGATTATCTTCTATTGAATTATTTAAAAAACTTTCAAGTAACATGTTTGATTCAACAGATTCACATGCAAGTATTAACATTTATTCCGTGTTATTTTTAACACATTCTGGTTCCAATCTTTCGTCTTGACTTTCTTTGACGAATTCGAGATTTGTTCTTGCTTTTAAGAAATAATAAAAATAAATTATCTAAATAATCAAGATAATAATAATTAGCAAAAAAAAAAAAAAACTCGGATGTGTCAACCCTAAGCTTATTTTGACTGCGGGCAATGTTGTCAATAGTAGATCGCAAAAATACTAGATAACTTTGCCCACCTTTATAACTTTAGTTAGACAAGAGCTGCATCAGTGACAATAACGGTATAATAATACCTTAAGTTTTTTGTACAACATAATATAAATTAAACTCATCTGTGTTTTCTTCATCACGCACAATCCACTTTTGAATTTTCACCAAAATTTGCCCGCAAAAATACACTCTGTCTTTGACGAGTTCCAACAAGTTACTGAGTGACGTTAGCGTTACATCCAATAGACAGTGGTGCTAAACACAAAACCTATTTTCTACCAAAGTCAATAAATGTTACCATAGTATTCAGATATTTTTGCTATTAAAAGTTTTGCTTAAAAATTGGTGTTCGGGCAAAATTACCCTCGGTGGCAATGTTGGAGTGTTTTACGGTTATAGTTCGAATCACACTTCCAATAGCATTGAACGAGTGCTTACCCGTTCGACCCAAGATTTTTCTACCCAATAGGTATTTTGCCGTTCATCCCAAAACATTAGATTCAACTTATAACCTAAGAGCCCGTGATGGCCAGACCTTCCTTTAATTCACAAGCGTGAAAATTCTTTCATGTGTATGTCTAACATAGGTAAGAATAACCCCCAAACATGAAACCTGGATCGCGGTTCCTTTGGGAGATAACAACCTTTTACCTGTTATCTCCCAAAGGAACCACGATCCAGGTTTCATGTTTGGGGGTTATTCTTACCTATGTTAGACATACACATAAAATAATTTTCACGCTTCAGAATTAAAGGAAGGTCTGGCCATCACAGGTTATTAGTCTATACTAAGAGCCCGGTCTGGCCAGACCTTCCTTTAATTCACAAGCGTGAAAATTCTTTCATGTGTATGTCTAACATAGGTAAGAATAACCCCCAAACATGAAACCTGGATCGCGGTTCCTTTGGGAGATAACAACCTTTTACCTGTTATCTCCCAAAGGAACCACGATCCAGGTTGCATGTTTGGGGGTTATTCTTACCTATGTTAGACATACACATGAAAGAATTTTCACGCTTGTGAATTAAAGGAAGGTCTGGCCATCACAGGCTCTTGGTCTATTACCCGTTCTACCCAAACCTACTTATTCTAATTTCTAGTGTTCAATTCAAATAAATGACATTGAAAGCGCTAACGTGAGTTACTATAATTTCCAGAAGGCGCTCGGTGTTAGTGATAAGGCACGCGAAGTACGAGGACTCGGCGCGGTACGAGTGCCGCGCGCTGGGCGCTGTAGGCCCGCCCGCCGTCGCCGCCGCGGACGTCAGCGTCATGCCGCCCAGCTCCGCGGGACCAGACAGTAACTATCTACATTATTACAATATAGAATTACTCACGTAAACCCTCACGATATCATACATATGCTCTTACAGAAGAGCGCTCTCACTCTTCCTTGGTTTCGGTTTGAAATCAGAAACGTCGGACACACAATATCATCAAAGTTTATGTGAGTAGTTCCCGATTTAAAAATTTAACCCTTAATTGCGTGGGGTATATTTAACACCAGTGAGGTTTTGAAGTGTCATGACTCTGCCATTTTTAAATTTAACGGAACAGTGTTTCTAGTACCTGCCTAAATATCTGCCCTAGCCCCGAATCAGTTGCGTTTGGCGCTCCATACCGTGTGGTGAACGAGTTACTAGTTGTCACTATGACAAGCTATCGCTGCCTATGGACGCATGTAGCATAAGACATGTTATCTAATTTAGTTGTAGATTAAGTACACATCTCAATAAAAGTCCATTGGGAATATTGAAGGAAAATCTTTAAATCTAAAGAACATGTTGCCGTATGGTCCCGAATAGTACGGCCATCCCTTTTCTTTTCGTGGACGTCTTTTCAAACAGACTAAGGGATTTAAAAAAAAATAAGGCTAGTCAGACCTGACAGAACGAACGTTAAATTTAGTTTCTATCTACATCGTGGAATACTTTGTCACAGTTCAATTTACAGCTAGTTACCACTAAGTAGCATCACATTTGAAATATGCAAATAAAATCACCAAGCACCATCGTTTTCCACTGTTTATAGGTCTCATTCGCCTAACTGGAGCATTAGCAAGTCTTGTAAACAATATCAATTGATGTCATATCATTGTTAGCAATACCGTTGTACTGAGAACACTCTTGGGAATAGCTTCGAGGAAGCGAACGTAAACATTGAAAACAATACTCCGATGCGGGGCAATGGAGTGATCGGTTACATTTACGACGTTCACACTTGGAACCGAAAGTTTCTCGAATGCTCTACATTTTTTATTACACTTACTGAGTTTCTGAGCCCTATGATACCTGTAAGCTTGTAATCATATCGGTTTTAAATTCTAATTTGCTGCAAACCTGCATAGAACCCATTGTAAACTTGTGTTCTTTTACAAAAAGTAAAGCACTAACAGAATTCATAAACTGACCAAGTTCACGTCACTTTTTCTAACGGAGTTAAGTACTGATTTCTCGTGAACTAAGTGTTATTTTTCCCTTTTTCCAGCGACAATGGGATCGCCTTGTCCGAAGCCCGCTGTGTCAGACCCATCCATGGAGTATTGTCTCAATGGAGGTACCTGCATATACTTCGAGCTTGTTCAGGAACAGGCTTGCAAGTGAGTATTTTCGATTTGCTTTATTTAACTTGCCATAAACATTATTATACCTACCTAACCCAAAATACTCATAGCAAACAATACACATAGGTACAAAGGTACCTAATAGTTTTGACTATTTCATATATATAATAGTTTATTCTCCTGTTGACGCCTACGTCCTGTTACGCTAGATTTGAATGAAAGTTTATAATCTCTTTGGTTCTATCTCTCGCCTTTTCAATTTCAAACAAGGTTCAAATTCCACATTGTAATGAGTTTCTATCTTCTTTCGCAGATGTCCGGAAGGCTTCGCAGGCCAGCGATGCGAGAACAAGGACGTTTCCAGAAGCAGTATGTCTCATTCCTATACGTGCAAACTGGGCCTCTCGGTCACTTACTACTGTTAGCAGGCGATGCGCCACGCATAACCCACCTCGTTCCAATTATACATTTAAAATTTCAGCTCGCGAACGCTGCTGGCTGGCAGTGTGTGAAAACTTTTTTACACGAGACGCGATGAGTCTTTATGATCTTCTCATTATTAATTGCCTATTTCGTTGAAAAAAAAACAGTTCAAAATAGCTCTCTAATGATGGCGAGGCGATGCATACGTGAATGTTTAAATTTAGAACGGTTTTCACACAACGCGGGGCCAGCAGTGCGGTACGGGTTTAGACAAAGCTGTTTTCGAAAAACAGTGCATTTTGTGTGAATATAGGACTTTTGACGTCCATATTGCGTTAGATAATGTTAGGCCAGTGCTTTAGTGTAAATAATATCAAAGAATTATTTTTAATCTTTGAAACTCTTTTATCTCTCAAGACTGAGCAGAAAAATTGAGATTCTTATTTATTACTTACGCGTTAATTTTGTTTTTTATTTAACTCTTTTAAACTTCTGATAGGTACGTTAGTTACGTCTTCATAGAATCTATTAGTGATCGCCTTTTTGAAAGTTTATATCTATGTTCCTAGAATTTCGAGATAGGATACCTACAACAAATTTGAATACTTCCGACTATTTTTGGCGATCTAGAAACTACTAGGTAGGGATTTCCATTTCAAAATTCTTAAATAGTAATTGAAGTTGTAAATATTTTAAAAAACTATGTATTATTTCGATATTAATGAGTTAATTTAATTAAGGTTTGATTAGTATGTTATATTCTGATATTTAAAGAGACTTACAATTTATGTACATATCTATTAGAGTAAGGGTGTTTTATACATTAATGATGGTTATTTTTCTCAAGACGCTATAGAAGATTATCACTTACAAAAACGATAGTTTTCTATATATTGAGAAAGACTCCATTCATTTAACATTTCTACTTGGCAAAAATTAGATCTTTCATCTAAAGTAGCGTTATAATGTAATTAATTATTCCAACTCGTTTTCACTTTTAAGTTATTTTCGCAAAACATTGGTTAAATTTAGGAGCGCTACAAAAATTATCGATCCGATTTTCCACCTAGTCATATTAGCAGTTTTAATATTACAATTAGCTAGGTAATCATTAATTTATATGATTTATGAGCGTGTCTTTTGGAGGAATGGTTGTGGATATTTTTTTATTTAACAATCTTTGAAGATCTTTCTTAATAGGATGTCTTAGTTCAAATTTTCAGTTTTCTTTGTATAAAGTCCTATTTTCGGTCACTTTATATAATTCTGTAGAAAGGGACTATTTATTTTGTATTTTAGTAAATAAACGCCTATAGATATAAATGACAGGATTGGCAGCCCGCGCTCAAAAACAATTCTAGAATAAAATTTTCGTAGTATCATTTGCTTTGCCTATGCCTTTTACGTCATTTATGTCTGAACCTGAGTTTTGTAGTCTCACAACAAATATTAGGCGAATAACTAAATAAAATGTAAACGAAATCCGCAATAAAACAATGAGTGTTGGAATTAACAGAAAGGCGACTATTTGTTTTTGTTTTTCACACTTCCCGGGATTTTTACAAAGACCTATCAAGTAGATACCAAAAAGGCAAGTCTAGTTTAAACTAGAACTAACAAGCTAAGAGTCTATTCCACTAGATCTAGGCTATATTGCTGTGCATACGATTGACCAATCACTGACAGCCTAGTGTAGAAGAGTGCTCTGATTGGTGGATATTAAAAGCAACATAGCATAGCTCCGCTGGAAAAGATCACTAGCTTACTTTGATTACAATTATAGGCTATCTCTGACGGGTCTTAGTACAAATCCCCCCCAAAATTGATGAAACCAACACGGAATATAATGGTACGTATTTTCAAAATTATTTTTATGTCGTGCACTCTAACAATTCGCACTCATCTTAATGAGAATGTAGAATTACATTACATTCTACATTCACTGGCTTCCTGCACCGGTACTAACAGCATGCTCCATGCATGTACATTTGTTGTGAGATAACAAAACTAGGCACAATGTAACAAATGCATGGAATTGTTGGAAAATAACATGTACTTATGTATTTTAATTGTATTTTTTTCTACAGGTTATGGCATTCCCTGGTGAACGAACGACTCGAAAAACGAAGAAGGGAGATCTATTTACTTTATTAAGTCCGTCATATAGTTTTTACAAAATAATTTTTACAGAAGAACCCAAGCCGCAGTAATTTGAGGACGTTTAGGGTTCATTATTATATTGGATTATGGATTTCCAAAGCGCCACTAGTGATGAGTAGCGGAACTAATTAGGTAGGTCCATAGAGTCCCTACATACTTTGTTAACTCTTTGTTCATTCCGTTCTACTGCAGTTCTGTTAACAGACTGGTATAAGTAGGAATATTTCTAGTTCTAGTATTTAGAATGGACCCTACGCTAAATTAAGCGCAATTTGCCAGTGTCAAGTGACGGACTAAATAGGTACAAATTAGATTTTATGCCCTGAAATCACGTTTAATGTAGCGATTTGTTAAATTGAAGCATTCCTTAATAAACCGCAATAGATTTTGGCGTTATCTGCCTAATTAAGTAGGTAACTAACAAGACATATTTTTTTCTAAAAAGTCTTGTTTTAATTTGCTCAAAAATTTTATAATTTTGTTAAAAATATAACACTAGTTCCAAAAAATAAGATTAATTGGATCTATCAAAACATGGAAACTGTTTTTACAGAAACAAAAATGCAAAATTAAATAGTTTTCTAAGTTCCTAATTAATAGTTTTAGTAACTCCCAAGACTTAACTAATAGGTACTCGACAGAACATTTTTACGTATAGATGTAAGCTTTTAAGAAAATTGCCCCACCAATAGATTAATTTAGTAGGTACATAGGTAGTTAACAAAACTTTAATATAATAGGAATCAACGTTTCATAGACAAAACTTTTACTGAATTTAGAAAGAGACCAGTTAAGTAAATTTTAAGACATTCAGGTACCTACCTACTGAGGTACAGTTCATTATCTTTAGCACAGCCAGACTAAAATATACCTACCCTATCTACCTAGGTAGGTACTTACCTAATTAGGTATAGCTTACCTACCTACACTAAGCGGTAATTTTATACGCTCTGATTTAATTAATAAATTAAATAGAATATTTTTTAAGTTTATAAATCTGATCTTTCCATTGATGCAGCTGGAAGTAATTCTGCAATTCTGGCGACCACAACAATATCACAGGCTAGCGAAACATGTAAAGTAACAATAATAATCAAATGTTAAGTTGTATTAACGGTTGTACAGTATTATTTGCTGATTAGATGTTATTTATTGTAGCTATTAATGCTATTTTGTAAGTGCTTTGTTATAAATATACTAATTGAAGAAAAATGCTTATTATTAAATTCCATTTGACATCCGACGACGACGACCGAATTATGTTAACAAAATTCGGAAGCTGATTTTTGATAAGAGATGTTTGCATTAAAATTGGTATACCTATGGCACTTAGCGGACAGGCCATTTAGTAAATAAAATAGATGACCGATGAGGCCATATAGTTCTCGAATGAAATCTACGGTTCAGCAACTCAGTGTCGGACGTCCAACTCTGAGTTAACCTAATGGACTGCAACATGGTGAATGCAAGCAGATTCTGACCAACTTTTACTTATCACCACTTGATGTTTGGTATAACTCATAGAAAATAATACAAAAAGCCATCATAACTATACTATGTTCTACAGAATTTAGTGATTAAATAAGACGATTCTTTTTTAAATCGCTTAATTCTTATTAGTCCCTAGCAGTCTTTTTATAAATTAAATACGAGTATATCAATGTACCTATATAAAGATATAAAGATTTAAATAAAAGTTCTGTTTGATGGGTTGCTCAAGCTTATATTCTCAACACTTCATATTTCTTTTTGTTTGATATCCATTTGAAGTTTTATTCTAAAGGCTGAGGGAAAAAATAAAATTTGTTATATGAGAAAAATTACTACTTTATTCGATAGGTTTTACAAAAAACATGACTGTGTTACATGTGTGTCTAAAATAGTATCACTTGAACTTATTCTAAATATATTTACAAAATACTGACACATAAACAGCTTGGGTTCTTATTTCTAGATCCAAATTTATATAAAGGCACTATTCATTTAAAATCGAGACAGCAAAATTATCAGCTTTTAAAATTACTTACATCTTAATTAACAATTAAGACTCATTATTGATAAAAATTACGGATTATGGAATATCAAAAGGGTTCATGGTATTATTAAAAGCAGCCACAATAAAAACAAGTAAGTATTTAAAACTAATTCTAATATTATAACTTAAAATTACAACTTATCCATGATACTAGCATTTTAGTTCTTGCTAATACATGCTTACAGACAAGCAAAATTTAGCGTACTTAGTAAACCTAGTCAAGGAGTTTATAACTAACCACAGTTTCCATTTTATGCAGATTGGTTGAGAATGATTTTAATTGTACATTCTGGGAGTTAGTTATTGCTATTGGTTCTGCCTCAGCCCACAACTGCGGCACATCACAGTCTGTCTTCGCATGAACTAAAACATCAAAAGAACATCTAACATCTAGTAATGGTAGATAAGATATCGTAGCTGCTACTTGGAGCATAACGTCTCTGATTTCTTGCTGAATTTTCTTTAAATCTTTGCTGCTGACTTGTTCATTCTTTTCCTTTGATAAAGCTAGGTCTCCATCTTCGTATTGGACGTTGAAGTCCCAACATTCAATTATTTCTTGGTTGGCTACATTTAAAATCACTAAGGAGAGTTTGCTAACTTTCTTGTTTACTATCCATTCTGGAAAAGAAAAATAAAATACATGAATTGTCTATCAACAACATGATGAAACAAAACAAAACTACACACTCCATCTAGACAAGGACTAGACTAGAAATCTAGTAAGAAGGTCTTGGACCTCAATAATATTCTCATGTAGCAACAAGTTTGACCATGTTAGGGTTTGTCTGTTGTTGTTGTGATAAAAAACTTCGATTTTTATACAAACCAGAATCATAATTCGGAGTCCTGTACCAACTTACTGTGATCACCAAGCTACCCGGTAAGCTTGAAATTATACAAATTCCCAAATATGGCTTTTTTGGGAGAACCATGCCCAGTAGTATACCTAAGTGAGTATAAGTATATTTATTTAGTTAGGACCCTTGTTTAGACACAATTGTATTTGAAAATAGAATAAATTGTTATATAAGTACTTACCTATATAAAACTTATAAATAAAGAATTAATGTTAACTACTTCTAAATCTTACCTTCACTCTGAAGCAGCAGGTTGGTCAGGAAGGATTTTATTTTAGGATCTTGTGACAGGAACAGAGTTATGCCATATTCTTGCTCCGCTTTGAAAGACTCAAATGGGTACAGTCCTCTTTGAAATAATACCGAATTGATGGCATATTCTGGAAAGAAGAAAGTTAATCTTTTTAGACTTCATAGAGATAAACCTTGGAGTTGGAGTATTACTTGGATAATAAATCAAAAGGTGATAAGGTTCCTCAAGCGAGATATGATTTTAATCCTGATTTAAAAGTTTAACGAATCAATTTACCTACATTATAATCTGTCTTTAGCATAGATAGACGAATTAATCACAAGCTTTAGAAATGAATGTAAACACAGAATACGTAATGGTACTGATTTACTTACTCAAATACTCGCATAAAATTTGAGCGGAGCCTCGTAGAGTTATGCAGTTCTTAGTTTGTTGCATTTTCAGCAGTAATTTAGTGAAATTTCAGAACAATGTTATTTCTAGCGCACTCAAAACAAATAAAGTTTTACCGATACAATTTTGTCCGTTGACGGTTGGTTTTATTTTGATTTGAATCTGACAACAACAAACGAAGAAAGAATCACAACTCAGTTTAATTTTTTTATGAACAGCTGGTTGCTGGTCTAGAACTTGTTTTTAAACGAAATGATTTATTACCGATTCAACGGAATATGTCAATGTCAAGAATATAAAAAAAAAAACGTCAAACATCAATCAATAGTCAATACCCTCAGAAGAAGGAGTTCTATTATCTAAGTCAATACCATAATAATTCTACCTGTCTGTTTACAAAAATATATTTTTACAAGATTTTCGCTTACTGTTAAAATTCGCATAAAAAGAATTTTAACATAGATTCTTCATACAATCAGTAGCACAGTATAATTTAAATAATGGGACGAACCCGAACTAAAAGACGAAATAAGAAACCTCGAAATTATTGTGCATGTGATAGCAATCCAGAAGTTATTTCACTGAATTCCTGGTTGTCTCAAAATGGATTGAGAAAAAATCAAAAGCTTGGTTTAGCTGTATTTGACAACACTGGCAGAGGAGTGCTTACTAAAAAGGTGATCAATCCAGGAGAAGAATTATTAAATTTACCTTTGAATCTTACTATCAATGTTACTACACTTTTGATGGATTTACAATTTTGTAATATATTTTATGAAAACCAGAAGCAATGTATGATTGAATACAAGCACTCCATTTCATTCCAATCTTTGATGGCATTTTATTTATGCTACCTCAAAGTTCAAAAGCAGAATTCCAAATGGGCAATTTACTTGGAAAGTTTACCTAATGAATATACAGTACCATATTTTTTACCCCATGACATTAAATGTTGTATTGATGATGATATTTTAACTGTGATCTCTAAACAAAAATATGTAATTGATTTATCATTCAATATTTTTGAGAATGTTTTAAAAAATATTTTAAGTGTGGAAACCAGTGTGCAGAACCTCAAAAAACTGTTTGTGAAATCGGATTATGAATGGGCTTATTTTACTGTTAATACAAGATGTGTTTATATGGATTTATCAAAAGTAATTGATCTAAGAAATATTGAAAATTCAATATTGAACCTGATATCGGATAATACAAAGATATCTCTGTGTCCATATTTGGATATGATAAACCACAGTCCGAGTGCAAGGAATGAAGCACAGTTAATTGTAAGCAAGGGTATAGAAAATATCAAAGTGAAAGATATCAACAGTGAAATTTTTACAGATATAAGATTTTCAATTTACACAAAAAACCACTTTGATCCTTTTACAGAAGTGTTTATATGCTATGGAGATAGTCATAACTTGAAGCTTATTACAGAATATGGATTTTGCTTACCCAATAATGATTTAGATTCAGTGTCTTTTACATTTGAAAATGTTAACACATTCCTAAGTGTGAGTAAATTAAAACTATCACAAGATCAGCATACATTTATAACCAGCCATGGGTTGAACAAAGATTTATATATAGATTTTAAAGGCCTAAGTTATAATTTTTATGGGCTACTGATGGTTGTAAAGTATTATTATAATCATGGTAAGGATGTTAGTAAACTGTTATATTCTGCAGCTATATGCTCAACAGATAATAGTTTGAATAATATTGTAGCTCCTCTAGTTAGAGAAAAATTAGTCAAGATAAAAGAGTCAATATCTTTATGTGTTTCAAACAATAAATGTGTTATTTTAGATAATTGTGTGGAGTTAATGTGTCAATATGTTAGAATATTAGAGAATTTTATTAAATGTTAGAAATCAAGTGCATGACTTTTATTATATTAAATATGGATTTATAAATTACCTAGATAGGTACTTAATTTATAATTATTGAAATAATCAAGCCCATTTTCTAGTTTAGGTAGTTTGCCTAAATTAACTACCTATAAAATAAAATAAATTAATAACCAATATCATACTAGCCGACCTGCTGACAGCTTCACTTGCATTTTTTAAATATTAATAACTAGCTTTCCGCCCGCGGCTTCGCCCGCATTATATTAGAGTAAAAAGTATCCTATGTCCTTCTCCCGGCTCTAAACTACCTCCCTGCCAAGTTTCAGCCAAATCGGTTCAGCCGTTCTTGAGTTATAAGTGAAGGCACTAACACGACTTTATTTTATATACACTGGCCGCCAAAAAAATCGACCCACCCGCTAATTTTGAGTTACAAAGTTGTTATCTTAAGTATGCGTTGATTATATTGGTATGTTTTGCTTATGCTTTATAAATAAACATCTGAGTACCCGCTTGACATTGTTTTAGACGAATAAAAGTGCCATTGTGGGCATTTGTAACATTTTAAAAGCACTAATAAAAGATTAATTACTTTTGCCTAGAGTGCAAGGCTACTTTATTTCGAACTTTGGTCGTTCACCGTGCATCGTATTGATTTAATCATTGAATCCTTTGTTAGACCAATCATATTCGTTGCTCTTAACCATAAAATATGGATACAACTGAAGCAGAAGCCGCTCAAGTGGTAGCTCTCGTTAGTGAAGGGCTAAGTCAGCGAAATGTGACAAGAAGATTAAATTTGAGTCGATCAGCTGGGCGTCGAGATAATAAACGATACTTAGAGACGAGAGAGTACCGCCGGAGACCAGGATCTGGAAGAGGACGTGTCACAAACACGACAGATGACCGTTTTATTGCCTTGACTTCCTTGAGAAATCGGCATCTTTCTGCTGTTGATGTGCAGGGCAGGCTGAGGGACACTCATAAAGTGGATGTAAGTGATTATACGGTAAGAAGAAGACTTCGGGAACAAAACCTGACACCACACAAGCCTGCCACGGGACCAAAACTCACTGCATCTCATCGGCAAGCAAGGTTAGAATTTGCTCGGAACACATCCAATGTGATCTTGGTCAATGGGAGACAGTTCTGTTCAGTGATGAGAGCCGAATGTCCCTTGTAGGCTCTGACGGACGTCGTAACGTTATGAGAAGACCAGGAGAACTTTATGCTTAGTGCTGCATAAGAGAAACAGTCCGGTTTTGAGGAGGCTCTACAATGTTTTGGGGAGGCATCTCTTTAACCGGACGTACGGAGCTGGTTTTCTTTCGGAATCGTGCGGTTAATGCTGAAAATTACATAACGGATATTCTGGAACCTCATGTGATACCATACGCGGGATATATTGGCGAAAATTTACATCTCATGCATGATAACGCAAGACCACACGTCGCCAGAATTGTAACCGGATATCTTAGGGAGGTTGGCATACCAGTTATGCAGTAGCCAGCCTATAGTCCGGACCTAAATCCCTTCGAACATCTCTGAGACAATATAAAAAGTAAAAATAGAGCCCGAAATCCAGTTCTGGAGACGTTAGATCAGCTGGAAACCGCCTTAACGGAAGAATTCGAACAGATACCCCAAAAAGACATCAAAAAGCCGATCCGTTCGCTGAATAGGCGTATGGCAGCAGTGATTAAAGCAAGATGAGGAAGCATCCCATATTTAGGTTATGCGAAAATGTTTTTAAATGTCAAAAAACAAAAATTTTGCCATTTGCAGTAAAATCGTTAATTTTGCCAAATGTTATGGTTTCATTATCTTATCAGATTTTTATGTAAAATATCGCGTACCACGCGAGATTTTTAGGTTTTTTACATCCCTATAATTGTATTTTTTAATTATCAACATAATAAACATCTATCGAATGTAGTAAAAACCCATAGGACACTTTTTTGCGAAAAAACGTTGGTGGGTCGGTTTCTATGGAGGCCAGTGTATATAGATATAGCCTTCCTTGATAAATGTAGTTAGTGTTCTGTGTGCCAAACGCACCGCAACCTAAGGAAGAAAGGAAACCCTCAGTTGCGGTCCTTTCAGGGAAAGGACTGGGCAAAAAGGGTGGTTCGATCGAAACATAGAGCAAAGAGAATATAATCACGACATAGAGTTCGAGTAGAGTGAATCGAGTCATGATTCGAATACCATATAATATAAACTGACTCGATTCACCAAAACGGCGACTCGGCACATGACTAATCCTAAGGATCAAGAAATAAAATTCCGTGAAGTTCTCAACAAATACATAACTACTTTTTTTCAATATTGTCATTTTTATTTATAACTAGCAGCCCCCGCGAACTTTGTCTCGCCATATACTTTTATTTGCAACTATCTACATACAAAATTTCATCGAAATCGAATTTTCCCACGTAAGCATATATTTTTCCGCGGTAAAAAGTAGCCTATGTTAGGATTAGGATATTACACTACATAGACTCCACCCCGTCCCCCGTCCCCCGTACCCCAGTGACGCTTACATGGAGTCTACATCGCATGCTGGCTAGCTGAGCGCGGTGAGCGACAACCTCTAGACTTTTTTCTAATACTTGCATTTTTAAACTCGTGATATCTTCCGAAGTAAATGTCCGAATTGAATAATTCAAAAAGTTATAAAAAGGTATTAAAGCCGTCTTGAATATAAAGTAATTTATTTGGATAAGGATTAATACCAAGGTACAAATTAAGACCCTTTCAAGACGCGGCATATATAAATTAATATTTTAGAATAAAAAACTGCTTACTGTGACATAACTATAATATTTAGACATATGCTGTCGCGGCATTTTTTGTAGATAATGATGAGTTCTGCAAAGTCGTAGTACATGATTTTGTTCTATCATCAATAGTTTTCGCAGCGCACGCGACGTAAGACATTTTTCAGGTCATTTTTTTACACCTTATGTTACACTAGCAGCCCCCGCGAACTTCGTCTCGCCATATAATTTTATTTGCAACTATTTCCATACTAAATAAAATTTCAGCCAAATAAAATTTTCCCGCGTAAGCATTTATTTTCCGCGGTAAAAAGTCTCTCGCCATTTACTTTTATTTGCAACTATCTTCTGCATACAAAATTTTATCTAAATCGAATTTTCCCGCGTAAGCATATATTTTCCCGCCGAAGCATGTATTTTTCCGCGGTAAAAAGTAGCGTATGTTCTGTCTCAGGGTCAAAAGATTGTATGTGCCAAATTTCATCAAAATCGGTTGAGAGGTTTAAGCGGGAAAGCGTAACAGACAGAGAGACAGAGAGACAGACAGAGTTACTTTCACATTTATAATATTAGTTAGGATTACCTACATTACATTACATTGACTAACCCCCCCCCCCCCCCACCCCGTACCCCAGTGACGCTTACATGGAGCCTACATCGCATGCTGGCTAGCTGAGCGCGGTGAGCGACAACCTCGCGACTTTTTTCTAATACTTGCATTTTTAAACTCGTGATATCTTCCGAATGAAATGTCCGAATTGAATAATTCAAAAAGTTATAAAAAGGTATTAAAGCCGTCTTGAATATAAAGTAATTTATTTTGATAAGGATTAATACCAAGGTACAAATGAATGCCTTTCAAGAGGCGGCATTTATAAATTAATATTTTAGAATAAAAAACTGCTTACTGTGACAAAACTATAATATTTAGACATATGCTGTCGCGACACTTTTTGTAGATAATGATGAGTTCTACAAAGTCGTAGTACATGATTTTGTTCTATCATCAATAGTTTTCGCAGCGCACTCGACGTAAGGAATTTTTCAGGTCTTTTTTTACACCTTATGTTACATTATTGGAGTTTTAGTAAGGATCCCTAATTTTTTTTTAAATATAATATAGCCTATGTTACTCGGGGATAATGTAGCTTTCCAAAGGTGAAAGAATTTTTGAAATCGGTCCAGTGGTTTCGGAGCCTATTCGTTACAAACAAACAAACAAACAAACAAATCTTTCCTCTTTATAATATTAGTATATAAATATAATATAGCCTATGTTACTCGGGGATAATGTAGCTTTCCAAAGGTGAAAGAATTTTTGAAATCGGTCCAGTGGTTTCGGAGCCTATTCGTTACAAACAAACAAACAAACAAATCTTTCCTCTTTATAATATTAGTATAGAAGTATAGATTATTGGAGTTTTAGTAAGGATCCCTATTTTTTTTAAAAATATAATATAGCCTATGTTACTCGGGGATAATGTAGCTTTCCAAAGGTGAAAGAATTTTTGAAATCGGTCCAGTAGTTTCGGAGCCTATTCGTTACAAACAAACATACAAACAAATCTTTCCTCTTTATAATATTAGTATAGACAACAATGACAAAAATGTTGACCGCAGAATTTCAGTTGACTACAATGACATGAAGTAAGCCGTCTATCAATTTGCCATGTCAATGTCTTGTCTGTCACTGTCAGTCAGTCAGTCAGACAAAACACCACCATGGCGGCCGCATTGCTGTCGTTTCAGAAATTTGATAAAATAATTAAAAATAATATTAAATTTGGTAGATTTATCTCTAACAGTCATTCAGTTATCAAGAATAAACCACATTTTAATTTAATATGCAGTCAATGGGTAGTTACAAGTCATTATCGGGTAAGAAATGTGAACATGTTATTTGTTATTTATTTTGGTTTTATTTTGTTATTCTTGCTAAATGCAATATGTACTTAAGAATATTTTTATGTGTTTTAGTATTACTCATCGAAACCACCAACCACTCTTCCAAATGGAGATAGCGCCAAAAATGTTTTAGCAGCAGTGCTATCAAACAAACCGAAGACAGGAAAAATACCAGTAGGTAAGTCATAATCTCTAATACGAAAACTTAATAATAAAAAGGTACGCAATTGAAGATTAGGTATAATAAACACTGAAATTACTTATACATATATGATAACATTGTTTACCATTACATAATAAGTATTGACCTTGTTGGCATTATTGCTTATTCCTTCAAAACTGTTTGGTTTCCTGATTTCAAGAAAGATTTTCTTATTTATTTGATAATATCAAATCATCAGATTTAAATTGAGATGACAAAAACTATTATTTGTCTATTCTTACATAATTATAAATTAAATATTATCAGTGGTACTTTTGAAGATAGTTAGTAGATACTTAATAGGCAACCTATATGATATAATTGAAGCATAGTACCTACCTAATATGATTGATAGTATTGATACCCACCACTTATCCATCAGTTGTCTAACAGAATGTTAATTTTTTTCTCATTTTGTACTTGCTTAATCATACTAAATGACTACATTTTTTTGTCTAGTGGTAACAGACACTGCATATACCTCTTAATTTTGTAGAATGTTATTGTTCATTAAATATATTTTATGATAATAGAATAGAATATAATTATGTTCATTTTGATATATTTGTCTTGTGTTTAATACTTGGTTGAATGCAGCTCTTTATCCCTGTGTATTCCTTTTATCTGCTTTATCCTGCCCTTCCTCTACACCTAATCCATTAAAAAACATGCATCTATGTTTTGTTTGCCATCATGTAGTTTTGTTTCTGTTTGTAGATAATGCTTTGTCTTAGTTTTTAGTGCCTGTTGTATTGGCTATTATTTATTTTCATATCTACAGTACTTTCATATAAACTGATTTAACTGAGTAAATCAACTGAAATCTTTAAGAAATTAATATCAAACCAAAGTTAAGAAATAGGCTTTCTGCTTTATATAAGCTGAAGGCAAATGCTAGTCACAATTCAAATTCAGGTAACAACAATATATTTAAATAAAAAGTAAATGATACAACATATTAATATTTTGTGTATAAAACCATCCTACCTATTCCTAAATCCTGATATATTCTCCCCTCTCTGCTAGGAATCCTCAAAAGGGACTGCTTTCACCCAGGTGCCTCTGTTTTGTCTCGTGAAGATATCAACCTGGGAAATGCCAAGCCAGTCTCCGGGGCAGACATGATCCGTGGAATGATGGAGTATATCTGGCCAAAGGTAATTTGGACATTTATCTTGATAACTTTTTCATTTATTTAGCATCGCGCCATTGCCTGTTAGTAGCTCGTGTTTACGGCGTTATAATAGATAATTCCGCGGTAAAAGCCCACGTTCTTTTCTGTGACATAAATTTCAAATTTCCCACCAGAAAGGTGGCCAGATATTATTTATTGGTGTACCTAATAAATACTAATGTGTCTGATAAAAGTCTATAATAAAAAACGCAAGCAAAACTGTTGGCCCTACCTAGACTTATCATAAATCCTTTTTGAAAATACCTATTATGTGTATTAGGCAAGAGTTTTTAATTTATTGCTAACCACTAATACTTACTTATGAATTTTCCAGGACAATCAAATGATCAAAGACCGAGTTATGCTATCCCTAACACTGCTGATGGGTGCGAAGGTGATGAATGTGACAGTGCCATTCCTGTTCAAGTTTGCAGTGGACTCTGTGAACTCTCCGCTCCTGGGAATGGAAACGGTGCCACAGGCACTCTCTACTATGTCCTTCAGCTTGTTGGTTGGATGTAAGTAGATATTGATATAGATTTAGATTACTACAACCTGAGAAATGCCTTGCTAAATGTATGTATGTGTGTAGAGTGTGATAATGGTTTTGTTGTAATCTCGTATTTTGCTGTAATATAAAATTACAGTATCATTTAATGTTAACCAAATTAAATGGTTCAATTATAACTTAGATAAAGTTATCAATCAAATCACCATATGGTACACCACATAGGAAGAAAGAAACAATAATACCTTTTGCTCACCAGAATTGCTACCTTTTTTTTTTTTATTTATTTATTTATTATTACAAAAATGACATGTATTTAAAACTAAGGCTTAAACTAAAAACCAATTATTGGTTTGTCCGTTAAGCTTTGAGTCTCTTAAATCTAAGGTTGATTCGTACATTTATAGAATAAATATTATGTTATAGAACAAATATTTCAACCTAATAGATAAGAACCTGAATATCTCAATGATCAAACTGCAAACATGATGCAAGATGCAGGGACATCTCCCTTGAAGATAGAGATTAGGCCTTAACTCATCAGCTCATCACGCAATATCACCTCACCATGCTGGCCAAGTGCGGGTTTTTGAATGACACACGCGTCCACTTTTCAAAGTTCTCAAAACATGCCGGTGTCCTCACGATGTTTGCCTTCTCTGTTCAAGCACTTTTTTTAAAAAGGGCACATAACTTTTTCTAAATGAAAAATCCTAAGGTGCGGGCCGCGCTCCTTAGGACCTAGGTTTGGACCTTCAGAATTAAAGTCGAGTGTCACACCACTAACACAACACGACTCTTAATATATTTATTTAGTTTTGTTGAATGTAACACGTTGTCTGTCTGTTGCAGACGGGCTGGCGCGCGCCACGGCGGCCGGCTTCAACGAGCTGCGCAACGCCGTGTTCGCGAAGGTGGCGCAGCACTCCATCCGCAAGCTGGCCTGCAACGTGTTCGTGCATCTGCACAACCTGGACCTCAGCTTCCATCTCGGCAGGCAGACCGGGGCGCTGTCTAAGGTAACTTCAACGAGCTGCGCAACGCCGTGTTCGCGAAGGTGGCGCAGCACTCCATCCGCAAGCTGGCCTGCAACGTGTTCGTGCATCTGCACAACCTGGACCTCAGCTTCCATCTCGGCAGGCAGACCGGGGCGCTGTCTAAGGTAACTTCAACGAGCTGCGCAACGCCGTGTTCGCGAAGGTGGCGCAGCACTCCATCCGCAAGCTGGCCTGCAACGTGTTCGTGCATCTGCACAACCTGGACCTCAGCTTCCATCTCGGCAGGCAGACCGGGGCGCTGTCTAAGGTAACTTCAACGAGCTGCGCAACGCCGTGTTCGCGAAGGTGGCGCAGCACTCCATCCGCAAGCTGGCCTGCAACGTGTTCGTGCATCTGCACAACCTGGACCTCAGCTTCCATCTCGGCAGGCAGACCGGGGCGCTGTCTAAGGTAACTTCAACGAGCTGCGCAACGCCGTGTTCGCGAAGGTGGCGCAGCACTCCATCCGCAAGCTGGCCTGCAACGTGTTCGTGCATCTGCACAACCTGGACCTCAGCTTCCATCTCGGCAGGCAGACCGGGGCGCTGTCTAAGGTAACTTCAACGAGCTGCGCAACGCCGTGTTCGCGAAGGTGGCGCAGCACTCCATCCGCAAGCTGGCCTGCAACGTGTTCGTGCATCTGCACAACCTGGACCTCAGCTTCCATCTCGGCAGGCAGACCGGGGCGCTGTCTAAGGTAACTTCAACGAGCTGCGCAACGCCGTGTTCGCGAAGGTGGCGCAGCACTCCATCCGCAAGCTGGCCTGCAACGTGTTCGTGCATCTGCACAACCTGGACCTCAGCTTCCATCTCGGCAGGCAGACCGGGGCGCTGTCTAAGGTAACTTCAACGAGCTGCGCAACGCCGTGTTCGCGAAGGTGGCGCAGCACTCCATCCGCAAGCTGGCCTGCAACGTGTTCGTGCATCTGCACAACCTGGACCTCAGCTTCCATCTCGGCAGGCAGACCGGGGCGCTGTCTAAGGTAACTTCAACGAGCTGCGCAACGCCGTGTTCGCGAAGGTGGCGCAGCACTCCATCCGCAAGCTGGCCTGCAACGTGTTCGTGCATCTGCACAACCTGGACCTCAGCTTCCATCTCGGCAGGCAGACCGGGGCGCTGTCTAAGGTAACTTCAACGAGCTGCGCAACGCCGTGTTCGCGAAGGTGGCGCAGCACTCCATCCGCAAGCTGGCCTGCAACGTGTTCGTGCATCTGCACAACCTGGACCTCAGCTTCCATCTCGGCAGGCAGACCGGGGCGCTGTCTAAGGTAACTTCAACGAGCTGCGCAACGCCGTGTTCGCGAAGGTGGCGCAGCACTCCATCCGCAAGCTGGCCTGCAACGTGTTCGTGCATCTGCACAACCTGGACCTCAGCTTCCATCTCGGCAGGCAGACCGGGGCGCTGTCTAAGGTAACTTCAACGAGCTGCGCAACGCCGTGTTCGCGAAGGTGGCGCAGCACTCCATCCGCAAGCTGGCCTGCAACGTGTTCGTGCATCTGCACAACCTGGACCTCAGCTTCCATCTCGGCAGGCAGACCGGGGCGCTGTCTAAGGTAACTTCAACGAGCTGCGCAACGCCGTGTTCGCGAAGGTGGCGCAGCACTCCATCCGCAAGCTGGCCTGCAACGTGTTCGTGCATCTGCACAACCTGGACCTCAGCTTCCATCTCGGCAGGCAGACCGGGGCGCTGTCTAAGGTAACTTCAACGAGCTGCGCAACGCCGTGTTCGCGAAGGTGGCGCAGCACTCCATCCGCAAGCTGGCCTGCAACGTGTTCGTGCATCTGCACAACCTGGACCTCAGCTTCCATCTCGGCAGGCAGACCGGGGCGCTGTCTAAGGTAACTTCAACGAGCTGCGCAACGCCGTGTTCGCGAAGGTGGCGCAGCACTCCATCCGCAAGCTGGCCTGCAACGTGTTCGTGCATCTGCACAACCTGGACCTCAGCTTCCATCTCGGCAGGCAGACCGGGGCGCTGTCTAAGGTAACTTCAACGAGCTGCGCAACGCCGTGTTCGCGAAGGTGGCGCAGCACTCCATCCGCAAGCTGGCCTGCAACGTGTTCGTGCATCTGCACAACCTGGACCTCAGCTTCCATCTCGGCAGGCAGACCGGGGCGCTGTCTAAGGTAACTTCAACGAGCTGCGCAACGCCGTGTTCGCGAAGGTGGCGCAGCACTCCATCCGCAAGCTGGCCTGCAACGTGTTCGTGCATCTGCACAACCTGGACCTCAGCTTCCATCTCGGCAGGCAGACCGGGGCGCTGTCTAAGGTAACTTCAACGAGCTGCGCAACGCCGTGTTCGCGAAGGTGGCGCAGCACTCCATCCGCAAGCTGGCCTGCAACGTGTTCGTGCATCTGCACAACCTGGACCTCAGCTTCCATCTCGGCAGGCAGACCGGGGCGCTGTCTAAGGTAACTTCAACGAGCTGCGCAACGCCGTGTTCGCGAAGGTGGCGCAGCACTCCATCCGCAAGCTGGCCTGCAACGTGTTCGTGCATCTGCACAACCTGGACCTCAGCTTCCATCTCGGCAGGCAGACCGGGGCGCTGTCTAAGGTAACTTCAACGAGCTGCGCAACGCCGTGTTCGCGAAGGTGGCGCAGCACTCCATCCGCAAGCTGGCCTGCAACGTGTTCGTGCATCTGCACAACCTGGACCTCAGCTTCCATCTCGGCAGGCAGACCGGGGCGCTGTCTAAGGTAACTTCAACGAGCTGCGCAACGCCGTGTTCGCGAAGGTGGCGCAGCACTCCATCCGCAAGCTGGCCTGCAACGTGTTCGTGCATCTGCACAACCTGGACCTCAGCTTCCATCTCGGCAGGCAGACCGGGGCGCTGTCTAAGGTAACTTCAACGAGCTGCGCAACGCCGTGTTCGCGAAGGTGGCGCAGCACTCCATCCGCAAGCTGGCCTGCAACGTGTTCGTGCATCTGCACAACCTGGACCTCAGCTTCCATCTCGGCAGGCAGACCGGGGCGCTGTCTAAGGTAACTTCAACGAGCTGCGCAACGCCGTGTTCGCGAAGGTGGCGCAGCACTCCATCCGCAAGCTGGCCTGCAACGTGTTCGTGCATCTGCACAACCTGGACCTCAGCTTCCATCTCGGCAGGCAGACCGGGGCGCTGTCTAAGGTAACTTCAACGAGCTGCGCAACGCCGTGTTCGCGAAGGTGGCGCAGCACTCCATCCGCAAGCTGGCCTGCAACGTGTTCGTGCATCTGCACAACCTGGACCTCAGCTTCCATCTCGGCAGGCAGACCGGGGCGCTGTCTAAGGTAACTTCAACGAGCTGCGCAACGCCGTGTTCGCGAAGGTGGCGCAGCACTCCATCCGCAAGCTGGCCTGCAACGTGTTCGTGCATCTGCACAACCTGGACCTCAGCTTCCATCTCGGCAGGCAGACCGGGGCGCTGTCTAAGGTAACTTCAACGAGCTGCGCAACGCCGTGTTCGCGAAGGTGGCGCAGCACTCCATCCGCAAGCTGGCCTGCAACGTGTTCGTGCATCTGCACAACCTGGACCTCAGCTTCCATCTCGGCAGGCAGACCGGGGCGCTGTCTAAGGTAACTTCAACGAGCTGCGCAACGCCGTGTTCGCGAAGGTGGCGCAGCACTCCATCCGCAAGCTGGCCTGCAACGTGTTCGTGCATCTGCACAACCTGGACCTCAGCTTCCATCTCGGCAGGCAGACCGGGGCGCTGTCTAAGGTAACTTCAACGAGCTGCGCAACGCCGTGTTCGCGAAGGTGGCGCAGCACTCCATCCGCAAGCTGGCCTGCAACGTGTTCGTGCATCTGCACAACCTGGACCTCAGCTTCCATCTCGGCAGGCAGACCGGGGCGCTGTCTAAGGTAACTTCAACGAGCTGCGCAACGCCGTGTTCGCGAAGGTGGCGCAGCACTCCATCCGCAAGCTGGCCTGCAACGTGTTCGTGCATCTGCACAACCTGGACCTCAGCTTCCATCTCGGCAGGCAGACCGGGGCGCTGTCTAAGGTAACTTCAACGAGCTGCGCAACGCCGTGTTCGCGAAGGTGGCGCAGCACTCCATCCGCAAGCTGGCCTGCAACGTGTTCGTGCATCTGCACAACCTGGACCTCAGCTTCCATCTCGGCAGGCAGACCGGGGCGCTGTCTAAGGTAACTTCAACGAGCTGCGCAACGCCGTGTTCGCGAAGGTGGCGCAGCACTCCATCCGCAAGCTGGCCTGCAACGTGTTCGTGCATCTGCACAACCTGGACCTCAGCTTCCATCTCGGCAGGCAGACCGGGGCGCTGTCTAAGGTAACTTCAACGAGCTGCGCAACGCCGTGTTCGCGAAGGTGGCGCAGCACTCCATCCGCAAGCTGGCCTGCAACGTGTTCGTGCATCTGCACAACCTGGACCTCAGCTTCCATCTCGGCAGGCAGACCGGGGCGCTGTCTAAGGTATTTATTCAATTCAAAGTCAAATCTATATTCTATACTTACAATTTTTCTTTTAATAAAAATACTAAGTATTTATATTTAACACAATATTATACCTAATCTCGGTTAAATTACACCAGTCCGCGAAAAAACTGGAAATATTTTAGCCATTTGTAAATAAATGTAAAGAAATTGTAAAGATTGTTCTTCTTCTTCTTTTATTATGGCGAACGTGACTGGCAATTGTAATTATGCCGTCAACCGCCAATGTCAAGTGAGTAAATTTCATTACAAATTTTGAGTAGATTTGTCGCGAAGAAAAAGAAAAAGATTGTTGTTTTCTTCTTCTTGTCGCGTTCACATGAACACGACAGTGACAGGTTGATATCATATGACAGAAGCATAAACTAAAGCAGCAAGCCAATAAGAAACTTGACATTGGCGGTTGACGGCAAAACCCCAATGGCCAGTCACGTTCGCCAAAAATAAAAGAAGAAGAAGAAGAAGAACACGCATGTCATACATACCTGTTTTGGAGGGAAAATTTTAATTAAGTTTAGGTAGGTACGTGATCTATAGTGCTTACCTGACACTGAAAGACAAAATTTGTGGTTTTATAAGCTTGGAATGTTGTTTCTTTGATTTAAGGTAAGATTCCTAGTGTGTTTACCTATAAACTTTTGTTATCTGGCTTGTGAAACCTTTGTAAACTATAAAAATGTCTTTGGTTACAGAGATACGCAATTTGGTTTATTTCCACTTGTAAAACACCCATCGTACCATCTTATATAAATATAATTAAAATGTAATTGTATTGTTACAGACAATAGACCGAGGTTCTAGAGCGATAAACTTCGTATTGTCAGCGATGTTGTTCAACATTGTGCCCACGATATTCGAACTGGCACTCGTATCCACTATCCTGGGTCTGAAGGGAGGCATTGCTTTTACAGGTAAGTTACTGAACCTATAATTATATTAACTCAATTAATATTATTTGTACATAAGTTATGTAAAGTAGTACACCAGATTATGTTTATTTTGTTATTATTTAGCTCTGCTGTCTCACTGTGGTGTGGTGGCATGCAATCATGTACATTTAAAGAAAATCCTCCATTATTGTTTAACTAAGTTTTGGTACAAGTTTATATGACTGTAAACTGTAATAAACTAAATTTATAATAAGTACTAACTTATTTCAATAAAATTGTGAATGCTCTGAAGACCACTTGCCGTTATAACATGATCTCACATAGTTTCTGTTTCGTTAATATTCTGTTAATATTAAGGTGTTTTTTTTTTGGTTTCTCTTTAATCATTATAATGTCATTAACTGTTAATAGAGTGTATGCATACAACAGACATGTTGTGTCGTCAGGTCTGGCGCTGAGCTGCGTGGGCGTGTACGCGGCGTTCACGCTGGCCATCACGCAGTGGCGCACCAAGTTCCGCGTCTATATGAACAGAGCAGAGAACGAGGCCGGCAACAAGGCCATCGATTCACTCATCAACTACGAGACAGTCAAGGTGAATACTACTCATATAAACCACCACAATAAACGTTTTAAAAGTGTTGCAGTTGAGAGGTAGCTTTGAACCATGACAAGGACATAGAAAGCAAGTTAATACTCATAATAAAGGCTTCAATAAGTAAATATGTTATTCCAGTACTTCAACAACGAAAAATACGAGGTTCAGAAGTACGACGCGAGCCTGCAGAGCTACGAGGCCGCCTCGCTGAAGACGGCCACCAGCCTCGCGCTGCTCAACTTCGGACAACACGCCATCTTCAGCGGCGGACTCTCCCTCATCATGCTCATGGCCGCCAACGAGATCGCTAAAGGTTATATAAGACACATGTTGGCTGAGTGAGAGCTTTTTGATCGAATTTCATTCCTAACTTCAAAACCGTGCAGTACAACGTTGATTTTTTTTCTTTAAAAATTATGTAAGTATGCCTTGAAAACACGTGCTCTAATAGTGAAGGCGAACATGGTAATTATACATAGTGTTTGACGCCTTGGAATTAATCTGTATGTCATTCAACAAATAAATAAATAAATAAAAAATAATAAAATAATGGTGAGGGAACCAGCATGTTCTGTGGACTTTGAAAAGTTTGAAGGACATGATGTGTCATTCACCATCCTGCACACACAGCTATTTAACTCTTCGTCATCTCAAGTTATTTAAGGTGATAAGAACAGTAATGTATGTCCTCAGGCCGCATGTCCGTGGGCGACCTGGTGATGGTGAACGCCATGCTGTTCCAACTGTCCATCCCGCTGGGGTTCCTGGGCTCCGTGTACCGCGAGGTGCGCCAGGCCCTCATCGACATGCAGACCATGTTCACGCTCATGACTGTCAGCTCCAAGATCAAGGTGGGTGCCGGCTGCCTTCAGGCTCCTGGGCTCCGTGTACCGCGAGGTGCGCCAGGCCCTCATCGACATGCAGACCATGTTCACGCTCATGACTGTCAGCTCCAAGATCAAGGTGGGTGCCGGCTGCCTTCAGGCTCCTGGGCTCCGTGTACCGCGAGGTGCGCCAGGCCCTCATCGACATGCAGACCATGTTCACGCTCATGACTGTCAGCTCCAAGATCAAGGTGGGTGCCGGCTGCCTTCAGGCTCCTGGGCTCCGTGTACCGCGAGGTGCGCCAGGCCCTCATCGACATGCAGACCATGTTCACGCTCATGACTGTCAGCTCCAAGATCAAGGTGGGTGCCGGCTGCCTTCAGGCTCCTGGGCTCCGTGTACCGCGAGGTGCGCCAGGCCCTCATCGACATGCAGACCATGTTCACGCTCATGACTGTCAGCTCCAAGATCAAGGTGGGTGCCGGCTGCATTCAGGCTCCTGGAATCGCAGGCACCTTTAGTGTATAATAAAAATATCCAGATTAAGTATATCAGAAATCTATCACCCGTAACATAAGCTAAGAGGCAACAACACACACATACTTATCACAGAGCAAGCGAAATCTAGTTGCTGTGTAAATTGTCCAGCAATATATATTTATTTAATTTATGTTTTCAGGAGAAGGAGAAAGCGCCACCTCTTCAAGTAACCGCAAACACGGCTACAATAGAGTTTCAAAATGTCAGCTTTAAATATTTGAACGGGAAGCCTATACTCAACAACCTTAATTTGGTGATCCCCGCGGGAAAGAAGATTGGTATTGTTGGTGGTTCTGGGAGTGGGTACGGGCTGTTTTAAATATTAATTTGACTAATTTATTTTTTTAATTATAAATAAATATTGCTGGATGAGTCATACAGAAATATCTAATAGCGGTAATCAAGATAAGTCTAGCTTTTACTCTTACCAATTGGTTGGAAACACTTTGGAAGTCTAAATAATGCACCTACGCCATCTAGGGGCGAGTAGTAAAAATATTCAATTCGCTAGCCTATTCATTATCTAGTTACATATACCACATACAATATTATAAGTACATAATACAGAATACAGAAGAGGATTTCAAAAACTTTCGTCATGCATATTATCTGTAATGTCATATCGTATATTGTTTCAGAAAATCAACACTAGTAAGATTGCTGTACAGATTCTTTGAACCACAATCTGGAAACATTTTAATAGCGGGTCAGAACACCAAGGACTTGGATTTGGCAAGTTTGAGAAAATCTATAGCTATTGTACCACAGGTATGTTTAACGATATTATACAGGGCGTCCCAAAGTTATGGGCCATGAAGGGGAAGTACCTTAAATATCAAAGATAGTGAATTTTGCTCAAAGAAGACTTCATTTTATTTTTAAAAGTAAGTAATTCTGCATTCATAGATTTTCTAAAAATTACTTGCTTTGTCTGGGAATCGAACCGACTTACATGTGGAAAAAAATTACTTTTATGATACCAATCAAAAGAATAGCTAAAAAATAATAACTCTGCTTAAGTAACATAGTATTTTAAAAGAAAGGAACAACATAAAATAATTGAGTCAAGGTCAAATGATCGAGTTGCAAACAGAATTGTGCCATATCACATCGAGTGTTCACCATAAAATGATTAGAAAATCAACAGTTAGCCGGGTCACAAGAAGATTGGCGAAGATGCTTAAAACAAGAGAGATCACATTTTGAGAATTTAATTAATTAATTTACAAAAAAAAAAATTCATGTTTTTTATTTGATTAAAATAATTAATTTCACGTTGTTCCTTTCTTTTAAAATACTATGTTACTTAAGCAGAGTTATTATTTATTAGCTATTCTTTCGATTGGTATCATAAAAGTAGAGTAATTTTTTTTTCCACATGTAAGTCGGTTCGATTCCCAGACAAGGCAAGTAATTTTTAGAAAATCTATGAATGCAGAATTGCTTACTTTTAAAAATAACATGAAGTCTTCTTTGAGCAAAATTCACTATCTACGATGTTAAAGGTACTTCCCCTTCATGGCCCATAACTTTGGGACGCCCTGTATATTTTTTATCATCGTAACTAACTTGGCACAGGTTTTGAGAGGATTTATATTAAAGTACTGTACCGTCACTGGAAGCTTTTATAATGAGAGAGCAGATCAGTTTCCGTCGAAATTCAGTTCTTGATTTGCATAGTATATCCGGTTTGGGGCGACACCTAGCGGCCGCGCGAGTTGTATTTCAAGTTAAAACGAGACGAGAAAAATTGTATAATGATTAGCCATTATTTTATTGTTTAAATGACTGTTACAGGACTGCGTGCTGTTCCACGACACGATAATGCACAATCTGCACTACGGCGACCTCTCGCGCACCGCGGAGGACGTGCACCGCGCCGCGCGGCTGGCGGAGCTGCACGAGTCCGTGCTCACTTGGCCCAAGGTGAGGAACTAACGCACAACCTGCACTACGGCGACCTCTGGCGCACCGCGGAGGACGTGCACCGCGCCGCGCGGCTGGCGGAGCTGCACGAGTCCGTGCTCACTTGGCCCAAGGTGAGGAACTAACGCACAACCTGCACTACGGCGACCTCTCGCGCACCGCGGAGGACGTGCACCGCGCCGCGCGGCTGGCGGAGCTGCACGAGTCCGTGCTCACTTGGCCCAAGGTGAGGAACTAACGCACAACCTGCACTACGGCGACCTCTCGCGCACCGCGGAGGACGTGCACCGCGCCGCGCGGCTGGCGGAGCTGCACGAGTCCGTGCTCACTTGGCCCAAGGTGAGGAACTAACGCACAACCTGCACTACGGCGACCTCTCGCGCACCGCGGAGGACGTGCACCGCGCCGCGCGGCTGGCGGAGCTGCACGAGTCCGTGCTCACTTGGCCCAAGGTGAGGAACTAACGCACAACCTGCACTACGGCGACCTCTCGCGCACCGCGGAGGACGTGCACCGCGCCGCGCGGCTGGCGGAGCTGCACGAGTCCGTGCTCACTTGGCCCAAGGTGAGGAACTAACGCACAACCTGCACTACGGCGACCTCTCGCGCACCGCGGAGGACGTGCACCGCGCCGCGCGGCTGGCGGAGCTGCACGAGTCCGTGCTCACTTGGCCCAAGGTGAGGAACTAACGCACAACCTGCACTACGGCGACCTCTCGCGCACCGCGGAGGACGTGCACCGCGCCGCGCGGCTGGCGGAGCTGCACGAGTCCGTGCTCACTTGGCCCAAGGTGAGGAACTAACGCACAACCTGCACTACGGCGACCTCTCGCGCACCGCGGAGGACGTGCACCGCGCCGCGCGGCTGGCGGAGCTGCACGAGTCCGTGCTCACTTGGCCCAAGGTGAGGAACTAACGCACAACCTGCACTACGGCGACCTCTCTGTAAAAAATTTAAAATTAAAATGTAACTCGATCAATCAGCAAAGTCAAATCACTTATGAAACAGATTTGACTTTCTTCGTTCTTGTCGCTCCGTTAATAATGTAATTTTTTCTTTTCAGGGTTATGACACGCAAGTCGGAGAACGTGGGCTAAAACTATCGGGTGGTGAAAAACAACGAGTGGCAATCGCGCGCGCTATCCTCAAAGATGCCCCCATCATCATATTCGACGAAGCCACTTCTAGTCTGGATTCCCTCACAGAACATGTTAGTATACATAGGAACACAAACATTCAAATGGAAACTTCTAACTAATTAAATAATTTTGTGTACTTATGATAAATCAAATATGTTCGTTAAACTGCAGGCGATTCTCCAAGCCCTGAAGGCCGCGACACTGGGCCGCACGTCCATCTGCATCGCGCACCGCCTCTCCACCGTGGCCGACGCCGACGAGATCCTGGTGCTGGAGCGGGGCGCCGTCTCGGAGCGAGGCACGCACCAGGTGACTCATTTATACATCTGCATCGCGCACCGCCTCTCCACCGTGGCCGACGCCGACGAGATCCTGGTGCTGGAGCGGGGCGCCGTCTCGGAGCGAGGCACGCACCAGGTGACTCATTTATACATCTGCATCGCGCACCGCCTCTCCACCGTGGCCGACGCCGACGAGATCCTGGTGCTGGAGCGGGGCGCCGTCTCGGAGCGAGGCACGCACCAGGTGACTCATTTATACATCTGCATCGCGCACCGCCTCTCCACCGTGGCCGACGCCGACGAGATCCTGGTGCTGGAGCGGGGCGCCGTCTCGGAGCGAGGCACGCACCAGGTGACTCATTTATACATCTGCATCGCGCACCGCCTCTCCACCGTGGCCGACGCCGACGAGATCCTGGTGCTGGAGCGGGGCGCCGTCTCGGAGCGAGGCACGCACCAGGTGACTCATTTATACATCTGCATCGCGCACCGCCTCTCCACCGTGGCCGACGCCGACGAGATCCTGGTGCTGGAGCGGGGCGCCGTCTCGGAGCGAGGCACGCACCAGGTGACTCATTTATACATCTGCATCGCGCACCGCCTCTCCACCGTGGCCGACGCCGACGAGATCCTGGTGCTGGAGCGGGGCGCCGTCTCGGAGCGAGGCACGCACCAGGTGACTCATTTATACATCTGCATCGCGCACCGCCTCTCCACCGTGGCCGACGCCGACGAGATCCTGGTGCTGGAGCGGGGCGCCGTCTCGGAGCGAGGCACGCACCAGGTGACTCATTTATACATCTGCATCGCGCACCGCCTCTCCACCGTGGCCGACGCCGACGAGATCCTGGTGCTGGAGCGGGGCGCCGTCTCGGAGCGAGGCACGCACCAGGTGACTCATTTATACATCTGCATCGCGCACCGCCTCTCCACCGTGGCCGACGCCGACGAGATCCTGGTGCTGGAGCGGGGCGCCGTCTCGGAGCGAGGCACGCACCAGGTGACTCATTTATACATCTGCATCGCGCACCGCCTCTCCACCGTGGCCGACGCCGACGAGATCCTGGTGCTGGAGCGGGGCGCCGTCTCGGAGCGAGGCACGCACCAGGTGACTCATTTATACATCTGCATCGCGCACCGCCTCTCCACCGTGGCCGACGCCGACGAGATCCTGGTGCTGGAGCGGGGCGCCGTCTCGGAGCGAGGCACGCACCAGGTGACTCATTTATACATCTGCATCGCGCACCGCCTCTCCACCGTGGCCGACGCCGACGAGATCCTGGTGCTGGAGCGGGGCGCCGTCTCGGAGCGAGGCACGCACCAGGTGACTCATTTATACATCTGCATCGCGCACCGCCTCTCCACCGTGGCCGACGCCGACGAGATCCTGGTGCTGGAGCGGGGCGCCGTCTCGGAGCGAGGCACGCACCAGGTGACTCATTTATACATCTGCATCGGCACAGTTCTACCATTATAATATATAATATTCTATCTTATACAAGGTGTACCATAATGGGTATATGACGCCGAGGCGTGCGTGTTGACCGCAGCGAACAGAATACAACCCCTAAGAAAGTTTTCAAAAAAACGCATTTTCAGATTTGCATAGAAACAAATATCTTCGGTAGTTTTTCTAATTGTTGACAACCCTAGAATAATACTATTATGAGTGAGATAGTGATGAGCTCCGTCTCTCTCACACGTGACGAATACGCTATGATATTGTCAACTAATATCTTATGATAAAACTAACTCTTATTTATAAAATATATTGATTTTATCATTTATAGTTGAAAATAACATATCGTATGTATTTATTACGCGTGAGTGAGACTTAGCTAATCTGTGCTATTCACTGTCTCACCCACACGAAGTCGCGTCTCATTCTAGGGTTGACAACTATTAGAAAACTACCGAAAATATGGTTTTCTATGAAAATTTTAAAATGCGTTTTATAGAAAATTTTCTTCGGCGTTGTATTGTTCGCTGCGGTAAACACACCTGCTTCGGCTTCATATACCCATTATGGTACACCTTGTATATAGTGATCTTGCGATCAAGACACTAATTAGGAATTATGATTAATATTACCTTTTTGTTGCAGCAACTCGTTGCAAAGCCGAATTCTCTTTACGCGCGACTCTGGGAGAAGCAGAAACACGAGACCATAAGCAACCAATGAAACTCATTATGGTATTAATTTCTTTTAATATTTATTTTCTAAGAAAGCAAACTTTGTAATAAAAGCTTTCGTCCTCCGGCTTTACCCTTATTTAACCCACGACCTTCGGAATAAAAGTCGAGTCTGCCCCCACTCAGCCAACACGGCTCTCACTTTCTAACTGGATCTTATTTTAATATAAAAAAATACCATATTTTGATTGCTGACCTTCCTTTCTATTTTCCAGATACCGTCGTGTTCTTACGAGTCGATCCGCCTTCGGTCAGGGAATTGATCAACACTCGACTTGTGAAGAGTTATTTTGATGAATCCGTATTTTATCTCGGCTGTCTACCTCAAAACCCGTGCTTTAAGTTATAACATGCTATATTTTAGCAATAACTTTTATCCTATTTATACTTTTAAAAATAAGACAAATTAAGCAATTTTTTCCAAATATACGAGTAAGAAGGTAATAAATAGATAAAAACAGATAACCAAAAATAAGGGTTAAGCTGAAAAGATAAAAAAGAGCAATGCGGCCAGAAAATGAAACCAAATAAAAAGAGAAAATTTTTGACTATAAAAACTTCGTAGTTTTCTGTCCAATATTTTAAGGCATCCTAATTCAAAGTGCTTTTTTTTGTTATTTCCATAAGGTATGGAAATCATAATTAATTTTGTTTTTACGCTCAAGATTATGTTAGCATTTGGATGACATTTCCTATGTAAGGCAATTATGTGGGACAGTTCAGGCCCCTATGACACTTATCACGATAATTTTCAAACTGATAATAATCTTAACCATTTTACAGTTCCTGTCGAAATTCTTAATGATTTTATTGATGGTCTGTGAAAGTATTATTATGCGATATCGTGACCCTTATTCGAAAACCAAGACAAGAATTATTGAAAAATATCAAAGAATCTAGAATTATATAATAAATATTTCACTTAATTTAACTGCCTTCATCAAATAAAAAATTTGTTAAATTTTGTTGTAATATAATGTGATGTCGTTAAGACCTTAAAATGTTACGTAATGTAAAGATTTATGTAAATAATATACTGGTAAACTTGTATATTGAATTGTTGAATAAGTATATTATTTTGTTTTAAATGTGTCTTTTTTTCCTTTACCTTACTACTTTGTATGATTCACAATCGGCTTCATGAACAGACTCAAACAGCTATGCTCGGGGTTTCTCTACGGGATCGAATCAGAAATGAGGAGATACGTAGAAGAACGCGGGTCACCGTCATAGCCTAGCGGATTCGCTCTTTGAAGTGGCAATGGGCAGGCCATGTAACACGGAGAACAGATGGCCGATGGGGCCGAAAAGTTCTCGAGTGGAGACCACGGATCGGCAAGCGCAGCGTCGGACGTCCACCAACAAGGTGGACGGATGTTAGGGTGAAAGCGGTTGGCTCGCGATGGATGCAGGATGTTATTGAGTTTTCTGATATTTCGACACTATTGCAAGCCATGTTCACGACAGACATTTAAATCATGATATGTTGCCAGTTTCAGTTTCAAATATTATATGAGTTGTTATGATGATCCAGCAAATCCTTCCAATTAGTTGTCGATTAAAACCTCTTACAACTTGGAAAGCCTCCACTTTATCCCCATCAAATGTCAATTCAAAATCGATTTGACACAGGGATATCTGTTATCGGTTGTCATGGCAACGCGGCCACAACAGCAAGCGCACAAAACATTGTGCTCTTTTTTGAGCAGTTTTTTATTGGAGTTGAAAATGGTGAATTGACAATGTCAGAGCTTAGTTTAGTGCCAGAAGAGAAGAGAAGAGAGACGAAGTAAGTATTGTGTACCTAATTTAGTTATTTCTACCGAAACTGATAAATTTAAAGTTCCTAGCTTTTGGGGATTATAAAACCGCTGAATGAATCCTAAAGAATAATAAGTAGGTAGGTATATAGGATCATATTGTTGACTTATTTATTACCTAGGATCTCTGGGTACCTACTTCGAAAGGTTTCCCTCACATAAGTAGGTACATTTCTTTATTATACTAGAATACCTCATAGCTGCTTAATGTAGGTAGTAGGTACCTACATATAATAAGTTCTTAGGTTACCTACCAAAGTATACTATATTGACTGTTATCCTATCTAATCTGATATTGTTTTGTTTGAAATATAACCTATTATGAGATACTTAGATAAATGCAATATGAAATCCAAATGCATAGATTTTGGACGTCCACCAACGAGATTGACGAATGATTTGGTTCACGCTGGGTGCATAGGTAGTTCCTGCAGCCTAGGTTCATTTCACACCGTGCCGTAGATACGAGCGTGTGTGTCATGGGCACAGATACCTAGTGTTAAGTCCAAAAACATCAGTTTTGCATGAAATAGTATCTAACAAACATCTTCTTTACAATAATTCGCATTTATAACAGTCGATAATGATCGCCTGTAGAAACAACCACAGGAATTAAATTCCATAAAATGTAAATTGTAGGATCATACTTTATTTTTTCAATTGCAATCAGCGACAGCCTGAATGTTCGATTAATAACAAGTTTAATGAATTCGCATTGCCTCCAGCCAGACTAATATTAAATCAGCTATTTTATTGTTCCTCGATGGCAGACAACTTTGCTATCTAGTTGCATCAAGACAAGCAATCTGATTGAACCATTTTTGAGTAAGATTTTTTAGAATTTCGTACTTTTAAGCCATTATCTACCAACAACTGTTACAGTTGAGAACCATAATACTTTAAAAATATACTGTTTATGTAGTGATTATAAAATTTTATAAATTTAAGGCAAAAATGGAAAAAGTGCTGTATAATTTGCCTAGAGTTAATCTACACTGTTCAGTAAGGTTGGGTGCAATTGTCCAGAAGTGTTGGCTAAGCGACAGCACACTCGAATTTTATTCCAAAGCTTGTGGCTTTAACCCGACCCAGCTTCCTCAAACCAAGATAGGTTGGGTCGGGTTAAAATAATAAATAAATCTAGAGGTTTTATCTAAAAATTTTATTTGAATTCTTTAGTGCTGTAACGGTGAAGGCAGACATCGTAAGGAAACCGTCATGTTCTGAGAACTTTGAACATTTAGAATGACATTGACCAACCCGCACTTAGCCAGCATGGAGAATTAAGGTGTAATCTCTGTCATCAAAAGTGAAGTCCCTGTGTCCCAATAATTTAAGCTTAAGAGAAGCTGTAGTGCCTCTGGTAGGTACCTATACTAGAGGCACTACAGCTTCTCAAATAACTTACATTTACAATCGCTGAAGCTGCTAAAATCTTATATATAGTTACGTAAAGATGCACAAGCTCTTAAAATATAACCGGACGAAAATGTACCATTTTTCGTACAATAGTTGCCTAGAGATTATTTTTGTCCGCTTATATTTCCTAAGCCAAATCTCGCTATTGTTCCATTGTGTAATATAAACCCTGAAGGTCCGTAGCTTTACAAAAGTTTAGCTTTCCTGAGGGCTTCATTATTACGTTACATTTACTTTTTCTGGTACCTTACCAAGGGAAACTTTGTCGCAGCTAACTTCTGACAATGTTTCGGAAAATATATCGACTCTTTTCAACTTTGAAAGGAAAGTTTTGGAGAATGGCAATGGACCTAGTTATGAGAAGGTCGGGTGATCGGTTTTGCATAATTCTGTATAGCTGGGTATATGCTGGCATAAGTTGTTGGTAAATAGTAAAAAGAATATTGTCTCAGAAAATAAAAATAACCATGCATTAGGTAGGTAGGTATATTACACAAATTTCTTATTTTAGATTATGAATCGCAATTGCATTTGGTGATTCCCGAATTGTCTTTTTCATAACTCATAACATAGGTAACATTTGGTAAACAAATCTCAACCTAACCCAAAATGACCTACCTATTAAACTAATTTCCATTGATCACTTTCAGAAAAGAATCCCTAGAGTCCGTGTACAGCAGCAACTCGCGCCTCAACCTGCTCAATAAGCGAAAACGTCTCAATCCGCTGGAGATGTCGCAACAGTCGCTGCGCAGTAAGAGTGGGGACCGATTCGTGACGCAGCGGGTATTGTCCGCCAAGACGCATCGCGTCAAGCAACTGCAGAACCAGCTGGCGGACGCGCACTACCACCTGCAGGTTAGTGCAGTGCACGTTCTACAAGAGTAGATATAGAAAACGCAGCAAAGCGTGCTCGACGATATTTAAAAATATTAAAATTTTTTGGTGATAGGTTTAGGCGAGCTTTTATTTAGTCTTAAATAATATGCTTAACTGCTGTTTATTCATAATTTAATGTAGCAATAAATACCGAGTACCTACGTTGCGTAAAGTTGTTTCTTGTATTTTCAGTGTTAAAAACTGCATTGCGATTGCGAATTTGTTGGAACTAGCTCTGACTTTCGAAATAAATAGAAATATCAATGTATCTTTTGCATTTTCAGGAGCTGAGCAATGAAAACCGTGTTCTTCGAGCGATACAGAAAAAGCATGAAATTGCTCTTCAAAGGTACGTTTTCTTTCCGCTCCGTTTCTACTTCATTGTAAATGACCAGACACTGTAAGGCTTGCTAAGAAAGTTGAGTTGTATAATTTTTTTTCTATTTTCTGTATGAACTTTTTATTGTGAAACGAGTAAAAAAGAAGTTTACTATAAAATTATTTTATTGGCTGAGCAGTCAAGTTAAATGCAAATTTTAATGTAAAACTATTTGTTCCTAAGGCAGGATATGGCCGCGTTGTACAGGCCTAAGAATAGTTCCACCTCAAGTATTCTTAGGCCGGTACTACCAAACCAACCACTCTTCCCGTGGTGTCGTAAAACCGACTATGGTATTTGTAAATACTTACCAGAGAACGGATAGTAGCGTCGTTCTGCGTAGGTACCTACTGTACCAACTTACTGCAATCAACGATCAGCCTGGTAAGCGGGTGATTAATATCAAATCTCCAAGACTTATTTAGGTAAAATGTGAGCACGGTAAAGGTATTGATGCTACAGGAAAACCTTTGCTCTCAATAACTTTCGTCCTCAGATACGAAAATTCCAACGCCGAGCTACCCCAAGTCCTGAACTCTCATTCAGAAGAGATGCGCATCCAGCAGACGAAGGGCAAGCAGCTGCGCGCGCAGCTGAAGGAGGCCGCGCACAAGCTGAAGGAGCGCGACCTGCAGCTGCAGCTACTAAGGGACGAACACGCACACCTCGCCGACCTCTGCAAGGACAAGTAAGGAAACCTGCTGTATCTAATGGTTCTGGCTCTACTGCGAAACTAATCAGAAGAAGATAGCGATAACAGGCCAAGAATGAAAATAGATGAAACCCTTGTCTTGTAAGCGGTATGATGCTGAGAGATGCGTCAAGGAACTTAGTATAGAGACAAGTGAAATTTATCGTTTCGATTCTCAATCCACATCTCATAAGGACTTTGAAAATAATAGGACCTTAAACTAAATTTTGAAGGGTTAATTGATACAGAATATATTCTAGTTCAGAGTCACATAAGTAAAATATAACTAATATCCTTTAGTTATTTTAAACTTACACTTTCCTTAACTTCTTCAGGAACCTTCCAGAACGCGAGAAACTGCAAGCCCAGAACGCAGAGCTCTCCCTAAAGGTCCAGCAGCAGAACGATACGATCTCGACGCTGCAGCGGCGGCTGGCGCTCGAGGCCAAGAACTACCGCCACCAGCTGCAGCACGAGATCAACAAGCACAAGGACACGCGCGCAGACCTCGACCTGGCTATCACCAATGCGGACAAATTGTCTACTATCATTGAGGTTTGTGGATATAATATGACAGTATATTTTATCATCATGATAAAACATTTTATAGCAACGGAAATAACTCGCAACAAAGGAGTAAATATGTTTCAAACTCGGAAAAATGTTGTCGTGCAATAATTTTGAAAACATAGGTCAGGCTAATAATTATCTAGTTGTGGGTTTCATTGCTTATTATTTAATAGAACTCAACATGTAACAAACCTTTTCCAGATGAAGGAGAAGTTAATTAGTACTGCAGCGAGTCGTCCAGGACGATCTCCGCTTAAAAATACTGGTCCTTTACAGCTCGCTAGACCACTTAGCAAGAGCAAATCCTCTCAAGACACTAGCGGAAGAAGCAGCGAAGAACGGCACATGGTAAGTAACAATACACATTTGTCTCGTAATATAACATTGTAGAGTGGAATTATAAAAAAAACATTAACAATTCATAATTCCTTTTCAGGCAGAACAGCACTTGATAGCTAAAATGTGTGAAACCTCGCGAAACCTCAGCAGCGCTCTTTCCCATGACGAAGAAACTTCCTCTTCCATAGAACCGCGTTCTAAGTATGCCACGAGAAACAGAACTAATTCCAGCTCCTCACGATCTACTCGGAAAAATTCCAAAGAATCCGACGAAACTATTGAACTTGCCAAAACAGTCCAAGATGGAATGGCTGAACTTGCCATATTTGAAGAAAAACCAGAATTGAGTTATGATACTGACTTACAACATGAGACGCAGAAGAAAATAGAAACAATGAAATCGGACCTAATGAATAAAATCAGACAGCAGGATGAAGATAAGAGGAAGACCAGCGCTTTGCGGAGAATGTCTACAGAGGAATCCGTTGAAGAACAATTACTAGTAGATAGTGACGAATCAGACCGACCAAGGTCGCGTGGTCGGAGAAACTCTAGCGTTACCTTTTACGACAACGTTGATAACCAGGACACAACGATGTCAGTGGCGTTAAACGAAAAGAGCGAAACTGCCAATCACAAGCCACACAGAGAAAACAGTTGTATAACGAAAGCTCAACGAGAAAACAGCGTGGTCAGCATGTCTGAAAGACGATACAGTCTGACAGAGAAAAAGATAGCCGGAAAGGAGAGTATAGATAAATATTGTAAAGAAATAATTCACGACATCGATAAAAGCAGCAAAGTTATCGACAAACATGTCAAACAGTTTCAAATATCGCGTTTTGAAAACGATCAGATAGTTCAACAACTAGAAGCGGTTGACAAAATGCACTCCCTTGTAAGCACCAATGGAGAGATACCAAGTTCAACTCTTACAGAGCTGAACAATAACTTCAAGATACTTACAAACCAGTTTAATGAAATTGCACCTGAGGCTAGGAAAAGGTCTATTTCAGGAAGGCGCAGTTCAAGAGACAGCAGAACGAATGTCATGGGGGATGTCGGAATGACAAATAAAGACTTACTGGATGATCTTCTGGGGAAGAAATGATATGCGTGGATATAACCTCACGGGGTTATGCATGTGTGAAAAAGAAAGGATGAATTTTGGATGAGATTGGAATATGTGTGATATTTGATTTTAGAAAGTAGCGGTACAAGCCAATTACGACAATCATGGTTATGTTTGTAAGTACATCAACAATAACGTCATTAGCCAAAACTTTAATTTATTTTCGTTTTACGTTTGAATACTTAATATCGATATGTATATCGCTGAATGTCAAATTAACTACTATGAATTTAAGAACTCTTCATAGTTAGGAATTCGTTTATTAATTTTACAAGAAATATAATAATATTCACTTACGTAACACTTTGAGGCTATTATGGTATTCCTATAAATATTTTTGAATCTTTTAAAATTAAACAGATTTTTAGGAAAGTTGATCAAAACAAACTAATTAAACTACAATACATACTTAATGAAGATGTATCAAGTTAATGGGTTCTAGTACAATGTTTGTTGAAAACTTATTAATTATTTTAAACCATCAAGCAAAACTTTTGATGTAGTTAGTAGATATGAATTATGTGAGTTTCGAGTTTTCAATTAAATTTCTATTAATTTACTACGAGATGATAATGATAACTTAATTTTATTAATCTGGGAATTGTATTAATTTACGCTAACCTTAGAGTACTTACGTAACTTTTTATATAAACATAGATCTTTAGATTTGTTAGCCAGGTTAGATAATTTAAAAAAATCGGGCTAAATAGGCGATACCTTTATATACCTAGCCCGATTTTTCAAAGAATTTGTGATAGGATTTTATTAAAACATCGTAAATGCCTTCAAAAGATTAAATGAAGAGTTTCTTTGAATGAAAATGTCTTAATTTGACAACATTTTCTCGATAGGTATTGGAACCTAGTCATATTTTTGACCTAAATTGTAAATACGAGTAGTTTTTGAGAAAATAACTACGTCCATTTTTTTTTTAATTTACCTATATAAATTCTTTATTACTAGTTTTTTTATGGGTTGAGTGGTTTTGATTGCTGTGTGTTTTGTCGGATAAATAAATGTATAGATTTTTTTATTGAATGTTATTAAATTGTGGAAATGTATGGTAATTCATGAAATAAATATTTTATTTTTGATAATGTCGTTTGTATGTTTATCTAAACTGCCTTTGGTGTGAAATGGTTTGTAAAATGTGATGGGTCCATAACAGAAAATAGATAATAGGTACATTTACCTAATAGTCTAAGATCCGGATGCAAGATCAGAGCACTCATCTGTTTTTGCTTAAAACTAAACTACGGTAATTTTTATCAAAAATGTTTGTAGATTTACGTTGCATGTAAAGTAAAAATCGGTTGTCAGACCAATTAATAATTTAATCAAAATACTAGCGGCCACATTTTGATAGGCAATCTGGTAGGTGTGATATTATTCTTAATATAAATTAACGTAGAAATATAGTTTTAAGCATACAGCAACAGATTAGTGCAATGATCCTGCTGCCAGATCTCTTACTGTTATAACCAGTGGTTATAACATCATTTTAAACTGTAACGTTTGAGACTTTTACTTTTCTGTTATAATATTAATCACTACTTAAAACAACAACGAATAGCTTTGTAACGAAAGCCTTAGTTTTATATTCCTGATAAGTGAATTGTAACGGCTAGTCAAAATCAGAAACTTTGCAAGAGCAAATGCCAGCGTTTTTGATAAATATGCAACCTTTCACAATGTACGAGTCAGTGTTGGTCTCTGAGGTAAATCTTGCAGAATCCTCATTTTTCATCTCGCAAGATACGGGTATGTGTGCGGTCGACTGACGCTGAATAGTGAGTAGAAGATTGCCACAGAGATGTTTACTGTTTCACGCGAGAAAGTACGCTTGTAGAGTAGAGTTGGAGTGGTCCTTAAAGCTGGTGTCGCACTCCTATAAATCTAAATTATTTTGAATTCTGTGGACTCCACTCCAGTAAATAGTAGTCGTGATGTTTAATACTTACCTACTGTAGTTGGGAAAATATACCCAGTAAAGTGAAAATATCCCATGTAGCAAAACAAACATTTTAAATGTGTGAATTAAAATATTCACTTAAAAATATCTACTATACCTACCTACCACATTTCACACTATAACATTATAGAAGAACATTAAAATGTTGTTCTGCATTAATTTAGCATGAGGTAATATTTTTAGGTTCCGCTTTGAAATAATAAAGTGCGCACCGGAAACTGCCCGCGCTTGCGGCTTCCGGAACAACGGTGGAGTCTAAACATTGGGAAATTTTACATTGTAGCAACAGTTGTTAAAGTTAGAACGGACGTTATTGTGTTTCAGAGACTATGCAAGTTTTTTATGGCTCGATAAAGACCGGTGTGTCCAATGTTAGTTTCTTACTAACTTTCTCACGATCGAGTTCGTACCAAATTCTCGACACCCTGATCTTGATCTGCAATAGATCGTTCGGTGTACTGTACCAACTTACAGACAGAGGATACAAAGGGCAGACACCAACCCGATTGGCAAACGTGGCGATCATATCAAACCTTAGGTATAACCTCTGCCCAGTAGCAGAACGTAATTTTATACTTGTAAAATACGCAGACAATTGACAGAGAATCCGTCTGTTACGAACAATTTCGCTGTTTTACATAATTTGTGTCACAATAAAACAGAATTCCTGCCTTCTGAAGCGCATTTCCATAATCAGAAAGAAAGGTCTCGCTCCAAGGATTCCTCCGCGAGTTCGCAGACTTCGATTTGTAGTTTGTTTTCGATCGCTTCGGAATAACAATTACGTGAAAACTCGTTACAGTGGCAATTTTACTCTTGGAAGCTGTACAAGTTTCTGTAATGGGGTTTTGAGACTGTTTTCTTGAAATTAAGATTAGACTCCGCTCTATTGAAATCAATCCAATACACAATCTTCTTTTGGTTACCAATACACACAGTCGTTATATTAGTCATCGGAAATTGTATGAGACGTGTAACAATAAAAATACGCTGTACTTATATAAAAATGATAAATATAGATTTCGATAATAAATATAAAATTTAATCTGTGAGTTTAATGCTTTTGGCTTTAAAATAGCCATAAAAAAGCCCATGGTGAGAAATCATGGGAATAAAGTAAAATCAGAAAGTAATAAATATTTATGAATGTTATTAGGATTGCTAATTGTAAATAAATCTACTTCTACAAAGAAAAAACAGATTTGTAAATTAGGCATATTCCGATGCTCAATCAATTATTTTTTAGAACCAAATGTTATGGTTGTAGATCTGCATACTTTGTGTTTTAAGTATTTAGTTTAACTTCACTAAAATCAAACGATGCAAATTGACAAATTACCAAAGAACTTGACGAGATAATTAAATCGAACGACTTAATGAAAGTTTAAGGTCATCTAAAGTTTCGTAGAATTAATATCGTTGGCTTTGTTTTATTTCGTTCTTAGATAAGTTTATTTGGATTTAAGTTTTTCTGTAGTAGGTACGTAAATTGTAAAATAAAATTTACTTTTAATACATATAAATATTGCTGGACAATTCACATAGCAATATCTAAACGAACAAGACAAAATCGACCACCAAACAGTCTGGTAAGGGAAGTACATATACCAAGTGATTATAGTAACAAATATTATGTAATGTAGGTTAATAACCTACCTCCTGATACGTAAATCATTTAATTACGCCATAGTCCTCGTAACGCTACGCTATCGGCTTAAGGCAACGTAATTAGGCTACGTCGCGGGCTTTTACCCAGCGCGGAACAGCAGTCAAAATTACATGTTAATAAACTTACTTTGTCTTTATTGTTATAATGAACTCCCCTTAATTTCATCTTGCGGAGTTTGTGTACGCATATGGGTACTGAGCGAAAGATTAGATATCTACTTCCTCGTCGGAATGGTAAATCGATAATATCACGCGACAAACAGTCTTTATTATAGACTCCATATTAAAGAACCGTTATAACTCCTTAATTAAATGAAAAATAAGCCGTTTCGGAGGAGTAACTAACCGATTATTTATTATGACACTTTGTGAAACGATATATTTTTTTTATTATTAAACTCAGTTTCAAGGACATAAAAAAAAGCTTTATGGAGTATTTTTAAAACTGTATCTAGTATAATTTGAGGTTTTGCTACATACAATAGCTCAAATAATAATGTGCTATAAACTAAACCTGCAAAAAATAATCTGGAACGAAACAAACAAAATACATTAGAAAATGACAAATCTCGTAGCACCTGCTACGAAGAGCGTAGAGGTCGAAATACTAAAAAAATTACTTTAACTACTGTATCACAACAATTTGTAGAAATCCTTCAAGAAACAACTCTCACTTTAAAGATCTATCTATAAGAATAATTACCCGGTGTGTTTGTTTACTTCAGAGCACGAAAAAACAATGATCGCATCTGATTATAAAAACAAAGTTCAAAACTATTTATAGTTTTAAGTAGACTGGCTATTAGTGTGTACCAGAGACGTACAAATCACATCTCGACTATTGTTGATATTTTGGACTTTTGGTAAACTTTTGGTTGAACATGGTCAGCTCGAAGCTTGTGTTACGGGTTAAATGATAATGATGCTAAACTGTTGCTAGCTGCTCCGAAAATATAAACATAATTTGTTTACTATCTGGTCTCATTTCCGCTCAGAATTGTGAAGTTTTGTATATTTTGTTTGATCAACAGAATCCCTAAATTTTTCCTCACCTGATTTACGAGCTCAAACAAAACAAACAAGACAGACATCCTCACGGACGTTTGTGTTCATGAACAAACTCATCACCTGAATATGAAGTACTCGTTTGTGATTACACAAACAAAGCTATTGTCTGATCAGATTCTACAAACATAATAATATAGTTTATGACAGATTGAACAATGGTTGCAGGTAGGTATATTAGACGAATTTTGATGGCAACATAACGGGATCTTTTCACCAATGGATTTTATTTTTTATCTTTATTAAAATAAAAAAGCGGGAAAAAAACGTCAAAGAAATAAATAGCAGAAATTAAATAAAAGAACTAATTTTATATCAAGTTTTTAACATTTATTATTTATTTTTCTAAATATTGCCGCAAAAAGTACGTATCCTAATGATAATTAATAACGGCATAAATTTTCCGTAAGGTAAATAATATTATGCTATGGAAAAAGTGATTTAAGAAGAAAAAAAATCCTCTATATTTTGTATATTAACAAATTTCAAATCAGTAATATTTTAAGCATTTTTAACTCTAATTATAAATTGATTTAACTTATAATTACTTCAGGGGTCAATATTATATGACTAAATGAAATTAATTAGACCCTTTCTTTATAATAAAACAAATTAAAGAAGTTTTTGAGACTTCCTTTGATGTGAAAAATTTAATTAGCTACCTCAACTTCTGATTCCACGAAAACTGAAAAGGGTCTTCTGTGGAACTAAAAACTTGTATTTTTATATTCCGTTTATCCTTCGTCGTGTCAATCTAACAAATAAAAAAATAATATTACTGTTATCACTTAAACAAAACTAAATAGGATTTTCTTTGCTGTTTCCACTTATAGGGATTTCCCTAAATACACAAATTTTAAAACTTTTTTGTAATATGTATGTCCTTAATTATTCAGGTAGCCAATATTTTAAGCACATGAGATAAATCTTGCCCAATTCTGTTTTAATATTGTCCATAGCGCACATAGCATGCTTCTAGCCTTTTTCTGCGACAGTGACTGACTTTTTAATTTTGACAACTATTATTGAGTTTTATTAGGGGATGTTTAGTTCCAATATTGGCCATAGCGATAGTTGTCGTTATTATCTCATAATATATCTCATAGTAATGATACACAAAAAGAACTACTTTACTTTACACCTACTATATAGAGTTTAAGTAAGTTCAATGTTAAGAGATGGCTGAATTTCAGTCAGTCCTTGACGCTCGGGCGATTCGTACGTGCGGGAGTCGAGCGCAACTCGGTCACGAGTGCATGCATAATACCGAAATATATATACGTAATTAATCACAGACGTACATAATATAAAAATCATATTAAATATTGTGGTTAAATTAACGCGAGTGAGTTTTTAGTTTGCATAACTTTTTTATGTGGTTCAAGATATTTGGAAATAATAGTTTTATTTTTTCAAATTCAAATTTATTTTCAATTAAATCTTAAAGGTTGCTTGGGCAAATTATAAAATTTTAGCCAATCAAACAGAATTGTAGGAGGTTTTATGGTGAGAGGGTTTTTTATTACCTATATACATATTGTTCTACATTAGGTACATGTTGAACAATATGTTTTTTGCAGCACATAATAAAATACACAAAGTTACCTTACATTCTACACCCCTATTAGCAAGACGTCTCTGTTGACGAGAAAGATTAGGCCTTATTTATTCACCGTGCTGGCCTAGTGCGGGTTTGTTGTCCTTAAACAACGACAAACGGAGACAATTATTTACCTGACTGCGACAAAATTATGTTATTTACAGCCACCGGGACGAAAACGGATACAATAATTTATGAATGGAGAATGTGTCTCATATGTGCTAGCTTAATAACTTTCTTTCTTCTGAAATGACAAATAGCACAGAGTGCGTAATCAACTTCCCTTTGTATGTAATGAATCCAAGAGGAAAATGTTGAGCAACTCTGTAAATACGGGATATTTCACAAAAAAATCTAAGTTCGCATATAAATTTACGCGAAAGTGTGTATGTTCCATAGGGTAAATATGGTATTTACCACTCTTTAACAAAAACCTTATAACATAATTACATCATCATTTACTCTAAGTTTAACTATTGTGCTATTCATAGATATTTACATCAAAATAACATACATACTGAAAGTTTCTTGCCGCGGTTAAAACTATAACGCGATCAAAGCCGCGAGCCGAAAGATAGTATGTTTTTAAAAATCTTAAAAATATTTATCCTTATCCCATAATATTATGTGAACTTACCAATTTATATTTGAGTTATAATTAAAAGTTTAGAATTAATAATTTACCTAAAAGAGTTATGTTATAAGTATTTTTTGACGTAGCCATGTAAATCGTTGTGTTTCTATGAAAATAAATACAAATTACAAAAAATAATCAAATATTTCTTTAAAATAGTTCGTAAGAATGCGAATTTGTTAGTACCGCAGACGGTTTTGAAGATATCTTTCACTTATAAAAACACATTTCTTAAAAAACAAATTTCATAGGAAAAACCATTACCTAAAGCGGGCTGCAGGGTGAAAAATCAGCTTTTTACAAGTTTAACCATTTTTGTATAATTTAAAATGATGATTCCTTATTAATCTAATCTGATAATAGGCACGTTCCAATTTTAAGCCGGAATTTTGTAAATTGATAATATACTAGAGCGTTGGAAATTGTTCTTGGATGTCTTTACAGGGTACCAATTTCCCAATCAGATCACCCGAAATGGAATTTGATATTAAATTCGTACACTAGAAGGATATTTTTAGATTTATTTATAAAAGTAATCTAGAGATATAGCGAGTTCAAGCCTGTTTTGATCAATATATTGCATAATTAAAAAGCTTGTAAAATGGATGAATTAGTACCAGGTCAACAGACAGTTTCATATGGTACATAAAAAAACTTTTTAAATCTAATAAGTTTAATCGAAAACGTATATAAATACGGACTTTGATTTATTTTCCTAACAAGGCCGATACGATCTATCAGAATCACTTTCTACATTTTATCTATCTAATCCTTAATATTATACATCCCAAATTAATTATAATATTAACAACATCGCAATTGGCAAAAAAACGTGTGGAAAGTTACTTAATATAATATAACTATATATTATAAAATAGAAAAATTAGATTTAAGCTAATTTGTAAATAATATTTTAAAAATTTAATTTGACATAATTTGTAATTAATTTCTTATTTTTATTTAATAATTTTACTTAGTGTTTGTGAAATGTCGTTTGTATCTATAATTAAGGTGACATTTGTAAATTAGAAAATCATTTGTACAATTCCCATAATGTTAAGCTGATGTTTACTATGTTGATACAACCCAAATAAATAAATAACTGACAATGGTAGCTAATAATAGATTTCCAATTTCTATTGCCTTCATAGAATAATAACCATTGATATGGAGTAAGTAGAATACCAAGAGGTGTCTAAATTGGCCGTTCAAATGCTGTATAACTTTACTGTGTTAGGACCATTATTGGGTTCACATAATAATGGCTATTTAAAGGTTAATCCTGACATCATAGTGGCCGTTAAAATGGCCTCTATCCCACTTCCTACCAGCACTACTAATATTTTAAATGTGAAGCTTGTAAACACTAATTGAAGCTCCAATTCTATAATTATATCGAATAACATAACTATCCCACACAAACCAATTCGACTACGGAAATTGGCTCCAGCCCATCTCGGATGAGAAATAACGCAATATTTCTCCAAAACAGCCTGTTTATACGGCAGGTGTTACAGGGTCGAACTTTCTTTATCCAAGCCTTATCATTGGGTTTTAGGATAATTTATTGGGCATTAGTAACCCTTTTGATTGTCTTTTTAGTCATCTAATGCTGGATATGGGCTTCTTTATTCAGCTAACAGATATTACGGGAGAAATGTAACGTAAAGTTTATGAAACGCGCGCGCGAGCGGCGAGGAGACGGAGCGCGGCGGAATTCTCACTCCTCCTTGTAAAGACTAGTCTTGTTGCAGTTCACGTATTTACAACGTGAGTAATTCTAGTATTTTATGATTTAATTAAATGTATATTAATGTGAAGTGGTTTTTATCAATAAAAATGTATTTGTGTATATACAGAATTATTGAGAAAGTTTGGTAGTGCGTAATATTCGATTATTGACGCTGATCTAGTTTAGCTTTGTGATAAGGCCGCCCATTTGACACTTTTTTATGTACCTTTGTTTCATTTCTGTATCTAATGAATTTTTGTGTACCTAATGTATTGTACTGTTAGAACGGAGATAAAATCTAATAAAAGTCATATGAAATATCTTTAACATTGCAGTTTTAAGCTTTATTTCAAAAGTTCTACAATAAACATTGCTGTGGCCTTGAAAGAAGCGAATAACCATTAAAATGTCAGTCAAGCTCAAAGCAAACGTATCAACCCGAAAGGGGACTGATACTATTAGAATTTCGTCTCTTGGACAAAAAAGAGACACCACAACTGTGTGAATCAGAACTTAATCATAAATCATAAGCAAATCATTGATTGCAAGAAATTTGGTAGGTGTACATTGGTCTTAAATACTTGATGCGTGGGTTCGTTATTAATAATACGTATGGGTTAATGTGCTTGTATCGAGAGAAAAAAAAGTTTCTGTTTAGAGAGGTAGAGATAGTGCAATGAGACATTTTAACAAAAAATATTAAATACTTAGATAAAGTTGATACAGTGCCGATCCCATTCCGGGTTTTTATTGTGCTATAAGCTTTATCCGGAAACGTCCGTATGGTATCTGCAATAAAAGCATATCAAAATTCCAAAACAACTGCGTCACACTTGAAACAAACTTCGCTTTGGAGCATTATTTATCTCTTACTAGCTGAGAATACCGCGGCTTTGCCTTCTTTAATATTAAAAAGATAATTATTTAATTTAGAGCGTATTATTGTATTTACGAAAGATTATTAGAAATTGGTATGAGAAAAATTACAAGATCACAACGTAACGTAACGTAAGGTTACTTTGTGATCTTGTAATTTTTCTCATACCAATTTCTAATAATTTAGAAAACTTAAGTGAGAGTCAATCACTATAATATAACAAATAGTAATTTACGAAAGATGTTATTAATTCGAATATACAACAACATTTGATTTAAGGTGTTGATCCAATTAAACAAACAAGACTGGTTAAGTCTGCTCTCTTAAAGTAAATCTTGGGTTGCGTACCGATTAATGTAAAAAAAATCGACCAAGAAGGCAAACTTTCAAAGTTCGAGGGACATTGTGTCATCAACCGCATAACCCTTCATTTCGTATGTGTGTTTTGCACGAACCGGCCTCTGTGTTGCGCAGTTCTGGGTAGCCGCGCGCGATAACGGCGCGTGAGATTAAAATGACGATAACTCATAAGTTTTGTAAGGAGCTATAGGTATATTTTATATCGTTGGAATCGCTATGAAATAAGCTTCCGTTTAACAAATGTTGAAGTCTTGTTTTACTTTGCAATGTATTAAAAATTCGAACTTGAAATCAGATGAGTTATTTTTTTCCAGTTTAATGTACAATAGTCGTTGTGAATTATTAAAAAAAACAGTTTATCGTACAAACTGTTTTATTTTATTTACAACAATATATAAACATAATTATTCTATAAAAAAACCAAGCCTTGCCATACATTTATTTCATAAAACAATGTTTACAAAACATGAGTCATTCTAAGCGCTCCGAGCGCCTGGCCCAAACAAAGCTCCGTTTACAAATTCGAATTTGAGAACACGTGGTGTCAAGTGGCTTAACTGTTTAATTTATATCGTAGGTTGGTTCAAATACTTGTCACAGACAGAGTTTCACCAGTAGGACGTGTTTAGTTTACGAGAAATCGAACAATGAACAAAGCACTTGAAAATGAGCGCAAAAAAGGGTCTCGCAAAGTTTGGATCACAGGATATAATCTATTGCATTTATTTTAAATACAAATTGATATTCTACAATTAGATGATATTTAAAATTCGATTAGTATATAAAAAATACATGCTGCCATAGAAAAATATTTCTAAAATCAATAAACAAAAAGAACGATTACATAAAAAACTCGAACTTCTAAAGCTTGGTCAACACATAGGGGTAATAGTAGCATGCTTACATAGTATGGCTAATACCAATAGTGACAAGTCAATAAGTACATCTAATATTAAATAAAATTCGCAAAGCACGTCTTCTGAAAACAAATTAGTCTTCCATGTTAATGTATCATCCGAAAAAACCTCACAAAAAATGGCAGTTGCGTGCAATACCCCTGTGTGTGGGTTGAACTTTTAAAGCTTGTTTTGGTTTGCGTTTATTGTATTTGATTGTTACGCAAATTTCTCGGGGTTATTGTAAATTATATTGCTTTGTAACAAGAACAAGATACATAACGACATACGTGATAGCGATATTTTGCTATCCATTGTTGATTTTCTAAATGTAACAAGCAAAAATATACGTGCATGATTCCGGCAAATGTCGAACAATCTTTGTTCAGATACAATTTCTGTCCAAAATCTTTATCAAATACAAAATCTATGAATTAAACACAGGTTATTACTTACCCACTCATGTTTTTTATGTTTTTATTACAATTTATTTGCACTAAATTCACCAAAACACGAAAAACAAAAACCGTCAATGCCGGCACGGTTTCGAGACTGAGAGGCGCATTTTAATAATTCAATTGTTTATCATTGGTTCATTTGATAAGGCGAACAAGTGGCGCTATGCCAACCTAGTTCTGTCCCCTACACTTTGTATAAGTTAGAGCAGAAAAGATAGACGGAATGTTTTGTAAAAAATGGTTAAACTACGACACTAATGACATCGACTTTAAAAGTCTGTCCAAAGTGTCCAACACATAGGGTATGCATTTCTTCATACTTTATAAGTCTGGTCAACAAATTAAGGGGGCCATCGTGCTGAATTAAGGCCTAATCTATCTCGTCCCAGCAGTGGGAACGTAAATAGGGGTAATGATGATATTGTGCAGTAATGCAGCGACATCTGGCGTGTTATGATGATGATTGTTAAATACTGGTTTTTCATAAACTAACCGAATATAAATACATTCTGGATAGTCTATGAGATTTGAGCATCAAAGAGATCTAGAAACGTGATCTTATTAAAAATAACCGAATCCGTCCCAAATCCAAGTCTCGTTTCGGAATTTTGTCTCACTCATGACCTACTTCTACTTTGAACATGAGGGACTACCTCTAGCAGACCTAATGAGTATGTTACTAGGTTATATCATTTTTTTTTACAATTCACACAGCAACATTTATCCCTGTGGTAAGTTCGAAGCTTGTGTTACGGGTGCTAGATTTCTGATAAACTTACTATAATATTAATACTACACACATTATATATAGGTACATACATTATAATATTAATATATTGTGGCGCAGCGGGTGAAGGTCCGCTAGCGATCCAAGAGTTGCGGGTTTGTTTCCCGCCTCGGAAAATGCAGAGTTTTTATAAAATTGATGTTAGTATAGTTTTTGCAGAATTTCGTCGGAATCCTAAAACCTCATAAACCTTCGAAGTTAGTGCTCAGTTTCGCAGTAAACCGACGAGTTATTGTCCACAAACGAATATCTTCAATTTATACCTCAGTGATCAAACCATAAACATTTCAACCGAAGTGATGAAAATCGTTTTAAACGAGAATAAAAAGGCATCGTAAACAAAAAGAGTTTTTTTCTAATCGAAACGTCGACTGTCGAGTGTTAACTCCTTTGAAACGTGAGTAATTAATTACCGTTGTTATAAAATTGACAGTATAACTCACGAAAAAAACTTTTTTTAGACAGAGTATTATAATAAAAAAAAAATGAATACCTATCATAATTATCTTTTATTTGAATAATGTTGAGATAATATTATTTTAATAAAAAATATGTAATTTAATAAAGAATATTGAAAAATCTAAAATAAACGCGAGATTGTTCAATTTGAAATTTAAATTGACTCGCAAGTAGGTAATTTATTTTTTATGCATTATTAATTTGAATGAAAAGTAAAGTACCTACTAACTAGCCAATAAAAAAGAAACAAATAGGGTATTTGGGAGATTATATTGGATTTCTTTAAAATTGTTTCATTACGTATTATTTTAGAGAGCTTAATTATTATCAGCAAATATATCTTTACATAATATTCACCTAACAAATTTTTAACAACAGCAACTTTGCTCGCGTTAAAAAGAAGCTTACAACTATTTTAACGGACTGAAAGATGTTGGAGGTTCTCAAGTCAACTGTACTTTAGGAATATATAAATATATCTAAACTTATGTTTAGATGTTGCTGTGTAAATTGTCCAGCAATATTTATTTATTCTAAATAACAGACGGAAAACTTTAAACTTAAATAATTTTGTTCGCTTTAGAGGTTCAAAGCTACATGCATTTTGCTTGCATCAGTGACTCCGTCTCGCTGAGCGATGTAAAATAACAAGTGGAGTAAAATTCGTATGCATTTCCAGTTTATGCCTCGTTTATTTCGACGTGAAGCTAAAACATCGGTAGTGTGCTCGAATTTTCAGCGGATATTTTAACGATTTAATGCTCGCTTAGGTTAAATTACAGAATGGGACAAATTCTTTTAAATTACAATACCTATCAATAACTTTAATAGTATGTTTACCATTCATCGTGCCGAGTGGTGCCAGCTCAAGAATAGTGTGTGAAAAGTGATGGAAGAGAGAGACCCACGGTTCATTTTGTTGTAATTCATGTTTCAATAACTTCTCTAGAATCTTTTTGGTAAACAACCATGTTGGATTCTACGAGTATATAGTTTTATGCCCGTCAAGTTTTGCTCCAATCCGTGTCAGGTTTAAGATTTTCCTAAAGTTAGTTCATAAAGTTCCCTGCATGACTGCGGCTCGTGGCTCTTTATTTAATAAAGAACTTTGGGAAATAAAATTCAGAGAGGAACATTCGGATTATACAAAGCTTTAAGAAAGTTTTATCCGAAAAAATGTCGTGTTTACTTTAAGGATGTGTCAGCACCGTGGTGGTACGCTGTAGTCAAGTGAGCTTAGACCTTTATCTATGAAACATAAAACAGATTGTAAAGCAGCTATATGAGAGCCGTTAAAAATTAGTTTATTATCAAAAACATCCAACCAAATTTTTAACGAGCGTCTAACATCAAAGATGATATTTTTATTAGTTTTAAAATTATATAAGTAATAACCCGTAAGAAATTGAAATTTCCTCTTTTCTATGATTCGCGGTTTTTTTCGCTAGATGATGCATTTTCTCGTGGTATTCAATTTAAATAAAAACTTATCATTAAAAATATAATAAAATTATGAAATTATCACTAACTTCAGCAATATCCTGTTGGAATTAAACGGATCCCATTGATTTGGTCACTGCCCGAGTTCAAAATTTATAGAATAACACGTCTACCTTTACCTTACTACTGTTAAATTAATTCAATTATATTCAAATGACTTGTATGTTAGGCTGTAGGTACCTACTATGCTAGGTATCAACAAAACTGTCCGTGGCGAGTCTAGAATAAACACAGATGAAAGTCAGTCTATCAATGAAATGTAAAAATCTTAATCTTCTAACATTCCTGTGCTAAAATAGATTTCGCTAAATCTTTCGACGCCATCCTCGCATTCGTTTGATTCTGATTGATTCACCTTTTAAAAAGTTGTAAAGCTAAATATTATACAAGCGTTATCTACTGATCGAACCTCATGTTGTATTTTGAGGACGTTTAATTTAAGACAAACTTATTATGTAAGTCCTGAATACAATAAACATTTGATTTGATTTTAAGTACATATACGTAGATTATGCATAAAATTAAATTAAATTTGAACTAGCTGTCCCCGCGACTGTGTGAAATTGTGTTTTGAATGGATAAGGAATTATGTACTTTTTAGAATTAAGGCTAGGATGTACTAGATAATGCTAGATAATTATTTACTTAACTTATCTTTGCTTATAATTGTCCAAGTAATATTTTAAAGATTTTATGGAAATAAATGTCTCGAATCAACATAATATAAAATATTTTACACACTCGTACCTACGTATTCGTTTAAAATTTGACCTGAAAATAGTTCCGAAAATTCTTTATTTCCAGATGTCTAGCAATTGATTGGTTACTTGTAAAGAATCGTAATCGGATAAACAGAAAATAAACATTTAAAACCACTTACTCTGCATACCGTGATAAATCTTGTGAGAATTATAAATCAGTGCTTTGTGAATAAATACTTCTTTCGAAAATAAAGTGCACCTACGTTAAGAACTAGCAGCAAATGGATTAGAAAAAAGTGTTTTTTTTTTAAATACAAAAGCAGTGATTTGACAAACTATTCACGAGCGGGTAAAACAAGTGTTCAAACACAAAATGACTAATCAGTGACGTCTCCAAAAGCTTTAATAACTGAAAAAATGTTCAAAAACGAGATATAACCTCCAAAATGAACGAGACAACAAACCAGACTATATCGCGAAACCTGTCGCGATGGAACGAGACAGATTTATGGATCCCACCTCTGGACTTGGCAGTGTTCTACCATCCAGATGTGGTGATTATAGTGCTGTATGTGTGTGTGCTGACGGCTTCGCTGGCTGCTAACACTCTGCTGATCTTCATCGTCATCAAGTTCCAGTATATGAGAAGGTAAGATTTAAAGTATAATTTGAAAAAATAGTGAATAATTTGCAGCCCTAAAGATGAACCACTTATTGGTCTGTTTTAAACTCACCACAAAACGACACTCATGTCCAAGCAGTGTCGTTTTGCAGCTGACTTATATAGCGATCTCTAATCCAGGTAGGTTTGGTTAGAGGTGGTAAGCGTGGTGAATATACCATATCTCATATGAACATACAATAATCATTGTTGCTAAATAGAAGTTGACTCGGTTGGCGCTTGTAGTGTAAGTCTGCGTCTATACGATCAGTGACTACCTTCATCTACATAGTACCTAGACTTTGTTCCCTGTACCCAACATTATACTAAGTAACTTTCTGTATTCTGTGGTATAACCGAGTACCCAGAGTGCACCTTATGTGTTCGCAAACATTTGATCGAGTGAACAAACTCCTAGATAATGCCTGTTTGACGGATAAATATAGAACTGTGTGGAGTGGGCTTATGAACCGTTGTTATTCAAACAATATGTTAGATTTCGTTTAATTTTCGCTTTAAAACACATAGTATTCTTAGCACAAATAAATACTTTTTCTACGGCAACCACTCATGTTATGATATTATTATCCGATTTGTAATTTCAATTGCATTAAGTTTGTAGATATAATAATTATATTTTATTAGGAACCGGTGATTATTAATGTATTTATGTAAGTATATTTAATAAGTATAAAAAACAACAAATCCAAATACCTTTATTATTATAGCGCCAAGATACATGCAGAATTAAAAGAAAGAGCTAACTGTAAATCAAATTTTATGTTACATTTTATATATTTGAAAACTCTGTGGCAACTCTAGTGCACCTTGTATAGGAAATCCCACTGGTGTGACTGATGATAATAATAATTTCCGTGATTGATTACGGTTCTGAGTAATAGTTATCAGTTTATTAGGACGCCAAAGGGACTTTTTTATTAGCACTACAGCACCACATGCCGGTAAGTATATGATATATTTTATTCCTAGTTTCCAATGGTAATGAAGGGTCAAACAGTTACTAGGGTATAATTAGGGTCTAATCGTAACTCGAGACCGCAACAAATGTGCTTCTAATTCTGTCTTATTTCTCTTAATTAGCTGGAAGTAATACCCCAACCTTGTGATAAAACGCCGTCTATTTTATTAACACTGAAGCGGACTCAAGTGCAAACATTAGCTGGAGAAAAATAAGCTATTTTTTTATATAGTACAAGATTGAGTAGGTTAGCACCTTACATTGTTTTTATCCTATAGTGCTACAGAATGAGACTGTAAAATAGATGTTGGTTTATTTCTAAACATAGTACATTTTTTGTTTTTGTGAACGTATTCTGTGAGAACTTGGAAAGATTTACTTCGGTTGCCACACCAAAAGCTTGCAAAATATTTACAGCTGAAAATATTTCAAGAGGAAAGTTTTCAATGAAAAAACATTGACATACAGAAAATGTTTCTCAGTGTTTTCAGAAATCGTTTTGTGCCAACCGAGATAAGCGTGGAGCTAATACTAACCTCAAGGCGTATAATGAGTTATTTTGGGGAGACTGGTGCCGAATGATGATGAGGTTATCAGACAGACCAACGAGTCTACAAAGAATTATTATGTCAATGAATTTGGGTTCATAAACTATGCTACTGAATTACGCTGATTAAACCACTATGCCAAAAAGGCTTAGACAAAAGTAATAAAGAGCGGGTTAGTTCATCGGCACTCAAGTAGAGCCGAGGGCAAACATTAACTCTTAGTAAATAAGATAACAGCCGCATCACAATCAGAGTGGCCGAAATAGATCAACTATATTTGGGACACGCTTTATTGAAAACTGTACAAGGTGACTCGGAATTCATATTTTAATTGTTTATGGCACCGCGTCTTCTCCGGCTTTGTAATATTTTCCCGCTGTAAATAGTATCCTATGTCCATCACCTGTTTCTAAGTTTAAACTTTCTCAAATATTTTCAGTTCATTCGATTCAGCCGTTCTTCGATTCGATTCAGCCGTTCTTTATGACTCAAGACCTGACATGTGAATAACGCGGCCAAGACAGCTAGTTAATTATATTTTGACGGCTGACAATCGATTGCTACAATTTCCTAGAAAATATTCTAAGAAACACACAATTCAGTTGGAAGTGTGATGATTACCAATCCCTTAGTTTCCGATGTAAATATTTAGATTCGTGTGGGAGTTCAAATAGTCATTACTCAATGAATTAATGTGTAATGTAATTGTTATGTTTAGAATATTATGTGTTTACCTACACGTGATATTAATACCACAAACATACACAATAAGCCGAAGACTGATAGGTATCTTACACTCTTATAATATAGTCATCCAATATAGATGTTAAAAGCGTTCTTTATCCAAGAGGTAAGTTAATAAAACTCGGAGGGTTTATATAACGAACTTAAGTAGAATGCCAAGTGTCAAAGACAGGCGTCTATTATAATAACTATAGCTTAGCTTAGAGAATCCAACAATAAGGAGTGTACATCGCTTAGCATTGTTAGCATAGGATGATACAAGGGATGATACTTGTTGTTACAAAAACACTCCGATCGCTAAAATTATTTTCTTATCTAAATATTTTTATGCCTAGGTCGTCGATAATTATAAAATTCATAGTTATTAACTGTACAAAACTCAAACATTTTGTAACGTGTGTTTGATAATTGATAATACTTAACAGAAAATATATATGTTTTACATTACACAGGAATCCCAGAACACCCGAAACAAATATCTGAAAATCATACTAATATTTGTATCATATGGCAGACCGACTTTTCTACATGGTAATAATGCCTCCCTTTGGTTAGATACTCAAAGGAATGAAGTTTAGTTAGACAGTTGTTTTGGTCTCGCGTCGAAGAAGCTGACTGTTTCATTAAAGAAATAATGGAGCGGAATACTGACCTCATTATTTTATCTTTTTATTAGCGACCCGCCCTCACTTCGCCCGAGTACCTATTAAGAGAAACCTTTTTAAAATTCGTTGCGTAGTTTTAATTAAGAAGGGCCACATCGGAAACAATTTTGATTCCTACTATGTATTAAAAAGCGCTTTTATTATAATTTAACTTTGATGTCATGATGGTTTATTTGTAACAAATTATATGTCACCTGAAAATACTGAAGAATATTTTTTTATTTATAGTTTAATTTATTTTTGAACAAGTCGCAATTTACCTACATAGGTTTATTCGTTATTTTCTCGCGTCACATGACAGCTCTTCAAAGGTCCGTGTAATTTGTCCGTGACAGCTGACAAGAGAAATGACCGCGGGGAGCGGCCATTTTGTATTTACCTGTTTATTGCTCTGTCAACGCAATACTCTCAATAATAATTTCATGAAATTTCAGGGAATAATACAAACTAGGCTCAAAGAGATGACGTGACTGGTCTAAGAATAGTACTACCCTTCTACAAAAAAAACGTCAAAAAACCGACGACGGACAACACTGTCGTTATAGTAAAACCCCGCTGCGAACCTAGGGTTTTTCTTCGTGAACAATTTTGTGCAGTTTAAATAACATGCTCTAATTTGAAGGCAAATATCGAGAGGAAACCTAAAGGTTCTATGAAAAATTGGAAGTACTTTATATCATTCAAAAAAAAAGTGAAAAAATTCAAAAAAGTGAATTAAGGCCTAATCTGCTTAGAGTGAAGTTCCTGTGTTCAACGAATTTATTGATTATTTAAACGGTAAGCGGTTAAATAGGTCTACATCTAGAAAAAAGATCCGTGGAGACATGATCGTGTCGTTTAGATGACCAAGGTTTACCCGCAGGCGAGGCTTGTGAGTGAGTCCTTACTCCAACTTGAGGTCCGTTCGTTTTCTTTTTGATCAGTTTATTGACTTGCGGTTTTCGAAATAACATCTACAGAAAGATAAAAGCTTTTGTAATCAAAACGTCGTCGATGTTGATTGAGGGATCTCAAGGAAATGACAATGCAGATCTGTACATTCGATCCGTGAAAACTTTATAAAGTAAATATACAAAAATACATCTATAATTAAGTATACCTATTCATACAGGTAATTATCCCAATTATTATCATCATTATCATATTTTTTTTAATGAATTAATGAATGACGCGCCTGCATTATTCCCATCCCCATGCGTCTATTTTAAAACTAAATACCTTAATCTGGCCAGTCGTTCTAGAGTTATTTAACTACAACGAAAAATGGCATTTAATATGATTAAGGTTTTGAACTCAGATGACTATATTTTGTTAAAAAGGAAATTAGGGGGACACATGAAGCCATTATCAGAATAAAGGCAAAGTAGCTCGTTATAAAGCTTCTTAGTTTAAATTTCATAATAACGGTAACTATAAACCGAGGAAAATATCCTAACATCTTTGATGTTCTCACGTGTTATGTTTGCTCTAAACCTTCAGTGAGGTAAAGGAAAACATAAAGCGCTCTAACTTCTAAGATTTTAGGGTTCTGAAGCCCTGGTAGGACTCTTACTTTGATGTCAAGGATTTGATTTAGAAGCCAATAAATGTTTGGGGCCAATAAGGTTCGGTCATGTTTTCTGGAATAAAGAGTTATTTTTGTCGTAAAGGAGTTAGGTATTTAAGTTGTGTATAGTTTTAAACTGCAGCTCGATCTGTAGTTTTATCTGAAAATCAAATTTATCAACGGTAAAACTAGTATTAATTTAAGTAAATAAATAAGTACCCTACTCTAATAAAAACTATATAGTTTTCCACACAGTATTTAACTAAACTGGTTTTAACATAAACTTTTTAACTGTAACTTTTGCCATTGTTCAATCATTCGATGGAATTTCACGAATTCTTAAGGTTTCTAAACTTTTATTAGATAAAAACTTTATGTGACAGCAATTAAAAAGTTGGTTACTAATCTATGAATGGCTCGTACCGCTTAGGGAACAAACTAATTAATCACGAAATTAAAACGGATCTCGTAAAGTTTCGATGAAAGTATTACCAACGGTTTGAAGGACTTTACTTAGGGAAGGTAATGACTTTGTGATCTTTAAGTTTGTTTAAGAAAAGATCTAACAAGAAAACACTTTGTAACTTAATTTACAAAGATATTTAATTTTATCTATGTTTAATTTAAATATTTTTTTGTATACATACAATCAATTGTATGAATGAACGCCTCTTCCTTTCTATGTTATGATCATCGTCTTCATCATAACATAGGTACTTAATGGGTTTTATTATATTTTGATGGTGATACGTGTAAACGAAATGAGTTGATGATTGATGATTTGTAAAACTAATAATTTGTATAGTGCTTATAGTGTATTAATAATGGTCAGGTAAATGAAGTTATATAACCCGTACCTACATTAAAAAGGCGTTGTACGGAAAACGGCTCTTCCAGGCTCAAACCCCATTTGGATATCCTTTCTTGTTCCATTACATTAAATAAAACGATCGTACAATAAACCTAGCGCGAAACAGCCGTATCTAATACGAAATCTCTTCTCAAATCGCGGCTAAAGAAGGCTTTAAAGATTAAGGTGACGTGTCACTGCGGCACACGCATTTCAGAAGTCTAAGATAAGGCAGAGTGATGATACCATTCTGTTATGTATTTAGGACTAAATAAGGTTAGGTAGACGTTTATTGGCTATATTAATAAAACTTATTATTCTCGATAATGATGCGTTAAAGGTAAAATAATATTAAAACTTTATAATTGATTATCCTGCGGTAAAAAGTAGCCTACGAGTAATTCTGATAAGTATGTTAAAAACATTGTGTAGTTTCATTTAAATCCATGTAGTACTTTTGCGTTAAAGAGCAACAAACATTCTCACAAACTTTCTCGTTTATAATGTTAATAAAATTGTTTCGAAAAAATTTACATAAAATATATTATGATCACCATCACGAATTTCTATTTATAATCTTGTATTTATTTCCTTTTAGTATGATCAATAGTATATTGTTCGACATCGCTCAATCTTACTGTAAAAATAAGTCGTGTCTGGCTTCCTACGCATTGTTACAACATACTCAATGAACAAACTTTAGTCATATATCAGCGTTATTCCACAAATACATACTGTGGGAATACAGGAAACAATATTATCATCATTCAATAAATAATTATTGCTGTACAATTCACACAACATCACCGTGCACCGTGATGAGCTTGCTTGTGTTATGTAATACACACGACATAAATAATTAAATTTGAGAATTGAACCCGCAGCTACGCAGGCGGACCTTTTACTGCCGCGCCACAGATGCCGTTACTGCCACACGATGACGAATCCTTTAAGTTGCTACAGACGGTCGCGGATTCACGCAACCTACAATATAATAATTAAGTAATCCTTTTTTTTTTAGTTGGGCGAGAATGTTCTGGATACAGCGACTACTGATTCTAATTAAATTTTGTTATATACCTAGTACCTACTTATACATTTTCACCACAGTAACATACCTATCATTAGTATAACAACAGAGGTATGTAGAAAACGAATTAACCTATATTCCTAGTTAACAAACAAAACAAAATAGATTTGGACTTCATCAAACCCAGCATTCAAATTTAACAGATTACTTGTATTTAACAAGTAATCTGTTAAATTTAATGAAACCTCTTGAATCTGAATATGAAAGTGGCCTTGCAAAATGTACCCGTGTTAACCGTGCACCGTAGTGGAAAACATCTTTAATTTTACAGTAATTACTCGACTTTGAGCCTGACGTGCCATTATCTTCACCGTAATTTTAATTAATGCCTCCGGACTCCGTTTCGCTGTGCAATGATTTCACTGTAACCTTGTTTACGAAATTGTTTTTTGCAAGCTAGTTTTTATTTGCACTAGCTTTCCGCTTGTTGATTTGCCTGTATAATAACGGAGTAAATCGCGTTTAGAATCCTATGCGTTATTCTGATGAATAAGTTTCAATAATTAAATCCACCAAATATGCAAATGGGTAAGCATGGATAGATGTGTAACACACAACTACTCAAGAATTCCAAAGAAAAAACAATACTATAGTTAAAATATTAGAGTATCGTTATATTACTTTTCATCGCAGAAAAATCTTCTATATCCCAAACGAAGTTCCAATTAGAAAGCTAGTAAGAAGTCCAACCGAGGCCATTACCATTACTGACAAGATTTTTATAGTTTCAGTGGAAGTTTCTAGCAACTCGCCATTATGCAAAGCACCGGCCACATTGAAGAGCTCTACAGAATTATAATACTGCATCGGCTTTAGTTCAGACTGGCTCGGCACACTCCAAGAATACTGGAGAGTTATGGGATTACTGATGAGAAAAATCATGAAATAGCTCTTGTTTTGGGTAAGGAGAAAATATTAGATGTACGGTGGGGATTATTAAACCACTAAACGTAATAGTGAAGTCTATTTATTTCGCTTCATGTAGCATCATCATCATTGTGAGCATGATAATGCTTCTACTCAACTGCTTCATGTTAGGAAGCAGCCGTCAAACTCTAGTTGTTGACTTGTTGAAGTCCGCGCGAAGTTAAACAACTTTGATTTCCGCAAAGTAACGCCTGAATCTTTACATAATAACTAGGTATTCTTTATTTATATTTATAGTAGTAGACGCCGTTTGCAAAAGCTTTCACCAACATAATAGCTATTCACTTCCCGATACTCGAGTTTATAACCATACTTGAGAACACACTGTAAAACTTAAGCTGTGTTTGGTTAAAAGTAACCTACTTGAGAGCATAAAATAAATGTTAGCTCAACTAATTTTAAAGAAATGTACCATATATATTATTTTTCTAATATAAAAGATACGTTATAGTAAAACATTATTGTTATAGTTGTTATAATGAACCTTTACTCCATTTTCATAAGTTTGATAAGATATGGCGGTGTCAGTTATAGCAAACAGAATAGTAATGCTCAAAGCTTGTCGATTTTAAAGCCATTATGTCCTTTAGCGAGTAAAGAATAGAATATAATAGAAAGTTTAGAATTACTGAGTAAAAAAATAAATAATTATTTTCCACACAAAACATACCTGAGACTTGTTCATATTAATGTAAAATACATTTTAGTAAAACATGAGTGTGATTAATAAATAAACTAAATAACAAAACAGAAAGGGGCTCTAGCTGAACATAATTAATACAAACTTACTAAGATTAGAGTTTTACGATGACAGCGTTATTTACGAATTACGATAATGTTATGGAGGCCTATTGTGAACAAAGAAACTAGCACTTGCCATCCGGAGTAAATCATATAAAATTATACAAAACACAGGAACAGAGGTTACATTTGCTGTTTATCATTTTCTTATGGGTTGAGCTTGTATAATGTTTGCGGAATAATCTATAAGTTTGTAAAGAGGGTTGAGGCCTATTTTATTAAACAAATGTTTATTAATAATAAAAAATTTTTTTTTCAAATCAAATCAAAATCATTTATTTGCAGGAATGTAGGTAGGTACAAAAGTTCTTAAAATTAAATTATTCCAATACATTCTGCCTTGTCAAAGCGTGCAAATATAAACTTAAAATCTAATTATAATTTAAATGTCACTAATATTAAATAATGCTTACTAAAATAAAAATAAATATAATTTTTTTTAAAGATTAATACATGTCAAGTTTTGCTTTCTAAATATTCTTTGATATCGTAAAAACATTTGTCCATTAGCCAAAGTTTTAATTTGATCTTAAATATATTAATTGTCAGTGCTTGCAGGTCTTTGGGTAGCTTGTTATAAATATAAATTGCTTGGTGATACACATTTTTTTTAGTTAATTTCACCCTGAATTTAGGAACATAGAGCTTGTCTTTATGCCTGGTTTGTCTCTCCAACACATCCGCGCGTGTACTAAATTGGCAAGGGTTTTGTTTTACAAACAAGCAAATATCCCTTATATACATACAAGGTAACGGAAGAATGTTATACTTTTTAAATAGGGGTTTGCAGCTGTCCGTATTCCAAGCTCCACAGATAGCCCGTACACACTTTTTTTGAATTATGAAAGCCTTTTCAATATCGGTTGAGTTTCCCCATAAAATTAAACCAATTATGCTAGTGTCGATGACACATATCCATGGTATGCTTTAAGAGCTGCGTCTGTGGATACTCTAAGCCTTAAACTTTTTATAGCATACACAAACCTATCTAGTTTGTCACAAACATGTTTAACATGAGCCTTCCAATTGCAATGTTGATCAAACCAGATTCCTAAGAATTTCGTTGCATCAACTTCTTCAATCTTAGAATTATTATAATTAACAGCAATGTCTATTTTTTTTCGGTTGTAAGTTCCAAACTGTATATAATTGGTTTTAGTCAGATTAATTTTTAAATTATTATTATTAAGCCATTTAATTGTATTGGATAATGTATTATTAATGTCAGTTTCGAATGTCTTACTATTATTATGCTCTCCTCTTATAATAATCGTGGTATCGTCAGCAAATAAAATTGTCTTATGTTTAGTCATATTAGGAATGTCATTAATGTACATTAGAAATAAGAACGGCCCTAGAATACTTCCTTGAGGTACTCCAAGTCTATTATATCTGTAGCTAGAGCGCACATTGCTTTTACTGCCATTATAAACTTTTGATACCTCAACACATTGTTGTCGATTACTGAGATAGCTTTGAAGCCATTCATAAGCTCTACCTCTTATTCCATATACGTTGAGTTTATAGAGCAGCAATTTATGATCAACAAAATCGAACGCTTTGGACATGTCTAGAAGTAGAGCAATCACTGGAACATTGTCATCTATAGAATCCATTATAAGTTTGACAACGTTAAAACATGCCAAAGTAGTAGAGCTGTTTTTTCGAAAACCAAATTGTTCAGGCTTTAAAATATCGTGTTTAGTTACAAAATTTTGAAGCCGTGTTAACATCGTTTTCTCAAATATTTTAGAAAGTATAGGTATTAGAGTTACTGGTCGGTAATTATCCATGTTACATTTATCTCCTTTTTTAAATAGCGGTTTAACAATGGAGACCTTTAATTTATTTGGAAACTCTCCTTCTTCAAATGATCTATAAATTAAGTAGCTAATTTTGTCACTAATATAGTAAGCACTGATTTTAATGATTCTATTAGCTAGTTCATCTATACCTACAGAGTTAGTGTTAGAGTTAGTGTTTCGGCCAGGAGAGTATTTTTTGCAAGACTTTTGCTGACTTATTACGTTTATAAAATTTATATTAATATTTTTATAGAAAGTAATCGTCAAGAGAGTAGTCCCTGTGTCTCACCCAGTAGTGGGAACGTAAATAAGTGTGTTGATGGTAAAAAAAAACATTAAATCACAATTTAACCTTTGTCCTCGAGTGTCGAATCAAATCGAACTTGCCCTTTCCAGAATACGCCTGCTCTGAACGTTTTACCGCTCAGCTCATAAATATATAGCGCTTAGCTATTGAAGAAATTCAAGCTTATGACGTAGCTCTTCGATAGAGCATTGGTCAGCGCAGCTAGGCGTAGTAGCTACAGGGCGTGGATTTAATTCCCACTCGAAGAAAAAGTTTACGTTGTGATATCAACACCATTTTTTTAAATTCATAAAAAAATCACCAATAGTAGAAAGTAACTAAATACTACCCGAGAGTTCACTATAGTGACGTCACTTGACTCATAGGTATAGATAAAAATCCCGCGAGCACCAAGTCACAAGATGGCAGACGTGCGATAGACGCTGTCAATAAGGATCGCCGGTACATTTATCTTGTGCTTATACACTAGACTTCACTAGAGTGATGAATAAGGCAGTTCATACAGTGCTTTCGGCTTATAAGGTAGTAAGAATCTTAGAGATCTTTAGCTCTATCATTATTGCCCGCCGAAATAATAGTGGCTGGCCCAAGAATAGTGCAGTTTGTTATTTGTAAGAAAATGTAAATTCACTTGTTTGAAACTCTCACGAAACTGAAACAACAGAACCATTTATAAACTTAAAATAAATAATAAAATAATCCGTTATTATTAATTAATATCACAATATTAATATCAACCAACAAATTGTGGGACTGTATACCCAAAAAATACTAGAAAACGTAAGACTTTATGTAAATCTCTTGCGATCAGTTCTTCGATCCGTGAAGAACTATTATTTACCGCGTTATTGATTTTGTGGGTTTGGAGCTTCCCGTATTGTGGAGATAAAAGCTTTAGATCTTCCCTTCCGTGAAAAAGCAAATGATTTGTAAAACTTACGGCCTTCGGTAAATGGGGATCTTTGTTACCTTGACATGGATAAAACCTTGAAAAAAATGTTTTGTTCAATTTTAAGATTGATTGTGTGGGTTATATAAATAGTATTTAATTATGTTCATAAAGCCTATGAATTGTCCCAAGAATGAAGAAAATTATTTTCATAGACCGATATTCAAATATCTGACACAGTCCAGTGAGCCACAAGCAAACTAAATAAATAAATATTGCTGGACACACACACAGCAACATCTAGCCCCGTGGTAATCTCTAATATAACACCCAGATATGGAACAAATATCTGCAGATCGAACACATTTTTGTTCGTAGGTGGAGAATCGAACCTGCAATCTCCTGCGTCGCAGCCAGACCTATTCCCGCTGCGCCATAGAGGTCTTTTAGGCATTTTGAACATATTACTTTGGCGATCATGAGAGTAAAACAACAGAAGATTTTGAACGTATTAGTAACAAATAATTAACTTTTCTCTTTACACCAACTTAAAACACAAGAAAGCTTCCGCACACGAATCCGAAACATCTATTTCAGGCAGGATGTTATGGTAGATGTTCCGCGCTCGGTTAATTACAATTTTACGAGGACATTATACTTCATACACAAACAAAAACGTATATTTATAAATAAAAGTGAGTTGCTACGGTGTGAACCATTATCACGTGAGGTTAAATTTATAAAAACAGAGGTGTAAATTATATAAACCAAAAATATTTGGGAGATTCGGACCAATAATCAAATCTTTAAGCGATCGTTTTTTAAGTGGATGTTTGTTGCTCTTTCACGGCAAAACAACTAAACCGATTCAACTAAATTTTGAAAAAAGATACTCTGAGAGAGATAAGCGCTATGTGATACTAAAACAACAAATAATAAATTACACGAGAAGATCAAGAAGGTGTTTCATAAAATTTCCACAAGATAAAGGTACTTAGCTCTTCGATTGCGACATCTAGCTACGCTGACCATTAGGTCAGCTAAATTAGATGTAGTAGCTGGAGAGTGTGGATTCGATTCCTACTCGAGGACCAATGCTACATTGGAATCTTGTATTTTAGATACCATTTTTATATAATTACTCAAGAACTCCTAACACTAAACACCCATAAAGTAAATGGAAAGATTGATTAATGTGTTTTCAGAAGAATGTCGGTTATCTCAACTTTGATCACATAAATCGTAAACTTGGGGGCTTGTGACTTATTACGGACGTTAAAAATGTATTATTATTTAGGGACTTAACGCACCTTTGAATGGATTGTATGTAATCATCATCATCATTTATCAACAATAATTAAGTCCCACCACGCTGCTGCCCGTCTTCCAGGATAAGTAATATATTATTATTTTCACATTTTAATGTTCCAGAATATTAATTATATAATTTATTATCAATCTACTATAACTAAATAACCACTATGCCACAAGGGTCGCTGTGAAATGAAGAGGCTCATTACAAAGGGTTGAAGATTGCTTTTCAGTTTTTAATTAAGCTAACTGGAAGTTGTGAACAATACAATAAACACAGAACTGGAAGCTGAAGATTTAATTTTTTATATCGTAATTTGACTTTTGTTGTTATTTTCTTTGTTATATTTTTTTAATAATATCATTCTATATTAGTGAAATAAAACTATAGGTATTGCGGGCCGAACATCGATTCGAATGAAAAATTTATTCCATCTGCGTTAAATTATGTTTTTATGGTAGCCATAGCCATGATTAATTATAACAAGACAATTTAGAATCTACCCATTATTGACCGAGCGAGCGAAGCGTCTCCGTTTCAGCGTCGAAGAAAAAGTTTTCGTATGTATGTGTGTATGTATGTTCTCCTCTAGAGGGCTCATTTCTAAACCGATTCTTCTGAAATTTGGTGTGTAGGTTCGTAATTAGTATATAATTTTTTTGTCGAGCCATTTTTTTAATTTTTTTTTAAATGGCGGAGAAAAACACCAAAAACTCATGTGGGGTGTCGTTGAATAGGTCTTTAAAAAACAATCATAGTCTGCGAACATAATTTTTCGATATAATGTTCCGTTAGCGAAATATTTGACTATTAAATGTACGCATTTCGGGTTATTCCCATCAGATCATATAATCAGATTGTAGTTGCATCTGATCACACAAAAAGTTCCCAACGGATAACGGACCCGTTGCAACTACTTTATTGAATTAAATTTTGTGCCACCGGACCATAATAGATATTTTTTCGTGTAATATAACTTTTTGTGTTTTCAGATGCAACTAAAATCTGATCTTATGATCAGATGAGAATAACCCCTCATTTCTATCAAACTGAAAGAAAACACGCTTTGTATTTTCATAACTAGATGTCGCTAGAGGAAAAATTAAAACGCGCTATAATAGGTTTCATGGTTCAAATAAGTAATTTTTGGGTTCTAAGACGGATGACGATTTGGTTAGGTATTTCTTAGTATATTCGTTAGTTGAGTAGTTCGTTGTCTCCTCAGTGAATTCGCAGTAAAATATTAATTTATATTCATTGCATCTAAATTGATCATAGAAGAGGACGATTAGTCTTCTTCATCATATAATAAGTGCAAGAAGAGGTCTACCTACTGAGTCAGTTTTCCAACATTTTTTCTCAGCCAACATCAAATGTTTCGGCTGTGGCCTATGATAAGAACTTCATAAATTTTGATCGTGATGCAGTTCTTATTGCTATTTGATATTGAGGCAGTTCTTACTCAAGGTAGGTACACCTTTACCACTTAGGGACTTAGGGCATGACTTTGTGGGTCTGGAAATGACACAAAGAGTATTTTATTTTCGATTTTCATTAATAAACAAGGATTATAGAAAACTCTTTATTTTGGCGTTGGTTAACGAGTAATTTTGAAAATAAATTTGCGGGTTTAAAAAAGTTTTGTTAACGGTTCTGTTGTAACCTACTATTACCAATTTGGTGTATGTACCTAATACCTGATTTGTCATTTATGATGGTCCAACTTTGAGGAAGCGATCAAAGTTGAATGGTTCTATGACATCCGATAGTTTTTGAGCCCTTGAATGTGCATTATGAGCAACCTACGGCATGTTATCAAATACTACTTTTAGGCAAAGTCAATCCCTGCGACTTATGAGTTCTCAAATCTGAAACACAGCACAGATTCTATCACTGTTGGGCCATTTTACATAATAGATAAGCGATGGATCTTCGTTTCTACTTGGAAGCCTTTGTTTGGTTGGATGTACATAATGTTAGTTTTATTTATTTATGGAAGATGCATCGCATTCTTTTGAATCATTTACTTATAGGTACTAATTATAATAATTTTGTCTATAACTTTTTGATGATGTTAGTCCTCGCGAGGTCTACAGCTCACAGAGCCACTAGTACTAATATAGTAAATGCGTAAAAATAAAGTGTACTATTTTTTTTAAGGTATTGAACAGGCAATTCAATGCCTCTGAAGTAATTATTATAAACTACATACATTTCCATGCATTTCCCGTTATTTGCATATCAGACAGCCAAAACAACGCACATGTTACAATACTGCGCGATCGTAAACAATTGAACACGAAACATCCTGAGAGCTGGCAACAAATTCTAGGTAGATATTTGATTTTGCAGATATTTGTTCTGAGTGACTGGGGGATATAAAATATTATATCTATTATATTTAACAACACATCATCACAAAAGCATCAAAACTGTTATTGAGACAACTGTAAATGTTGTTGGAGTAATTTATTCAAAAATAAGATGATTTAAATAACTGATCTTTCATGGTAGAACTTAACACTAAAGTTTAATTTCTTCACCATTTCAGTAGTTAGGAGGAAGGTGTTAGAAAAGTTTTTATCTTACTTCAGATAACTAACCAAAATTCGTGCCAACTCACGCTCTATACAAAGATACAATTGATTATAGGAACACGTAGTATATATTACGGCTGCTAACACTGTTTATTTGTTTGTGAGCGTCTCGAACAAGGTCTTTGTTGACTCATTCTTGCCGTAAAGACGTATTATGCACGATCGAGTATTCGCTGAACGCGTTCAAAACCGGCCAAGTGCGAGTCGGACTCACCCATGAAAGCTTCCTAACCTATTTTCGTTGATAGTTTGCATGGGACTTGGGACGCTGTATGGGTTGTTTTCTTAGGCAGGCACCATACAAGAATTTTCTAAAGTAATTGACAATTATGTATAACCCCGTAGAAGTTAACCGGTTCTTTGGTTCCATAGTTCTTAGATATCTGAAAATTGGCTATTATCTACATAGTAAATAATAGCCCTCTTTGTGAATAAGGAAATTCAGTTGTTTCTCTACTGTTGTCTATCTCTAATAGTATTTTTATAAAGGTTTAGGGTTCTGTAACTAAACGTCAGCATCATCATCATCCGTCCTCGCTGGGACACAGGGACTTCTCTCTTGACGAGAGAGATTAGGGTTTAACTCACCACGCTGGTCAAGTGTGGGTTGGTGACACGTTGGAATAACATCTAGATTTTATTAAACTATTAATAACAAAGAACCCTGGGTGAACGTGACCGACTTGTGCTAAACGGATTTATTTTAATGGCATTTATATGGGACCATGTGGCCATAAAAGGAGACAATAACAAAATAATGTATTAAACTTATTTTCCCACTCTAAATATATAGATCTAGCTAGGGGCTTTATTTTAAAAATAGTCGTGATAGTCCAAGAAAGGTTGGATGATTAGGACTTTTTATATAATTTTTTATAAACCGTAAACCGATTGTTATAATAAAACGTCTTTTTAAAGTGATTCACTAAATAAAATAACGATAGTTTTACTTTCTTAAAAATAAAGCAACAATCTCTTCAACAATCTGAAGGTTTCTTCTCTTGCTGCGAGGGAAAGCCTCGCAGCAAGAGAAGAAACCTTCAGCCCTTTTGTAATCAATTGTATAAATCGTCTTCGTATTTGGAGCTCTCAGGTGCGCGAGATTTATGTGGAATGTGAAAATTAATTGGATCTGTGGTCTATTTCTAGGAGGAAATTAAATGTATGAATATATCAGGTTATAGGGAATAGCGTTACATGATTGAGGTACCATTACCTGATAATGGGTAGGTACAGTATTATGTGTGTTATTTATGTTGTGTGCTTATGAAAATTAAACCTATTGTTTGTATTTATAAAATTAATTATTCCTGCTGAACCTGAACTCCCATAATGGTCTCCAATTGTTTCTATAGCTTTCTCGAGGTGAAAATATGATAAAGCTTTAAGAAGAGACGGAAAGTGTAATTTCCTTACAAAAATGTTATTTTAAGCCGCTGAAACTGGCTTACCGACTACGTGACTTGAAGCCGTTCAACGTAATATCGTTCAGCATCTGTTATCTTCACTCTCTAACCAATATACACCCTTGTCCTTTTTCTCTATTTAAATATTATAATCAATAGCATCCAAAACCTTCGATACGCTGTGTAAATTGTCCAGCAATATTTATTCATTTATAAATGGAAAATTTAGTTATTCTTGATTTTTAGAATACCTTACATTGCTGCATACACCAGAATAATACAAGTAATCTTTTTATTCTTTTTGAAAGCTATGAATCAACCATCTGTAGTCTACAAAATCCCATAAATCCTATACCAAATCTCGATTATTTGACCCTAGTAACTTTATTAAGAACAGGAAAAATAACGGACAAATCACAAGGGATTTAAGAGGTCAAAAATTCATCCCACGATTCCGAAGAAGCTTTAAGAATAGCCAATTAGGAACAAAGAGATTTGTTCTATTCATACATTGAATAAGAATTTACTTTGGAGTTGTGAATTCTGTAATGGTTATGGGTTAAATTAGTTTAGTGGATCACATCATTAAAACACATAATATAAGATATTACTTATTACGTCTTACTATTACTGTAGATACTGTATCTATAAATTATATTTAATATATTATTATAACGCCTCATTTGGTTTGACGACACCTGCGAGAAAAGATGGCGTTGCACTATTCTGAGGCATGACTCGGCATCTTTAGTACTTAGAAACGGATACAGGGTTATTGAAAGTCTGATGGCTGATACATTTTGATACAGAATACAAAACCTGTACATTGCTTTACTTTTTAATTTTATTTTTCTTCTCAGATTCAATGAAAATCCGCCCAACTTATTAAAACATGACGGGATCCTAGGTAAACCTTTGCCTTCAGACTTTACTTTACCGGCTTTGGGTTGATAAATCCTTAATAAAAGATCTTAGATTGAGAGATTTTGAAAACATCTTTGAAATGTTAGTCTTAGAACTATAAAATATTTTTGTGGGTTAAATGCGAGATTATGAATTTGAATACAATTTTCTATGAAACTACACATATTCTTGGAAAAACTGTTATTTAGTATTCAAATTACATACCAAAAGTCAAGACGTTAATTTTAATAGAAACTCAAACAACATATTTTTATATACATAATTAGAAATTTTATGTTATAACTTTTTAAACTATCATGGTTTTTAACTATATTTGAACAAGAAATATCAAGAAATATCACTGGATCGAATTGCATAACCCCCAAGTAATCTCAACGGAGAGATTCTATATACCAAGATTGGTTCAGGAGGCCATTGAGATTACCAAACACAGAAACTTTAATCGAGAAGATGGCTTCCAGTTGTCTGGAACGTGGAAACCTGTGGTGGAGTTATGCAAAAATCATAAAAGTGTATTGCCGGCCGTCCGGCCAGACACGGTGAGTGTAGTATGTCGCGATCGACTTGCATTCGTGAATGAAACAGGTGGTAGTGACAGTGACAATCAAACTCGCAATAAAAGACTCAGGAAGAGGGTAGATCGTTTCGTTTGTCAATAACGGTCTGCCTACCCGCCGCCCCGCCGGTGTCATCAGTTTGTCCGTGAACATGGCGCTTGCAACAGTGTCGAAATATCGGAAAACTCAAAAACAACTAAATCATGGTATGTTACCCGTTTCTTGTTCAAATATAATTTTATGTTAACTTAAATTTTCCTTTAAATTATTTTATTATTCATTAAGCTTATAATTCTTGCAGTATCAAAATCAAATCAAAATCAAAAATACTTTATTGTACACACATTTACATTTAAAACATTTAACAAATAAAAGAACATACACAATGGGTGTGCTTAACCCTTAAGAGTTTTCTTACAGCAAACCTGGACATAAAGAAAAAAACATTTACAAGGTGGTCGCAAAATAATTATTCAAATAACAATGAAATTAAAATTTACTAAATATAGTACTAAATGTTTAGTCCAAAACGTACCTTTTCTTGAAACTCGATGTGTTACCTGTTACCATGAAGATAATTATCTGCCCATCAAAATATCCTAATAGACTACTTCTCATTATAATCGAGATCAATAGAGATTACCGATATCCCTTTGTAATAATTATGATACCCTGGTGTCCTGGAAACTAGGAGAAAGAAATCCCTTGGATTATCCTGGCTTTGAGGAACAATAATATTATGTAGTTTTTTTATTAAACTTGCTGTAGATACGAGTATAATTGGTTCATGTTAAAGTTTAAGTTTAGAGTTGCAAATAGCTTTATCATAGAACACATAATTTTGTTTTCAAATTTAACACCATTGTATTCTTTCATTTATAATGTGCTTTGATGTTACACTTAATAGTGATGATGATAATATATTCTTCTCAGCTACAAAGTCATCTTATCTTAACTCTTTCTGTAACTGTTATTTGACTTGGTTCTAAACTCTGCGCTCATTACCGTTTCTAAAGCTGCATTCAATTTTCAACTTCAGGATTAAGCATAAGCATAGTACAGTCTTTGTTAAATTAATTGAAAAAACTTTTAATTAAAATGCGGTTTTTTTTATATTGATGCTCGTGAAGTTGAAGTAAATGCTGAAATGACTGAACATGCACAGCGGGAAATTATCAGGAGGCCAAATATGGGGCTTAAAAGTCAACCAATTGAGACCTTGGATCGGCAAACGTAGCGTCGGACGTCCATCAACTTGATGAATATATGATCTGGTCAAAGTTGCCAGTTCACGGTGGATGCAAGCTGCATCTGACCGTAATACCTGGAACCTGGTACCTATGCAGTAGACACTATCCAGCAGTGGACGTCCGATGCCTGAAATGATAATATTTTGTAGTGTAATGTAGCATATTCATCCCTTTTCTCCGTTTGAATGCAAAATAGCCTAGAGCGATATTTCGGAAGGGTTTCAGAAAAACGCTTGAAGCATTGTGGCAAGAGATTATGTTTTCTGCGAATTGCTTTTTGTAAAAGTAATTCGAAACCTGCTTCCCGTGCGGATTAACGTGATTTGGGGCTGACACAATGGCACTAACTTGGCACAACAGGATCCCGGGTCAGTATCCTTCATAATTTATCAGTTCAGCTGTGAGAACGTGGGATGTCGACCTTCTATGATTTAATCACCACAATCAAGGTGTAGACTTTAGCATATCGTCGTTAGGCATTCAATACCGCGAACGCGACATTTTTGTTACATATTAGTCTTATACTTAGTCTTACATTATGATTATAACAACCTATTTACGTCCCAAAAACAGGCACGGGACCTTCGGAAGGATTTGATATCATCAACCCGTTGGACTTGGTGGGCAAGTGGTCGCAGTCAGTTGGAACAATACTAACGTCGAATGTAACTGATATATCATTTATTTTTTATTGGTATTGAGTATTAAGACATTAGAACATTAATGATATCATTAATAGCGTTAACCATAGTTTAAGTGATTATTACAATGAAGTCAGGTCGACCGGGGCAGGGATCGTAAACCATTATAATGTTTGTATGTAGGCGGTAATCTGGCAATTTACTTCGAAAGCACATATTGCGCTCACCCCTCTGCAAACAATGTGTGGATTTAATTTGATGAAAGGTGAAATAATGGATGAAATTTTGATCCCGTTCTCAATTAGTGTAAGGTTGCTTTATTCGTATTATAGAATATATATTTTATTATATAGCCAGGCATTATATTCCTAATCGTTTCCCATGATGCTTATGCGAATTATTAAGATTATAAACGAGGTTTTCGACGCACCACCGTCTCGCATTATGTACAATGTATAAGGACCTATCTCCCATTGTAGATCCCGATAGTGTTACAGATACATACATATAAACTCCAGGTGTTTGTTGCCATTTAGCCAACGTTTAATAATCATAAACTGTGACGACATTTTATTCATTTATCTCAGCGTCATTAAATTTTATCTTGCAAAGCCTAGTTGTCTTAGTCATACCTCAGCAATACACTAAATCAACCCTATATTTTCGGTAAACTCTAAAATTAGCTTGAAGATCAATTCGTCTTTCCGCCTGTCTCACCCTGCCGCATCAACTTATCTTATTTGGATGTCAATCACCCATTCGAAATTCCTCGTCAAATTAACATATTTACACTACGTACGTAAAACATTCGGATTTATGTGATCTGTTTGGAGTGAAGCGAGGTCAAAGCACTGAGAGCTGATTAAAGGAAATCTTAAGGAGTTCAAGACCTCTTGCCATGCGCGTTATTTCCAGTAATTTTATTTAAGAGCTATTGTATTTAAAATGTTCGACTATTTACTAGTATTTACGAATAATTATAAGGACATGACATGACTGCTGAAAGAGCATCGCAAACAGGCTAACATACAAAATCCAAAATCAGTTACTTAACTTGATTGGTATTAACAACAGTATTGTAGTTGCTATAGTACCTAGTAGTATACTAGTATAAGATTTGTTGCAGAAAAGTAGCATTTGCAAACTATTTGGCTTCATATAATACTTGATTTTCGTTTGTTTTTCTTTAAACCCAAAATCCGCTAAAATCGTGAGTTTTATTGTTAATTCTGGCAACCAAGAAGAACCCCGATTTGAAAACCTGTTTTGTAAGCCAGCCACTAAAACCTGGGCACTTGTCTCCGTCGAATTATACAAACCCTAGTTATTTATTCAAGCCTTAGGACTCCCTTGGATTGTAACAAAGTGTTCACGATTCACTTGTGTGACAGTCCAATGATTTATCATCACCATTATTACAAGTTTTAAACAAATAAATGTCACACAAAAATCCAAATAAAAGAAAAGGAAAGATCCAATAAAATTAATTATTACTTTTGGGGTAACTATTTGGTATAATCTTCACACCAGGTGGGTTGGTGTATAAAATGTTATTGTGGGGATCTTCCCCACAAATTTATGCGAACATGTTATTTATTTACATTATGTATTTATTTATGTATTCTTGTATTTATATTTACTGTCTATTTATTATATTCAATACATATCTTATTTATACATGTTCATACTTCCATACTTTATCTGTTCACACTTACTTACTGTTCATACTTCACACTCTGTTCTTACCTTACACCTCTTATAACTTATATTTTGTTCTACCCTCATTTCGTCTATTATTTCCTCTACGTAATTGCTAGAACAATTTTGAGTAGCCAGTCGTTCTGGAACCACTTTACCGTGCGCACTACCTCAACTTGTAATTGCAATGCGATAACTGTTTTTACGTTTTTATGTTATTCGTGATTTACGTGTTGTCTGAACTCATTCTACTCCTATATACTTTTGTGATTGTGATTATTGTGACTGTCTTCCTACTTCGTTTGTGCTGTGACTCTTTACCTACCTACCTGTGAATACTAGGTAGGTACTGTACCTTCCGCTCCGTGTTCCGCTCCTTCTTATATTAACTGTGTGTGGATGTGAATAATATCGAGTGAACTGGAAACCTATCTTTTATTGTACCACCACCGATACCCCGCATCCCCTACAGTTATGTATTGAATTAAAATAGTTAATTTACAGTTTTTCAACAATTATCTTAGTCTTGGACGGTATTAACGGGAAGAGATAAGGTGACACTAAGGACGGGGCACGGATTTGAAACGTTACATACATTTTATATGAACCAGTTTATATTACACCGGCCCGGACGGGACACGGATCATACACGGTGTAATATGAAAATTATTATTGTGTATTTAAAAAAAATATATAAACTGGTTCATGTAAAATGTATGTAACGTGCCCCGTCCGGGCCACGGACACGGCCCGGTCTAATATAATTCATCCCTTATCCCTTGTATTTTTTAAATCACAAAAAAATACAAATGGAACAAATCTCTATGATTTGTTCCATTTGTATTTTTTTATGAATGTATTTCCTATTGCTTTAAATAACGTTCTTCCATTGTTGCAGCGTCACCAACATCTTCCTGGTGAACCTGTCGGTGGCTGATCTCCTGGTGACGCTGTTCTGCATGCCGGTGCAGATCGCCAAGTCGGTCACGCTGCTGTGGTACTTCGGCGAGGTCATGTGCAAGACTGTCAACTTTCTACAAGGTACGTCAGTTGACCATGAATGTACTATTTATTATAATAATATTATCTGTATTTTTTTTAATAATTAAAATGGGTTACTTCCATCACGTTCCATACATGGTCTAAATAATATGCACTCTCTTGCTCAATGATGCTCTCATCATTTGCACTCTGGCACCAAAGCTGTAGTTAAATCCTCTGTACTGTCTATACTGCGGAGTATTTGGATTTAAAGATCAATAAGCTATGATTCTATAATACGTAATTATAACAACAATAAGTATAATAGTATTATCTTCAAACGTTTAGTCCACATGACCTCTAGAAAATAAATCACGACTAAAAATAGAACAGAATAAAAGATAATAAACCGCGTTTTACGCGGGTTTAGTGGTGCGTAAAGCGTTCCATAAAACAGTTCCACTGGCGCCATGTAGTGGCGAATCAACGAAGAAATCCGTAAAAGGGTGTGCAATCTATGCATTTACGAGCCCGTGTATAGCTTTAGGTGGTATTGCACGCGTTTTAGAGCCACTATGTATTTAACAGCGGGTAGATAAGGGTCAGGTCAGCATGAGCTGTTAAAATATTGTTAGCCGTGTTGGTTAGGTTGGCAGATTTGTTCAAATTAACATCTCTAAAATTTACGAAGCAGGAATCTTCATCAGGAATGTATGAATCCAACTTATTATGCCCAGGCACTTGTCTCCCAAATCTCTGGTGTAGTAGGTGTAGTGGATAACACACTTACTACACAATTAATTTTGGTAACACACGACAATAAATTTATTAGTTCTGTATACCATAACACCCCTATTCACGTTCCCACTGCTGGGACACAGGGACTTCTCTCTTGGCGAGAGAGATTAGGCCTTAATTCACCACGCTGGCCAAGTGCGGGTTGGTGAATGACACATGTTCTTCAAACTTTGAGAAGTTCTCAGAACATGCCGGTTTCCTCACGATGTTTGCCTTCACCGTTAGAGCACGTGTTTTTATAGCACACATAATTTTCCAAGAAGAAAAATCAGAGGTGCGCGGCGGGGTTTGAACCCACGACCTTCGGAATGAAAGTCGGGTGTGCTCCCACTTAGCCAACACGGCTCTATTAGTATTAGTTCTGTATGCATTCTTCTTATTCAGAAAACAGGGAATAAAGCGGGCAAGGCCGCGGTCGGGTCTGCTAGTATATTATAAATTAGATAATTAGACGACTTATCTATTTTAGAACGGACTTCCTGTTAGAAATGTTCCCAGAATCTCAGTCCATCAACTTTGAAACTTGCAACGTCGCAAGGCCAATCTATAGCCAGCGATAAAGTTCAAGGTAGTGATGATTCACTCAATCTATGAAAAGCTATTTGAGAACTTCAGAACGCAAAAAGATTTTTTGCGAAGTTATGCCGAGTAATGGTCACAAATGGGAATTAGTGGAATCTAATAATCTTGATGCGGAGCGTTTTAATAAGGAGCGTAGTAGGTACCTACCAAATAGGTATAGTAAAGATGATAGGGACTAAATTGTTTACTCTGAAATCAAAAATGAAAATATTGTAAGTGATTGGGGTAATTTTTTATGGTCGCTGTAGTAATCTAATGTGTTTGTTCATTTCTGGAATATAATAAAATATTATTACGTTGAATAAGTAGCTTTTGAAACTGAAAAGTTTGAATCAAAAGTACCTACAGCTAGTACCAGCTCATCTCTTCCTGTATGTGTAAAAATTTATGAATTCGTATTCATTTATTTAAATTTAAACTCAGATAAGTTTTCGGAAGGGATAATGCACAAATCTTGCCTCAAATAAATTTCACCGACCTTAAGTTTTATGTGCGTTCACTAATAATGAGTTAGTGTTGACCGTCCGGTCGTAAATCTTGAACCAACTGTGCAGCGAACTGTGAGGTATTTCACACCCTGCTTGGAATCCTACCAAGATAAAATAAATTCTTGGCTTAACCACAGCACTTTGAACTTTCCAGGAAGTTAAAGGTAGGATTTGTGAAGGTCTTGTTATCTTGCATTATCAAGGTTTTGTCTTGAGCTGTTGGTCGTAGGTTTTTTAAATCTAAAAACCCATTTCTCCAACAGTACCCATAGGTCTTCAGGCATTTGGTATAATTACTACGTTTAGCAGGATCGCAGTAAGTTGGTACAGTATATTGTTGTTTATTTTTATTTTGATGTTTTCTTAGATTATCGAATTTATTAGTAGTTAAAGAAAGTAATATTTAATATAATATTATCTAACCTTTCTATAAAAACTGCCGTGGTTTGTTAAATTCATATTGAGATAAACGGGAATCCTTTTCGAACGGGAACGCGAACCTTTTTACGTTAGATTTGGTCAACAGTTTTGGCCCAAAACGTGGGACTTATTCAGAACCTGCAAGGATATGTGCACGTTTGAGGATTTCCCATATTTAGTTATTTCCTGCAATCTGCCCCACATTTAATCCCCACATATAAAGGGATAATCTATTTATCGTCAAAGGCTTCCAAAGCTTCTGCTCATCTTTTCGACTCTTTATTGTATTTACTTTTGTGCACAAATCCTTTACGAAACATGGTCAGTATAAAACTATCGATAAAGTAGTTTTAAGGAGCTTGATAGAAAGCCTACGTTAGGGTTTTATCGTGGTAGTTGAGATGCTCGAATTTCGAAAGTCGTGGGTTCCACACGGCGCACCTTTGAATCTTATCCTTATTCTAAAAAAAGCACTCTAACAAGTAAATTATTAATAACTAACTGACTAGCTTTTCTGTAGTTTTTCATCTTTAAACCTTCCCTGGGTCTGGTTTGTAAGAGACAATACTTCAAGACTGGCATTGATTGATCAGCTAAATCCGCCCAGCCGATCTCAAGTTTAAGCGACACTAACGAACATCTATTTTTATTTATGGAGAAAGAATATAGATTGTTGTACATAAAATTGTACATCAATAAATGATCGAGGAAATTACAATATAGCATTGTATGCTTTCTGTTACCAAACGTCCAATATTTCGCTTCGTTAGAGACGGAATTGTTTCAGGCTTGTTGTCAAGTTAACACAAAGGACTGTGTCTAGGGCGCTTCGGGTGAACGATTGTCAATTATTTACTCTATTGTTACTTGATCGTTCTAACAGTAGTATTCCAGATAGTGTCTAGTCTATGCCAGACGTGGCAGAATTAATTGTCATGAAATAATGTTTATGAAAACGTAACATTGATTTACTATTATTATTACTATTACAGTAAAAAAATGCCGCAGATTGAATTAAAACATTGCCGAAAATCAGGAAACTCAAAACCTACCATGGTTTTAATCGAAGATATCGTATTAAAACTTCGATTAAAACCATGGTAGGTTTTTAGGCTTATGTTACCCGTTCATGTTCTTATATTATTTAAAATGGGTGCTTGATAAACAAAGTACCAAGTTGTGGAACATGTTGTTTTGTTATCGGGGACACATAAGCACCTGCCACACTACCCCGATCCTCCCGCGATCTGAAGTTGGCTTATCTGTCGTCCCGCCAGTTCGTTATCTTGGCGGACTGCCAGCTCGGTGGACTATCGACCTCTGGACTACAATATAACAAAATACATAAGTTAGTCTCAAAAACGTCTAGGCGAAAATAATAAACGGCTTTTTAAAATGTTTCCATACAAAAAAAAACTACTTACTTTACTTTTACTTTTACTTACAAAATATGCGGAGAGATTTGAAAGGAAAGAGAGTTCCGCCCGAATCTGTATTTTGTTGTGCTTTTAAAAATCTAAATAAAAATTACTTCATTTCAGTTCGCCTCGTATAATATATACTGTAGCGCTAAATTATACTTTCTGTAATCAAGTTCAGGAAAATAACCAATTCTAGCTTAGCCCTTACCAAAAGCCCTGTATATTTAATCTAAAGACATATTTTTATATCCTACATATTTAATCTAAAGACTTTTGCTTATATGCAATGACTATTCTTAATTGTAATTTGATTGTTGATTGATAATATTCATAAGTGCAATTTTTATTATTCCTACCTGGCCTATGACGATGACCTCAAAAGTGGTTGTAAGAATAAAATAATATTTCTGATCTTTGTTGAGCCGCGTTCAGTGTGGCACCTCCAAGCTACGTCTCGATACGGGGTTGTTTGCTGTCTGTATGAAACGTCAGCAATCTATAGCCTTCGCGCTATACTCCCACCTTGAGTCCGCCAAAATTACATCTGTGTATGGTTAAACATGCCATACATGGAGTGTACGGTGGTATGAATTCGTTTGGTTTTTAATAAATTAAAAAAATAATAATTATTAATATAATCTTATTTTTTTTGCAGTCTTTCTTAAAGATTGTTACGTTTAAATAACGCGAGGACACACCCATATCCAGTATTGGGATGTAATGTGTTTATAAAAAATAAATATTTAAATCTTTATAACTATGATGGTTTACTTAGCAGGCCAATTACAGTGGGTGAACATTCACCAATAACAGGTTTAAATCATGTTTTAATATTAGCACAAAATAATGAATTCAGTTTTCATTCTACTACCATCGTAATAAACGTGACCCAATTAATAACTTGAAATGAATCATCCGATAATAAAACTTTCCTTTGCAGATTATTATTTTTCCAATCAGCTCCAAGCGTCATAGCGAAAACACGATACTTCAGCCGGAACCCATTACGGGTTAATTGTATTGGCTTAGCTTTCACCTTAAAGAACCCTAAGTTAGTATAAGCGGTTACATCATCCTCTAGGTACATTATTTATAGCCCGATCTAGGGGATGAAATGGAATAAAAACTGTCCCTACTATTTTCTGCACTTAGTACAGGAAAATACAGCACACTATAAATATACATTTCTTATGAAAAGAAGTCATTTACGTTTATTGAATTTTGCATAAGAAAAATCACTATTACTTTCTAACTTCTGCGACACATGGTATCTCTTGAGTTGTCCCATGAATTCACTTGGCCAAATTATGAGGGTTGGGGAATGGCACATGTTTTAAGAATTCTTCAAAGAACATGCCGGTTTTCTTACGATGTTTGCCTTCACCGCTAAAGCACTTGTTTAAAGAAAACATACCATTTTTAATACGAAACATTTCATTTTGTTTATTTTATATGATGTTGTTTATTTCATTTTTCAATATTGTGACGGATGAAATATAGGCGTGACATCATAGTAGGGGATGCGGTGGTTTAATGTTGGGTGTAATATTACTGATTGCTTTTGCGCACTTTATTTGCTCGTTTTGTCCATTTCATTGCTTTCAATTGTTTTTGAATAAAGATGAAAAATGTTCTTTCTATATTTACATAATAAAAGAAACATAATGGAAGAAGCACGCTTCCTAGAAGTGCTAGTGAGTGTCAGCACTGTACACAGCACGACGCTGCTGCCCGGCTTCTCAAAAATAACAGTAAAACAATAATTGATTGAACTTATTTTTAATAAATTTATATTAAAATTGTTCACTATGTTCCAGATTTATTTATATCCAAAGAATTTCATTAATTATTAAAGAAATAATTATTAAATAAAAATAATTATTAAATAAAATAAAATATTTAAATAAAAAAAGAATGAAATTCTTTTTTTATTATTTCTGTTCCAAAAACCATTTTTGACGCAAATCGATTAGTAAAAGTCTATAATCCACTTTCCTCAGAACCATTTTGTTTCTAAGCCCCAATTTCAATAAAAAGACTTGTCCGTGACGTAAAAACATTAAAAAATTATACAAACTTCTCAGGTCACCAGAAGTTTTTCAATTTCGCTAAAACCCCGCTGAATTCTTTACAAGTCAGAAGTAGTTCTCGTAGTGTATGCTCTTTGAAATCCAGGAAACATTTACTTGGGCTTTTCTGAAATTATAATCATCATCATTTCAACAAAACATGACTTATATAATGTAGATGTATACACAGGCAATTGCTATGAAATTTTAAATGATGAATTAGCATGTGGCATTTACCAACCTCACTTGGCCAGCGCGTTATTTAAGGCCTCATCTCATCACCAGAGATTCCCTGTACTATTGCATTGAAAACATAGAAAGGATTGTAATGCTAAAGTTAAGCATGTTCTAAGTTTCCTTCAAACTCGGGCAAAATAGCATTAGGGATTCTTTCTAAAGCTTTTATGTCCAAAAGTTAATTATATCCAAGTTTCTCTTTCGTCACGTTATACCTTGTTTAGTTCAGAGTTTAGCACATTTTGATATGGCACAATCTTATCAACCACCAATAATATTCATTTTATAAAACGGGAATTACTCACGTATTTACACAGGATTTAAATAACTCTCGACGTTTCGACCACATCAAGAGTAGTCTTCAACAGGAGGAGTGAGCGTCCCGCCGTGCCCCGTCTCCTCTCAGGTCGCGCGCGCGGTTCTCACTCAATAATTCCCGTTTTATAAAATGAATATTATAACTCACGAAAATTTTGAAAGTGAAAAACCACCAATAAGTTTGCAAATATGCGGATCTTCATTACGACAAATAGAAACGGGTCATAAACGGGTTTTGTAAGCAAAACTTGATAACCGCTAGAAGTAATAAGGATAATTAAGTTTGGAAACACACTGTTTTGTTATATATGTTTTTACTTTTATTATTAATTATATCTATTAAATCAATAAAAGTTATTTATGTTGATGAAAGTTGAGAACAAATGTGGTCTACAATTTGTTCTAAACAATTTGTATAAAAAAATAAGATCAAAATCTGAGACGAAAAACCCTTGATATAAAACTTAATAGAAAAGTTGTAAGTACTTCCATTATTATTCAATATAATATCACTACTAATGATGATAATAATGAAACACATCTGCGCAGTTAATAATTCCCTATTAGAAAAGCCATAGGTATTGATCAAAGTTAATTATCGATACTTGAGACAAAATTATCGGCTAAGCAGTTAATTAACTTGTTGATTAATGCTTATTCCCTACGTAGTATAAATAATATTGGATATCGATGGTATTTCATAAGAACTCGAGTGGCACTTGATATTTAGCTAAAAATAATTATATTAAAACGCAGAATGTTAATAAGGAAAATATTTGTATGCTGAGATTCTTGAGAAAATTATTATAGCTATTAGGTACTTTAACATAAAGTATCTACTAGTAAATTTATTAATAATGTCTTATTAAGGACTTCATATTAAACTTCTGTGCACGTATCTGCTCAAAACTTTTGTATACGTCTTGAAGGTAAGGTACTGGTTTAACCACAACGCCTGCCAGGCGGCTTCTAGTAAAACACACACGGTATCTTTTTTTGTAGTGTTTCAAAATAAAATGAATGTGAAGTAAAACGTACAAAATGTATCGCAGTGTAACAATCGTCTCAGTCGTGTAGTCTCGCGATTAAGGCGGAGATTTAAAAACAAGATGCGTTGAAACCCAGTGTTGGCGCTTTTGTCGTGTGTCGCGCACAAAGCGCTTTAAAATCCCGGGCGTGCGTCTTTTTCACGTCCTAATTTACGTCGGTTAAAAAAAACTGTCGTGCGATAGAGAGTCAAATATTGCAATTGTTTTAGGTGTAGCAGTAGCCTCCAGCGTGTTCACGATCACCGCCATGTCCGTGGACCGGTACCTGGCCATCACGCAGTCCCTCCGGCAGCCGTGGATGCCGTCGCGCCGGGGCGCCTGCAGCCTGCTGGCCGCGCTGTGGCTAGTGGCGCTGGCCATCTTCGCGCCGCTGCTGGCCGTCGCCGCCGTCGAGAGGGAGAGTGTGCCGCTCTTGTCTAGGAGCCGGAATAACACGGTGAGTAATGTTGACTATAGATATACAGGTGAATTAATAAGACACACTAAGGGGAAAGTGATTATGAGAATCCATGAATATGAAAGATATTCTAAGTTACAATTGCATTTACACATCAGTAGGTACAAGCGATGTCAGAAATTGCGAAAAACATTTTTATGCAGTTGCACGAAAATATTCGCATATCATGACAATGCAGTTTTAGGAACTGTTTTTTATTATTTTAATTACATTTATTTTATTTACTAGTTTAAACAACATACTTGTGGGTGAACCATGCTTGGAGAATATGTATAGGATATATATAATAGCTTAGCTTTCCTTACCGAACAAACATTAACCCACACCCGTCCTTCCTGCCGTATCGAAATTGATGAATCGAGTTCCAAAGACAAATACCTCAAAACAATTGAATTCGGCTTGTTAAATTACTACAGAAGAGTCCATTTCATTGCCGAATAGAAAATTAAACAATTAAACGAATTTGCTTAAAACCCGATCGCTTGAAAGCAATTAATATCGCCCGTCGAGACCTTTAGATATCGATAACGTAGGTATTCAGGTCCGATTGGGTAAAAATAGTGAAAGATTATAGGTTCTAAAATTCGTATATAAATAACTACTAGGTACTTTATATTTATTAATTGGCTAGAAAAACGATAGGTATAGGAGCTTAAATATGTAAATATGAAATCACCTTGCACTGTTTAACTCTAATTGTAGCAATTAAAAATCTCTTATTTGACTAGATCATTGGCAGATTTGGTATATATTTCAAAATCCGCAACAAATTAAATACAATCGGTTGAACAAAGGTTTTTCTAAGCTCGAAAATATAGGAGTGTAATTTAAAACTCCATCACATAGTTAGCATAGCAAGTAATCCAGACGGCTGACTTGTTTTATATTTACTTCAACACAAAGAATTAAATAAGGTTGATATTTTATTAAAAGAATTCATGAAGGCAAAATCGCACGCAGAAAACAGATGTAGGTACAAGACCCTAACACGAGTAAATAACAAAGAAATTTAAATTAGCTTAAAATGATCGAAAATTTTATCAAAACGTTTGTATTTCAAACAATAGCCAATATTCGATGCTTTTATGAATGTTTTCGGTTTGTGAATCTCATCGGATTAGAATTTGCATGACAATTGAGTGGTACTGGTGGCTGTTCGACCGCGACGAGCGCGGACAGAATTGTGCCGTTAATTGGTTTATTAGTTCAATGCGCTCACTTTTGTTATATACTCGTAGGTATTTTTATAAAAATAACTAACTGTAAAAAAAGTTTAATTTTCAGTTTACAAAAGCACGCACATACTACCATCCTAAAATCACATAAGTATATGTAGAGTGTTACTAGCATCCTAATGACAATGACATAGACCTCAGTGGTACCTAACTAACTATCTACTCAATCGTAAATCATCGTGCACAGGATCGCCACGACTGCCCGAGGGATACAATAGATAGTAGACAGCTGGCGAAATCATTTATCTAAGCGCAGATCCATAGTGTTATCCAATTTTTTCATATCATCATCATAATCACCTCTGTTTGCGTTCCCACTGCTGGGACAGTAACTTTTCTCTTGACGAGATAGACCTTATTTCAACACACTGGCCAAGTGCAAGTTGGTGAATGAAGCATGTTATTAAAACTTTTAATTTTCGTGGTTTCTCACTATGTTAGCTTTCACCGTTAGAGCACGTGTTTTCAAAGAACACATAAAATTTTTCAAAATTCAGAGGTGACCTTCAGAATTAAAGTACAGTGTGCTCAAATCTAAATAAAATGCTTACTAAATAATTATTTTTGCTAGCAAATTGCACAAAGGAATCTTGATGAAACATTTTCAATTGAGTCTCAATCTCCTAAAAAGCGTAAAGGGTACGATTAGTTTCAAGATCACTCTCCCGCCAAGCGTTACGAGTTCGAACAAAGAAAAACTTTTAGAATCAAAGTGAAAAGCGCTAGACTTAATTAACACAATCAGTTCAAGCGACCGCTTTATGGTTTAATTGGCTATTCCTGAAAATTCACTTGCCATAGACTTTCGGAATTCACTTGTGCCATCTCTCTTGTAACCCAAATAATAGAATTTGTAGAAGTCAATTTAGCCGGTCCTAGATATTGGATCGTTTAGACAATTATCTGTTATTAGTTTCTACTGTTATAGATCATCAGAAATTATAGGTATTTAACCTCCACATACTTACGTTACTTTAATATTTTTTTGTGCTAGCTGTGCCTGCAAAACATTTTCTAATTACAACCAAGGTTTGAACAAAGTTTGAAGCGATCGATGTAATCACCTCGATCAGCTAAAGCGGGCAAGTTTGTCGGTTAATTGCACGTTGCCCGTCCACGAGGGATGGGCTTATTAGCCCGCCAGTTGCCCGGGCACACTTCGGGCCATCAATCTCACCTGGGAAAACAGTTGGAGCCAATAATATATCTATCAATAAATTATAAATAGATAAACTGTATATAATTATTATTTTATGAATAAACAAACTATGCAGCTGCGGAATTTCCCGCGTTTTAATGGAGTTTCCCGCGTTATTAGTCGATTTTACTGTGGTACCTATGTGTTATTTTGTAATATGTAAGTTATACATTATTGCGAAGTTTTATAAGATTACATGTTGTAGCTTTACCTGAAAGACTACACTGTGAAGACTAAAGGAAATTACGGAAGGGTGCGAGGTAAAAATATTTCCGTGTCCCAATTGGGAATATTTTGGGCACACCGTCCCTTAGAACCGTCAGGTACGTATCGTTTCAAGCACGGAAAAACTAAATAAAAATATAGAAAATATGGAAAAGGATTTCTTCAGGGACAATCCGGTACAGTTGTGAATAAACTGAACTTTCTTCAGGATGTTCAATTCAACTTGACTCATGACAAGGAAATATCACGTGACAGTTGCAGCAAGTTGTTGAACAGAATAGTGAAGCAAATGTAATGAGTTTACTTTGGTCTATTCAAACTGACCACGCAAAGGACTGGACTAGCCGGAGTGGCAAATAAAAGATCAGGACCCTTTATAACTTTAACTATGTGTTAAATTTTGCTTAGGTATATTGTAAACGATATTAATAGACATAAATATAAAGTACCTACCTACTTTTTATTGTCAATTTTGCGGTCTAGAGCTGAGAAATTCGGTATATTTATAAAACAACACACATGCGGGCACGCACTTCAACGTTGCTCGGAGGTCAATAAATGATAGTTATCTAACTAATCATTTATTTAATTTTATTAATACACTAGCATAAAGCTAAAAGTACAAGGGGCGGCCTTATCGCCTGAGAGCGATTTATTCCAGGAGTAAAACCATAGTGGATATTATACAAAAAATTTTTAAAGTGTACATGCATTGGCTATTTACACACTGCCGTTCACATCTTTGAAATCTATCTTTGCAAAGACAAGTTTGTTTATGTTTGTATCAATGAATGAAGAGATTTCTATTACTGTTAGATTACTGTTGAGATACAGCATATAGCTGTATCGGCTCTGTACTAATCGCATTGCGGTTACAGCACTCACCGAATTTCCCCGGGGCTCGTACACAAGCTTATTCGTATTGAATGGGAAGCTTTTATGTCCAGTTGATTCTCGCAATGAAAACCGTCAATCTTTTGTCAAGTCAGTGATTTTTTGGGTTTGATTTAAAAAAAACTTCAATAAATTTTAGCAATTTTTTAACACTTTATTTTAGTTCACCATTGAATTACCCAGGTACCTACCCAAATTAATGATTATTACGTCCCATTCAAATACACTAGTCTCTCTAATACCTATGGTATTGGAGGATTTAGTATATAAACCATAACACCTATTCACGTTCCCACTGCTGGGACACAGGGACTTCTCTCTTGGCGAGAGAGATTAGGCCTTAATTCACCACGCTGGCCAAGTGCGGGTTGGTGAATGACACATGTTCTTCAAACTTTGAAAAGTTCTCAGAACATGCCGGTTTCCTCACGATGATTGCCTTCACCGTTAGAGCACGTGTTTTCAGTATATAAACAATCACCACCTTTTCCAGACAAATTGTTTATCCTAGTAGGTAGTTGTTCAGTACATAGAAGGACACTTAGGCTCATCTTCTGGTACATAAACCAAGTCGGTTTGATGCCGCCCGCAGGAAGGGTACTACTATCTCTGTCCCAACTCGGTTCAACCTCAATATTGCTAAACTAAACTTCTAAACTATACACGACAACTTTACCCGTCGTACATATCCCGAACAAACTCGCGACATCTTCTAAGTTCATCTCAATGTACACCTGGAACTGAGACGATAATGTGGAATTTGAAGTGAGAGAATTGACTTTTATACCAGATAGTTAATTGTACAGATTCTACTAATATTATAAATAAGAGTTTGTAAGAATGTATTATGGACGTGTGGATGTGTCTAGCTACTTTACGCCAAAACTACTGAATGGATTTGATGAAACTTCACAATATGTAGAATATAAATCAGAATAACACGTAGGCTACCTTTTACCTCCGAAACGTTATACTTTCTATTATAACGCGGGCTAAGTTGCGGGGCGGAAAGCATGTAGTAACGCATATAAGTCTTTTTAATTTAAAATATCTAGAATCTGTAAAAAGACCTGCTACAGCAGGTCATCGGCTGAAATGATGAAACTAATATAAAAGAATTAAACCTAAACAACAAAGGTTAAACATTCACGACACATAATCTCATCTCTAATACACTACAAATGTTTAAAAATATCGTAGGAAAGATTTACTCACCGAGAATCGCGACCACGTTGTGATGCGAATATGTTAGTGGTTTCTAAGTGACAAATCGGACGAAAATTAGCCGAAAGTTTGGTGATCCTACATAATTTATGGTGTTAACCAAAAGTCTTAAAGACAAGATTTTTCGAGAAGCTCTCTTAGCCACTTACGAAATTTTGAATTTCCAACATAATTATTGTAGATATAATGTGTTTCAGTGTGTTCCAGTACGGGCCCATACGTAAAAAAAATATTATTACTCTAGCCTGAAATGAATGTTCTTATGAAAGTGTTTCTACTTTGAAACTAGTATTACTTATAGATATGTAATCAGGTAGAACCCAAGCAGAAGCTCCGTTGGAATGTGTGGTGACATTGACAAATGGAGGCCGCTTCTAGAACAGAAGTCTAAGGAATTGATTTAAGAGGAAATCTATTATCTGCCTATTTACTCGACTGTGAAATTGTCAGATGATTGTGAGTATTTGAAAATATAGTAGGACTATAGCGTAGAATATGGGCCAGTAGGTCAGTAATATCTAGTTATCAATTTATTTGATGGCTGACGTCTGTGTTGCGGGCGAGGTCTGCTTGCGACGCAAGGTTGCGAGTTTGATTCCTGAGTCGAGAAAAATGCTTGGATGGATCTGCAGATATTTATGTCTGCAGAAACTATTTTATTGAATATCTTTTCGACCCTCCGATCGATTCGTATGCGTTTTTGTTTATATATATACGTTATCTACATATACCTTATCTACAACAACCAATCGAACAAACGCTTTATAACTTTATTAGTATAGATGTGAGTACCTATTATGTTTGTTTAAGCTCCAACATTATTTTATTGTTGCGACGATAATGCTGCCTAATTTGCCCGTACAATACCACAAACTAACTTACCACTTCACGGCTAACATAATGACATACATTGTCATTATGGAGAATTAAGAGAAATAATTAGATATTGGAGAATTAAGAGATAATAAGAATTAAGAAGAGAATATGTAGCTGGAAAATTATTGGCAATCACTAGTTGTTTTAATCACTTTTAATGTTAAAATGCAGCAAATTCAGATATTAAGACCTATAAAAATGATTATAGGTGGTAATTAACATACGATAATTTATTAATTTAGTTATAAGTTTTTTCTGACATGTCCATGAAAATCGTTATGTTTATAAGGAAATACATTTCTTGAATTTAAATCTAATTATATTATCTATTATTAGTAATATAGTTTAGTAGATTTATTAATTGATGGAAAAACCTTTTTGTAAGGTCTGCTGTATAACCAACCCTAAGCTTCATATCATTAAAACGTTGAGTACTTAGTGAAGTAAGTAGTGTATTTGGTTGAAACTTTTCAACAAAATATAATTGATCCCTATTATATAAGCATTATTTCCAATAATTGGGCGGGTTTTAAAAGTTTTCGGATTTATGTTAAAGCTAGGATTTCGGTTCTGCGATTAACTTTTAATTGGTTCTTATCTATGTACCTATTTTATTTACGTATCAACCCTTAAAGCAATTTTTGCAAAGTGGACACTGTACTTTCATTCTGAAGGATGTGGTTTCACACCCATACCGCGCACCTCTGGTTTTTTTCTTGAGAGTTAATGTGCGCTTTTATAACACTAGTTTTAAGGTAAAGGGAAACATCGTCAGAAAACCAGGGAGTCCTGAGAACTTTGAAGAGTTAGAAGGACATGTGTCATTCACCAACCCGCTCTTACCCAGCGTATGAATATACATTATGTAGATTGCAGAAAGGCATTGGGTATTTATTTATTTATTGGCCGATGCCTGTTACATTTTGGGCTATAATTACACTTCAAAGTCATGAAATTACATATGTGAGAACAATATTCAAATTGACGACTTCGTTAGCATAACTACAGACTTTAATTTTACATATTTAGTATGTTCCATTTACACACCATTTATTTGTCAAATTCATAATGATAAAGCTAGTAATGCACAAAACAAAGTCACAAGGGTCATAATCATCATCATCATCATAATAATTTATATAATGTCCCACGATTGGATACGGGTCTCTCAAATATAACCCATTATAGATGTTAGTGAAAACCTTTCTAAATGACGCTTAATTTTTAATTTGATTCCAGGAACCACCATCTCCTTTTCCTTATTTCCCGCAGTTACAATTCAGTGCATAAATTCCACATTTTTAATAAATATACCACCCACTTCCCCCACGGTATGCGTTTGATTTACAAGGGTTTTATTAAAAAGTTTTCAGATGACTATGCATATTCCGAAAGGTTTAATTAAAAACCATGACCCGAGATCGGTCGCTGTTTTTGGTAGATTAGAATCGGCGTGATGTAACTTTCGCTGTTCGCAGTTTCAATGTCAACGGAGAAACATGATTTAAGTTATTTTGAATTTGTGTCAAAAGCAATGCAACTCAGCCGACACGGCTCTAACGAACATGTTAGTGAATGTTATCCAGAATAATAATTTTCACGATTGTTAAGTCGTAGTTTGTTCTATTGTTTATTTATTCGCGTAAGCTATTCTCGTATAGTTTAATTTGGTGGTAAGTGTACCTTCAGATAACATTTACTCTCTGGGTAGACAGTTTCTGCCTTGTTTACTTAAACTTGAAACAATACTTTTGAAACACGTGGAATTTGGTTTCACATTATCCAGGTAAGGGATTGGAGCTGATAACTTATTTGTTAATGAATGATTTGATTACAGATTTTACTTAAAAAAATATTATTTAAGTACTCATTTAATTGAGTTGAGTAAATAAAACAATGAATTAGTATTACCTTTTACTGTAAAATCTGTCGTGATTTAATGAATTTAAGTTGATACTTTTATATAAATATAATAAAACTCATTGCCTTTTTTCGTTGTAATCTTATAACCCAAGAACGGCTGGGCTGATTTTTGTGCTTAAAATAGTCCTAGTTCAACTTTTAAACGTTCGCGCTTTTCCTATTTATATGAAAGTTAATTTTCAAAGAGTATTCATAATGGAGCCCTATTGGCTAGGTCCCTGAGTTCCGTACCCGTAGTAGGAGTGTCGTAATGTAGTTGTATTCTGAAACTGAAATCTTAAAAACTGAAATCCCTTCTGGCTTCTGGCCATGATGCTGTACTGTTCCATGCCATGCTGTTCAGTTTAGGTGTAATATTTACCTATGAATTTTGATACCTTATCTATTCCAGTGAGTTTCATTTAGTAAGGGATATAAATTATTGTCTCTTGGTTGAGGGCTGCTACAGCGATGATAATTTATACAGGGTGTTTCGAGGCAGATTTATGTTTTCTTAATTTATTTTAAACATACAAAAGTTGCGAATAATATCTAAATATTGTTCTACGCTTCCACAAAAAAAAATAATTTTAAAGTAGGTTTGGGAAGAAAGTTAGCGGTATAATTCTTACTTAAAAATCCCTTAATTGGTTTGACGTTATCCACGGATAAATAAAATATAGGGTGGTACCATTCTTAGATTGGCATCACCTGCAGTTTTCAATCAAATCATTTAATATAAATGATTCCCAAAGTACCTTGGCTACTGCAAACAAAACAAAGTTCCACACATCTGGTGTAGAATTTGCAAATGACGTTAGATTCCACATCGCTTAGTATGCGGAGTCTGCTGCAATGCCTTAGATAAACCTACAGCATCTCCATCCAATAAGTAAGACGCAGATGCGCAGATGGAAATTGAAAGATTGACTTCAGAAACTTTTTGCTATTTCTTTATTTTACAAGCGTTCTGCAGTATTATCTACAAAACAAAGGACAAGGTGTTGGTATGGCTGATTTAAAACGATTTAAAAAGTCAAAATTAAGGCAATAAAAAAGTTAACTTAGTATTTTCTTTATTTCTATAGAAACACATAACTATCGAATGATCTACCAACTGCTATAAAACAGACATCGGCCGACAATAATAATTACCACTATTTACGTTAACACTGCCGGAACACAGGGATTTCTCTTGACGAGAGAGATTAGACCTTAATTCGCCACGCTGGCCAAGTGCGGGTTGGTGAATGACACATTGTCTTTCAAACTTCTCAGCACATGCCGGTTTCCTCACGTTGTTTACCTTCATCGTTAATCCAGAGGTGCGCGGCGGGGTTTGAACCAAACTATGGTTTGGTTTATGTCAAATGTTTTTAAACTAAATACTATCTAACTAATACATAAGTGTGAAAGCTTGAATGTTTTCTCATACAATTTTTGTTCTGGCGACACATCTGTCAGTCGACGCTACTAAGTCCGATGTGAACCGACCCTAAAAGAAATAGAAATAGTGCCGTACAAAGACCTCTCAATCCAATTTAGCATATTGTTCGCTTACAGATGAAAATGTACAATAAAACGACTACGGAACCGTGGTCCCACTGTGATGTCCCACCGGTGGGTCAAAACTTTTTCGTGGTCCCACCAAGCTCACACTTGACCGTCATGTTGCAATGTGGTATGTAATAGGCGATACCTACTTTCTTGAAAAAAATGAAACAATAAGTAAACGAGACAATAAATGTAGTTAGTTATAATTAAAAGGCGATAAAAATAATTCAACTAAAATTAATTCATTTTAGGGTTCCATAGCCAAATGGCAAAAATGGAACCCTTATAGATTCAAGTTAAGTTAAGGTTCTTAAGTCAACATAAGGTATTATATGATTATCCTTGAAACAGTTTAAACTTATAAACTGATAGGTGTCTAGATGACATTTGTCAAAATGACAGCTGTCAAACTTTAAACTGCCACAACTCTGAAACGGCTTGGCCTAGAGATGCCGTACTATTTCAACATTTACGTTGACAGCTGTCAAACTTTAAACTGCCATAACTCTGAAACGGCTTGGCCTAGAGATACCCTACTAAGCTCAATCGACAGGTGTTAGAGAGAGCAACATTTTCGATGACAGCTGTCAAACTTTAAACTGTCATAACTCTGAAACGGCTTGGCCTAGAGATACCCTACTAAGCTCAATCGACAGGTGTTAGAGAGAGCAACATTTTTGATGACAGCTGTCAAACTTTAAACTGCCATAACTCTGAAACGGCTTGGCCTAGAGATACCCTACTAAGCTCAATCGACAGGTGTTAGAGAGAGCAACATTTTTGATGACAGCTGTCAAACTTTTAATTGTCCTACAGGAACCGTGGTCCCACTGTGATGTCCCACCGGTGGGTCAAAACTTTTTCGTGGTCCCACCAATCACACACTTGACCGTTGTTACTTCCTTAGTGAAGGAATGCCACATGGTAAACAAAACCCACATTATAAAAAGAGGACCCACTCGATTTTGAAGTTTGCCTAATTGGATAAACCTCTTTATTAAAATTTTATTAGCATGTCAGAAATTGACTTGAACTGACAGTAATATTAATGTAATGTAATGTACCTAGTAATATTATTGTCTAAGCTTTTAGCTTACGATGGATGATTTTAAAATTATAAATAGAGAGGGCGGCCAAGTGTTGCTATACCGAGGCCGCCGATATTATCGTCAAAAAGTATATGCAAATAATTCTGTGATATGGAACTGTGCACAAAAACGTAATTTAAAATGTGCTGGATCTATAACTACTGAGGTAAGATTTTTTTTCCTATTAATGAGTGTTGATCCCCATAGTGAATTACATACATAGTTGCATTTATATGGCCAGGCTCCGATATTATCATTATCGGGTAGATAAACTTATCTTTTATCTTTTTTATATATAAAAGAAAGTCGCGTTAGTTACTCCACTTATAACTCAAGAACGGCTGAACCGATTTAGCTGAAAATTGGCAGGGAGGTAGTTTAGAGCCAGGAGAAGGACATCTAATAGAATGCGGGCAAAGCCGCGGGCGGAAAGCTAGTTATAGAATAGATAAGAGATAGATATGTAATAGTCCAGTCAATTTAGACATTCGAAGTTACATAAAGTCCCAACAGGCTGTATTTCTGTGAAATTGTTCAAAATATAATTATAAAAAATGTCTGGAAATTCCCCATCATTCCCTGCTAAGGAAAAAAAATTATTCAAGGTCAAAGTTAAGAAAAAAGAGTTTTTCGCGATTTTCAGCAAAACAGTAAGTTTTATCATAAAAGTACCTTAGAACTAATTGTAGATCATGAAATTATCTAGAAAAATGTATCAATACTTTTTTTCTTACGAGCCACGTTTCTGAGATATAACGATTCAAAAAGTTATAAAAGTTGTTTTCAAAATGTAATGAAAAGTTCAAAAAGTTATTAAATAGCGTCAATAGCTATGTATCGCATGATATTTTGTCGGAATCAAACGAATCTTCCATTGTTTGTGATACAATATTAGAGCACGACCGGCCTTGACAATTTGTGCATGCCATAGTGGCTCGTAAGAAAAAAAATATTGATACATTTTTCTAGATAATTTCATGATCTACTTCCGGTACTTTTTCAACTAAATTGATCCCGCGATCTTTGAGAGGAGCAGTATTTCTTTTGTAAATTTTTGGTATTGGCGTATCGGATTGTTCAGCCTCTACTCTTGCAGCATATAGGGCTAAATCATCATTTCATTTTTCAATGTATTAGCTTCACACAAATGACTGACAGTTTTCAGTATCTCTCCATTCTGGAATAAACATTAAAATGAATTTGTTGGTAATTTGTTAACACTTGAATCCTTGATACTGGCCACGGAGGTTGCCTATGTTTTAGGAATAAAAAAACAATTTCATCCACTCTTTCCGTCTACTCCTACTGGGCGCTCCTACTGGTAGGAGAACGAGGACATATTTAGTAGGAGTAAGAGGATATGGTAGGAGAACGAGAACATTGTAGTCCTCGTTCTCCTACCAGTAGGAGCGCCCAGTAGGAGTAGACGGAAAGAGTGGATGAAATTGTTTTTTTAAAGTTTCGATTCTATGGGAACCCCCAAATATTATTGTTTTTTTTTTCAATTTTATTATGAAATCTTAATGCGGTTCACGGAATACATCTACCTACTATAATTCAACTTTATAGCTCTTATGGTTTTGGAGAAAAACGGCTGTGACATACAGATGGACGGACGGACAGACAGACATTTTATTTATTGTGTATATTAACAGCACTTAAGTTATAAAAATATATTACATGACTTAGTTAATACTTGTAATAAATGTTATAGTTTCTAAAGTACAAGAACCTATTTTGTACATTTTTAAGTACCTGTTTTTGTTCGCTTTGTTTTTTTACCCTTTAAGAGGCCTATTACGTGAAATCGCGAAATTGTTCGGTTTTCTCGTCCTAATTCTATGGTTTGCGTTAGTTGTTTGATATTACAATTACATCTTTATAATAGTTCGTTTTCTCCTCTACAAAAGTAGTAAGAAACATTTTAGATAACTTGTTTATATATTGAGTAATAATCATTCTCCGGATACATGTTTCGTAAAAAACGCTCGCAGACCTGTTTTCTCAGCTCTAATTTGTAGATTCTAATGAATATGGGCGATCAAACTATTTTTTATTATGTTACGTATATCCTATTCTTCATTTAGAGTAGAGTACATTTTCGTTAAATGCTTTTATTCTAAAGATATACCGAATTTAATATCGACCGAAAATGCTTCGAAACAAACCTCAATAACTCCGAAGTTCTAAATCAATGGGACGTCATATTTATATCAAAATATTTATCAACATTTGCTTAAACTATGATATTAATTTTAATTTGTAGAACGGTTTTGGTAATTTTTTATGAATAAAATAAAACTACCATAATTTAGTAGTTTTTTCATTCAGCCGGCTTTTTCCATTTAGTACCGCGCGAGCGCTTGTCGAGGTCGGACCTATGTCGGTTGTTCTTGAATAAAATATAGAAATATTTCGTAAAATGTCAGTGTGTGGGACTGTCAATTGCTGTAAAAACGCTGTTAGTGTGCGTGTATGTGTTATTGCGATACTACGACCGACATAAGTTGATCCGTTGATAACGATCAATTGTTATTTTTATTGATAACGGTCAATTGTTGTTGTTGCTGGCCTAAGAATTGTACCAAATGTTGCTGGCCTAAGAATTGTACCACATCATTGTCATCTTGTTTTACCTTATTTATTTGGAGGTTATGCTGTAGGATGTGGATTGCATATCTAAAGTTATCTATCCTAATTAAAAAACAACAAGACAACTTTTTTTGGTGAAACCGTCCAACGACTAAATGTAATTATGCCTATGATTTTTTTAGATTATGACTAACTTGCCGACCCGCCGACAGCTGCGCTTGCGTTTTTACGTTATTTACTAGTTTATGTTTTATAGCCTTTTTCGATCATTTTACTATCCAATACTGAAATCATATTTTAAATCGGACCCGCGGTTCCTGAGTAGCACGTTCAAACAAATAAACAAGCAATCTCCTCAGCTTGATAATTGTAGTATAGATTTCCATAATATTTATTACAAAGAAAATATTCCGTAATTTTTTGTTCTTATTTTTACCGAGTATCCAATATGTAAACAATAAATAATGTACCTTTCTAATAAATATATTATTTATTACCTGAAAAAGCGCTTTGACTTCCTCCATGCTTCCCATTCTAATCATTCCCGAATCCTCCGATCGTCTTAAATGTTCCCTCTCATCACACATCATTTTATGATAAATCCTTCTCTGTACAGGCTGTTCGCCTGTGGAACGCATTACCTGAGAATCTGAGAAAAACTAAATCGCTACCAGTTTTCAAAAGACTTATTAAGGAATTTTATCTATCCAAGCTATAATTATATTTTATCTGTCTATATATTTATTTACTATATTATTTAGTCTATATGGTATTATTAGGTATTTTATTATATGTATGTATGTATATTACATAAGTATTATATATATTATTTTATAGTAATATATATTCTATATATTATTATATTTATTATTAATTAGTATTTTCCTGTAAGTACTTATAAGTATTAGTACACCCCTGTCTTATTTATATATCATCTCTCTTTTCCATCCAAAGGTTGCCTGGAAGAGATCGCTTTTTAGCGATAAGGCCGCCCATTGTACTTGTCTTTTTTGTGTTTTTATTCATGTTTTATTTGTATTTTTTGTGTACAATAAAGTGTTTTTGTATTGTATTGTATTTATTGTAAACATTAAATAATTGTACCTTTCTAATAAATACAGGGCGTCCCAAAGTTATGGGCCATGGAGGGGAAGTACCTTAAATATCGTAGATAGTGAATTTTGCTCAAAGAAGACTTCATTTTATTTTTAAAAGTTAGTAATTCTGGATTCATAGATTTTCTAAAAATTACTTGCTTTGTCTGGGAATCGAACCGACTTACATGTAGAAAAAAAAACTCTATTTTTATGATACCAATCGAAAGAATAGCTAAAAAATAATAACTCTGCTTAAGTAACATAGTATTTTAAAAGAAAGGAACAACGTGAAATTAATTATTTTAATCAAATAAAAAACATGAAACATTTTTTTTGTAAATTAATTAATTAAATTACTTACTTTTTTTTAAATAAAATGAAGTCTTCTTTGAGCAAAATTCACTATCAACGATATATATGGTACTTTCCCTTCATGGCCCATAATTTTGGAACGCCCTGTATATAAAATAACACCCCTATTCACGTTCCCACTGCTGGGATAGGGACTTCTCTCTTGACGAGATAGATTAGGCCTTAATTCACCACGCTGGCCAAGTGCGGGTTGGTTTTTTTTTTAATATATAAATGAAATATTTTCAAATAAGTTCGTAATAAAATAAAAATAAATAGTTTATCAAAATAAAAATATAATGGGAATTATTCAAGATGACATATGTAGATAAATGGATATTCTACATCTGTGTATGACATATGTAGATAAATGGATACCAATAAATATAAAAATAAATATAAAGTTCGAAACTACAAAAATAATACCTAAACATAATTAAAACCTTCATTAACGAAACTTTTATTTATTCAAACACAAATACACCATCTAACAAAACAAGCAACTTAAATATAGGTAATATAATTTATTTGTTTTGTTATAATTAGAATTTGTATTTAGTCCGTTCAATTTAGACTTTCGAACTTACATAAAGTCCCAACATTCGACAAAAAAAAAACATTTAATTACAAACCTACACACCAAATTTCAGAAGAATCGGTTTAAAAATGAGCCCATAAGATGAGATGAATGAGGACATTTAACTTCAATAAGACTATTTTCAGTTTTATTCTTATATATATAATAATAATTATTAATCATGAATGTTTTAATTTAAAATTATGTACCTACTTAATTGATTTCAAATAATCAATCAGATTTAAAATAAATATCCACCATTTTGAATTTAGGAAAATATATAAACTCCTATCAATTAAATAAAAACATTAATATAATAATTATTTCGGAATGAAACTGAAAAAAAATCCACTCAATAAAATGGAATTTATTCGATGCCATTTTCTACAGATCTAAAATAATTATTAGTATATTTGTATGTTTTAGATCGACGAAGTATCAAGATCATTTAGTATTTTTCATAGAATTCGCGTGACGCGCCGGTCACGTGGTGCATAAAATATCCAATTTCGCAAAACTTCGTAACGTCACAAGGCTCTTAAGTTAAAAATGTATATTTTGTTTATATATAAGCCCTGAGATGCAAATACTTTAACAATTTTAGTATGTAAGTTAATTTTTAATCTCATTTTAAGTGAACATTTGTAGTTAGTATTTGTAGAAATAAATGTCTTTAAACCTAATACTTATATTATCTATATTAATAATTTCGTCAAGGGGTACGGTAGACTCGATCGAAACCTTATATAAATAACGAAACATAAAAAAATATTGATTTTGAGTCGACAACATAAAATATGTCCGCAAAATTCGGATTATGAAGAATTTCGTAAAATTTTTATCTAGTTTTATTATAATATAAAATATTATATCTACATTATGTATGTAGGTATATTATATTAGGTATATATCAGAAATCTAGCACCCGTAACACAGGCTTCGAACATACCTCGGGCAATGATTTTTTTACTATATAAAATCATTGACCTCGGGGCTATGCGAATTGTCCAGCAATTTTTTTTAATAAAATTTATATTTTGTATTGTTTTGTTGTGTAAACCTACTTGACGTCCGTTACGCCCACAACATAGGTTTTTGAAAAATAAAAGAATTAAGCTATGTTTATGTTAACATAAGTCAACATATTCAATGATTATTTATAATAAAAAGAAAAACTGAAGAACCGTTTTAATTATGATGTTGCTCTCTCTAACACCTGTCGATTGAGCTTTGTACGGGATCTCTAGGCCAAGCCGTTTCAGAGTTATGACAGTTTAAAGTTTGACAGCTGTCATCAAAAATGTTGCTCTCTCTAACACCTGTCGATTGAGCTTAGTAGGGTATCTCTAGGCCAAGCCGTTTCAGAGTTATGGCAGTTTAAAGTTTGACAGCTGTCATCAAAAATGTTGACCTCTCTAACACCTGTCGATTGAGCTTAGTAGGGTATCTCTAGGCCAAGCCGTTTCAGAGTTATGACAGTTTAAAGTTTGACAGCTGTCATCGAAAATGTTGCTCTCTCTAACACCTGTCGATTGAGCTTAGTAGGGTATCTCTAGGCCAAGCCGTTTCAGAGTTATGGCAGTTTAAAGTTTGACAGCTGTCAACGTAAATGTTGAAATAGTACGGCATCTCTAGGCCAAGCCGTTTCAGAGTTGTGGCAGTTAAAAGTTTGACAGCTGTCATTTTGACAAATGTCATCTAGACACCTATCAGTTTATAAGTTTAAACTGTTTCAAGGATAATCATTATAATACCTTATGTTGACTTAAGAACCTTAACTTAACTTGAATCTATACGGGTTCCATTTTTGCCATTTGGCTATGGAACCCTAAAATGAATTAATTTTAGTGGAATTATTTTTATCGCCTTTTAATTATAACTAACTACATTTATTGTCTCGTTTACTTATTGTTTCATTTTTTTTCAAGAAAGTAGGTATCGCCTATTACATACCACATTGCAACATGACGGTCAAGTGTGAGCTTGGTGGGACCACGAAAAAGTTTTGACCCACCGGTGGGACATCACAGTGGGACCACGGTTCTGTAGTCAATAAAACTTATTGTCTATGCTATGGTATACACATCGGTATTCCTGACGGGATCAACGACCCGGCTCTCGAATGAAATGAGTGATGTGAACTCACTCATTTCATTCATAGATCTCATCGTTCATCGATATTCGTTTCATGTAGAAAATTAGATTGTCATTTTCTTTGATGAAATAGGAGATAATCTTGCTGATGTATTGTAGTATATCGCTTTAACTATCGAGGAAGGTAATGTACGGGATATTATAAAATATAATACCTAGTCTGTTACGGTATAATCATTATATTATTATCGGTCTTGGGAACTTATCATAAACACTTCAACCAAGTGACTTTTGGTCACAGTAAGTAATCAAAATCAATCTAAGATATAATCATAAAAAAAGACTGTTATTTCCATAAAACACAAAGATTTACATGGACACTTCAAATAAACGTATAACTCAATTGTAGAACGTATAACTCAAGTCGTTTACTGGCACCACGCGTCAAGGAGTAGCATATATAGAAGCAAAACATTGGAAATCTCGTGTTAGACATACGTTTAATGAATATTCAGAATACTAACAGAATGGGGGCAATTTTGGTGAAAGCAAATCAAACGGCGTTCGCGTGTTCTCATTTTGTTCACAAAATTTACTAAAACATCGCAATTTTCTTGATTAGTACAACTTCGACTGTATGAAAATGAGATCTATGCTGGAGAGTGTTAATTAATTAGCTGTAATTAATTAAAATAAAACCATGGTTTATTAAACGTGGTTTGGCTTATGTCAAATAAATATACCGTACACTATATTGTAGGTACAGGAAAACAACAAGCGATACGTAATCGAAATAAAAATATAGTAAACACAAGTTACTGTACCGTATGGTGCTGGCTTAAGAACAGTACGAACCCGACAGTTCCGTAGGTTTCGTCATATCGAATAAACAAGAGGGGCAGCAGCGTCGTTCTGTAAACTGTACAACTTACTGCGATTACCAATCCGCCTGGTAAGCGTTGTGATTATACTTATTCTCCAAAGACCTGTGACCTAAAACCTTAAATATATTTAGCCTGACAAAGAGTTTTGACTTCAAAGCTTTGAAGTAACAAATTCTAAAAATAATTAATATAATTTTGTTGACTCATTAGCAATGAACAAACATATTTTATATTGTAGTAAATAAAATAAATAAATAAAATAAAAAGACGTTTATTTTGACATAAAACACACTGGTACAAACACAAGGACAATAAAATAAAAAACACAAAAATACTTATAAATAAAAAAAACAAACAAAAAGGTACAAAATGAAAGAGAACAAAAAAATATAGCTTAACCTTTAAAAACATTTTTTTTTTTTAATTGTTTGCACTCCAGTGTGCCTGTGCCAAAATGGGTTTAGTCTCAGCTATTGTGTTACCCTGTAAAGAATACAGGGTAACGCTGGTTTTCAGACTAAACCCTTTTTAGCTGGAAATATACTTCAGATAGATGAGTCAGCTAGTGTGTGTGTGTGTGTGTGTGTGTAAATAATATATTTAAATAGTTAGGGCAGGAGAAAGAAAATATTAATGTATAAATAAATGTAAATACAATAAAGTAGTGAATGTAGGTGAAATAGGAAGGTAACACATAATTGAAAGGCAATGTATAAATATGTAGAATACTTATTATATAAGGAATTTATTTATTAAAATGTAATTAAATAGTTGAGCCTTAAATTGTGAAAAACACAATACATAAATATATTGTCACATTGAGGTGTATATGGTTAATGCTGGCAACACTGACAGCTTGCTAGTATGGTTGCTTTTGCTTGATTAAAAAAAAAAAAACTTGCAAACGTGGCACCACGATTATTTTTGTAACCTTACCAGAATGGTGTAAAAACTAAAAATAATGTATAAAATATATTCAAAAATCCAATTTTATATAAACAGATAAATATAGACAGTGTAATTGATGTATTGGAAAACTAAAAGTACAGCAGGAGTAGATACACAAGTAAGTACACAAATCTTATTGTGATTTTTGTTCGAGCAAAAGCTCCTTTTTGAGCCTTGCTCTAAAAGTGCCAACTTCTTTCAGGCTACGTAGCGGGGGAGGGATTCCATTCCAGCATCGACTAGCAGCGTATCTAAAAGAACCACGGAAGGCCATGGACTTGTGCGTTGGAGTCCGTAAGACAAGACGGGAAAAAGTGCGCTTTGGATAACGTGAACAATCACTGGACCACTGTAACTTATTGTACAGGTACCTGGGTGTTTTACTCTTAATAAGACCAAAGAGAAGTGTGGCCAAGTGTAAATCTCGACGAGCCTTCATTTTCAGCATGTTTGATGAGTTTAAAAAGGGAGTGACGTGGGATCTAGGAGGTACATGAAAACAAAAACGTGCACAGGCATTTTGCACTCTCTGTATGAGTTGCTCTGTTCTGACTAGTAAGCATGGCCCGTACACTGTGTCACAATAGTTCAGTCTAGACAAAACCAAAGATTCACACAGCAAAATTCTGACTTCTTCACTCAAGTATGGACGGATTTTATATAAAAGTTTTAAGCGGTAGAATGATTGGCGAACAGTGTCAGCTATGTGAGATTCAAAATGTAGGTGACTGTCCATAGTTAAACCTAGATTTCTAGCTTCGGCAACATATTCAACAGATTCACCATTTACTGTGATGCTTATGTTACAATTATTTACTATCTGGAGCATTTTCTTTGTACCGAAAATCATGTACTTGGATTTTTTGGGATTAAGGATTAAGGAATTACTGCAAGCCCATTGGTGAATATTATCTAAGTCACTATTGATCTGAGAAACAACATTTACATAATCAAGAGGGGAGAAAGGAAGTATGAGTTGGAGGTCATCTGCATATAGGTGGTATTGGCTGTATTTTATCTTTTCTATAATATCAGCACAGTACAGTACAAACAGGACCGGTCCGAGAACCGAACCCTGCGGGACGCCACGAGGAACTGGACGAGGAGAGGATCTGATGGGTTTTCCACTAGGAGACTGCAATTCAACACACTGTGTCCTTTTATCCAAGTAACTAGAAAACCATTTGACTGTCAATGTTTCAAAGCCATAGTATGAGAGCTTAGATAGGAGAAGCGGAATATTTATGGAATCGAAGGCCCTGGAGAAGTCCAACAGCACGAGTATGCTGCATTTGCCTGAATCCTTCGAAGACAACAGACTATCTACTACATCAGAAAGGGCAGTGGATGTACTATAGCCCTTGCGAAAGCCAGACTGATTAGGAGGAAGTATTCCATTGTCCTCAAGATACTTTGTCATCTGCGAACAGACAATCTTCTCAAGTACCTTTGAGATGCAGGGTAACAGACTGATTGGCCTAATGTCGCTAAATGTAGAAGGTTGTGAGTTTTTCGGAATAGGTTTAACCACTGCAGCTTTCCAAAGGTCTGGGAAAACACCCTGTGTAATGGATGCATTTATTATGCTAGTAATTGCGGTGAGAGTCTGGGGTAAAGTCAGTTTCAGCATTTCTATTGATATTCCATCAATACCAAGAGCATTTGATTTGATGCTCTTAATGGCTTTTAGGACAGAGTCTTCTTTAACTGGTTGAAGAGAAAAAGTGTGAGCACCATGTCTATTGTATTCATAGTATGTAAGTTGTGAAATCTGAGTTTGGTCTGAGCCAGGCACATTTAAGAAATGATGGTTCAGGGCATCGGGATCATTGAAATGCTGAGGGAGTTCAACTGACTGCTTTTTACTTGGTACTATATTACTCTTCAAGTTCCTCCATAACGTTTTTGGGTTTTTAATATTGTTATTAATCTTTTGTGTAATATAAGCCTGCTTATCATTAGCTATTGCAGAGATAACTAAGGACTTCATAAATTTATAGCAGTCTTTGTGTGTCTTTTGCTTTTTTAACTTATTGTGATAGTCATCCCTTATTCTCATCATAGTCTTAACAGTTTCTGTAATCCAAGGGTGGGGAGAACTTTTAAACATTTTAGTTACTATAGGCGCATGGAGGTCAAATAGTTGGTTGATGAACAGGGTGAAAGTGGATGTAAGTTCATTTACATTACTGAACGGTGCATTCCATGGAATTGAGTTGAGGTCATTTTCGAAGAATTCAGGAATAATGTTCTTTAGTGGCCGATAGGTAACCACACGTGGAATCTCTTTCTCCTTTTTTATGTGGAATTCTACCGTCAGCATTGCATGCCTTCCAAGATCAGGAGTATGTTTTATCTTTACTCCACGTACCCTTATATCCGAACAGACAATATCTATTAGTGTTAGTTCATTGAGTACATTAAGGTGGGTGGGTACATCAATGACCTGCTTTAGTTGTAGACAGTGTAAAAATTGCTCTAGTAATTTTAACTTGTTGTCATTTTTGGAATTCATAAGATTTATGTTAAAATCCCCAACCAGTATGATGTGATCACTATTAGCAAAGGATGTTATAGAGTCAGTAAGAGCACTTAGGAAGGAAGGTGTATCCTGCCATGGAGCTCTATAAGCAGTGCCCACAATAATAGTTTTTCCCAACATATTTAAGCGCAACCATAGTTGCTCAACTGAGGCTACATCCGGGTATGCACAGATTCTAGCATTTATACCTCTACGAATATAGAAGCCCACCCCACCACCTCTGCCTCCCTTAATACTACTATTTCTGGGCTTGTTAATGAAACGGTAGTCGCTCAATTTTGGTGCTTTCATATCTTGACCATGTCCAATCCAGGTTTCATTAATAGCAAGGATATCAGGGCAGAGCTCATCCACTGCCACCAAAAATTCGTCCTGACCTGTGCCTAGTGATCCCGCATTAAATAGACCAACTTTCAAATGCTTTAGAGAAAGTTTTGTAAACTGTAATAATATCTTGAGTTATTTACAATTTGTTTAGAATAGTAGTCTGTTCGGGTTAATATTGTACTAGAGAGTCCATGGTATTTCAGTAAAATTGTAAGATCATATAAGTATATAAAGTAACCACACCATCCATCCTTTAATTATCCGCTCAAAAAGCCAGGCTGGAATTCATTTAACGTATTTTAACTTCAAAGGCTTATCTTATTAAGGTCTTAACTAATTGGAAGTGACTATTTGTACGGGTACCGGATGAATAAATTATTATTTAATCGTACGGGTACTGGATGATTAGCATTTCTTTTAAGAACGTCACTATTTGCACGGATACTGTATGAATAAATTATTATTTATTCGTACATCAATTGGGATGATTAGCTTTTCTTTTAATAAGTTTCGATAACCTCCTTGCATTCACCAATGTGAATACAAGGAGGTTATCATAATTTTGCTTATATTTCTAGTGATTATATTCTCTTTGATTTTCTGTCATTCTGTCACTAAGTATTTTTATAATAAAATAATTCAATTTGAATTTATTTAGCTTGTATAAAATATCTTACAAAATGGGTAAGTAATTATTAAATTAATAAAAAATATATATTAACTAGCTTTATATTAGATTTCCCGCGGTAAAAAACTACCCCAAGGGCTCTATCAATTTTCGGACCGCTGCAGTGCCGAAGCGGTGCGTTTGTTGTACGGCGCACGGCCGGTCACTTGTTTTCATACAAAATGCACGGTGCGGCAACAGCGCGGCGTCCGTACCTGCTGTCGGGCGTTCGCGGAACGGACGCCGCACCGCTGCGGCACTGCAGCGGTCTGATACGAAACGCATAAATTGAAAGAGCCCTATGTCCTTCTCCCGGTTCTAAGCTACCTCCCTGTTAATTTTCAGCTAAATCGGTTCAGCCGTTCTTGAGTTATAAGTGGAGTGATGGGTTGTTGATGATAAATTCCAATTGATATAATTAGAAAAACAGATTTATTTATCTTCACATACATTCCATGCAAGAACACACTTGACACAATCAAACGACATCGGTGTTTCCACACCGTGTGGAATATTCTACTTAGTTTAATTTTGATACCATATCTAACATGGAGTAACTAACACGACTTTCTTTTATATATTATATAGATTTCTTAACATAGAATTGTTTTTAATTTTAATATTGATGATATATTCTTCAGATTCAGAAGAAGACTATGAAAACTAAGAGGGCAAAGAGGAAGACCAAAACAGAGAAGAGGAGAATGATAATTTATTGAAGGAAGGTGACAAATTTGATTCTTTTGAATCGTTAGAAAATAAAGTTAAAGATGTGGAAGATAAAGAGTACGCATTTTTTTATCATCAAGATGCTATGACAATTGAACGATGTCGCACAAAAGGAATCAAGAGGCATGTTGAAGCGTCCCTGATATATTACAGCATCCGATACTATTGTATTCATGGAGGGAACAATTTTGCATGTACGTCGAAAGTAGCAAGAAAAGCATTCTCGTTTCAGAAAAATTGTCCAGCAACTTTCAGCGTCGGAGTGGATGATACTGGCTACTATCTTATCATCAAATCAATTAACACGAATCACATTCACGATAAAAGTGAAAATCTTTTTCAACACTATCCACGGAGCAGAAGATTAACTAAGGATCAAAAGGAAAAAATTGCGGAGTTATTAGATCTCGTAGCTAACCGAGTGAAGGTTAAAGGTATGATGGAAAGTCAAACTGATAAAATAATATTGCTAAAAGACCTTGACCTGCAAATTAAAAAAAAATAAACAAAATTTGTTAATTCCAATTAATTAATTGTTTGTAAATAATTACCATTAAGAGTTTTTGATTTTTTATATTTGTTTAAGTTATGCCTAAAAAACAAAATGGTATTCCATATTTAGTTCCTTTCCTCTATGTTTTAGTATAATTTAATTAATTTTGATGTTATGAAAATGTATGAACAATTAAAGTTTTATAGAATTTAACTTGACTAAAAATAAGTAAATTAAATTTGTTCAATTAATTTAATCATTTTATTTCATCTTCTTCTTATTATTATAATAAAAGAAAGTCGTGTTAGCTACTTCACTTATAACTCGAGAACGGCTGAATAGATTTGGCTGAAAATTGGTGTAGAGGCAGCTTAGGAGCCAGGAGAAGGACATAGGATACTTTTTACTGCTTTTTTTAAATCTAATATAATGCGGGCGAAGCCGTGGGCGGAAAGCTAGTCTTATATATAAAAGAAAGTCGTGTAAGTTACTCCACTTATAAATCAAGAACGGTTGATTCGATTTGACTGAAACTTGGTGGAGAGCCAGCTTAGAACCGGAGAAGGGAAAACCGCGGGAAAATCTAATAAAACGCGGGCAAAGCCGCGGGCAAAAGCTAGTATATAATCAAGAGCAATAACTATTGAATGAATTAACCGATTTCCACGCGGTTGGCAGCATTCGACGTAGTTTTTTTAACCTCATTAAAAATCTATAAGTTTAAAATGATCGATCGAGGAAATTCGTCCGACTTATGTACGAATAATAAGAAATTGTTTGTCCAGTACCCGTATACCCATACCATACCATAGAGTACCCGTACGAATAAAAAATAATTTATTCGTACAGTACCCGTACGAATAAAAAAAAAATTATTCGTACAGTACCCGTACGAATAGATTCAGTCTAACTAATTTATCTCACCACTCTGAATGAACTAAATTTTCAGAAGCATTTAAAAAGCTGGTCAGGCTTTTAAAACGTTTTATAAACGCACAAAATAAGTTACACTAGCAATCCGCCCTCGTTTCGTCTCGGGTACCTTATTATTATTTTACTCACAAACCTCCCTCTTGAATCAAAAAACCGGCCAAGTGCGAGTCGGACTCGACCATGAAGGCTTCCGCAGCAGTTATTTGGAAATAGTTTATGACGTATTATAAAAAAAAAATACTAGCTAGATCTCGTTAAAACCAAAGTTTTTTGGTACATAATTATGTAGTTTGTTATTAGTTATATGTTTATTTTTTTTATCTAAGAGTTAGAGGGGGGAACACTCATTTTTTCACCGGTTATTATATAATATTTTGTTTGCAGATGTGGGTGGAGCAGAGCATAGAGTTCTGCACGGAGAAGTGGCCAGACTCCATCAAGAAGGAGCTTTTCGGAGCCTTCAGCTTCGTCCTGGTCTACGCAATACCAGGTACGGTTCTAATGGTGGGATTGCGGTTCTGAAATTGATAAGTTAGTTAGTTTACTTTTTTGTACCCAAACAAACACAAATGTGTTTGTTTGGGTACAAAAACACACAATGAAAAAGTTTATTGTAATCAGGACGGTTTCGAACGCTAGAATCATAACGTTTAAGAGAACTTTATCTTCCGTTTTACACCAAACTTAAAAAAAACAAGCATGATAAATAAGATTAAAAAACACAAAATAGTGTTGGTAACGGGTTTGAATGATTATGATCAAACTGAAACACTTGATGACGAATTTAACGTCGAAACAGACTGTAAATAACGAGATTTTAATTGTAATATTTCATCATGGCACGTGTTTGTTACGCTCGATGCCTGTAAATTGAAATGGTAAAAGTAAATTGCAATTCATAATATTGAAGTCTTATAAAATTCAATTACAGAGGTAAACTTTCGAACTTTATTATAATTTCTTGCATTTTTGCATTCAAGTCAGATCCGAGTATTGAGATGCTTCTTTCACGTAATTTGAACGTTCTTGGAGAGAAATGTATTTAGTTTTTCTACGTTTTTATTTTTCAAAGTCAATTTAAAAGTTTGGTTGTGGCTAATTAATTAATTGGGCCATTTATTTTTGCTGAGTGTCAGAAGGTTTATGTTTTCGGAACGAACAAAATTACTTACTTTTTTCTGTTAAAAAAAATTAATGGGGCGTACGATGCTTGAACGAAAAACGGATTCTGTAAAATATGTTTAGAATTAAACGAAGGGAATCAATCTTGATTATTTCATCTTAAAGAAATAAGCTAAAAAAAATCCGGATTTCGATCTCCGTAACTCCTAGGTGCTGTATAATTATAACTATTTTATACCACTAAAGTGGCTACCACAGCCTATGGACGCCGAATATGCTTTTTGAAAAGACCCAAAGCTATAGCCTGTCTTCTATGTTTTACATCTTTTGTAACTATTTTTACAACTGGATATCAAAACGGAACAATAATAATCAGTTACAAACCGACATTTCATATTCAAATAAAAATAAATGGAGGATACAGGCGAGTGGTCCCATACAAAACTTGGACTGCGGTCCCAGACGCCTGAACACATTTTTGAATTGGTCGACTGGGACCATATACCCAATTTCCTTTAATGTACAGTTAACAGCAAAATCAAATCACATAACTCAGGATTTATTTTATTGTATTTTTTTAGTAAGAATGTCATAAAAACTATATGCGAATAATTCCTAAAAACAAGGATATCCATAAAGGACTGCCCTTTTGTTTCAGAACAGGTATTCTACTCTTAACACCTGAGGGCTATAATATATAATATAATATAGGCCTCGGATCTTCAAGGACGCCTCAATGGCTTCTCGGTGGTTATCAGTCACTAACTTTACACACTCGTCGCATGATGTACCTAGGTACTATTTAAGTTTGCTAGTATTATAAAATAATATGTAGGAATTTTGTTGTATTTTACCATATAATAAGCATTAAATATTATTTGTATTTTACCATTCGAATTTCCATTTTTTTTTTACAAATAATCGTATCTATGTTAAGTAAATTAATGTGGTGTGTAGTTGTATGTTTTAAAAATAAGTTAACGAGATTACCTAGACAACTAGTACCAGGCAACCATAATCCCATGTGAGATGAACAAGCCTCGGAAAGGTTTGAAACTACAATTATCTTACATCAATCACGACAGAAAAGTACCAGGTAAGCATAATCCACTAAGAGATGAAGCACTTATTAAATTGTATATTCGCAAATCGCAGTAAGACACCGTTCCGTAATGATAATTATCAGGATGTTCTCACTAGATCCATAGCAATAAGTTATATCTAATGATAAAAATATTCTCATTAAATCCATTTGTAGTGACTAGAAGTGATAGTGTATTAAATGACAAATAATATTTCATTAGATCCATACATCTCAGTATTGGATCTAGTAAGAAAAATAAAATTCATTAGATACATCGTGGATCTGATGAGATAGAACCGAATTTTACTTTATTTAATTTTAATTTATAATTATTATTCTTTAACAAATACCAATGTTTAATATCAATTTTGTGAATATTTTGTTCTATTTTATCGATGCGAAGACTGATTTTTAAATTCCTATTATTATGTTGGTATTTTATTTATTGCAATAGGACAATAAGACATGATGCCAACTGTACTTTAAACAATAGATTTGAGGTTAAAATTACGAGTGGTCCCACTCGCCCAAAGAAATAAACAAGAAAAAACTAATCAGGCGACTGGGACTGCAGTCCCAGCTTTGTCGTGGGACCACTTGCCTGAATCCTCAATAAATGAATACTGCTGGACTAAAATTAATTTATTTTTAATAAAGTTGTGAGAACGGATCAACATAAAATGGATACACTGATAAAAATGTTCCAATCGAACAATCTTTTCAAACCATAGTATTCAAGCGACGACAACTATTTTCCATTAAATGGAAAGGATTTACCGTCAGTTTACGTTCCCATGGGAATTAAGCCCACGTCCTTAACGGTCTAAAAACCCAAATCTGAGAGACAATTTAAATTGGGGTCAACTTTTGTTTTCTCTCTAGTTTAAGTAGACAAAGGCTTACGTTTAAGCAAGGTAAAATGGTACCTAAGTATAGTAAAACCATTCTAAAAATGAACTTCCCTCCACAAAACCGTGATGATTTCAACGTGAGGAAATACAGAAAAACAGAATACACAGAAAAAAAAATACAGAATTCGGTGGAGGGGCGTTCATTTTAGAAATGGTTTTACTATAACAGGTTTTGTTTTTTACACCTTAGAGATGCTCAAATTATCTGGAATTATTTTAATAAAAACTAAAATAAGTACAATCATTAACCTATTTATATAATACATAGTTTCTCGATGTTTTACTGTCATCCATCTTGCAACTTTAGTTTACCTTTTGTGATCATGGCGCATGAAACTTTGCCGAAATATCGAGAAAGTAAATATCAACAAACTCTGGTTAATATCTCGTGTTTAATAATAATAATTTTGTTAAAAAGCATAATAGTTTCAAAAGTTATTTCATCTCTGCGACCAGGGTTTTCGAAAACCAAGCCGGTTTTCGAAAAGGCTACAGTACCGTAGACCACATACATACGCTGCGGCAGGTTATACAGAAGACCGAAGAGTATAACCTGCCGCTCTGTTTAGCGTTTGTGGACTATGAGAAAGCCTTTGATTCGGTCGAAAAATGGGCGGTGCTTGAGTCACTCCAGAGGGGCCGTATTGACTATCGGTATATCGAAGTGTTGAAGTGTTTGTATAGAAACGCCACCATGTCCGTCCGAGTACAAGAACAGAGTTCGGAGGCTATTCCTTTAAAAAGGGGCGCAAGACAGGGAGACGTTTTGTCTCCGAAACTGTTTACTGCCTCTTTGGAAGACGCCTTCAAACTTCTGGATTGGAAAGGATTGGGCATCAATATCAATGGCGAATACATCACTCACCTTCGATTCGCTGACGATATCGTAGTCATGGCAAACTCAATGGATGAACTCGGCACAATGCTCGAAGGCCTCAATCGAGTCTCCCAACGGGTTGGTCTCAAAATGAACATGGACAAGACGAAAGTCATGTCCAATGGTCATGTAGAGCCTTCCCCTGTTATGGTTGAGAACTCGGCTCTCGAAGTTGTTGACGCATATGTATAACTAGGACAGACAGTCCAATTAGGTAGGTCCAACTTCGAGAAGGAGGTCACTCGCCGAATCCAACTCGGATGGGCAGCGTTCGGGAAGTTACGCAACGTCTTTTCGTCCAAAATACCTCAGTGCCTTAAGACGAAAGTCTTCAACCAGTGTGTGTTGCCAGTGATGACATATGGATCCGAAACGTGGTGCTTCACCATCGGCCTCATGAACAGGCTCAGAGTCGCTCAAAGAGCTATGGAGAGGGCTATGCTCGGGGTTTCTCTACGGGATCGAATCAGAAATGAGGAGATACGTAGAACGCGGGTCACCGACATAGCTCACCGGATTAGCTCTTTGAAGTGGCAATGGGCGGGCCATATAGCTCGGAGAACGGATGGCCGATGGGGCCGAAAAGTTCTCGAGTGGAGACCACGGATCGGCAAGCGCAGCGTCGGACGTCCACCAACAAGGTGGACGGATGAGTTGGTGAAGTTAGCTGGTTCACGGTGGATGCAAGTCGCATCCGACCGAAACGACTGGAATTCATTAAGGGAGGCCTATGTCCAGCAGTGGACGTCCGACGGCTGATATGATGATGACCAGGGTTTCGAGTGTATCATTTATTAGCTGTTATTTAATTTTGTACCTGTCATTTTAATACTTCCAATAAACGCGGGAAGATCGGCGCTGCTTGGGAAATTAGTCAGATTTGTACAGGCGCATAATTATCTGTACAAACGGTTTAAGTCTTACATATAATGAGGTTAATGTGTGACCGATAACCTCAACAATAATTGTTGAGGTAACAATTATTGTTATACTTAACGAAGGTATTTCCAAAATCCATCATGCTAAGCAAACAGGCGTCCACAAATAAAGGGAAGTTCACACGAGCCAATCACCGGTAATGGTGATTGACGTTTGTTTGTGCCCTGTGATTGTTTCGGAAAGGGTGTGACGTCATACACAGCCTTTGTTTAGATCAATTTGGTGTAATTAGAATTTGCGGGATAGTTGTTGATCTTATCTGATGGAATCTTACTATCTTATTCGTTCTTTGTCCTGATATTTCTTATTGACATTTGTTATGGTTAAAGAGTGACTAAAATATTTAAGGCTAGCACGTACATGCTATTCTCACTAAGCATAATTTTTGTAAGTATTAGATAGGGTTGTCTGATCAGCTTATTATAGAAAATATCACATAATTATCTTATTTTTGAGCTTACTGCCGTGCTAAGATTTGTTTCAAAATGTTTCCTTTTACCTACTACTACACTTACATATCGTACGTTCTCAGTTGATTTGGGCGAATGTATTGTGATTTGGTCCCAGGTGGGTTGTACCTCTGGGTAGAATTTGCGGGATAGTTGTTGATCTTATCTGATGGAATCTTACTATCTTATTCGTTCTTTGTCCTGATATTTCTTATTGACATTTGTTATGGTTAAAGAGTGACTAAAATATTTAAGGCTAGCACGTACATGCTATTCTCACTAAGCATAATTTTTGTAAGTATTAGATAGGGTTGTCTGATCAGCTTTATTATAGAAAATATCACATAATTATCTTATTTTTGAGCTTACTGCCGTGCTAAGATTTGTTTCAAAATGTTTCCTTTTACCTACTACTACACTTACATATCGTACGTTCTCAGTTGATTTGGGCGAATGTATTGTGATTTGGTCCCAGGTGGGTTGTACCTCTGGGTGAATCCGAGGGCACAATGAAACGGAGTCAAGGGGAGAAACGATTGTGTGATGAAAGGCTACATCCGAGATTATAAGTATGCTAATGCTTTTGATTTGTAAACTTGTTTTGTTTTCAAGTTATGGCATTTAATAATGCCATAAGTTCAATACAGCACTATTAGAGTAATTGGGAAATCCACAAACCTTATATATACGTAAGATTAGGGCGACCGTTTCATCCCGGTACGTGGAACATCTTCAGGAGCGCACTGCAAGGATCACGGTCCGCAGCGCACTGAAATTTAATTTGATTCATAAAATCACGTTAGTTTTAAAAGTTAAATAGCACTATATTGTTATATTGATCACTAAGAAAAGAATTACGCCGGCAACGCTTGGAATAAGAACTAAATAACTGATTTTATTTACTTCTTACTTGAGATCAGCTCCCCTTTTTACGTTTCCAATGATGGAACACATGCAGAGAGAGATAAGGTCTTAACTCACAGCACTGACTGGCCAGATTCGGGTTGGTTACATTATGTTCTTCATACTTTTCAAAGATGTTTCCTGTTTCCTCGACGATGTTCGTCTTCAACGTGTAAAACGCGCATATTTTTCCAAGGACAAATTTCTGGAGGTGACATTTGACGTGTTCATTAAAATAATTGAGTTTCTATGGAAATAATGTTCTTGACTTGTTGACTTTTGACATGATCTTCGGAATAAAAGTCGTGTGTCACTTAGCCAACACGCTTCATACAGTTTTTAGCGATGCTTGTCTTTCCAACGTATTTAAATCACTTACATGAATTTAAATGCCAACGTCGAAATTGCTCAAATGCTTAGATTAGATCTTCTCTCAAAGGAATATTAAATAACACCCCTGTAAAAATGTTTTCGACGAGCTACCTAATTTCATCTGAGAATGTGTTTCATATTCAATTAAAAATATATATGTACATAAGTATGCAAAAAATATCGGCAATAATTGTTTGATTAAAATATACTAGTCGTAAGGTTAAATTACAATTTTCTTTTCTTGTTCTAAAAGAAAGACCTTAAAAATAGACTTAAATTTGTTTCGAGCTTCTTTCCGATGTTGCTCTTTTTAATCTCATACTTTCTTTATTAAAAGCAAAGACGTCTATATAATTTACAGATTTTATTTTCCACATTATGGCAATTTATTATCTTTGTGTTCGCAATTTTGATTTAGGTCTATGAAACCATCTTGTGTGATCTGAATAATAGATCTATCCAACACAAATCTTATGAGAAATCAGCGTGTCACGTGTTAGTTTTTACAAACTTATGAAAAATAACAATCGTAATGCGGGACCAAAATGAACTTTTTAATTATTCATGAAAAATGTTCCGGACGAATACGGACTAAATCAAGTTTACGTTGAAGCTCTGACAATTTTTACTGGAAAATGTTTCAGCGTCATTGACACTAAAGGCACTGTTTTTATACACAGAATATGTTTATTGTAATATTAACGTTGGTATCGTGTTATTCCAGGCTGTATCGTGGTGGTGTCGTACTCGCTGATGGGCCGGCGGCTGTGCTCCGTGCTCCCGCCCTTCGACCAGACGGAAGGCAGCGCCAACAGCCAGCAAGTAAGTCCTACTATCATTCCTCTTACGGCCACACAGTGCGAAGTGTTCATTCAATTTTGGAAAAACTGATTGTAGGATACACCGAAGGCAAAAGATAAGGTTTTTACCACACAGTGCAAGGTGAAAACTGATTGTGGTTGGAAACAACGAAGGCAAAAGATTGCGCGGTCGTTCACCGAAATGGTGGACTAACCAGAACTAAGAATACTCAAACTTCATGTTTTAAACGACCGTCAGAGAAGCGCTGGTCTGCATCCGAGGAGGCAGGTCATCCGCATTAGATGTAACTCTGATGCAGACCACGATGTTTAAGAAAATTACGGAATCTGATGGCCAAGCGAAAAAAATGTATAAATAAAAATAGTACAAAGAGTTATACAGTTTATTCATTGGAAAATCGTTCAGCGCATTAAGAAAATGTCATCGCGAATTATTTCACTTACTGCGGCATAGGTATATTTGTCCATTTAAATTCCTAAATATAGCAAACATTTTCAAAAATACTGAGGATAAAATTAAGTTACATAAAACGTAATCTCATAATACTTTCGCTTAGAGCTTTCCAGTACCTACACATTTGTACACGTTTTAGGTACATTTAAGTCTCTACAAAATATTGCCTTCCAATTATTCCGGCTCTTTGCTTCAAATTTCTTGAAACGAATATCTACTGAAGGTAAACGACTTTCTTTCAGGTATATTACGTATTACGATATTTTTGAAATACATTCGAAGATAATTTTCGTGTTGTCGTGTAGTTCTTTAGATTACTTATTATAGTTACAGACAGATGTATTGTTATAATGTTCAATATATGAACAATAATATTGAACATTGTCACAGGTGTGTTCTTCAGTTCTTATTTGATGAAAAATTTAGTGAAATTTATGACAACAATATATTATATCCAGCATCTTAAACATCTGTTGCGAACGAATGAGCGTGCCCATGCATAAAACATTGTCCTCAACCCAAGTGTTTGTCAACCATTCGTTTTGTTTATTTTGATTTGGTATTATTTGAACTGTTATTTATTTATGAAGATTACTTTGTTTTTATTATAAAAGATATTTTTAAATAATAGAATTTGTAGTTGAAAGTAGCATTTATGTTATTATGGCGTTTGAGTTATACAAACAATCCGTTTCGCAAATTTTAGTTTCTCTGCAACAAAATGCAGAGAAACAGATATGCCATACATACTCGTTCATATGTATATCCATTATCGTCGTAGGAACATCGCCTTCTGCTTCGCTGAGATCTTTCATTTAAATAGTTCTAGTGGTTTCAGACCCTATTTTCGTCTTACTACTCGTATATAAAACCTCCATCTATATTAACAAAATGAATAGATGTTTGTTAGTCTCTCTAAGAATTGAAAACTGCTTTGAAAACTGATATCGCTAATCATAGTCTCTGTATATAAGTATACAAAATATTGTTTCAAATAATTTATAATGAATACTACCATATTTGATAAAATATAAGGAAATTTGCTTCAGCACGTCGGTTTCCAGAAAATAATATCCCTACATAAGTTCAATTCTGGTATGCGACAGATTCGTCCCATTTGCTCAGCTCGACATTCGCATCGACTGAACCGGAATAGGCTCCGTTATGAATTATGATATAACTATTATTTGAATATGAATTACAGTTGTCCCTTATTGGTTTAGTTACGCAGAGCGAGTCGAGGTAGATGAGCAACTTGCCTGATAAACTACATAATTATCTTATGCCGTTATAGGTACAGACCATTCTGGAGTTTGACTTTGTCTTTTGTGTACGTTGAACACGCAAACAAATATATTATTATAATAATTCAATCAAAATACAATTTTAGAGTACTAACTGACCCACCCGCGGCTTCGCCCGCATTATTTCCATGTTTTCTCACCTCTAAAACCGTCCTTAGACTATACTACGAGTACAACTATATTAAATCCAAAAGTACCTAAATCGACCGAGCCGTTCGTGGGTTATAAAATTTCAAAGAAGAAGACTAATAAAGTAGTTACTAAATTAACAAAAGAATACTACGAATATTTGAAGTCACATCGTGTTAAAGATTTTACAGCCAGAACATCACAAAACCACCACAGTGAAAACCTTGCTAAAGTCAAGTGTAGCGAGATAGTGGACTCACACAGTGTGGTCAGACCATAAACGTCACGCCTCAGGGTGTTAGCAATTAAAGGTCTAGACCCTTCCGTCGAGAATTGATGAGGCGCTCATTATTCACAATTCACAACCGTCGTAAAATGGTGAGAGCTTTACAAAACATTATTTAGCTGTAGGAGTTTAGGCTATTTGCACTAGAGAGTACAATGTTGCTACGTTTGATATGCACCAATCGGGGCAAATGGGTTTTGCGATTGCCATTTTTGTCCCACTCGCAAAATCACCCCTAGGGAGAATCCCCCTTCTCAAGGGGGATTCTGGGAATAATCCGAATTTTCGTTTTAACCTTTTATTAGATACGAGTATGTAATAAAATAGCGATAATTTAAAACTTTTTGAATATTTCATTATAATGTCATTTCTCTCCCTAAAATCCTAAAGATCTTCCAAAACTCTTTATTTTTAATTTCAACTTTTGTATTTTTTTTTTTATATTTATTTATTTTAACCACCACTTTGTTAATATAAAGTGAATTAACAAAATGGTGTATTTTAACTAAGGAAAAAGTAAGGTAATCAACAACCTCAAGAAAAAATTATCACAAACCGCCTCGATTACCATTTTTACCCAACCTTAGTAAAATGTGTTGCTAAAAAGACTACGGGAAAATACCCCTACTAGGGTACATTTTTGAAAATATTGTGGTGATTCGGTATTATATACCAGCTGGACGGATGAGTTCGTAAAGTTAGCTGGTTCACGGTGGATTCAAGTCGCATCCGACTGAAACGACTGAAATTCATTAAGGGAGGTCTATGTCCAGCAGTGGACGTCCGACGGCTGATATGATGATGATGATCGGTATTGTTGCCAGATTGCCTCTCGCATAACTTTGCCTAACCCTATTTTGGCGTATCTAAGCCACCACACTAAGTCCTACCTTCTATCCCTTTCAGCGCCTCAGGCTGGTCCGCGAGAGGAAGCGAGTGGCCTGGATCCTGTTGCTTCTGGCCGTGCTGTTCGCGCTCTGCTGGCTTCCATACAATATTCTGCAGTTGCTGATCGACGTGAATGCTGTGCAAGTGGACTCAGTGTCGCTTGTGCTGCCCTATACGCTACTCTTGGGTAAGATTATCAATACAATACGAGTTACGTCACACCATTCTCTTTTTAATATAACCTATGTAGGTCTCGGGAGAGGCATGTTGGCTAAGTGGGAGCACAATCGACTGTCATTCTGATTTAAGCTTCGAGCTTACCACGGGGCTAGATGTCGCTGTGTAAAATTGTCCAGTAATATTTATTTATTTATTTATTCTTAAAAAATATGCCCGGGGAGTTGGTATAATCAACATGTTAACAGGCGGCTTGGTGATCGTAGTAATTTGGTACAAGACATAGGACGACGATGCTACCCGTCTCGTCTTGTGGTATACCAATTCTTTAGGCGGTCTGACACCATCCATGGGAAAAGATGAGTGGTACTATTCTTAAGTAACGGCAAAGGGTTCATAGTCAAGTAGATATCTATAATGGGTAATTTTTTTCTCTGTTAGTTAATATACGGGGACTTTGCAATAAGCATAGCGTTCTACATTACTTTTTATTGGTAACATTTTATCGAAAGTCATAAATTTCAATTATTTATCGATATCGTTTCCATCCCCTGGGCAGAATGTGTATTACTCTGATCCCTTGGGAAGTAATCATGTCAGCTGAAACAACATGAATCAATTTACAATTCGGTTTCTCATTGAAACCGACTGATCGTATCGCCTCGTTTGAATGCAGGATGAGGGCTTAGTGATTGGAGCTGACATTTTATGTTAATTTATGTAGCTATTACGTATCAAGTTGCTAATCGAATAAGGTTTGTTATTGTTTGGTAAACACTCTCTGCATGTCGTAAATATTCATAATGTAGGTTACCGGATTAGTAAAGGAATCAATAAAATTGTAGGAGGTTATGTACCTCCTACAATTTTATTGACCCTATACCTTTATTAGTAGCACAAAAATATATTTAATGTTTTTATTTTAAAAACAGATCTAATATCTTTGGGTAATTATGATAGGATACCTTTTTTGAACAAGCTCTTTTAGAAGTAGGTAAGTATAATTTGATGTGCGCAATTATTTTGTGCTTTTCATTTTAAAGGTTCAGAAATTTATTCTTGTAGTTTTGAACAATTAGATATAACCTTGTGCTCATTCCATCACAATAATTAATACAAGTTAGACCGTAACGAAACATGGGTTGGCACATTTGAACGGAAATGAGAAAACTATGTTCATTTGGAATGTGATAGTATGGAAGTTAAGTGAAAACATGAAGCAACTTAAACACATCAAACAACTGGTACTAGCTTATTTCTAAAGGTTCTCATCAAATCGTGATATGTATTCCGTTTGATCAAAACAATCTACAAAATAGTTTTAAAGGTTAAATAGCAATGTATTCCCTATTGAAATTAACAATTCTAACTTGATACATACCAACACCACTTAGGTATTATACTTTCCCACTGTGTGACACAGGGACTTCTCTTAACGAGGGAGTTAAGACCATATCTACCACTCTGGCCAAGTGCGGGTTGGTGAAACCATAGACAAATTATATTGTCTATGGTGAAACACAATTTCTAGAAAACTTTTTAAAAATCTCACTACATGCCGGTTTCCTTACGATTTATTTATGCCTTCACGTGTTTTAAAGCGCACTATAATTTTTTTCAAGAATTAAGAGGTTCGCGGATGAAATCACGATCTTCGGAATTAAAGTCAAGTGTGCTCCCACTTGGCCTCTTGATACATAGTTTAGAATAGAATAGAATAGAAAATACTTTATTGCACAAAACAGAATCACATAACACACACTTAAAACTAAAACATTTGGAGTACAATGGGTGGTCTTATCGCTGTTTATACTAAATGTATAAACGTGCAAGTTAAAATTATGTGTGTGTGTCCATGTTTCCTGAGTTAACCTGTACGCTGCGCCGTAAACCACCGGATTCAACCAAATCTACCTCATTGAATTGATAGTTTTTTGCAAATTGCGTTTCTTAGCATGATTGTAAAATTGTCCAGCAATATTTATTATATATTATTTATTGCACTTAAAATTTTTAAAGAAACTTATTTATTTATTTTTCTTTTTTTTTTTTTTTGGATATAGCGCATTGGTATTTTACTGTAATGTTATATTCTGTATGTAATAATAAATAAATAAATATTTTTTTTCCAGGACACACGAATTCTGCCATCAACCCAATAGTTTACTGTTTGATGACACGCAATTTCCGTCGTTCACTCCGCAAGCTCATCTGCCAAGATCCCGGTAACATACACTCTAGTACTCATTTCCATGTAAGTTACTGCCGACATCCTTCCAAGCAGATTTTTGAACCAGTAATATATACATACGAACATAATTATACCTACATAATAATAACGTTATTTTAATATTATAAAAAAAAATACCACAGTATGTACAATGGTGATGATGATGACACCTTTCTGGAAAAAAATATGTAAAGAATAAACATAAAACAGATAATTGATAAAATTATTGGTTGATAAAAATGCAAGGAAGCTTATAGTTTTTTTTTTAATTCATTAATTTCCTATTTATTTCTTATGGCTAGCTTTATGTAGCATGAGCTTGTACCTTTAATCAAATATTTGTACTTTTACTTTATAATTTATTTGCCAAATTTTATTTAGTTTCGTTATCAACATCAACATTTTAATGTAGTATTTTTAGTCATCTTAGTACGAGTACTATAATTAAATTTATATAGTTTAAGTACTACCAAACATTATGGTATTTATAATAAATAAACATTATGGTTTTTAATTTTATTTTGTGAAACTTTTCTGGAATCAATAAAACTATTTGTATTTGTATTTATTTGTATTTAGAGATTAAAGCATATCTATTATGTGTGGGTTACAGTTTTATCCTTTTAATTATAAACATTAAAAAATGGTTAATATTTTGGTACTAGCTTCTCATTTGAAAATGTTTGCCAGTTTAATTTATTCCACACGTTATAAAGTGGCTGTCTTTATTAAGACTTTGCGCAACAAAAATTACTTTAATGTTAATATAATAGATTCCAAACGGTAATATTTCGGCTACCAGACATCAGCAGTTCTACATATATTATAGTTACACATAGAATACACCCGGGCTTCATAAATACACCATACATATATAAAACATAATAATAAAACAGAAAACTTTAGAATTAAAACAGATCAGTTCCAGATTCTTTACTGGTAACAAAGTACAACATGTGCCTACAGATACAACAAAATAATGATGATGAGGGATCAAGAACATTCACAATGTCCAGTTGTTTCAGATGCAAGGCTTACGTCAAAAGTGTAACACGTCCAGTGGCAGGACTTGTACCACCGTCACCTTCCGCAGCAGCAACAACCATCTCTCACGGAACTCTCTGCAGAGAGGCCCTGGCTCCACCAGAGACAGCCAGTGGACCCGCCAGAAATCACCGCAGTTCATATAATACGAGTACAAACTATATAAACTGTGCCAGTAGAAACAATATCTGACCCCCTTACGTAGTTTCGCCATAAGAAATCAGCAGAGCATGATCGTATAAGAATGCTTTGAAGCTGTATTTTTAATGTTGTATCGTTAAGAGTATCAAGAATTGACAAAATATACACCCTTAACGTACAGATAGGTATAAAAAATAGATCTTGGCTGATGAATTATTCCTTCGACATAAGATTCGTTGAAATATTTGTTGCTACGCGCGTAGTTTCGTAGCATCGTAGCACCCTCTACGGTTTGTTCTACGGAATTCGTAGCAACATACATAAATCGTTATAGTTTACCGAAATACTTCCCGATTGTTCAAAATGAATAGTGTAACTCACGTTAGTTACGTAAGTGAAATATCTTATGTATCTCATCTTCTCCCATACTTATATAGAGTCCTTAGGTTTGCCTGAAATAAAACTTGGAACAGCGAATATATTAATTGTATTAAAGGTTCCAAGAATCAATTTAATTCTAGTCATTGCACATTACTTGTAAAAATTATAAACTTTTTAGATAACGTAAGAAAAGTAAGCCTAAGCAAAATTTCTAAGGTTTGCATAGCAGAGCTATAAGCTTTAATGTATGTAGATTTTTATTTAATTAACTTCAATTAACTTTCTCATGGTATTTATCAATGTATAAAGTTTATTATTTTATATGATAGTGATTAATGCTAATATAATATTTGTACAAACTGTAAATGCAAAAAAAAAACCTGCGAATATTTGTGTATTTATAAGAGTAATAAATAAATGTATGTACACTTGTAAATAAAGTTTCAGAAATGTTATTTTTTTATTTTTTACTGCTTTATTCGGTCAAATATTTAGTTGTGCTTACTACCGTAGTAATATGCTAAATAAATAACTAATTTTTTATGGGTTTCACAAAATACTGAATATTTAAAGATTCATTTATTTACCCTTACAACAAGGGTTTACAACAAGGGTACGAGTAAGAAAGTTAAAATACATATTACATTCAATAAATAAATAATAATTTAAATCAATACATTAGAAACATAATCATCATTATTTAATAAATTTAATTCTATGATCGTATACTACTTTAATAATAAAATAGTTTATAATTAAAATAGTATACGATTCATAAACTTTTTAATTTAAAGTAACAATTGAATACCTACCATAATTATTTTTCTTTAGATGCATTCAATAAATTTTGTCATTACCAAGAAGAAGAAGCTGATGGAAGAAAATAACATTGATTTTAAGATTACAAAAGATTTAGCACGAAACTCTTATAAGGCGTACAATTTATTTACAGCGCCATCTGTTGGTAAACTAGAAAACTTCACAAACCACAAGTATACAAACCTTTGGGTGGTTTCAGGAACGTGTTCAATGTTCATCCCTTAGAAAATAGATGGCACTTTACCGCTCTCAGTGCACTATCGTATTTACAACTACGAATATTTTAAAACCAAAAAACACCCTAATCGGCCCAGCCGTTCCTGAGTTATAAAATTGCAATGAAAAGGGGCATTGATTTTTATATAATCGACTAGCTTTCCGCCCTGCGGCTTCGCCCGCGTTTTACACTTTCCCGCAATTTTCTTTGCTATATCATAGCCTATGTTACTCGGGGATAATGTAGCTTTCCAAAGGTGAAAGAATTTTTGAAATCGGTCCAGTAGTTTCGGAGCCTATTCATTACAAACAAACAAACAAATCTTTCCTCTTTATAATATTAGTATAGATATACAGATTAAAGCGGGCAGAGCCACGGGTGGGTTGGCTAGTATTATAATATATTGACACGGAGAAATGTAGGATAATATACCTAATAATAATTCCAATCAATGTGCAATTATCCTAAGACCTTTACTAATGCGTTCTTACAGGTGCTCACCACTGTCTGATACTTACGGTGAGGTTGACGCCCCGGTTGGTGATCTATTCATGAAACTATATAAATTACATTAGAATGCATTAATACCTAGAGAAGTCGATTTGAAAGTCAGACACATTCGCGTAGGCGGCGTGGTTTTCACCTTATTAGATTTTGTGTAATCAAATAGATATATTGCATTTAATGTAGAATGAACTTGAAATTAAAATACATTCTTGATCTACTTTTTAGGGTTCGGTATTGATGCCAGTAAAAAGTAAAAAAATATTTATTTGACATAAAAGTAAAATAAAGAGAAATATAGTGATCCATTTGGCTCCTGAGCTGGTATAAACTATGTCAAGAGCTAAATAAGTGATGTTGTATAGATTTTGAACCATAAAGTGAAAAAACTCTATTATTGCTTACATCACTAAATTTTGTTAAAAGCTGGTTAATTGGGCACCGCCACACGTACTCAAGTGTAACGGCCGCGAACCATGCAAATAATTAAGGTTTATTTTTAAAATAAACTAAAAAAATCGTACACACATCCGCCCTAAACGATTAAAAATCTAAGTACAATCAGACAGGGTACCTAAAGATTACTGATTACACGTTGATGCTGGTAATTTACTATAAGCCCTGTTTATTATATTTTCTACCAGCACTAAACACATAACCACAGAACCCGCAAGACACGGCTCTAAGTAGCAGTATCACCTTCACCTTTCCAATTTATGCAATATCAGATATATTACCATTTCCATTCACGCTCAGAGAGTGCATATTCAATATATTTCATCGCCTACTGAGGCAGTTTCTCAGTCCATATCAATTTATCACCTTCTCGTCTACGAAGTTTATTGACCCTTTCTGAAGGGCTCAACTTGTCTTCATAAAGCGCCGGAATTTCTCCATAAATTAAGGGAAGTGTTTTGCGCCAGTCTTAGACACGGATAATTAGGAAACTTACTCCTTTGTTTATTGGAAAATTACTGTTGAAATAATTATGTACCTATTGTTTTCGTATTTACCTATAGATTTATAAAAAAAACTAGGTAGGTACACAACATAATAATACCTATCGCTTTTGCCAAACTGCAAAAATGCACAAATGTACCATAGTACTTAATTTTATAAACAAAAATTTAACCTTCTACTACTACGACGAATTTCAAAAGCTATGACTAAGATTTATGCTTGGATATAGATTTATACGTAATCAGAAACCAACAATCAACGTAAAATAAACATGAAAGCCCTAAAACGGAACGTATTGACTTGGGGAATGAGTTTCCCATCCTTACTCGCTATAAAAGAAGTTTCTAAACAGATAAATTGAGTATTTGAATCAAAATAATAATCAATTATTTATTGGTAGATAAATATTCTCTTTTGTATTAGTTGTAGGTTTATGTATTTAATATATTAATTCTAATTTTAACACCACCGTCCAGTTACATTTTGCAGTTTTTCTTTCCATCCTCAGGTTGTCTGGAAGAAATTGCTTTAAGCAATAAGACCGCCCATTACGCATACGTTTTTTGTAGTTTTTAAGTTCTTTTGTAAATATTTCATAATGGTGTGTGTAATAAAGAATTATCTTATCTTATATGCCTCTTCAAGTACTCAAGTTAAGAAAAGTAATTAATTTTAAAGAAGATGAACAACAGCCTCTCATTTAGGACTGTATGTATTAACTTACTGCAATTTGCCTAGATAGGTAATGTGCTTTAGATGTAACAATCATTGACATTCACTTATTGACTAATAAAAATATAAAATTGATTTTTATTAAGTACAATTATTTAGGGAGCATGGAACAGACTTAAAACACTGATTAATGGCCTTAATAATTTTCTACGAACACTTTTATTTAAATTTAGTTTACGATACATATAATTAAATTGACCTTAATAAATAAGACTAAATATATAATCCAATCCACTTTCAATGAGATTAAACCAACAGTGTTAATCAGATTATTTATTTAATACCAGCCATCGTCCGCCATATTGCCCTGGCGAGTGCAGAGCTGATGATGAACCCAAGTTCGAAGAGAGTCAGGATAGAAGCCCCGAAGAATATGGACATTATTCCGCCGTAAGTAGCTGAAACAATGAAAATAATATGACATAAAATACACCAAAGCAGACATAAAAGCCATGTACTAAGACTTTCCCGCCCGTGTTCTTACATCGACATAGATGGCGTAGTCGTAAATTAATATGTATTTACTATGCAATTTTGATTATGGTGTTCGATAGCCAACAGTTTATGTTTAGTTTTATAACGTGCGCAATTAGAAATGAGTTCTGTAAATGGCGTCCGCTCGCATGCGTTCTCGCTCACTCTCTATCGCTGTCTATACTTTTATCCTTGTTTTGCCAATCGTACCATACCTACCCGCCGCCATTTACAGAATTCATTTTCAATTGCGCACGTTATAATAAGTTCAAAAATACTTGATAAAAAACAAAATACAATAATATGAAAGTCAATTTTGTCCAGTTCATGTTTTAATCGAATCTTAAAATAATAAAGGACAATTTTTTCGGAACATTGCCTCGAATTATTGCCATTATCAAGTCTAATGGGACGTGAATACGAATGATACGAAAACGATCGTATTCAATATTGAGTTCAGCTTCAGCACTTTATAAAAATACAGGCTTGGGCGGCGACTTCTTTACATTACTATTAAGTGTATCAGATTATATAGTACCCATAACACAAGGTTAGAGCTTATCACCGAGCTAGATGTTGCTGTGTAAATTGACAAACAATCTTTATTTATTTATTTACTGTTTATGAAACGGCCGGTTTTCTGGCTGATAAATTAAAATCCATATGCATGATTGGAAACATTCAGAGAGTTTGTGGTATTCCTAGACCGGCTCCACGTGACCGTTTTTATTCCTTGATGTAATGTAAACGTACCAACAAAATACGTGGCGTCCATGAGTAAGGATTTCTTGTAGCAGTTGCAGTTTGACTTCGCGAAGTAAACCTGCAGTGTTGCCAGCTCGCTCGTTTTGTTCATTTGTCTGCGAACACACTCTAATTAATGCCAATGTTTGTTAATGTGTTATATAGTTTTACCGCTTGCACACTGAAACTGTTCCCGGATTTCAAAATGGCCGGACTTAAATTGAAACTAGAATATAATTTATAATCATCAGTTTGAAGGACATGTGTCATTCACCAATCCGCACTTGGCCAGCGTGGTGAATTAAGGCCTAATCTCTCTCGTCAAGAGAGAAGTCCCTGTGTCCCAGCAGTGGGAACGTGAATAGGGGTGTTATGATGATGATGATGATGATTTGAGCCCATTGAACCACACTATTTTTTCGAGAAATTTCACATATAACAAATCCTCCAAGACTTATAATTGAGGTGTAATGCTCAGTTGTGGGACTAGTATGAGTCGCTATGATGATAATGAGGCTAAACCAAGAGCTCAGATTTGGTCCTGGGTAGTCCGTTGTAGTCAGATATCTATACACTCAGATATATCAACTGATTCTGATTTCTCTGAGCCCGTATATTATCCGAAAATTCATCGTTGTGTTTACACAAATCTTGTAAAGTCCAATAAGGAAAAACGATTTAGTCAATATGGTTTGTCCGTCCGATTTTCGCATGGTTTAATAAAATGTTCTTCAAAAAGTCATTTCCTTATTCCGGCGAATAATTTCACTTTACTTGACGCTCGAATTTTCTCTTTTGAACAGTTCTCTATTGTTAAGAGGCCTATTACGTGAAATCGCGAAATTATTCGGTTTTCTCGTCCTAATTCTATGGTTTGCGTTAGTTGTTTGATATTACAATTACATCTTTATAATAGTTCGTTTTCTCCTCTACAAAAGTAGTAAGAAACATTTTAGATAACTTGTTTATATATTGAGTAATAATCATTCTCCGGATACATGTTTCGTAAAAAACGCTCGAAGACCTGTTTTCTCAGCTCTAATTTGTAGATTCTAATGAATATGGGCGATCAAACTATTTTTTATTATGTTACGTATATCCTATTCTTCATTTAGAGTAGAGTACATTTTCGTTAAATGCTTTTATTCTAAAGATATACCGAATTTAATATCGACCGAAAATGCTTCGAAACAAACCTCAATAACTCCGAAGTTCTAAATCAATGGGACGTCATATTTATATCAAAATATTTATCAACATTTGCTTAAACTATGATATTAATTTTAATTTGTAGAACGGTTTTGGTAATTTTTTATGAATAAAATAAAACTACCATAATTTAGTAGTTTTTTCATTCAGCCGGCTTTTTCCATTTAGTACCGCGCGAGCGCTTGTCGAGGTCGGACCTATGTCGGTTGTTCTTGAATAAAATATAGAAATATTTCGTAAAATGTCAGTGTGTGGGACTGTCAATTGCTGTAAAAACGCTGTTAGTGTGCGTGTATGTGTTATTGCGATACTACGACCGACATAAGTTGATCCGTTGATAACGATCAATTGTTATTTTTATTGATAACGGTCAATTGTTGTTGTTGCTGGCCTAAGAATTGTACCAAATGTTGCTGGCCTAAGAATTGTACCACATCATTGTCATCTTGTTTTACCTTATTTATTTGGAGGTTATGCTGTAGGATGTGGATTGCATATCTAAAGTTATCTATCCTAATTAAAAAACAACAAGGCAACTTTTTTTGGTGAAACCGTCCAACGACTAAATGTAATTATGCCTATGATTTTTTTAGATTATGACTAACTTGCCGACCCGCCGACAGCTGCGCTTGCGTTTTTACGTTATTTACTAGTTTATGTTTTATAGCCTTTTTCGATCATTTTACTATCCAATACTGAAATCATATTTTAAATCGGACCCGCGGTTCCTGAGTAGCACGTTCAAACAAATAAACAAGCAATCTCCTCAGCTTGATAATTGTAGTATAGATTTCCATAATATTTATTACAAAGAAAATATTCCGTAATTTTTTGTTCTTATTTTTACCGAGTATCCAATATGTAAACAATAAATAATGTACCTTTCTAATAAATATATTATTTATTGTAAACATTAAATAATTGTACCTTTCTAATAAATACAGGGCGTCCCAAAGTTATGGGCCATGGAGGGGAAGTACCTTAAATATCGTAGATAGTGAATTTTGCTCAAAGAAGACTTCATTTTATTTTTAAAAGTTAGTAATTCTGGATTCATAGATTTTCTAAAAATTACTTGCTTTGTCTGGGAATCGAACCGACTTACATGTAGAAAAAAAAACTCTATTTTTATGATACCAATCGAAAGAATAGCTAAAAAATAATAACTCTGCTTAAGTAACATAGTATTTTAAAAGAAAGGAACAACGTGAAATTAATTATTTTAATCAAATAAAAAACATGAAACATTTTTTTTGTAAATTAATTAATTAAATTACTTACTTTTTTTTAAATAAAATGAAGTCTTCTTTGAGCAAAATTCACTATCAACGATATATATGGTACTTCCCCTTCATGGCCCATAATTTTGGAACGCCCTGTATATAAAATAACACCCCTATTCACGTTCCCACTGCTGGGATAGGGACTTCTCTCTTGACGAGATAGATTAGGCCTTAATTCACCACGCTGGCCAAGTGCGGGTTGGTTTTTTTTTTAATATATAAATGAAATATTTTCAAATAAGTTCGTAATAAAATAAAAATAAATAGTTTATCAAAATAAAAATATAATGGGAATTATTCAAGATGACATATGTAGATAAATGGATATTCTACATCTGTGTATGACATATGTAGATAAATGGATACCAATAAATATAAAAATAAATATAAAGTTCGAAACTACAAAAATAATACCTAAACATAATTAAAACCTTCATTAACGAAACTTTTATTTATTCAAACACAAATATACCATCTAACAAAACAAGCAACTTAAATATAGGTAATATAATTTATTTGTTTTGTTATAATTAGAATTTGTATTTAGTCCGTTCAATTTAGACTTTCGAACTTACATAAAGTCCCAACATTCGACAAAAAAAAACATTTAATTACAAACCTACACACCAAATTTCAGAAGAATCGGTTTAAAAATGAGCCCATAAGATGAGATGAATGAGGACATTTAACTTCAATAAGACTATTTTCAGTTTTATTCTTATATATATAATTATTAATCATGAATGTTTTAATTTAAAATTATGTACCTACTTAATTGATTTCAAATAATCAATCAGATTTAAAATAAATATTGATATTATTAAGATAAAACATAATTGATTCAAATATTGAAATAAAAATATCCACCATTTTGAATTTAGGAAAATATATAAACTCCTATCAATTAAATAAAAACATTAATATAATAATTATTTCGGAATGAAACTGAAAAAAAATCCACTCAATAAAATGGAATTTATTCGATGCCATTTTCTACAGATCTAAAATAATTATTAGTATATTTGTATGTTTTAGATCGACGAAGTATCAAGATCATTTAGTATTTTTCATAGAATTCGCGTGACGCGCCGGTCACGTGGTGCATAAAATATCCAATTTCGCAAAACTTCGTAACGTCACAAGGCTCTTAATAAAGGGTTATTATAAGATTTGTTACTTTTGTTTGACTCCACAAGAAGAAGTTATTGAATGTAAGAAGGTGATCAACATAAAAATTTTTTTCTTCTATATTTTCATTTGCTTAATAGTAAACAAATAAATATTGCGGGACTATTCAAACAGCAACATCTAGCCCCGTGGTAAGCTCGAAGCTTGTGTTACGGGTGCTAGATTTCTGATATACGTAGTTTAATACATAGATATATATTTTTTTGCTATACATAACACACAGATACTCGGAAAAAATGCCGTACAAATTTTTGTACGATCTGAAAATATAAATATCGAAGAATACTTCAAGTACGAAATACGAGGGAATCTTCGCAAAGTGCTATTATGGGTCAGGGGATAAAGGCTCTTTTACGATATTGTTTACTCGCAAGTAGGTATACTATTTTATCTGTGCTATAATATTTACACTCAATCCGAACAAAGTTTACCTAATAGAGATATCACTAGATATGTTATTGAAACAATCATTTGAAGATGATAAGAAATAACATTTTGGTATCGGTAATCGATAGCCAGCATCACTGGAAGTTATAAGTAAGTGAACGTAGACTAATATACAAAAGTATCATGTGGTTGTGCTAAGAGTTTTTTCGAAGTAAATATAATCTGTTACAACACACAACACAAATAATTTGTGTTGTGTGTTGTAACAGATTATTGATTAATTCAATATTCAATTCGGGTTCAATATTCAATTATTGAACCCGCAAAGGAGTGCGCAGGAGGCGTTGGATAGACCCGCGACCCCGCGCTGAAGTCGGCCCATATATTATAAAAATAATGAATTGTATTCTGCCTTATTCTCAAGGTCTTTGTCAAAATGGATTTATGTCAATGTCTACAACAAATTGCGAGGAGAGGCTTAAGCTGTAGATATTTTATTAAAATTGAGGGTTTCGAACTAATTGATGGTCCTTAGTCCTTTGTTTTGGAGGCTTTTGTCCCGAGGCGCCCATTTCCAACTGCGGTCGAGAGGTTTAGATATCTATGAATTATTTTCAAGAACGCTTGTAGATATTCTACCATTATCTTACGTTGGAGTGCTACTAAGTAGACTATGTTTTGATTTCTCTATGAAATCTGAAATGATATAGGCAGATGAGCGACATAATTGTAACAGGAGATATTAGATGAACTGGCCTTAGCTACAATTTCACAGTATATTATGCTGGTTACTTAAAGTAGAATACTCAAGGATTTTGCGAAGGAGATTCATTATCCAGTAGAAAATGTGTTAGGGCTAAATTATGATATTATAAAATTATCTACCAACTAAAGACACAATGTGCACAAAAAGAACCTTAGTGTGGTGTTAACCTATGATAGTACTACACAAGGATTACTAAGCCAACTTGTTAGCATATTGTACTTAACCATAAGGTTTTTTCGGAGAACAGTGTCAGTAGATATTTGAAACATCTCTTACAACAATTGGAGTGATTTAAGACTCACAACTGAATAAAGGGAAGAGACTTAAACAGCTACTTACAGAAATAGATTTTCCAAGAAGATCTCAAATAGGCTATTTTCGAAACTTCCTGCTATTTATTTGACACTTCGTATAAAATAGACGAAACACGATCGTTTCAAACTTAAATTAGATCTACAGGAAAACCAACTGAATGCAAATAAAAATATTTATGTTCGAGTCTGTTGTTTGTATAAAAAATAACGAATCTTTAGGTTGATTGGTTATTGTAAAAATTATTATCTGAGTTATAATGTTATTGATAGGTTAGATTGATTGATTGTTAGGTAGCTTTGTTATCAAAACAACCCATAATGGCCGCTCACTTCTGGACACGGATTTCACCAATAAAACCTTTATTATTTTAGGTTAATTAATTACAACAATAAAGTAATTATCTTTTTTTATCAAAAAGGCAAACACGGTGACAAACGTCCATTAAAATAATAGATAAAAGATTTAGTGAGAGCTGCAGCTTCAAGAGGAACTGAAGCTTTTGACGGAAATAACTGGGAACCAGGCAGGTTGAGGAAGGCTTTCGTAATATTAGAACTTGTCTGAAGACTGAAACGATGATAATAAAATCTAAACTGATCAAAGTTTGCTTTATTGCATGCGTTTTTATGCGTTATTTAAACTTTACAAATTCATTTTGAAATTCCAGGTTTTCTAAAAAAGTAAATAGCTTCATGTTGTAGAAAATCTATTATAACGATGGGCTTGAAGCTAAATCGAACCCCAATGAGCAAAGCAAACAACCATCTAACTATTACAAAGTACTTACGTTAGTTCCGGGGACAGCCCATCAGCTATGAAGGGACCCACGTCTGAAGTAATAGAGTACTTCTTGTCCCTGCATTCTAGGTAACATACGGACGGGCAGTTCATCTCGCTCCTTGATATTCGAACTGTAAGAGACAAAATATGTTAATTATTTTGAATTATCTCACTGCTAGGCAACCTCGTCTCATTGTTCAGAAGCTCAATCTTGAGTCACTTTTAGCTAAAGATTTATCCCATTCATCATGCCGTCTTTGTTTGTTGCTTTGCGGAAATATAATCTAAACGAATTTCTGCCTGTTTTTCTGTTTAATAAGTGTTTAATTGTATACGAGTAATGTCTAATTTAATTTACCGCTGTGCGCGTCATTTTCTGGCAGGGTCAGGGTGCCAATAAGTAGCAAATTAATCGAAATGAGATTTAGGTCAATTGGATAAATCTAATTATTTTTCACAAAATTAACTAATAAGCGACACCCTTACCCGACGAGAACACGACGCGGCAGACCCAAACAAAAATATCAGGAAAAAATAATATGATGACGTCATTTTGCACATGATTCAGAAGTTTATTATTAATTAATACATAACAATATTTTACTTTTTATAAATTAGGCAATCATTATTTTTATAAAACACGGTTTATTTTTATTTTGGGTGATACAAAATAATACTTAACATTTTATATTTTTCAAATCGGTTTAACGCAGTCGTAAAATATTTGCTCGTTTAGTAAACACTTTCAGCCGAGTCAACATTTGGTAGACATTGAACTGTTGAAAACAAACAATTACGAATATTTCTAGAAAAATGATTTAATTAAATGCTAAACATTTGAGTTGAAATCCTATAGATTTTATCGAAAAGAGTTTTTGTCGAAAAATAAACCTTTTAAAGTAGGTTAATATTATTACCTTAAAAGCCTAAAAGAAATTGTAAATATTAATTAAACTCTTTTTGGTTAAAAGGCATTTTGTTAAATTATGATATCCTCGTGCCAAATATTCACAGAAACCAAAAGATCCACTTACCGGTTACGTTGTTCAAACATTTTAAGTCCTTGAACTCGCAGATACGATTCAATTTCGCTGAAAATTAATAAAACTATTTAATATTTTGTATAAATTTTCTATGCATGATATTAGCTGAGCAACCCGGGGTGATGAACGTGTTATTTCTGGAATGCGTCAAATTAAGATAATTAAGACACTTGGAAAACTGTTGAAAATCATCACCAAATTCAAGTTTTATATCTGGTGATTTCCAAGTTTTTATTTTGCTTATTCAAGATAAATTTAGCTACAAACAATTAGATAGCAAACAACGTACAGTAACTTTACTACGTCGCAGGTAACTAACTGAGACACAGATACAATAAATAGTTCTTACATTTGGGATACTTATACGGGATACATCCACAGTGGTCTACGAACGTCTGCATCCTGCACTCTGTATTGCAGGTTTCGAAGCTGTATCTGAAAGCGCAAACTTAAGAGCTTCAGGAGACTACAGAGAAATGAGGGGCATGATGGGGGAAAGGTCAGTTTGTTGTTAAATATTTGTTTATACAGGACGTCCCAAAGTTATGGGCCATGAAGGGCAAGTACCTTAAATATCGTAGATAGTGAATTTTGCTCAAAGAAGACTTCATTTTATTTTTAAAAGTTAGTAATTCTGCATTCATAGATTTTCTAAAAAATACTTGCTTCGTCTGGGAATCGAACCGACTCAAATGTGAAAAAAAAATTACCCTACTTTTATGATGTTTTTTATTTGATTAAAATGATGAATTTCACGTTGTTCCTTTCTTTTAAAATACTATGTTACTTAAGCAGAGTTATTATTTTTTAGCTATTCTTTCGATTGGCATCATAAAAGTAGGGTAATTTTTTTTCCACATTTGAGTCGGTTCGATTCCCAGACGAAGCAAGTATTTTTTAGAAAATCTATGAATGCAGAATTACTAACTTTTAAAAATAAAATGAAGTCTTCTTTTAGCAAAATTCACTATCTACGATATTTAAGGTACTTCCCCTTCATGGCCCATAACTTTGGGACGCCCTGTATAAGGGATTACTTATTCCTTACGTGCTGTGTTTAATGACTGTATTATTCAGTTTTTTTTATTTCCAACTGAGTTTTAATTGAGCGACTTGAACGATAATTAATAAGTCTTTCAAAAAAGAGCCATAGATATTTCTATACAATAGACTTTACTCAAATAAATATGTAACCAAAACAAAACTGATAGGAATAAAGAAAAATTAGATAAAAATTAAGTATATTTAACAAAACGCACAATTACCTGTCTGTGTGCTCAAGAAGCACTTCATCAAAGAACCAGCAGCCTCGCTTGTCAGCCGGCACGCGGCGCAGCTCTGACGAGCTCTGGAACACCATGGACTCCACCTTCATGTCCAGAGACTCCCCAGGGGTCACGTAGCGGTACAGAATCGTGGTCTCCGGGTAATCGTTTGGATCTGATATCATGATCTGGAAACGTAGAATACATTTTCTTGTCAATTAAAATCCACAAAACATAAGTAAGAGAAATAATTGCTTTTAATTTTATTTTTAAGTCTAATTTCAATTTATCCAGTTTTATAAATGGCATCAATAAGAAAACCAAAAAGAATTAAATTAAGAAGCATTTTGAAGTTTTTTTGTAAAAAGATTATTTATTCTAGTAGAACAAACCCGCTGTATTCGACAACGCGTATTTAATTTAGCTATTGCAAAGCACTTCGGAACGGTAAATAAATAAAATATGCAATAAAGAGCCGTTATACTTCTTTTATGTTATCAAATCGCGAATGTTTAATAAGTACTAAGCACATGCGAAGCACTAAGCGTTACGCCTTTTAAACGTGTCCAAATTATCAAAAAAATTACAATAAATGTATTCTTATTCAATGAGAAACAAAAAGGATTATACACAAAGTTTAAGAATAAAGTGTGATAAAAAATATTTAAGCAGCTTAAATAATTAGAGTGAAGTATGTACCTTGGCTCCAATGCGTGGAATTGCAGTTCGGTAGTCGTTGACATCCACGTCCAATATTACATTTAGACCTGAAAAGCTAAAAATGAGAACTTATTAATAAGACTGTAAGTGAAATAGTTTTATTTATTTATATATAAATATATAGTTTTATCATTTTATTCATAAAATTATAGATATTTAAATTCTTGCCTTACCTGCCAAACTCCGAGGTCATGATAATCCGTCCCCCAGACGCATAGTCGTTTTGGTCGTCATAGTACTCGAGATCTGGATCCGGAGTGAAGGCACTGGAACAGCAAAATGATAAAATCTAATGGACCAAGAGCCTGTGATGGCCAGACCTTCCTTTAATTCACAAGCGTGAAAATTCTATCATGTGTATGTCTAACATAGGTAAGAATAACCCCCAAACATGAAACCTGGATCGTGGTTCCTTTGGGAGATAACAGGTAAAAGGTTGTTATCTCCCAAAGGAACCGTCCTTTGGGAGATAACAACCTTTTACCTGTTATCTCCCAAAGGAACCACGATCCAGGTTTCATGTTTGGGGGTTATTCTTACCTATGTTAGACATACACATAAAATAATTTTCACGCTTGTGAATTAAAGGAAGGTCTGGCCATCACGGGCTCTTAGGTTATAATAAAATCACGGAAATCAACTCTCTAAATAACTCTGGAATTATAATTTTAACTGAATTGCATACTAAATATACGCGATCAATAGCGATCATCAAAGTGTTTAATAAATTAAGAAACTCATTATTTATAAATAATTTTATATATCCCGAGTAAAATCATAATAGAAATGGTTTTGAAATAGGGACATTAATCAATGTCCTTGCTGTCGTGGACAGTTATTATTAAGGCTTGTTTCGTCACGTTTAATATCTACGTACAATGAAGACTTTACGAGAGACTCACAACATATTTATTGAATCTAATCCCAACTAATTAATGAATCATCAAAACAATAGTTTCACATCCCACTATTAAGCACGGGTCTCTCCAATTATATATAAAGAAAGTCGTGTTAGTTACACTATTTATAACTCAAGAACTGCAAGAAGCTGCCTCTATTTGGTTGAAAATTGGCGGAGAGGCGGCAGCTTAGAACCAGAAAATGATGTTTTTTTCCTGATTCTACTTAATTAACTAAAATATTACAACGTGGGCGAAGACGCAGACGGAAAGCTAGTTATTGATAAAACTAATAAAAATAAACAATACCAACCCGTCTTGCAAGTTATAATAGTTTTTATTGAGTCTCAACGAGCTCCATTTTTGCAAATCTGTATTTTTCTTACTTGTCACTGTCATCGATAACACCTGCATAGTTGAAAGCACAGCAGTGGCCTTCGTAGGTCTTCACGAGCTTGAAGATGTTGCTGCAAGACTTCTGCTTCTGGTTGAAGGAGCACGACAAGAGCAGGCTGTCGCATTTCTGGTGAACCTAAATAAATGTTATAAATATTAATATTGCTGGACAATTCACACAGCAACATCTACAGATTGTGATACGGACGAAAGATTTATGATATAGATATTTAACCCCATAGTTAGTTAACCCGCCCTTGACTTCGTCTCCGCGCATTTGTTTGTTATATTGTCAATGTTAGCTATGATATTGTGAAGTTTCAAGACCCATTCATAACCTAAGAGCCCGTGATGGCCAGACCTTCCTTTAATTCACAAGCGTGAAAATTCTTTCATGTGTATGTCTAACATAGGTAAGAATAACCCCCAAACATGAAACCTGGATCGCGGTTCCTTTGGGAGATACCAACCTTTTACCTGTTATCTCCCAAAGGAACCGCGATCCAGGTTTCATGTTTGGGGGTTATTCTTACCTATGTTAGACATACACATGAAAGAATTTTCACGCTTGTGAATTAAAGGAAGGTCTGGCCAGACAGGGCTCTTAGTATAGACTAATAACCTGTGATGGCCAGACCTTCCTTTAATTCTGAAGCGTGAAAATTATTTTATGTGTATGTCTAACATAGGTAAGAATAACCCCCAAACATGAAACCTGGATCGTGGTTCCTTTGGGAGATAACAGGTAAAAAGTTGGTATCTCCCAAAGGAACCGCGATCCAGGTTTCATGTTTGGGGGTTATTCTTACCTATGTTAGACATACACATGAAAGAATTTTCACGCTTGTGAATTAAAGGAAGGTCTGGCCATCACAGGCTCTTGGTCTATCATAATTAGTTAGTAGTTTTGCGTTTTTTAAGTAAGATACATAATAACAGGGATTATCAAGACCCTGTTTTAATATTTTTATAGCATATTCTTGTGAGTTATATTTGCGTGAATATTCAATGATCGAATACACATCGGGAACGAGAAATTATTCGCAAACAATATTCTGCAAATGTAGAGTAGAGTACCAAAGTTGATCTAAAAAGTCAAAATAATTGCTATGCTGACCTAACCTCAATTTTCAGATCGTCCATCTTTCAAATCTTTTGTTTGTGCAAATCACTGCATAAATGGAGATTGATCTTTTGTTGTTTGTATTCAAATAACCCGCAGCCGTGGTCCATTTCTTATGAGAGATCCTTGTTTACTGTCCTGATTGCGTATATTAGTTCAACCAAATGGAAATCAACTCGACACCAAAAATATAAAAATGTTTCATTTATTTGGGGAGAGAAAAATTATTGGTATTTGAGATTTCTTAAATTCAATACAGCATCTTTAAAGTTGTAGAATATTAACCGATAAGATAAACTATCCGGTTCTAGAAGCAGGATCGCGATAGATTCAAGCCAATTTAAAGTATAAATGTCAAAGTAAAACAATCTTAGATTCTTTCTAACAGCTATGAAAATAGCTCTTGCTACTATCTGGCAAGATCTTCATAGCTATTGTTCACCAGCAAGGACGCTTTCTCTACACTATCATCAAAATAACCACCAACGAGATGCAAGTTTGATATAGTAATGCTATGGTTTTAAGCTGTACTCAAGCGGATTTTGTCTGTTATACAGACGAAATTTATCAAGCAGGTCTTTGTTCAGTAGTGTCGTAATCATTGGTCATCCAACCTTGTCCAAAGTAAAATCTTGGAAAATGTAATAAGTTTATTAAACCAAAACGTTTTAAATACCTCTTCCATGATTGAATCTACAGTAAAATAATGGCTCTTCAATATTTCCATAATATCAGTAAAATTGGAAGATAATTTGCGGCTCTCCTTGTTATAATCCTTTAGATGTGGAAGAGAAATGAAAAAGTCATCTATTTGTTTTTGACTGATGTTGTTTTTTATCCTGAAAAATATAATTATAGTATATTAATTATAGTATTTCAGCAGGATATAGAAAGCAGATCAAAGAAAGGAACATTATATTACAACATAGAAAGCTGATCCTTTCTGTTATTAAAAAAGGAACAAAAACAGAAGAAAATACAGAGGAACATAGTATAAGAGTTACAAAATATTCGTGATAATGAAAAAGCCCGTACATTCCTCCCGTACATTTGTCGCAGCACATTCCTGGCCAACAATTTATTGTCTCTCCCTGCATTTGACATACGGAATGAGTATATGAGGGAGTGGGACAAAATGTACAAAAAATACACACCACAGACGTGGAAGGAACATAGAAATAAAATAATAATTCTGCTGTGACGTAATTATTTTTAAATAAACTGAATTGAAAAATATATGTGTTTTAGAAACACGTGCTCCAACGGTGAAGAAAAACATCGTGAGGAAACCGGCATTCAGAGAACTTTAAAAAGTTTGAAGGACATGTGACAGCAACACGTACTTGGCAAGCGTGGTGAATAAAGCCTCGAGCAGACCGGATGCGTATACGTACACGTAAGCGTAGACGTGCACGTACCACTGAGTTGTAATGTATAGGAATGTATGAGACAGGACACACTGCACGCGCACGTCACGTTACGCAAGCAGTGTGTCCTGTCTCATACATTCCTGTACATTCCAACTCAATGGTACGTGCACGTCTACGCTTACTTGTACGTATACGCATCCGGTCTGCTCGAGGCTTAAAGGCGTAATATCTCTCGTAAAGAGAGAAGTCCCTGTGTCCCAGTAGTGAGAACATAAATAGGAGTGATTATGTTATGTTATGGAAACAGAAACGGCCTATCTGTAATTGAATCAATCTGAAACTGAACTCATGTAGACTTAAGTTTAAGTTAAAATAATTACAATCTCAATCAGAAAATTAAGAGAAAATGTATTGCAATACAAACTCACAAGACATTATATTCATTTTCAAATTGTTTTTCCCATTATTTTGGCTTAGCTTGTGCATTGTTGGTTTCATCAAGAATGGTTTCAAGAATCACATGTCAAATATGGTAACTTAAAACCGAGACACAAACAAAAACAAACATTTGTCACGCTTGAAACTGCGAGACATAACTGACTCGGCGAATGAGTAAAGATGCTGCTTACAATATTCCTTCAATGTTCGCAGACTCCTTGGCAGACACCAGGTTGAAGTTGCAGATGGCCACCGCTGGGAAAGGACTTTGGCTCACTTTGCAGTTTGGGTCGATCTGGAATAGACATAAATAAATAAATGTCGTACGTTTGTTTTCTTTGTAAATAATTTTTATATGTATTAAGTAGCTTCAATATGTTTAGGTTTAAATATATTTTTTCATAGATTAATTCAATTAAATTATATTTCAGAAAATAAGGCACATAATGACTATAGTATAAATAGACCCCTTTTGCATAAATATACCCCTTCGGGGCTATTGTTGACTTTTGAGAGGACATTATTAATAACTACGTTTTGCCATGTTTTACTCGTACTGAACTTCTAGTTTAACTAAGTCTAGACGAAGTACAAATTGATTGTATTTTTAAGTCAGTTTTTGAAACGGACCTAGTGATATTTTAGTTCAAAATATTGAATGTAGCTTATCTTAACCATCGTCACGTAAGGTGCCTAAGATCTGTATTCATATTTTATTTCAATCTATTTTAGTAACACTTAAGAGATTGTACCTGCCGAGATTTCTAATACACTATCCGATATTTTGAAATGGTCCAACTTTTCAATAAAATAAAATGTTCCCTTAACGTTGTACGGTAGAATATAAGAAAGATATTGGAAGGAAAAGTGAATGACGACATTTGGCAGTGTTCTGGTCCTAAAACTACATACCAGATTTATTTTCTAGGCGTTTTTATTGATCTCCTATAAATAAAAGCCTATTTACTTAGAAAAGTCCTGACTGCAAGTCAAACCTACGAAGAAAACTGTCTGTCTAAACAGTATAATACACTATGAACACCAAACCGGTACTTATCCATTAATAGGACGTAAATAATCAGATACACATGTCAATTACTATCTAATTAAATCCAACGTAACATTTATCGTTATAACTTGAAATTGACATAGCTATCTCAAGTTATAACTATAATTAAATCAATTAAATTATGCTTTATATCTATAATAATGTTCCTAACCGGAAAGACGGATATCCTTATAGAAATATGGGTACTATAGAAACGTTTGAAATCTTTCACGTCCCTGATACGATAAGAAAGGCGAATCACACAAAAGACGACCGTTATTCGGGAACCTGGGATTTAATGTTAAAACGCTATTCGTTTAAACGTGATCAACAAAAACGAGAGAAAATAATTCTACGAAATTCCTATTTTATTAGAAACTCCAATTTTATTATGTGTTGAGGAAATAAAGGAAGAAATCGTTATGTGAAGCCATGTTACATTGAAAATAAAAAGGGGTTTTGTAATACAGCCAATAATTTAAAATAAAATATAAAGACGCGGGTAGAATGATATATTAAACAATAAATACATGTTAAGAAATCGTTGAAAAAGAATTGTTGCCGGTAACCGGTAACAATAATTAAATGCAATTAAAACTGTTTATTTAATTTATGTACACTACCTTTTGAAATACTTTGTGCTATATTTGTATAAATTATCTCCACTTCGGTTGCCTGGAAGAGATCGCTTTCAGCGATAAGGCCGTCCTTTGAACTTCTTAGTTTAAGTTAGTATTAAGTTCTTTCTATAACTCTGTTTTCATTTAGTTAAGTTCAAATAAAGTGTTCATTCATTCATTCATTCAATAAATAATTATTTGCTGTGTGAAATTTGTTTAATTCAATAATGTCCAAGGTGTTTTGAAGAAACAATCGTATACGAGTGCCCTCACTTCTGTCCACACATTCGTGAATTAATTAATTTCAACACTGGGACATGGAGCTTACTCAATACCGCACATAAATCTACTCCAGCTCACCTTAGTAACAATCTGGTTGTCATTGAACTTCTGCCTGATGACGAGCAGGTAGCTGGCCATAAGGAGCACGTTGCTGATGATGATGAGGCGCCACGCGGCCAGCTCCCGACCCTGGCGGCTGAGGCGGCCGGCGCCGTGGATGGTAGTCACCTTCATGGACGCGGGTTTGAAGGTCTCTGGAGTCAACAATTCTTATTCTTTTAACATTATAATTATTTATTATTATTATTATTATTTATTATTTTATTGAGTAACAAACACGATTTCTTAAACCAATTACAAATGTTACTTATACATATAGGAAATTAAGTAATTTACATATTATAAAACAGAAATTACACGTTAAATACATTACAATTCAAACATAAATTAATAAATTAAAATTAAGATACTGTGTCAATTAATCACAACTTAATTCGATATTCTCACATAATAATGAACAAGTTGCATAACATTGTGTAATACAAAAGTAATATCTACCTACAGTTTTTCTCACTGTTCAAACTGGGAATAGTTGAGCTCATAATAAAAAGCTTAATAAAAGAAACACATAATATATAAATTATCAGATAGAAAATTCATTAATTACAATCTTTACAACTAAGATTTCTTACATGTTGTGGAGGACTACGAAGATTGTATTGTATCAACTCACAGATATTGACTGAATCCGTAAAAAATATATTTTGTTTGTATTTAGAACACGATAAAATTTTCTAATATCGTGCGCGTTGCCTAAAATTTTCCTTTTAATAACCGTTCTGAGTGCTTTTAGAGTATACACCTTCTTAACAGTCAATCAAAATTTCCTGTACTCTTTCCAATTTTGTTCAAGCACTGTAATTAAATCCTTCCACATTAATTAATTAATTTGGTTTTCCTATAACCAGTTGCTTTGGACTTCGCTCGCAGCAATTGCTTTGTCGTTTTAACTTTAACTTCTATAAATACACATTCAACACACTATATAATTAATTGTGTTAATAGTATCGTTATAATTTGTATCTGTTTTGTTTTTGTTGAAATAAAACTTATAATTAAAAGTTTTACGTGAAAAAAAAAAAATTATTTTGTGTTAAACTGCTAAAATAACTTTCGGGATTTTACGCGAAAATCTTAATTCATCCATTTCAATCCTCATTTAATAAAATCCGTTTGCAACATCTACTCAAGTTTAAATGAGTTAAAGATGATTTGACTAAGAAATTCATTCCTAATCAACAGAAAAACTTTTTCTAAAGTTTATAAAGTGCTAACAAACTTTTAAAAGTCATTCCTAATCGTCATTTTTGTTTGCTGAAATGAAGTCACGACTTCGTAATAAAAAATTGTATACTAGTACTCAGCAATCTCAGCAGAATCTGATTTATTTTCTCGATAAGCAAATTAAATTAATTAATTGTTCAATTAATATAAAACTTATACGTCATTATTATCTCATAATATATATTTTATTTCCAAAAATATCGTTCTTTAAATTCTATGAAAATATACCGGTACATAGTTATTATCAAATCGCACACCCATATAAACACTGCACTATTTCAAAATAGCACTTTTTTCAGGATCAAGGAAAAACCGTTATCTCATGCTACGTCACAGTTATAGCAAATGTTTTGGATGTTGTATGTGTAAAAACCAATCAATAGCAGCATTTTATAGTTCAGTCGATTCAAAACCGCTTAGTAAAGTAAAATAATCATTTTTTTGACATAATCCACTGTTGAGGAAAAATATTATGAAAATTACAAAGCAGTATTTCGAAATATGTGCTTGTTACTGATTAATTTTGAAATAATTCATTTTGATTCTACAATTTTTAATTCAGATTAAATAGATAATAGCGACTCATTTGTTTTTATTTTAGGAAAGGAACTATTAATAATTAAATAAAAGACAAATGTTAATAAAAATTAGTAGGCACTGTATATTTTGAATATAAACAAGTACAGAAAGTGAACTTTTAATCCATAGTATCGACCATTAAACGACTTTCGCAAAACATAAAACAAGATATAAAAAATGGCTACGTTCGTTTGATAGAACATTACTTACACGTATTTGCAACATGGAAATAGGAAAACAAATTGACAATTAATAAATCACATAATTAAAACAAAACTATCTATCTCTATAATTCTCACTAAAAATGCTAAAAACTAAATTATTTTTATAAAAGTTACTAACAAACAAATGTTATTATCAGACAGCTTACATACTCAAAGTGTTACTTATACTCTAACTAAAGGTATAAAAATATTCCTTTGAAGTCTGAGCCCTTAAATAATGCGACTCTATTCTAGGAATAGAATTTATGAAATCAATTATACTATCTTTTATTTCAGATTATATTTTACGATGATTACCGTGCTTACCCTGTGCATCAGATTCCATAAAACCGTCATCAGTTTTCTTTAAAAGCGCCGTCTTAATATACCTATCATAAATGCTCAGCGTTGTCCTAAAAAACTCTTTGCAAACCCAAATTTTATTGGTATTAGTCGTACATTTCAATATGCATTTGTCACCACAAGGAGAACGGATTTGTCGCTCAGCTATCAATTTCGTAGGATTTGTTAAAGAAACATACATTTTTCTTGTATTCCGCAATGTCTTAGCAGTGTTAGACTTCCAGCCAGCAGGATTGCGTTTTCTTTTTTTACTTAACTTGGGCTCGCTTGCTGGCAGCTGGCGGAGCAGTGTCAATAATGGCAGAAGAAGTTGTAGGTGTGTTTGGTGAAGTAGTAGTTAGTTGAGAAGAAGGATCTGGTCCATTCGATTCATCATCAGATGAACTAGGTGAGCTGTTAGAGCTGGACGATGATGAGCTGGAGCCTGACGATGAGCTTGAGGAGGAATGAGAAGATGATCTTCTAGGGATTACAAGAGGCCGAGGTTTCTTCTTAACAGGCGCATAAAAAGTAGGAAGTATCAGAATCATCAAAACAATCTTCTTCATGTTTAGAAAAAACAAGACCGGTTATGTTATGCCCATCTGATGCTTGAACGGGTAATGCTGCATCAGTTGGTGCTGCAAAGGACGTGTTTTCTGCATGTTTTTCGACGCTACTTTGTTGAGCAGTAGAATGGCTTTCGTCTGTGCTTGCTTCCATTATCTTTTGAAGTAACTGGAGACCACGACCCTTCATCATCTGCCAAATAACAATGTCAAATTTAATTAATTCAAGAATACTGCATTATCTAAAAAAAATGTATTAATCTTTTTGTATATAAAGAAATGTGTAAATAGTAAATATTCATCTATTAATTTGTGTTATAAGTAATAATTCTGATTATACAGAAATATAAAAAATGATTATTTAACAAAGCTAGGACATAATTTATATCTACCATTAATAGTGCATCATTTCACAGATTTTCACCTTTTACGGTCAACACCCAATCATTTCGAAATAATACAAAAAATCTGACTTACCTTCGTCAAAAAGAGAGCGTTATTTCGAAATAGTGTCAAATTACTCGTACAGCCGGCATCACAAACACTGAATTAAAACTAAATAACTCACTGTAAATTGAATACTTCATTCAAAAACCCCGAATTATCACGAAATAATTCACTGTTGCGTAAAGGATCTGCGGGTTTTCTCTAAGGCGGACAAGTCGCAACAGGAAATAATTTCGTGTTCGCGGTGTGACTCTGACAGTGCGTCACCACCAAGAGAGAGTTAGCACGCCATCTATTGAACAGTTTTGTAAATATAAATACACCTGTCTTTTTGGCATGTGCGGGCAATTTTCGGCTATCCAAATTCATAGAAAAGTCGAATTTGAGCTTTTTCGACATAATACGGTGTTTTACTGGGTGTGCGAAATATTAAAAACCTAAAAATTAAATGTTGTGAATAGGTAAGTTTGCTTTCACACACATACACAACCTTCACAAAACCTTAATCCTTTTCAATCTTCCAACAAAAACCGACAAATTGTTATACTCGCGCGACAAAAACAGAATTATATGGTCGCCAGCTCCATTCATGTTTTGTTAGTTTTTCGGATTTAATCATAGAAACTAGCGAGTTTTATGTTGTATATTGTGTTCGAGACACAATGTCTTGATATTATAAAATGGTGTAGAAAAAAATATAAGGTCACAACGTCACATTGGTCCTCGAGTGTGAGTCGAACCCACGCCTTTCAGTTAAGCCCAATTCTTCACGCTCTTTTAAATTTTTATTAGCGAGTTTGATAGTCACTTGTGTTTCTACATTTTATTCATGATAAATTACCATTTTTATGCTCAAATAAATATAAATAACATTATTAATAATATAAATGACGTTCCATTAAATAATAAAAAAAACCTTATTATCCTTTAGACTCTGACATCACACATAATAATAACAATAGGTAAATGTCATAACAATTGACTATGGCAATACCGCCTAATTTTGAAATTATTCTCTGCTTCAAGGTTGTCTGGAAGAATATAAGTGAGTAATGAAAGGTATTTCAGGTAGTATTTTCTTGATAACTAAAAATCAGTAGTTATTTAGAAAAGAATGGTTAACTTTTATTAGTCATTAAGAAAATACTACTTTTAGAAAAAAAACGGACAAAAGAAAATCTCTATAATTATAGTACTATAATTGGAGCAAGAATTCAAAAGCCTATCCTGTGTCACAGACCTCAAAATTTTGATGTACCAAATATCATCAAATTCGGATCGTTCGTTGGTTTAAAAGTTATGGCAGAACAAAAAAACATACATACAGACAGAAAAAAAAATTAAAAACCGTCAATATAGTTTCAGTATCATATATTAAAAAAATATCTATATATGTATGTAAGTATATTATATTAAGTATATCAGAAATCTAGCACCCTTAACACAAGCTTCGAGCTTACCACGGGGCTAGATGTCGCTGTGTAAAATTGTCCAGTAATATTTATTTATATTTATTTATTGAGCCTATAAACACAATATCCCTAATGGCCTCTACACACCAAAGCCGGCGGCCCGCCGGCACAGCCCGCCGGCTTAATGCCGGCGGGTTAGCCCGCCGGCTTCAGAATGTCCAAGCCGCACGACTTTGCCGGCGGCAATGCCGGCGGCACGACAGCCCCGGCATGTGGTGTTCTAGTAATGAAGAATGTTACTAGGTATGCCAAATCGCTTGAAATGTTGTATCAGTAAAGCATGTATGTATACAAATATACTAGTTTTGGTTTAGTTAAAAAGTACCTAGTAGTTTTGATTTTATAGGCATTCAAAGTTTCGAAAAATATCGAGTCTCGCTAACAGTCACGTGAGCGCTTGTGACGTAATACCACAACTTCGCGCGGCCTACGGCCCGCTTAGTATCGCCAGCAGATTATAGTAGTAGTGCAACAGCTTGCGCAGTATTTTGATGTGTTTTCGTCCGCGTATTAAATTAATAGTTTAATAGTAGTACTTAAATATTATTCGATTGATAAAATGGATGAAGATAACTCAAATAGTAGAAGTACCTACCATTAAACTTTGACATTAAAGACATTAAATATGTATTAAAGTTTTGTTGCTATTGGTAGGTACGTAAGTATTTATTTATATATAGGTAGGTACCGCTCTTCTTAGTAAATTTAAATGAACAATACATTGATTTATGGCAAACTAGCTTCTTAGTAAATTTAAATGAACAATATATTGATTTATTGCAAACTAGCTTCCTCCAGTCTTCGGCCCCGTTTTCCTCAAGAACTGTACATTTTCATAGGATTAAAAGTAGCCTATGTGTTATCGTCGTCGTACGGTTACAACTTGTTTTACTTCTAAATCGGAAACTAATTGATGTATCGAAGTAATTCTTTCACGCGTATTTTTTATATTAGACATAGAATATGGAGTGCTAATAATCAAAATTAGGTAACATTCTTTATTGCCAAATACGTCACTACTCTATGAAAGCCGGCGGGCAACTGACTGAGTGAGTGGAGAGGGATGCCGGCGGCCTGACCCGCCGGCACAGCCCGGCGGCCCAACCCGCCGGCATGATTGTAAAAAATAAGGCCGGCGGGTTGGGCCGCCGGGCTGTGCCGGCGGGCGGTGTGTAGAGCGCTTAAGAACAAACTGAATACGTATGTTTTAACCACGTATTCAACGTAGAAGAGCTGACGCAAGCCTTCAGCCGTAAACCCGAAATAGGCAACATTACGACTCGGAACTGTCTGAACTAGGGCTTCCAATCCCGCGGCCTGCGTTCAATCTCAGTATTTTCGGGACTACGAATTTTCAATCCCGGTATTAAATAATTATTTTTCGGTAAAATATTTATTTCAAGGCAAAATCATCATCATCATCGTATCAGCTGTCGGACGTCCACGGCTGGACATAGGCCTCCCTTAATGATATCCCGTCGTTTATGATATCCAGGCCTGGCAAAATATAATTAACTCCACATTTATTTACGTAGGAACTTGAATTTATTATACGTTTTACTATGTCGTATGAGATCAATCAAATTAAACCTTTTTTTTACATAAAAAACAACAAATTCTGAATAGCAATAATATATTTTTCATCAAATATACAATGAAACATTTTAAAATCAACAGCAAGTTTTATTTAAATCCCGCTATTCTTGCGGATCCCGTGCCCGTAATTACGCATCACGCGGGATCGGGAAATGGTGCGGGATTGAAAGCCCTAGTGTGAACTCTTACCTCTAACAATTATGTTAACGCGAGCTTCACGCTTTTAGACCTTTCATGTATGTAGTCTGTATTATTGAGGTTATCCACACTTTAGACACATTTATTGTCATGGGTCTATGTGGTTATAATAAATATTAAAACATTATATTTCAAAAAATTCGACGTAGGTACAATAAAGCTAGCTATTTTACTTCGAAGCAAAATTGTAGAACATCACTCTAATCATAACTTCCAATTACTTCTTTATTCATCAAAATAGCACGTAATTCAACACTTACATTAAATGCAGCTTTAATTGAAGGAAGACGCTTAGAAAATGGCTCTAGAATATACAAACTTTTCACAATCTTCCCTCTCGCTCGCTATGTCTCACTCACTCGCGTTCAGTAAGTTTCGGCCTCTAAGGAACGGTGGACGCAATTCCCGAATAAAATAAAAGTTACGAAAAGAAAATTGAATACTTCACGAAAAGATTCATAGAAAACGGTAGTTAAAATAAGTAATCATTTTAAATATACATACTTATTTGATTTTTTTTAAATAATAACATAACATAACACAAACTTGTTTGTGTTAATTAAAAAAAGTTTCGAATAAGTTTTAAAAAAGTGCGGTCTATAAACTTTAAAATAATATTTTTTTAAGTGTAAAAGCGTTTGTGTCAGTTTTAATATTTCTTAAGTTTATTTTAGTCAGTTTTATATGTCAATGTGCAAAAATACGAAGTTTATTTGGGAAATTCAGAGCCAACACGCCTAGTTTTCAGTGTCCGCTATTTAAAATAGTGCGTTGATAAAATAGTGAAATGACATAAGTGAAAATGTTTTCGAACTTGACAGATGTGAGCCCTCTGCAAGGGTTGAATTTAAGTGCAGTGAATTTTAGTTTTCCCTTTGATGAGTTGGACTTGTTATTTCAACCGGAAAATGTGCTGATAATCCTCTATGTGCCTGTGATCTTACTCTCCTTGATTACAAACACGTTACTTATTGTTGTGGCTGTGAAGTGTAATTATACGAAAAAGTAAGTACCTTTACAATAAGTCCCTACCTATTCATATACCCCGTTATTTAATGCTTAGTTTGAGGGAAAGTAATAAGACAGTTTCAATTATCTGAATCAATAAAAAAAGATTGATGTAAATGTACTAATGTACTAGTTATGTGTAATGTGTGTGTGTCCAACACTCGAAGTATTTTTCGAGGATATTTTCGCACAGATAATAGTATTTTTACCGCGTTAAAATCCTATATAACGTTGACAAGGCCGACCCGCTGGACGGAAGGCAAGGTATACAATAAACACCCATAAACTCCCTGTTAATGGTTTTGTCATGGTTGCAATAAATGTTAACACTAAAGTTATTTAAGAGTTTCCCTATAAGATCAACCCATATTTCAAATTAAAGGAAAGTAGGTCATTAGAATATAAGAAATATTAATTATAGTTTTGAAATGCGATTGACCAGCAAGCATTTTTAAGCTTTAAAGTGTCCAGCGTTAAAATTGTTAATAACTATCTAAACGATCACCATCCCACCAGAAAAACGTGGTGATTATACAAAATCACCTACAATACCTATAATAGGTTATTTAGGGAGGCGTCCGAAACGAATCGGTATAGGTATCATAATTACACATCGTGGAATTTATTTTGACATTTTCAAATCATGCTGTATTTTTCTTCAAATAGTGACATGAAAGTCGTCAGTGTGGTGTAATTGGAACATTTCTCATGCACTGCAAAATGCCTCCAGTTCCATTTCAGATTCAATTTGGTTAGAAATCTAATTTACGCGGACAAAACCGTGACGCGGCGAACTCAGCTATCTATAGATACTACATAGATAGTTATAATCTATCTATGTCTGTATCCCCATCACTCTTAAACCGGTGCGGTGATTCCAATTTAAATGCCACCTAAACCTTAGGTCATGAGATAAATCTAATAGATTTTTGGTTTAGTATTTAAATGTTCTGTTTTAAACATGTGTCAATTAAATCACTTTTTTGTTGATCTTAGTATTCAATATTATTAACGCAGAAATTGTGACTGTGAAAGTGTGACATTGATAAATAAACAAAATAAATATTGCTAGACCATTCACACAGGTAAACTTGGAAGCTTGTGTTACAGGTGCACGATTTATTTTTATTATTATTATAAAATTATAAAAACTATTAAATATATATGTTACGGCTAATACCCGAAGTGCGGCTACACCTAGTTTTAGCCGGTTAGAACTAGGTGTAGCCACTTACTCTTGGTTAAACCTAGTATTAGCCGATTATTTTCGGGTAAAACTAGGTCTAGCCTTCATCATGCCGGCTACAACTAGGTCCAGCCAATCCCTGTTGGATAAAACTAGGTCTATCCGATATCACTCCGGCTAGAACTAGGTCCAGACAATGCCTGTTAGATAAAACTTGTTGTTCTTATAAATAGTTTATGTTACTTTATAAAAGTGTAATTTATAATCAAAAAAACATTCTTTAAATATTATAATATGCAACTACCTATTGTCTGTTGTTGAAAAAATGTTCCCGATTGTTCCTATTATATTAAAAATTGCACTCCTAATGCTCATAATAAGCTCTGCCGATAGTATGCCGGCTACAACTATGTACAGCCAATCCCTGCTAGATAAAACTAAGACACGCGCTGCTGGGTGGAGAGCATAGCGACATGGATTGTCTGGACCTGGTTCTAGCCGGAATGATATCGGATAGACCTAGTTTTATCCAACAGGGAATGGCTGGACCTAGTTGTAGCCGGCATGATGAAGGCTAGACCTAGTTTTACCCAAAAACAATCGGCTAAAACTAGGTTTAACCAAGAGTAAGTGGCTACACCTAGTTCTAACCGGCTAAAACTAGGTGTAGCCGCACTTCGGGTATTAGCCGTAACATATACATTAAATTTTACAGTATAAATATAAGCTCATCCCAAATATAATGTGTGCTCATTTTTACTGCATGATAACACGAAAAAAGCACGTGGTAGTGCTGTTAGTTCTTGTGTTGTTGTGTTTTCTTGTTTTCAACCACGCGGTGCTACCGCGCAGTGGCACGAGTAAGTACAAAGTACGTCGGTACTGAGACGTTACAACTATAACTTCTTTACCGGATGAGTTGTCATATAATTTATTCACCCTCGTGTCTGTTTTAAGACTGCGTAATGTCTGCCAACTGCCCTTGATAGCCGTTTCCTTGGCGATTATTTGTGAATTGTATTAAGGTTAACAATACAAAATCTTATCAAATAAAAATCAACTATTCCTGGAATCGTAAATATACGTGGTATTTTTTTTTTGTTTTTATTGTATTTGCGGTTCTCGTACCTTCAAGATTAAGTTTTAATGAATTAATCAAATATTAAGATATAAATGTGTTTTTCTCAAATTTACCTACAGCTGACATTTTCATATAGAATTAGGTTTTTGATGAACTCAGGTATTTGTGTTATGATAACAACACATTTTGCAAAACCATAAGGAAAGAAGTTGTAAGTTTTGAAAGAAATATTAGAAACTGTTTTGACAGTTATAAATGATTTAGAAACACTCAAGACAATATTTCGGAGACAGGGGCTTTCTTCTGAAGACATTTCGAACAAAATTAAATATTATGACTTAATTTTGGTGATTTATGATAGACTAGCTGCCCCCGCGAACTTCGTCTCGCCATATACTTTTATTTGCAACTATCTCCATACTAAATTTCTCAAAATCGAATTTTCCCGCAGCGGAAGCATTTAATTTTCCGCGGTAAAAAGTCTCTCGTTATATCGTCGGTGTCGAGCGAGAAGTCACTAATTGCCATTTTGGCCAAAATGACTTAATGATGCCAAAGTGTTTTTAAACCTATAATCTACCATGTGAGAAAATAAAAAAATGATATTTCTATATATTTTAGAAAATATAAAAATGTCAGAAATCATTAAGTGCCTGTAATAGCAATAAACTGTATGATTAAAAGTAACTAACTTCACTTAACCCGCCGTTTGTGACCTGTATGTCTGTGAGACCGGGTGGATCGAAAAAGTCGAATAACTTTTTTACCAGTTAACCAATTGAGTTGCAATTTCGTGTACTCTCCTGATTTTGCGTACTCTACCGTCGGTACAACCCGCGTGGGCGAGGCAGGCGGACGTGTGTGAGTTTTGGTGCCAACCCGGTGCGTGAGACCGGGGTCACAGATTACGTAAGTAAAATAGTCATAGTTAAATATGGTACAAAAATAATCAAACAGAAAAGAATACCTTTTTGTGTTTAGTTCCTATTATAATAAACATGAAAAAGCCTGATAAGGTTAAAAAAAAATGTTTTTGTTGAAAATTCTGATATTTAAAGTCAACATTAGAAATAACTTGGTTATTTTTAATGTTTTAACTATGTAAGCCTAATAATGAATAAAAGATAACTTATTTAAGATATAACCTTGTATTATTATAAAAAAAACATAGCTTTTTAATATTTAAGTAAGTAAACATTCCCTGCAGTAATACTTTTTAAGAAAATTTAATTTGAAAAACCCGGTCCGTATGACCGGCGTCACAAACCACGTAAGTCAAAGTGACGTCACAAACGGCGGGTTAAGTATTATTAGACTTCAATATTTTGGTGAAATGTAGAACAAACGTTTCTCACTAAGGTCACTTAGTTACTTTTTAATACATCACGATGCCACGAAAAGGAATAAGCATTTGCGTACAAGTCACTAACTGCACTTAGTTATTATGTGCATAACTAAATTCTCGAATTTTGTTACTATTTTAAATGACTAATTGATCTTAATGACTTCATACTAAAAGAACACGTGCATCCTGCGATTTTCGGATGATAAACATAACTAACGCACTTATGTGAAATCAAGAATTACGAAATTTATAGTAGGAACAATTCATTTTAATTATGTATTGTCATTTGATTATTTATTATTTCCATCACTGTACATTATAAATTAAATTTTTTTTTGATATAATGCAGGTAATGCAAATACCTATAACTCACGCAAATATTTAAGCAATATTATATATTTTTGATAGTAGGACTTTGTAAAACATCTGGCACATTTATCCATGTAATGTGTACCTACTGTGATTTGAGCAAAAGTATAACCTTATGTTAATGTTTTTCACCACTTAATACCACCATTATGTATGTCAAGGTAAAAATACATAAAATTTATCTTCCAATACGGAATAGGTAACAACAATGTTTTAATTTAACACTATGATTACCTATTTATTTAGCATCAATAACAAATTATTCAAGATAATTATAATATCTAATAACACCCAGAAACCACAAAGGTTTATAAATATATAACTAACAACGAACATTATTACAAATAATAAGCTTTCATAAAAACTTTAAATTATGAAAAAATAACATTAAATTATCTTTACCCTACATTCGTTAAAACATAATCAATATTATAAAAATACCTTGGATAGGCAGCATTATTAATTTAGCTAGACACTCTTGACGATATTTTTTTAGTAAATGAGAATTGATTGATCAATCAGTGAAATTCAACAGGAATAATAATATAAGATGAGTTTAGGTTTATAAAAATGTTTCTTTTCCTTTGCCCATCGCATTTTTAAGAAAGAATCATTCGTTTTTGGTCAGTTCTTTTCATTTATTCCTTGTTTCTTTTGCTGTATCAAGGACATTATTCGCTATTATGGTTGTTATGGAATATTTTATCAACCTATACTGAACTGACATAATTCCTATTGAATTTTACTCATGGTTCGAAGTAATAAAAGACAATGCAGAACCGCTTTCCGAACTAGACACTTGAGAAGAAATGTAGAAGAGGAATATTAGATCTTATCTAAAATAAACATTGACATACGAGTCTATAGCTAACTATATAATTTTTTTATGCTGTCTTTGCAAGATTTAGTTATATTTATTGTATTTTAACGTATGTGTGTGTTGATGGATTAAATAATGATGATTGTTTTTAACAAACTTATTATTTGTAATGTTTGTTGTTAGTTTTATAATAGTGTTTAAACATACTTGTATTGAAAGTTAATTTTATTTAAATGATGATGATTGTTAGTTGATGAAATCTTATTCTTTTTAATCAAATTAATATGATTAAATAATAATATTCACTGCTTGTTTTCATAATAGTGTTAAAACACGCTTATGCTTTTATCATCATCTACTATCATCATCATAATTTCAGCCATTGGACGTCCACTGCTGGACATAAGCCTCCCTATATGACTTCCAGGTATTACGGTCGGATGCAACTTGCATCCACCGTGAACCGGTAGCCTTCATAAGATCATCTGTCCACCTTGTTAGTGGACGTCCGACGCTGCGTTATCATCTCATATAAAAGAGTTTAATTAATTTTTCATAATTTGTGAAAAACACTTATATTAGGTCATAATCGCGCTCAAATCACAGTTAACATTATTAAATTAGTTGCATGAATAAATCACTAACTCAACAGAATGTTTACACAATATCAGTTTGCAGTGTATGGCAAAAGTCATTAACTGCTCTTTTTTCAAAGATTTTGTTATAATTACTCACTAAATATGGTTATTTCAAATATTATTGAAAATCTTATTATTAGGATAAATTTGCCATAATTTCCTCAAAGAAACATATTTGCTATCTATTTGCGTTACAGAGATATTACGACTTAAAGACGAAAAAAATCTTAAAACGCGTTTATCTCGGAACACGGTTTTTGCAATTAGTGACTTCTCGCTCGACACCGACGATATACTTTTACTATCATAAAAGTGAATCAATCTTAAACGTACCTACTTTCGTTTAAAGAATATATTTTAGTAGGTACTGACTGAGTGCCCGTACCAAAGCATGATGCCTTACCGAAAGGGCTGGTTTGTTTCGGTACTTACATTTTTAAACTCTGATATCTTTCGAATGGAATGTCCGAATTGAATAATTTAAAAAGTTTTATAGAGGTATTGAAATATTCGTAATTAACATGTTATTTATTTTGATAATGTTTTATTTGAAAATACAAATATAGAGCTTTTTCTAGCGGCGGCATTAAAATTTATTATATTGAAAATTAAAACACTTATTGTGACATAACTATAATAGTTAGATATATGCTGTCGCGACATTTTTTGTAGATATTAATGTGTTCTACAAAATTGAAGTACATTGTAAATTTCTAAAACGAATACTTTTCGCAGCGCATGCGATATAAGGATTTTTTTTTACATCTTGGGTTACATATTTGGGTTTTCCGTACGGATCCCTAACTTTTTTTAAATGTGATATAGCCTATAACCTTCCTCGATAAATGGACTATCCAACACTGAAAGAATTTTTTAAATCGGACCAGCGGTTCCTGAGATTAGCGCGTTCAAACAAACAAACAAACAAACAAACAAACAATCAAACTCTTCCGCTTTATAATATTAGTATAGATAATAAATTTAACTACATGCAACTAAACGGTAATGAATGATAACGCTCAGCCTAAGTGCATAATTGTTTTTTAGTTTTAATATTCAATTTTCAAATAAATTTATTAGAGAACTCGTAGTGTCTAGATAAACCTAACATAGGATTTAAGACACTACTAACCTTAAGTAATGTACCATGTTTTCACCAATAAATACTATCTATCTAACTAATCCACTGAATTGAATTCATCAATTTAATTTGTTTATTTTAATTTCTATATTCTTTGCCAACACTCAAGTAGGGCTAGGTTTTATTAAGTTTCCACGCACGGCTTCGCCTGCGTTTTAATATTATCCCGCTGTGAAAGGTATCCTATGCCCTTTTCCTGGTTCTAAACTACATCTCCACCAAGCTTTATCGATTCAGCCGTCCTTGAGTTATAAAAAGTGTAACTAACACGACTATAGATGTGTACATATATACTAAAGGGCATATGCCGTGTGGTGTCTGCCGAGAAATAGTCCTAAAGAAATAGTAATATTCCACAGACTTCTGTCTAGTAGACACACATACAAACATAGAGAAGAGTACGACGATTGCATTGTTTAAATTTTCGAGCAAAACCTTTTTTAAGTAGATGTAGTAAAAGTGACAAGAACAATGAGTGAGAACCGCGCGCGCGACCTGAGAGGAGACGGGGCACGGCGGGACGCTCACTCCTCCTGATAAAGACTGCTCTTGTTGTGGTCGAAACGTCGAGAGTTGTTTAACTCCTATGTAAATACGTGAGTAATTCCCGTTTTTAAAATGAAAAGTGACAAGCTCATAATTTGAGTACAAGTGCGACAAATTACTGTGTCCGTTCCAAACGAGGATTGCGTCGTGATAGCATGCAACATGGACGTTATTTACTATGTATGATTTAAATTTTCAGAAAAGTTTTCTTATATAATATGTAGGTACAATCAACACAATAATCCCATATATAGTTTAGCTATTTATGTATTTAAGTTGAAGCTTTGGCTAGTTATAAATAGGTGTTTTCTACGGTAGTAATGTACATAATTTAATAAATTGTTGTTTATTAATTTTTATAACTGGAATTACATTAGTGCCCTAAACATGGTGTTTTTTAAGTTCGGCGATTCGAACTAAGAATACCACAATCCTATAAATACAAACTCAAATATTTTCTAAGAACACATGTAACTTTCACACAACTTGACACAAAAACAAAGAGCTTTATAGAATTCGCTTTCGGAACACATAATTTGGGAAAAACTTTCTTAACGTTTTAAATATAATAATGTACATGCCTTTGATATGTATGGAAAAAATAAGTAAATATTTTATAGTATTGTCTTACTGCGCCTAAAAAACAAAATTCTCCATCTTTTATTTTATAGTTATTGACTCTCACTTAAGTTTTTCTAATAATTTAAAATTCTCTATCTCATAATCTCATCATCTCATAATGAGTCAGGAAAGTTTGTGTGTAAGTCATATGCTAATCCTTATTTTACGAGAGGCACCTGCGGTTTTATTATACCGACCCTATTTACCGGAATGAAAAGCGATAATTCAAACACCTTATTTACCTTCGCCCTACCTTTTGCGTTATGAAAACCATGATGTTTATGTACCGTAGTCCAATAGGAAGTCTTATGGTTTTGCTTGTCTGTTTGTATCCGATTTTGCGGAAAGACTATTCCGCATTTTTTTAGTTATTTTCTGTAAATTTTCTGGTATGTTATTTTAAGTTTAAGCTTAAAAATCCGTTATAACACAGACAAAGTGGAAAGTCCTGGCTAATGTGTTCTAATTTAAAAGTGACTAGTGAATGGATCTCGATGAAACTTTACAATAACATAAACAAAGCATAAATGTGTATTTTGATATGCATCTTATTTACATTTCCCTTGCGACACACAAACTTCTATATTGTCATAAAGGCTTAATTAACCACGCTGGCCACGCGCGTTTTTGTGAATATCTGATGTTCTTTAAACATTTAAAAGTTTGTAGAACATGGCTACTTTTGATTTCGGAAATGTGAGGAAAGTATTTAGCTAGTAGGTAATCATTATTTCTACTCCTTATCGAGTAACGTTAGTAGCACCGTACGGGAGGTGTGCCATTACTGTGTCACCCATTAGTGTCAGAAAGCCACGTCAATTAGCTGTTCGTGTCACTCACACACGCACGCTTTGCAAATACCTAACGCCTTTCTGTATGATGTCAGATAAATTATATTTATCAAGGTTGAAATGCAAGAAACTAAAATATAATAATTTATGGATTTCTTAGAACTTGTGCTAGAATTGAAGACCCGATTCAGTTACAATATGTATTTCGGTAGCTTTTAGTTCTTAACTCGATTAGGTACCGCCAAACAAAATACGCAGTATGCATTTCTTGAGCACGTATGGTCAGGAAGGTCTTCACAAAATCATTTTACTTGTGAGAGGCCAAAAAGAGTTTTAAAATAAACAAAACAATAAAGCGTTGTAGAACAAATAGGTATATACTTTCGGGCATATTCTGGGAACTTTGAAAAGTTTGTATATTATGTAATAACAAATTTTGCATGCTTTTTATTTGCGGTTTTATTTTTGTAACCACTTAAACACAGTTAGTAAATTTTTAATTTAGTTATGTTATAAGTTTGACAAAATTTTAATTATTTAAGTCACACTTGAGAAGCCACTGGCTCCTGAAACACAGTTTATACTAGCTCAGGGGCCTATGGATTACTATATTTTTCTGTATATTACTTTTATGTCAAATAAACGAATTCTTACTTTTACTTTACTTTACTTTATGAAATTCACCAACCAACAATTAGAACTCTCACGTTTTTACTGCAAACTAACATTCCCTCTTCTAAATACACCATGGGAATCATTATAAAGAAAATAATTATGAGACGTAAAAGTTTGAATTCTTATTCTTGTGTAAGTGTTAGGCTTATTCGGGAGGATGCCCGACTTTTATTTCGAAAGTCTTGGGTTAAAAAAATGTATGTGCGAGCGTTAACGATCAGGAAAACATTGAGAGAAAGATATTTTCTACGAAATTAATGGACTTTTACTTAAGTTTAATCTATTTTTTGTACTGCGAAAATGAGGATTCTAACAAACATTAATTTAACTGCGTATAAAAAAGATCCTTCACTTTTATTAGCCAAATCCTTACCGCAAGCTGTTTTATTTAATTAAATTTTTGCGAGAAAAATGTATTAACTTTTACAGCAGGAAAATCTATTAAAACCCGGGCAAAGCTGTGGGGCGAAAAGGTAGTTTAAACTTTAAATTATAATTATTTGTTTATCAATATTATTGTAATCAATAAATACGCAAATAAACATTTTTCTATTTTGTTCTATCACCTCATTTACAAAATGTATCTAAGGACAAGTCATTCAGAATGATTGCACAGATCGGGTCGATATATCTTGGCTCTGAAGTTCCCGCACCCATCCTTTCTGGCTAAAATACTACCGAGTCACCATCTTTACGATGCCCGTGTTTCACGCTTTAAATATTGTGGAGGGGATTAGTATTGTTTCTGTACAGTACACGTTTGCTCGTGTATAGTGGCTGCTTAAGAATAGTACCACCCATCTCTTTCCGCGGGTCTCAGATCTGACTGAAAGTCATACATTATGCCAACTTACTACGATTGGTAAATGTAGTGAGTAAAAAAAAATTTTTTTTCACTATATTGATCAAGAGCAATAGCAATGGAAAGGCGCAATTTTTCTTAATTTTTTCCTAACTTGTCATGACATAAATCTATAAAATCTATAAAGGCCTAAAAATAAATGGAACTTTTAGAAAATAGTTCAATTTCTTAAAACAATTCAATGCAAAATAAACAAATTCTATGTTTCAAAATCGATCACAATATTTGTAGTAATAAAGTTTGCATGGGCTCTTTATTTGTAACTTTGTAGTTTATATGAGAAACACAAGACAACACAACTTACGTAATAATAAAAAAAAATTGAGAAAAAATGAGATGTCCAAGTCTATACTTTATTACTTTCCAAATCCTTAAAATCTTTTATTTTCAGATATATGTCAGTATACAGATAAATATTACTGCTTGTAAATCATGTACGTTATGATCACGAGTGCATGTCTTGGCGCTGGTATTATCAACAAAACGCTGGCATTTCTTCAAAACTAACATCTGATTTTTTGTTTATTTAGATAAGGGGATTGTTTGAACTCGATGGACATTGCAGATCCGACAATGAGTACTCTTTATCAACGGACTTTTCAAGATAGCTCTAGTTTAGATTAACAGAATAACTTTTGTTCGTATGTCACAGAAAAATCGCTTGTGAGACAATGGGCGATACTGTACACTGTTTATTTCATAGAGATGAGTTAGTTTTAAGCGAATGCTGATTGTCATTTGTATGGAAATGTTTATTTTTTTAGGATTTCTGTGAAACTTAAATTAAACCGGGCGTTTCTTACACCTTGTGTGTAATCGGTGAATGGTAAAATTCATTCGTAACAATACATACTCGTATATCTCACAGAAAAGCACTCTATCGGATGAAATCCTTTATGAGTTTAAGGTCTGTCAAACTGCTTAAACTTCACCAAATGCTCAAAGTCATTATCTTATCTTCAACTGTGTAGGTCATGTCAAGGTTCTATAAAACTTCTACGACGAGGGATAGATTTAACGAATTTAGGATTGTTAATTACAAAACGGATATTTGATATTTGGTCAAAATCCCTGTGTCTAAAGACACAAAAACTTCAAAAACAAGATTCAAAACGGGGTGATTTTTAAGACCTTTTGGAAAGGCTCACAGAACTATGAGTGGAATCGAATAAAAAATAAGAAGATAGGTAGAATTAATTAAAAAAACAAGATTGACTCTTTGTTATGATGATGACTACTACCATTTCGGAATCTTTTACACCTCATTAAGCATATAAAACATTTCTAAGTAAATAAATAAAAATAAAATAAATATTCAGTTGAATACTACATTCGAAATGGACGAAATAGTTGCCTAGCAATAACCTTAATTATTTTAAAAATTACTTATAGAAACTAAATTATCTATGAATCCGTTTACAATTATTACGTTATTATTATTAGTTTACGTTTATTCGGCAATCCAAGTTACAAATTGTGGTTATTCATCAGGGCCCAGATTAGAGGACGTTTCCGATCGTTCCCAGATACGTGGAGGTGCCGAAATCGTCTCATTTATCAACCAGACCGAGATAACACGTGGGTTGGTGCGTGGGACTCTCGTTCGGATTAGGGGTATTAAGGGTGTTTTTCCATCAGAGTCCAAACACTAACATTTATTGCTCACAATAAACGTAAAAAATCATAGGTTTTATCCGTATAGATTGCGAATCCCCGATCACCGCGCGAGGTAGCGATCCGTTCATCCCGTGTTCAATACAAGCATAATAATGTTTGATCGTTAAATTTTACCATGTCTTATGTGAATAATAATTGAAATTGATCACACGTGCGGTCAGAACACGGAATACAGTTTTATTAATAACTAGCTGACCCGGCGAACTTCGTACCGCCTTTAGATTTTGAGAGATTTTCTTTATATTTTTTTCCGTAAGAACCTTGTACTTGTACAGAGTATTAGAAAACTACAAAAAAAATCAGCCAAATCGGTCAAGCCGTTTTCATGTTATGTCGTGACAACGGAAAACGGGTTTCATTTTTATATAAATAGATTATATAATTATATACGTACGAGTATAATTCGCACAGATTTTTTAAAATAAAATATGCTTTATTGCACACCATAAAAACAAAACTTGATTACAAAAAAACCTTTAGTGTTTCTATGACTTGTATTTATAAAATAAATAAGAATTGCTGGACAATCCGCATAGCAACATCTAGCCCCGTGGTAGCTCGAAACTTGGTGAAATTGTCATTTTCTTAGAACGACTTAAATTATGACGATAAAAGGTACTACATATCACATTCATAGTGATAATAATGGATTTTTATATAAAACGGTGTTTTCAATCGAATGGGAAACAGGTGCCAAAATCGTTTTTTGAGAGATGAGATTTTTGAGAATGAGATAACGCGTGGGATTCTCATTATTTAGGGATTCGGTATAATGACCACTTACCAAAAGGATTAGCGCTCGCAGTAAGTTTATAAGTAGAGTATGCAGAACGACGACATTGCCCGGTAAAATATAAAACTATATACGAGTATACATTTATATTTTATCATTTAACCTTCACATCAGTCAGTCAGTGGACTTGAGGAACGTATACAACTTAATTCCACAAATACGATTCGCACGTCTATTCGAAGTAATGGGAATGCCATGTTTCCTTTTGGGTTAGTCTTGGACAGGATGATAGATAAATTCACTTCGACATTTATTTCAAGTACAAAAAATCATTTAAAAATATTTTTTTCTAATATTATTATTTTTGTTGTGTAGATTTGTTAATGATATAAGAGTACTTATTTAATATTAGAACTTAACTAGCTGACCCACCCGCAGCTAAATTAAATATTTGCAAAGTAAATATATATTATTTCAAACACACCTATTTAATATAAATAATACAGCTAAAAACAACTTGAACTCAACATTCATAAGAAAATAATACGTTTTGAAACCCAATCGTTTTCAGGAAAACCTTTAGCCACCTAAAACCTGAACCTAACCGAAACCCATTAATTAAAGACAACATTTCACATAGATACACAATAGCAAGAACCTGACTAATTGCCTTGAGGCTTTGGCTCCAAATAATTTATATGTAGATGCGATACAAACCGCTTTTATATCTCAACCGCACGCTATTGGCACATAATGAACATGCCTCTGGGATCAGAATGTGGATGATCATTGATCAATGCCTCGTTGGGAACGTACATACAATTTACAGGGATGTGTGGATGTATGGAATTCTTGAATTGTAATGAACGGATACAAGGAAAAGTCATTTTGTACGTGTTCGTTTGCTTCATATGAGAAAAATAATGAATCTGCCATTTTGTTTTTTTCATAACAATATATACTTTGGATGAAATTTAATGATTCCTTGAAATTAAATATTTTCCTTCACGAGCGCTCGTATTTAATTGATCCTTTAGACAATGCGTTCGGCGTTCTAGCGGTGCGCTAGCGAGTTCACGAATAAAATAAATAAAACTGTGGTGAAATTAAACTGATCTCTATTCTAAATAGTGACTAAACTACATCCATCTGTTGTTTGGGTGCTCTACGTATTATCAAATGACTCACTCTATTATCAATGATCTAATCAAAGGTATTTTCCTTGTTCCAGTGTCACAAACATGTTCTTGGTGAACCTATCGGCCGCAGACCTCCTGGTCACCGGAGTCTGCATGCCGATCCAGCTCAGCAAGGCGATCACGCTGGTCTGGTTCTACGGGGAAACCGTGTGCAAGATCGTCAATTACATACAAGGTGATCATAGTCATGTCTGTAGAATTTGAATTGTAGTTACCACGGGCCTACTTATACTAGCAGAGTCTAACAGAGTTATTACTGTGTAGCGTAAAGATGTAGATGTAGCATTACGATTGAGGCGAATCACACGTTTGCCAAATAATACTGTTAAAAAATCTGTGCTGGATAAGTGGGCCCCACATTCAATTTTCATTCTGAAGGTCGTGACTTAAAACCCCGCTCGCTGCTCAACGCGATCAATCTTAAAAAATGCATGTTAAATACGAAAATAAAGTGATTTAACGGTGAAGGTAAAGCATCGTGAGGAAACCGGCATATTCTTAGAACAGGTCTCGCAACAAAGAACATGACTGTGAGGTTTTATTTATTTTCACAACAAATTGCGACATGGTCTAATCAAAAACATAAAATCCTATTTATTTTTGAGAAAGCACCTTTCAATTAGCAGCTGATTACGTCTCCTTCGTAAACACAAAGCTCCTTTCTGTTTCCTTTGATACCTGATTTCTGTCAGTAACAACACAATTTATCAAAAACCAAGTTCCCATTTTTTGTTTTTGATAGGCATTGTTTATTATTATTTGCAATATAGCGATTTTTTTTCAAATAATACAAGGTTGGTAATCTCATTAAGTAAGCAAAATGAAGCTGCAAAACATCTTCTGGTGGTTATATAAATTATTTCTACATATTATTACTACATACGGATGTAAAAATAGGGACTATTTTTAAACCGCATAATGAATTATAATTAGGTATTTTGTAATAACGGAAAATGGATGAGTAAAAGAAGTACAGTTATAGCTTATACACCGTGCCCGCTAATAACCCAATAGATTTAAGCTAACGATACTAGAGCCTAATTAGAGTATATAAAGTTATGTAACATATAGTCCAAAAACTCATAATTAAGGAGATATTACAACAAATCAAAAGTTTAAAAATCTCCAGTCTAACACACCCTAAGGGCGTGAGCATGTCGTAGCCATTTACTTCTTTTAAACGTAGACTACTAACTGCATGGTTGTTAGCCAGTTTCATAAAGAAGTTTGGGATCTATCTACAAAAAGTTTTTACTATAAATAAAAATAATTTCAATACAAACATCCTGCAAACATCGTGCAGATAAAGTGTCGCCCTGAGGATTACTGTCGCGGGAATCGAACCCGCAACCTACTGCGTCGTGGGCGGACCATTGCCTGCTAATTAGTAAGTAGATTACATTAGATTTATAAATAAAGTTAAGTACCAAGATTAAGATAAGATAATAAGAAAGGTGCAAAAATGAGTAAATGTCCGCGAGAACGGCTGCCGACAAACTGCTGCGCAGTTTGGCAGAAAATTATTTAAGAAATGTACCTACTTTAAAGATTAAATAAATAAATACAAAAAAAAGACATAACTTGACACTTCTTGTTCGTCGTGTGATTTCGGAGCGATTCGTGAAGTGTCATGCTCGCTCTCTGTTCTTCAACTTGAGTTTCTTACCTAACGGCTTGTTCACAAAGAAGCGGGCAATTAATAAGATTTAAGTTGTACCGAAATTGTAATTTTATTAAAACACATAATAAGACCCATGTTGATATAACATTATTTACTCGTAATGTCGTCAAAAATACGTGGTTTAAATCTTTCGGGTTATTAGCGGGCACGGTGTATAGAACCAGCGGTTTGTGGTTTGTTTCCTATTTCCTACTGTTTTCTAATAAAAATTATGTTGATCTGCATTTGCGGTTAGATGAAAGTCAAAGTAAATAAATTAGTGTTTTGTATACAATAATCTATAAATTTAAATAAAATTATTACTTTTGTGAAAACTGAAAATACGCTGTCTTGCATTTGAAAACAGAAAGGTAAAACCCATAAAACGCAGACACAAATCTTTGGGTCTGATACTAATTTATGCACACATTACGTGCGTTTGACCACGGTACTCCATTAAATTTCAAAGTGACTTCAATAGATATCGACGGTTTGTAGTCATGCCGTACCGCGCCTCTTTACGTTGGCTTCCAGATTGTGTTAAATGTGAACTCTGAACTTAACTGACTTACTTACATTAAGACCTTAAAACTCTTGGTTCAAGACAAAAACCTGAAACACGCCCGCGACGTAATTCTCGTAAGCTCATCAAGATTTGCTTATCCGTGCCTCGACTCTAAACTGCTTAAGCTTCCTTATTGGCTCAACCCTTGCGACGTGGAAAAGATAAACTGCTAGAAATGCTCAGAGATAACTAACGATCATAGAGAAGGTCCACGGTTTTGTCTCGAATTCATTATTCATGTAGAATACACAGCTAATGTTTTGTTTACTCAGATTTTTCCGCGTTGTAATGAATATTTCTAAATAGAAACACGCAAAGAAAATACTTTTCATAATAATAAAATGATTGTGTTTTTCAGACTATTTTATTAGTATTTATTTATAAAAAAAAAACCTAGTATTTTATTGTAGGGTTTCATTAATACCTGATGTTCAGTTGTTACAAATAAATAAGCACGAAAACCATTAAAATATCAAATTTTACTATTATCGCGTATCCATTGATATTTTGTCGCGCAACATAATATCTTCTATTTTATTTCAAGAAGCAATTCTAATATTGCCCTTAAGATATAACAAAGTTTCTCAGGATCTAGAATATTGAAATTAGAACAACACTACATTTACATTCAAATTAACTAGGTATCTACAAAGTAACAAGTAGGCAAAGTTCCTAACTTCAATTTCTACTTTAAATAACCACAAGTATCGGAAAATATGTAGAAAGCTCTAAAGAAAGTTGCGAAACAAGTAGAAATAAAGAGGCTACGAATAAGTGTTTGTTATGCCAAAACACGTCTTATATTCAATTAAAGTGTCACTAAAGTTGGTTGATTTATCAATCTTAGACAAAGGATCACTTCAGTTGTTCCATTGTTGTAAACTGGGTAAAACTTAAAACGAAGATAAATTTCGCGATTGTAAACGACTAAATTCAAATAATTCGTTCATATTTCTAAGAAAATGTTGGTTTTGACCTTGACCTTAAGCCACTGATTATCTGTTTTATCTCAACATGTCATAATATTTTTATAAAAAAATCATGAAACATCTCAACGAAATCTGAAGTTCAATCTTATCTTACATAATACCTACCTTGAGGCAAAATTTTTATGTAAGAAGTATCGAGAAATGGTAAAAAGGCCGTGTGCTTTTTTGCAGGACTCGAAACATCATTTCGTGGGAAAATCCATTGAAAATGGGCAAAGCCGTCCTTAAAAAAACTTATAGTCCTTATATAAAAGGATTTTTAGCTTTAGTCTCTTATTTACAGTAAATGAATGACATTATGTTCAACCTTTATGATGTTAAAATTGATCTCTTTCTCATTTAGGAACAGGTTTTTTTGCTAACTCATTTTATTTAATAGATTAACGGTTTTGGCGGAGCCGGAAATTACGGTTTTCCTACACCGCATTATAACGCATTTTATTGAGAACACGTGGGTCGAAAAAGGTTTACTGCGTAAATAAAAGATCTACATAAAGTACCAACATAAACGAGATTAAGTGTCCACCTCCATATAGATGCGCCCATACCTTTTATTCAGTTCGACATTATCATAATCCATTTACTTGTAATTAATTACCTTAATGTCAATGGTGAAATAAGGAGAGTTATCTTTATTAGTATGTTTGCTGAAGTACCAAAATTAAATAAGTATCAAATTATCTTAAAATACAACTGTATCTTAACTTACAATACATTATTATATAAGTAGTGAATAAGAAATACTTGGAGAACTCGAGTCCTTGACTCAATACCACTTGCACTTTCACACGATTTTATCGACTGAATGAAACAGCGGTAAAATAGTAATCCCAGTGGTATTACTTCTTGAAAGATAAATAAGTATTCTATTGAAAACCGCAAACTTTCCAACCAAGTTTATTTTTAAGACTGTTTCAAATTGAATTGTCATTTTCAATATAGATCGTAACTGTCTTAGGTATTACTTTTAGAGTTAAAAGGAATTGGAGATTTTCGGTTTGTTGAATTTAAATTATTAAATTTTAAGGTCTTGACTGGAAATATTAATTGTTCACGCCATCGTGCTCAATTTCGTCAATAGACCAAGAGCCTGTGATGGCCAGACCTTCCTTTAATTCACAAGCGTGAAAATTCTTTCATGTGTATGTCTAACATAGGTAAGAATAACCCCCAAACATGAAACCTGGATCGCGGTTCCTTTGGGAGATAACAACCTTTTACCTGTTATCTCCCAAAGGAACCGCGATCCAGGTTTCATGTTTGGGGGTTATTCTTACCTATGTTAGACATACACATGAAAGAATTTTCACGCTTGTGAATTAAAGGAAGGTCTGGCCAGACCGGGCTCTTAGTATAGACTAATAACCTGTGATGGCCAGACCTTCCTTTAATTCTGAAGCGTGAAAATTATTTTATGTGTATGTCTAACATAGGTAAGAATAACCCCCAAACATGAAACCTGGATCGTGGTTCCTTTGGGAGATAACAGGTAAAAGGTTGTTATCTCCCAAAGGAACCGCGATCCAGGTTTCATGTTTGGGGGTTATTCTTACCTATGTTAGACATACACATGAAAGAATTTTCACGCTTGTGAATTAAAGGAAGGTCTGGCCATCACGGGCTCTTAGGTTACAAATTTAATAATTGAATTTAATTGAACAAATATTTAATAAATTTATACAGCTGTAGATAACGTTGATTGATATGAACCTGAGAGTTTTGCTTTATTCGTTGAAACTAATTTTTTTGTAACTACTATCTACGTACTAACATTTTATAATACGATCTTTTTTAGTTTTATACATGTCGGGGCAGGCAAGAACATCGGTTGAAATATGACTCAGAACCGGTTTGTGCCGGCCGCATCGCGCTACGGGTTGAGGCGCTTCGCCGCGCTTGAAAACTGCTATTAGTTGAAAAACTGGTTCGGTCGACAGGCTGCTTTGTGCTTCGTATAAATACGACCGTCGTCCGAGCTAAAATGACATTCTTGTTTGAGCCGTTGGACGGAACAGTGCTTTGTTAATAAATGTATTCTTGTTTGTGTAGTCGGTTGGAACGGTCCTCTGTTTGCAGTAAATTCATTTGTTGTTTGAAGTGTCTGTTGGAACAGTCCTCTTTTTGAAGTAAATTAATAATAATAATCTGTTGGTAATAAATTGAGTCATAGGACCGAAACATTGTAAAATGGAATAAATAATGGACGTTTCTTCGTGGTTTTATTATCAACATAAAGACGACTGTGACGTTAGACCTGGTGACGTCATAACCAACTAGAAGCCCTCGTGATAAACACACACTTTTCGACATCCTACACATCTTTCAACACGACATCAGAAGTGGGATAACAAACCTGAACAAGTGGGATAACAGACCTGAACAAGTGAGATCCGAACTTCGATAGATCTGAACCTCGATAGCCTTGAGACTGTACGCTGCCACAAGACCAAGACAAAGAAGAAGGCAAACCATACTGACGTCAAATTTTGGAACTACCTGCATCTTTATAAAATGATGCAAAAACTGACCCAAGAACAAGAAGAAGACTTAGTTAAACCATACTAACGTCAGAGTTTTGGAACTACCTGCACCTTTATAAAATGATGCAAAAACTGACCAAGAAGTGGCTTAGTTAAACCATACTGACGACATATTTTTGGAACTACCTGCATCTTTATAAAATGATGCAAAAACTGACCTAAGACCAAGAAGATGGCTTAGTTAAACCATACTGACGACATACTTTTGGAACTACCTGCGTCTTTATAAAATGATGCAAAAACTGACCCAAGACCAAGAAGATGGCTTAGGTTAACTATACTGACGACATATTTTAGGAACTACCTGCGTCTTTATAAAATGATGCAAAAACTGACCCAAGACCAAGATGCCGAGCAAACAAACAATTGAGGATCATACTGACGTCAGAGTTTTGAAACTACCTGCATCTTTAAAAAGTGATGAAAACAAAATTGATGAAACGCAAATCGGTCAGGACTTAGCCGAGCAAATAAACAATAGACGATCATAGTTTTGAAACTAACTGCATCTTTATAAAGTGATCAAATAAATGATGGAACGCAAATTGATCAGGAAAAAGCCGAGCAAATCAATAATTGGATCAAAATTCCAATGAGAATTCCTACGAACCCCTTCTATGAAATATTCTTCAAGAACTAATTAAGTTTCTTTTACAGATTCACTTCCGCACTACGAGTACTTGAGATGATATACTCCGAGAGGCAGATGCATAGCACGCACTGCCTGTCAGTTCAGTAGGGCTGTGTTGGTGGAAGAAGACGATGCACTAGGCACTCAAAACACTACTGCAAGCGAGCCCGTGCCATCCACCTCCCATGCTAGACTGCCTGAGCAAGACTCCGACTGAAACAAAAGTTAAGTTGATCATCTTTATAAATTTTTCCCCAGAACTCTTACCCTCCGAGAACCCTTACCCTCCGAGACCTTACCTATTCTTCATTAAAACTTTGTTGCAACTCGATGGAGTTGTAAACAGATACCAAACTCAAAAGCAAATCTCTTTGTTACAGACAGTTGCAGACCAGGCAGGTGCAAAGCGCGCACCGCCTGTCAGTCATTCCCGCACTACGAGGACCCCTACGAGGCAGATGCAGAGCGCGCACTGCCTGTCAGTATGGCCGAGTAGGCGGATGAATACGATCCTGTAGTTCTACCATGCAACACTTCTACCTAGGCAAGTACCGTAAACTTTAAGCAATGTGCAACCAAAACAAACAAACAAAAGAAAGAAAAAGAAAGAAAAGAAGAAAAAAAAAAAAAAATTTGGCGAACTGTAGATTTTACACAAACTAGACTAACAAACTAAGTAATAAAATACGGTGTATAGGTATACTTTTATGTGTATAGGTATAGGCCCTGAGGTGCAAATACTTTAACAATTTTAGTATGTAAGTTAATTTTTAATCTCATTTTAAGTGAACATTTGTAGTTCTTATGAGAAATAAACCTAACCCAGTGGTTAACTCAAAAGCATAGATATCTAATCTACCTAATAAAATATTAACATACAAATCTAATTGTTAGAGCCAGTCACAGATCAACCCATGAGAAAGCTTAACTTGTATTGCATCTATTCAGCTTTGAGTGCAAAAAAAAATACTGAATTAACTCTACAAACATACCGTTATATTCCTGATGCTCTTATTCAGAAACGGAATAGTTTCTTTTCTCACAGTGGCTACCAGCAGCAGCGGTATGAAGATAAGGAGTGCTGCAGTCCACAGCATCACGAGGAGGAAGCCAGCCTGTCTCCTTCCGGGGGGGCGCAGGCGCGGGGCGGGGGAGATGGACAGCCAGCGATCCACCGACATGGCCGTCAGGGTGAACACGCTCGCTGCTACTGCTACTCCTACGAAAAAAGGTTAATCTATCATCATTTTAGTCATAAATAAACTGAAACGTCTGATAGCTTCGACTTGTAGTTGCTTTAATAGAACCCTACATCTATTTTGAATACATTCATCAGTTATTGGCGGAAATCCATTCTAAATATTTAATAAAATACAATTTCAAGCACAGAACTCAGGAAAGTGAGAAAACGTGTTTCCCTAGATGCTGCGGTGACGTTCATCCGGTCCCTAGGAGGAGCGTGATGCGGAATCTATCCAGGGAAGTGTTGTTTTACGTTGTACCATGAGCCTGATTCTAGGATTATCTACTATGAACCAAGTTGCAGGTTTATGGTGGTTCATGATACAATTAGATATGTATCAAATTAAGTTCGAGTTAATGTAAAGCCACCTGAAGCCAACTTCACTCTAATAAATGGCTAACTTTCGGACGTGACTCGAATTGTCTTACAAAGAGGCTTTCTTTACAGTAACTTGTAGCAAGTGAAAAGTATATAACTGTTTCTCAGTTTTGATAATTAGATAATAATGGTCTTAGATACCTTAAGTAAGGCTTTAGACATTAATCAATGTAACAAAAGGTACCTTAACTTGAAACTATGTATATTAAAAACGGATCATTATCTAGCTCTTCAGTACAATTACTACATTCAAAAGTTGAAAATAATTTGTATGTCGTGTAGATAGATGCGTAGGATGTCGAGAAGTGTGTGTTTATCACGAGGGCTTCTAGTTGGTTATGACGTCACCAGGTCTAACGTCACAGTCGTCTTTATGTTGATAATAAAACCACGAAGAAACGTCCATTATTTATTCCATTTTACAATGTTTCGGTCCTATGACTCAATTTATTACCAACAGATTATTATTATTAATTTACTTCAAAAAGAGGACTGTTCCAACAGACACTTCAAACAACAAATGAATTTACTGCAAACAGAGGACCGTTCCAACCGACTACACAAACAAGAATACATTTATTAACAAAGCACTGTTCCGTCCAACGGCTCAAACAAGAATGTCATTTTAGCTCGGACGACGGTCGTATTTATACGAAGCACAAAGCAGCCTGTCGACCGAACCAGTTTTTCAACTAATAGCAGTTTTCAAGCGCGGCGAAGCGCCTCAACCCGTAGCGCGATGCGGCCGGCACAAACCGGTTCTGAGTCATATTTCAACCGATGTTCTTGCCTGCCCCGACACGGCCATGCTGATAGATGGTGCGCGCTCTGCACCAGTCGTTTTTCTGGAAAAGATGAAAAAGTTTCTCTGAGCTAGGTATCCATTCAAAGGTACACTAGCTGATAATTTGGTGCAAGGTTATTTGTTCTGATAATTGGATCTCAACCACCAAATTATCAGCGAAAGTTTAAAAGATAGTACTTAGAATGTTTATTAGAAAATGAATAAAGAAAGGTGACAGTGAGTGAGTTATTACTATTGTTATCAATGTTCATGCTCCACGTATTTACATTGTTTTATAATTTTATGGCCAATGCTTGCCACTCCACGTACTTGCATGGTTATTAAGGTACTCTTGGAATTTTCTCGTGGTACTTGTGGAATTTTTCGTAGAGGTTAGTAGAAGGTAGTTGTAAGTTACATTTTCTTTTGGAATAATTTTTAATGTTCTGATAAGTTGATCTCAAACACCAAATTATCAGCGATAATTTAAAACATGATAGTTAAAATGTTTATTAGGATAATGGATAACGAAAGCGGACAGTGAGCGAGTTATGTTATTAGTAGAGAGAGGATTACCATTGACTTTGATGTTTTGATGACTAAGCATTACGTTAGTTACCAATAATAGCCACAACCGACCTTTTGTCTTAGAAGTTTGGAAATTACTTAATGGTACGATAGAAAATTCGAACGAAAAAGTTTCAAAAGCTCGCCATCAATCAGCAGAAAAAAAACTTCACTTCTAAGTTTATTTTTATTATTTGAAATCGAAACATTTATTTCAGAAAATATTACAACTGTAAATACTGTAAATTACATTTAAATTTAAGCCTATCAATATTGTCCACTTATATTTATTTTACTTGTCCACCAATGCATGGAAATAATTTTGCCTTGATAGTTGTTTATCTAATAGTGTTCACGCTGATGTTGAAAAGCGATTAGAACAACACATTCTATGATTGTGGCACATGAAATCGTTTTATTGGTTTATTCCCATCGCTACACGTAAAATTGTCCCCGTTGATACAAGAAAATCCCAACGCTTCTTATTCGGAATAAACAATTTATTTTCATTGTTTTTCAAAATGTTTAAAATTTCTAATAAGCTTCACTTCCAGGGACTTCGTCTGATGAAGGAAAGGAAACGTGTAGCCTGGTTGCTGTTGCTGCTGGCCGTGCTGTTCGCGCTGTGCTGGCTGCCGTACCACATCATGCAGCTATTGCTGGACGTCAGCGCAGTGCACGCGCAGCATCTCAGTGCTGTTCTACCGTACGCATTGTTCATAGGTACGTTCTAATATATCAGTGTGGTACCGACCGACCTGAGACTAAGAGTAGGTATAACAAAAGGATTTTACCAGGAAATCAGCTGCTGCAGCTAATTATTGTACTCAATTCACCTTAACCAATAACATCTAGATTAGGTTACTCATTGACGCTTGTCAATCATGGTCTATTTTAATGACTTTACAGCAAAAATGATATAGTTAATATTTTTCTAATGAAATTATTGTACATCTTAAAGTGTAGTGAGTACAGGTCGTATTTATTTGAATTAACAATACAAGTATATCTAGAAATATCCATGCTCATCCATCAAGTTCTATTGAGGTAATAAAACCGTCTTTCATATCGAACAATGGACTCGAAGTCTCGTTAAGATGGATTGAATTGAATATGTTTATATTATTTCTGTTACGAAGACTTTATTTGCATTATTTAACTGTATTACAAATAGGCCAATGCAAAATGATTGATGATAATATAAATATGACAAAATTATTTTGAAAAATTATTCATTTCCTCGTTGACATAAATTAGAAAAACGTTTCCAAAATTCCAAAAGGACTGGAAAGATTTACAAGAAAATTCGTTTTCGTGTTAAAGGAGTCGATACCAGTGACAAAAAATCGGGACGTAAATTAATAAGAAAACATACAATTAAGGAAGGTGATTGCCAAAATGTCGTTCACGCAAGTTATTTTCTGTATTTTTTGTAATTTTCCCCAATTAAAAAATATGAATTATAACAATATAGACCAGCGTCCAGTAGTACCTACGTATTAGGGTTGTTATGACCATCTATGGTACTCCGAATGTTGAACAAGTTAATGAAGCAGTTCAATTTGCAGGTCACGCAAACTCCGCCATCAATCCTATAGTATACTGCCTCATGACGAGGAACTTCCAGAGATCAGCGCGGAAGCTGCTCTGCTCGGCGCGGCCGGTCTGCAAACAGACCTTTACGGTAACTTTTATGAATAAATACTATTTTGAACAACGGACACAATTAGGGACCTATGAGATAAAGAGTGGTCACAAGGTTCAAGACAGGCGTTCTTCTTACTTTTTGCGTTCAAGAACTCGGCTGTTCTACTTAATTACCTATTAAAATATATGTATTTAGTGTCGCGATAATTAAGAATTAATGATAATTAAGACACAGGTGTCAATATAGTGACACTTGTAATAGAATTCAAAAAAACTGGCCACGTGAAACCCTTGACCGCGTGACTCATAATACTCTAAAATCTATAAACACAGAATTACTTTATTATTTGGGTTAGTTTCGTTTTCACCCAGTCCCGTACACCCCCGGTCCGTTTTCACCCGATTACAATTAAGTTTATATCAATATTTTTTCCGCTTTTACGGCAAGTACCTGCGAAGACAAAAGTGCTTCAGAATTGTGTTCTAGTAAAAATTATTTGGTTTTCACTTTTGTTATGAAATTTGAGTATTTATAATTTACTGACTAGACCTACCTAAGATAATGCATAACAATGATATTTTATACAGAAAATAATAGTTACTAACATTATTGGGTAAAACCTGTGAGTATGGATAGACTTATGGCAAAGACTTTCCGACCTCTGTCCATACTCACATGTATTAGGTAATCATTCGCGAACTAACCAACGAAGTTATTAAACTTTATGTTAACATAGCTCCTACCCCAGAATAACCCACAGGCGGCCTCAGGAAATATTTACCACAGGAAAATCTATTGAAGATTGAAATTCGGGAAAATCAACTCTACAATGTGGGATAAGCATCGTAGAGGATTCTAGTAAAAACGTCCTTAGAAAAGTATTCCGAGTGATAAAAGAAAATGTTGACGAGCGTAGGCATTGGGTTGTTACGAACCAATAGCTTCATTGTGACCCGAATTTAATTCCGCAACATGCTTCTAATCATTCTAACACATAAATAACAATTGCCTTTCGTTCCAGTGGCGTTGCACACAAAAGCCTGAGGGGTCGTCAAGCGATTATGAACTCTATCACGAACCCCACAAGAGATGTTATTTGCAGGTAATCAATCTTAATTGTTTACTTTATGAGATTGCTTGTGATTTATGTGAGTTTGTGTTCCGTAGATTAACTTTTTGTGTTTGCATAAGCTCGTCACGTCACGTAAAGACTGATTCAGCCGTTTGAACCGTTACAGAATTGTTGGGAATAATAAACATATCTATAAAATAATCATAATAATCTTGATCATGAGACTTGGTCTATAGATTTTCTTATACTTTTATTTACAGATTAAATTATGTAACCTAAATACTTTAACCTTTTCACCTCCTCCTGATAGATTTAACTATAAAACACACATCCTCAACCATTTGTGGCAGTTAAAATACCTTTTGTGGGGTTCGTAGTGGCAGTAACACATTAAAAGATCTAGGTTAGGTAACTCTGTATCGTGACAAACTAACTTTATATATTACATTTATTACGTTCACCTCCGATAGACAGTTACTTAAATAATAAAAGCCCATCCATCTCATAAAATTTTCTTTTAAATATCAGAATTTCAGTGATACATTTACTAAACTCAACCTTTGACTCAAACCTTTGAGTCTTGCTTGATCAAATCTTGATTGCAATTTCAAGCTCAAGTCTAGAAAATAGGTGTTAATTGTTAAATACTCGGCAAACACTATAAAAGCTATATTTCTTCAAAGTCGAAAATTCCAAGCGAGTCAGTTTAATTATTGACCTTGAACTGCCTCAAAGTTTAGAGAACACTTCGCTCTAGTCTGGATAAGCCCCGAGATAAAGAAGATTGATTTTCTGATTGAATCTTGTTGTGATATAAGCACTGAACTAACACTAAATACTAAACAGATGGAATAAGATAAAGATTCGGCGTCTTAAATTCTGGTAAGATTGAGTACGAAAGTGCAATTAAAAAGGCAACGTTTTGTTAGTTAAGTAGAAACATATAGGTATATTTTTTAAGTTATTTATTACATTGGAAAACATAAACTGTTTGGCTCCCAACTGTTATAATGGTGCTGTTGGTCAGTAGTACTGAATTTAACATTTTAGTTTTTCATAGTTAAACCTACCCAAATCGACTGTCTGTTCTAGGTACAGATTTACATACGCGGTAATTCTCAGTCATAACTTTAGGTTCGGTCATGGTGTAATAGAGTGAAAAGCATTAGACACCCATTTTGTGTAGTCCATTTTTAGGCATTAAAATGGACATTGTCAATCTTAGAAACGTGCAACTCAATTCAAGTCTTCAAACTTTCACCATCATAACGATTTTTTAAATACAAAATTTACAGATGAACACAATGCGTCACAACGGCAGCGCGCACGCTCTACGCGGACTCGAGCTGCGACAAACGACGCAGCTGAGTCACGTGACTCGCAGTTCGCGACGCACCGCGCCGGCTCATGCGCTCTCCGCTGAAATGCTGCAGAGACATGGACATATAGACTTCAGGCGGTAGGACGACGCAGCTGAGTCACGTGACTCGCAGTTCGCGACGCACCGCGCCGGCTCATGCGCTCTCCGCTGAAATGCTGCAGAGACATGGACATATAGACTTCAGGCGGTAGGACGACGCAGCTGAGTCACGTGACGGATCATTGAGCCACGAGACGCGTGGATGAGTTACAAGAAACTGCAATAACAATCACGTACCTACGCAATTTTTTCTCCAACCAAAAGACTCCAATTAAACGAAAATGACGAGAAATTGTGTGCGCGAAACAGAGCTTGAATCAAAATGGCCGAAATTGCAGTACACGTGGTTAATTAGTGCACAAGTTGCTAATTGGAAATGCATGATCACGTGCGTTTAAATTATGCAGGACACGAATATCCTCCACAAATGGTTGTTTCAGAACTTTACAAACGTTGATGGTTTGTAAATGAAGGAAGGTCATTTTCGTTTTGAATTGTAATATATCCGTTTGTTTCTGTTTTTATAGGTGGTAAATTAACGTTTTAAGAAAAGTTTCCAAATTTCCTCTCGATTTTTTTAATTGAAATCTGTGAAGTCAAATCCAAATTTATTATCCAAGGTTTTTAATTCTTCAAAAATGATGAAAGTTTAATTTCAAAGTACTTTTATGCGTGGCAAGATTCCTTCACATGTAAATAACGAAAAACTAACAATTACTTTATATTGTATGAATGTAAAAACATTAAAAAAAACAACATTTTATCAAGTCGGTTTAACAACTCTTACGGAAAGAGATGGTTTTATTCTTAAGTTGGCACCACACGGCCTTTCCACGTTTTGAATGTTAGTACAAATTCTTCGGTATGAAAACAACTCTTAATTGAAACACAAGTCAACACCGTTTTCTAGTAAACAGAATTATTATGAACTTTCCTGAATTCGGTAAAACTTTAAAAGCTGATTACAATACGCCCATTATACTTACATATTAAACCGTGTCTAATTCTAGTTATTAAAGTACCTAATGAATATTAATAAATATATTTATTTTATTTTCTACTGTAGTTGTATTTTGTTCTTACCTTAGCTAATTCTTACTATGTAGTGTTTGTTGTTATTTTCTATCTTCATCTGTGACTCGGAAGTTTTCCTACGGAAATTCCTACTCATCATGATAATTTGAGCTGAGAGACGTCCACTGCTATATTCATGCCTAGCAGTGGACGTATCTCGTCTCTCTCATGGATTTTCAGATGTCTCGACCGCAATTTGCTTTCCAGAAATGTATCCCAAACGGATATCTGTTCTCCCTGTTATTAGATTTCTATAAAATAAAGTTAAATTACAAAATCTTTCGGTGTTTAATCTTATCCTTAATCGTGGTTATTACAAAATTTATAAATTATAATAACATAAGAGTTAATTTAAGGGTTGTTAATCCAATTACCTAGCTAGATAATCTAATGAAGCAAATTCTGAGCATCACAGTATTTTAAGATACAATCAGTGTTCATAAATTCTGTAATATAAGTAAAAATGTAGAATATTTTATTCCTGGATCCAGAAACCAAGGTAGTTACTAGGAACCTTATTAATTAGACACATATATTAAACTATTATATATTTGTATATTCGGTTAATACGAAGCGATAACCAACATATTAGTTTTAACCTTTTTTGTTGCTATGTATGTTATTATAAATGTTGTAGGTAAGGATCTTTTGTACGTACTCGTATATTAATTATTTTTCGCACATATTGGTTTAATGTATAATGGATTCATTTTACTTTATATTATATATTTGTTATTTTACATAGAAAATACCCAAAACACACGGAAGATATATTTGCAAATCGTATTTTTTTTTGTCCCAATACGGGAATCGAACTCGTAACAATTAAAATGTATTGTACCTACTTATTGATTTGTCCAAGTGTTTTTAGGATTTTATGGAAATAAATGACATAAATCTTAGGTAAATCTTTAAAAATCTTAACCTTTTGAGTCTCAGGTGGACTTTCACAACTGCGCCACAGATATTTACTCCGGCGGTTCATTTATTATACCCATGCTCTATTTCTCAATAATAATGTTCTCTTGGAGACTCGTGCTCAGTTTTCGTTTTCTTTATTATTTATTGTTTTCATATTTTTGGTTCCGAAATACAGATTTTTATTAAAAAAATTTAGTGGGACGCGGAATGGAATTATTATTAGGACATAGTTTTATTTATATGTAACCTTGTATACCAAAAGAGTTTATATTTTCTCATGTAAGTAATAATGTAAATAATATGATTAAATATTTTTGTAAATAGATAATTAAAGTTGATAACATTTTAAGACAATTATAATAGGTATACGTTATATTGTTTACTTGTTGTGTTAACCACTTAAAATAGGTTATTATTAACTTAATATTTTGCTGAATGTGATATTTTATAAATAAATAAATGTGTTAGTCTTCATGTGTCTTTTATGAATTCATTTTAATTAAAAGTATTTACTCAAATATGGATTTAACAAGTTTATCAATATTAAACATGTACAATAAATCAAGGGCGTATTAAATATTATAATTTATACCATCTACAAGTTTTTTTACAAGTCTCAAGTTCATTTTCTTTGAAGTGAGAGCTTAAGTAAAGTTTCCATAATTTATGATAAAACAATTCGTAAAGATATCACCATGGGCCCGAGAAGTAACTTCAAAGAGGCCCAATTACCGTAAAATACTTTTTCTATGGTTCGCAGTTAAGTCAGGTGTCGATCTATAAAACCGGGAAGTCTGACGATACGACCAAAATATTGTAAAGTAGGTAGGTAAAATATTTTTATTTCACATTTTACATAATAATTAATTAAGAATATTTTAGTTTTTAAATAAGGATATTAAAATACAATATACATGCACACCAGAAAAACAAAACTACATTACATTAAAGAAACATTCATAGCGATTTAGATAGTTTATTGGACATTGAACAATGATAATACAGTATACTCCCGCACCAAAATATCTTGAGATCATCAAAATTATTTTCTGAAGCGGGAATTAATCCAAACTCGTGTAAGCACACGAGTTTGGATTAATTCCCGGCACGGCGAGCGAAAGTAAGCACTTTAAGAATAAGTTCATGGCGTGGAATCCAATTAACATTTAATTCCTTGAAATAAATTTGATTTGTGGAATTTGGAAAACTCAGGTTAACAGCAAGTAACATTGTTGCTCCCTCGTTTTGTCTGTTTTCTATGTTGTGTATCTTTATTGTGTTGTTGAAGTTTGTTGGAGAGGCTGGATGAAAGGTCATAATTTTGTCATCGGTGAAATGTATAGAGAAATTTACCTTATACAGCTCTTATTTGATAACATAATTTATATTTATCGAAATAGTAAAATCAATAAAAGAACTGAGATGAAAAATTTAATACGAAAACAAACTTCTACAAAGCTTATTAACTAGTAACTAGATAATTACTCACGTTATCTATTACGATATCGTGTGTGTATATCCAACGTTTTCAGTCAGCGACGTGATCTTACAGGAGAGGCTACCGCGCCTGGTGATAACGGTCTTCTCTTGAAGAAAACAGAAACTTATAATGAAACGTTTCTTATAGTATTCACAACATCATTGATAATGTGAGTAATTCCTGATTTAAATTATGAATAAAGAAACTCGCGTTTATTTTGAAAGTGAAATATTTACAGTCCTACAGTTATTTAGTCCTTATCTTACAAATAACGTTAATCTAAACGTTTTTTTCTGAAAGTAATAAGAATTACCAAATTAGAATTACCTATGAAAATTCAATGAGCAAATTTATACCGGACCGGAGTGCCATTAAACTTATTCGAGCTCAAATTGCTTGTTATCGTAAACACTTGATTATGGGACTTTTTTGATCCAATTTTCTTCCTTCTGCGGACTTTATTTTGTAAAGACCCTTTTGAAATGAGAAGTTCTATAAGGAACCAAATTATTTCAATGACGCTTATTATAGAGCCGCCCAGGCAGAGCCCGAACATTCCGCCGAGATTTGCTGAAAATAAAAAAAAAACTTTGTAAATGTATCAAATTAATTATTTTAAAAAGTTTACTTGTAAAAATGCAATGTGGATTTTGTGAAATAAATAAATACATACTTAGTACTTATAAGATAAAGTCGTTTCCGCTGTCAGTCATTCCCTATGTGTGCTTGAATCATTAATACTACGCAACCAATTTAAATATTTCTGTTATTCAAAAGAAAGGTTTGTTGTATAATGATATAATATACCTTACCTTGATCACCAACCGAAAAAATGCCTTCAAAATCTAACAGTACAGGGTAGAAAGGATATAAAAGTACCTACTGAATATTATTTCATTCCTGCTTTGCTAATTCTTAATATCAATATCATCTGTCTACCTTATACTCGTAGTTGTGTTGACTAATTAATTTGTAAGCCATATGAATATAAAAAATATTTCTAAAATACATTGACATTAACAGAATAAGCAAAGTAGCTATACTTAATTACAAAGTATATTGCTTCTAAGCAGGTTCGCAAATTACTTCTGCAGAGAACTTGCATCTAGAAATGCAAATTTCTAGAAAGCAGTGAATTGAATGTAATTAAGAGTATAAATTTACTTCAATGCAAAGTAATTTCCTTGGCTTAAAGTTAACTTCACTCAATCAAATAGGTACTACACTTTAAAAAAATTCAACAGCTTTGAGGGCCTGTTTTACCATTCCCTGAGTCAGTTTCAAATAACGTTTTGTCTTATCATAACAATCTTTAACAAACTTTTGACTACAAGTCTCTCTGATAGAACCTATTATTGGTCTGGAGGGCGGGATTTGGTATAATCACCACGCAATTACCAGGCAGGTTCGTGATTCAATAAGTTGGTACAGTTTGCTAAATTACGCTGGTGTTTTCTACAAGTTTAAGAAGAGACAGATAGCTGGTAGGTCTCACGCCAAACAACGTCATGTGTTTGTATGAAATTTATGTACCTATTCCATATACTTGGAAATGTCAGAAATTATTAAAAAAAACCCATATTATTATTCCAAGCAAGGGCTTATAGAGATATTTGATGATTATTTCATAATCTTAAATATACAAATGTCTTTTGTTTAACCCCATTAACTTAGGTAATAAGGGTATTCAATATTAACCTGGATATCGTGAATCAGAAAATTAATATTCATACCTTTGAAAGTTTGTCTATAATTAGGCTGTTGGCATACTCAGTTGCAAATATATGTAGTAATGATTTTCGGTGGTAATGTCAACTTACAACCTAAACTAGCTAGAAGTCATTCAATATGAATCTATATTACGTCTCAAAACTAACTAGTAGTCAATATAGAACCTAACATTAGGTCTTGGGAGAACTGGTATAATCTGGACACGTATAGATCCGCTCTGTTTACTATAATGGGTTCTATTGTCGTAATACTAGGCGGCATAATAATTGTTATAATGAGCAGTAGGTCAATAGTAGGACATAATGAGATGATTTAGTTACCTAGTAAAACTACCTTTTTATTTTATGTTGGAAACATTAAGTTATATTATATGTTTTCAATTTGTTGTATTTGCTTAAGCTGTTATATAACATACTGTGTTTTTGTTACCCTGTGAGCAGATTCTATTGGCTTAGCGTTTTCTTAAAATTAATTACGTTGTTTATCCGTGAGAACCCATAATTGACTTAAAAGTTACCTACCTATTTCTGAGTAAGTTATTTACTTACTTTAAGAAAGTTGCTGGTCACTCTTGAATAAAATAAAAGTTATACCTATATGTCAAAAGTATGTGGTAACATACCCATCATCTGATCCCAAGTGTACAGCACTTCTCGCCTGTACTTCATACACGTGGTGTCGCTGAAGTGGACCACCACGCTGCTTTTAGTGTTCAGATCTCTGAAAGCATACGCAAAAAGTTAAGCACCGCTATAACGTTCCTATAAATGTAATTTTTAAGATAAATATTGTACGTCAATAACTAATGGATAAACTGTTGTTTCTTACTTCAACTATTTAGATCTTTTGTTTCACAGTTTTAACAACACATTTAATTTCATTTTATTTCACGACCTTCGGAGTTTAATTCCAGTAAGCTCAAACTTAGCCAACACGGCTTTTCAACATCAATTTCTATGTTCATTTATTCATTGCTTCATATTGGTACAACCAACATGATACATAATGCATTAAAGTCAATTGAAGCATTCACATTTTTTATAATAACTGTGAATCTGTTATTTATGAAACACGGTATTGGTTTTTGTCAGAAAAAAAACCATTCAGAGAGATTCATATCGAATTTATTTTTCGTTTCATTCAATAATAAATGTACAGTGTAATATAATATTGCTATATTATTAGGAGAAACCTTGTTTACAAGTTTTTGTGTCAATAATAATATAAAGAGCTTAAAATAACTAGACCTTTTCTTGCTCAGTACATTTATTATTTTTTAGACTACAATGTATTCATAATATATTATAATTAATAGACTCAGACGTTTTGCCGCAGCCATGGGCAATTTTGCGATTTTAGTATAGAAAAAAAAATTTGTATTTTAATAAACTATAATACCTAAGTAAAAAATTAGCCATAAGTCCGAAATGATGGTTTGGTTCGTTTGTTAGGATTTTGATTGGCAAACAAACATTATTAAAAATTTGATTTTTAAGCATATAATGCTTGTTTGTCGAATTTGAGTAAAAAATCTGTTTGTATTCAATTTTCGTTTGTAGCGTGTATATGTGTAGCCGGTATTGAAACCTGTAAGTGACTGTAGCATACCTGGTGTGAATAGGAAAATATTAATGAAATGGATATCAAGGAAAAATTGTAATAAAATGGGATGAATCAAACAAAAAGCTTTTGCTGTACGTGAAAGATGAGGGTTCCTTAGCTATAACAAAAAGAGGGCGAAAATATTGAATCCGTTTTAGCCCGCAGCCACGGAAGGACCATCAAATTGAAAAACGATTTTTGGGGCGATTGAAATCTTTCCTCTTCTTTCGTATTTTACTACGTTTTAAAGCATTTAGTTTAATAACGGCACACGTTGCGGGCACTCCACTTTTTCATGTAGGTTTCAACCCAGCCTAGACTTTCAATCGAAGACCTTGATAATATGCACAATACATGTTAAAGCAATAATATTAAAATGTTTTAGTTTAATTTTTTTTAATAATAAAGGTCAAATATCTTTACTTAAAGTCTATCTTTATCTTAATTATAAGTCAAAGAACGAACTACCTATTTTATTTGATATTAATTAAATAATTCAGCATAAATAATCTAGCAAAGTTATTAAGAAATACGTTTGAATTATATTGTTTAACCTTCTGAAGGTTAAATATATTTGAGGACTATTATTGGAGTAACATTGAGGTAATTTTCCGTACCTAACCAACGTCTTTAATGAAATACATGTTTTATATTGTGTAAATAATTTTACTTAGAAATATACTTACAAGACATTAACCTGAGGACAACCAGCGGATAAATTACGTAGGTTTGTAAGATAATGTCATTATTTTTCGATTCAATGTTTGCATTTATTAGCATTTTTAAAAAGATTGTCTCAAAAAAATAAACACAATGTCTTATAAACATTGTTAGTTTAAAGATGCGATTTAATTAAAAAAAATATCGTTGAAAGATTATCTTTCTATCTATTTCTAAAGAGCCTTAGTACCTAATAGTAAAGAATTTTTGGTTGATAAAAAAATATGAAAACATTAGAAATGAATATAGGCTTTTAACATAATATATAACGTATTTATTAGCAACAAATTGCAAAAAAGCCTTGCATTTCTATCGCGGTAATATACCGCGGAACATACAATGCAAGGCTTAGCTAGAATCTATGTACGTAAAGAAAAGTCGTGTTAGTTACACTATTTAAAACTCACGTATGTCTGAATCGATTGAGCTGAAAATTATTGGGGAGGAAGCTGAGAACCAGGAGATGGACTATTAAAGTGGAAAAACATAATTAAGTAGGCGAAGACGAGGGGCGGAAAGCTTAATAATTATAAAACTAACAGATCATTTATCGACAATTGACATATAGTGTCATGTTTTCTTCATAAATCTGATTGACAAAGGTCAAAGGAGACATCGACACGAGATAAACAACATTTCTTCCTTGTGAGTTAGTTATTATAAATCCTTTGAAAATGATATTTTTTCCACTTTGATGGTTAAGGTGACATCGAATTTACACCATCACCATCATCACAACTTATATAATATTCCAATATTAGCACGGTCTCTTTTATAGAACCCATTATATACCCATTATAGTTATAGGAGATTTACACTATAATCTTTATGCACCTCACTTACAAGACTGGTTAGTGATCGCAGTAAGTACATAACGACGCCTTTGGTCGTGTTCTCATCATTTCGGTCATTGGACGTCCACGGCAAAACGGAGAGATTTATCGACGTGGAGATAGTTTAAGAGATGGAGAGTAAAGAACGTTACTTTTTACTGCGAAACTGAAATTCTAATATAACGCGTGCAAAGTCGCGAGTTGAAAACTAGTACATCTATAGACCAAACTAGTGATTCAAACTGATGTAGTTTCAATCTTAAGTTATGTTATTATATAACAAATAGCTTCAATACTCACTGCAAACTTCTCCGGTTCCTCACAAACTCAACTTGGGTCTCGTATTGAACGTAGTCGCACTTCTGGAAACATTCGTCGCGCGAAGTTTGCAGCCGGATGTCCGCCTGGACAAGCTCTGGAAGTTTCCAGAACATTTCAAGTTAAGGTAGTCCCTCATTGTAACGTTTCGGCGCCGTCAACAAAACACTGATCATAAGAAACCACTATGAGTTGAGATGATTAAATTTTATTATTTTAAAGCGTTATTTTAGGATTTTTACTACTGCGGTCATAGAAAAATACATAGGTATGTTATAATCAAAGATCAAATTAACATGTTTTAGTTCAATCTGTCTTAAATAACTGGTTAAAGCACAAATATTAAAAATTCTTAGAGTAGGTAAAACTTCATCACTAAGTAAGTTCATAACAAGTCAAACCTTGCAAATTTCTAGTAGAACATCGTTACGTCTACTGCACTCCGTAGTGATGTACTTAAGAGTCCGGCGTCAGACGAATTTTCCCTACAAACGTTATACTAAAATTATTTGTAATTCAAACAATTTTTTTTGTAGGTAAGTATTTTGTAAAAAAATATATTTGTATTATTATTATTTAAATTGTATTTATTTAGGTACCTATTTAGTTTTTTTGACAAAATACTTACTAAAAAAAAAATTAAGTAAGTATTTTGTAAAAAAATACTATATATGTATCTAGATAAATACTATTTAAATAATAATAATACAATAATATTTTTTTACAATATACTTACCTACAAAAAAAATTAATTTCATTTTAAGTAGGTAGGTAAGTATTTTGTAAAAAAACTATAAATATGAATGTAAATTCGTCTGACGCCGGCCTCTTAAGCAGTTGACTTGCTGTCAATTCATAAATAGCAAACAATCTTCAATAAATAAAATAAAGTATCAACTTGCGACACACCGAAGCATCCACACGTCGCCGCTGGTTAGGTGCGGCTTCGATGAGCGACAACCACAAGTCAACAAAGCCTCCATTCAAAATCTTTTGTTGATATTTATTGAACGTGATAAAAAAGTTTAAGGTTGTATCACGTTTTAACTCATGCTACCCGTACTTTTAAATTTCCACAAACTATTATCATTTGGTTTCTATATTTAAATATGCCAGCACCCGTGGCAAAGCGCGACCTAAGCGTTCAGTTTAGCGTATCTTATTTCTGGCCAGTGTAGGAAAATAGACCTTTTGATGGTTTTCTATGTAATTATAAACATATTCAATATATTATTAGAAAAAGGTATGGGAAAAATTACAAGATTACAACGTAATCTTGGTCCTCAAGTGGAAGTCGAACCCACGCCACCCAGTTTAGCCCTGGTTGCACTAAACTAAACCAACTATGCTATCGAGGGCACGTAAGAGCTTGAATTTATCCCATACCTCATTATCATCAGTTAAGCACTGGTTGCGCCATCTATCAACAACAAATATTATTATTAGTTATAACAAAAAAGCAAACGAAACAAGCTTACGTTGTGATCTTGTAATTTTTCCCATACCATTTTCTAATAATTTAGAAAACTTAAGTGAGAGTTAATCACTATAAAATAACAAATAGTAGATATTTAATATAGTCAAGTAATTATATAAATCTAACATAGTTAGTAAATTGGGTATGAAATATATGGTACCTGTTAAGGAGAGTATAATTTGCTATAGGTAATAATACTTTTTCTTACCTATATTTTTATAAATGCAAATAAGTCTATCCCATGTACACGCCGGATAAGCACCCATTCCCAAATCTTCCCCTGTGAATAAGACAATTTTTGAACCTAAGAAATAAAATAAAATAATATAATAATGGGCGAAGGTCCGCCTGTAACGCATAAGGTTGCGATTTCGATTCTGGCTTGGGACGAACATTTTTATGATCAGATTTTTATCTATGTATAATAAAATATATCTATGTATAATTATTATATTACTTAAGTATATCAGAAATCTAGCACCCGCAAAACAAGCTTCGAGCTTACCACGTGGCTAGATGTCACTGTTATGAATTGTCCAACAATATTTATTTTTACTATTATTCTTTTTAATATCATAAAAAGAAATTGAAGTTTAATTAAATTCAGAAACACATATAATATTTGGGGAGACTGAGGTCTTTGAGCAAACCTGAGCTTGTTACAACAACAATAATAAATTGTAGAATATCACAATATCCTATGCTATTAATAGGCTCACGGTCGCTCAAAGGACCTTTTGCTTGGGGCATCAAAACAAAGTTCTATACAAATATAGCTTCAAATGATGTCAATTTATATTTGAACTCAATCACGAGAAAGTAGGATATATTATATTAATTGAAATTAGAAGGTAAATAAAGTGAAACGAGACTAACAAAAATAAACCTTAAGACAGAGATGTACTCAATCAATCAATCATTTATTTTGACATAAAATTGTGTACAATATAATAAAAATGAATAGGTACATGTGCTCCTGATTAGCCGTAGCTGTGTTACAGGAACCTAGGCTTCTTCAAACATGGTTTAATTATTTATGTCTAAATAATACCTAATAAGTATAGATATTAAATTAAATTAACTCGGACTCGTAGATCCGATAACGATACGATAGCAAAATAGATCGCACAAAGCATAAGGTGCCAACTGTGGGGATACACCTTGTCTAGAGAGATTAGCCTCATTAATGAACGCTGAACAGGTGCAGTCAGTGCACATCGCAATTCCTTCAAACACGTCAAAGTTCTCAAAACATGCCAGTTTTTTACGATGTTTCCCTTCATAGATAAAGCACGTGTTAAAAGCGCAAATTGTGTAAAAAGTGTACATTTCTCCTGTATGCAGATGGGTTTTTAAGACCTTTGAAATGAAAGCATAGTGTGCTACCAGTTAGTCAAAACGACTACCGGAACTTTAGCCTTAACGATTATTCACGTACAGATTTCGACAACAATAATACTATCAGACGATTTATCTATATTAATATAAACGGTAACTAGGAGTAGGCCTCCGGCTTATATTAATGCCGAGACTCCCACAGGACTTATTCGACCGTGCTGAAATAATCTGACAGTAATTGAATTCAGCCGAAAGCACTTGCGTGTTTTACAACTGGATTATTATTTATTATTAGTATTTTAGTGAGATAAAAAACGAAAGTAGAACACTTGTGGAGTTATTTAAATTGATTTTTCGTAGGTCATGTATAAAATAAATAAATATTGTAGGACAATTTAGACATCAACATCTAGCCCCGTGGTAAGCTCGATTTATAACGGGTGCTAGATTTCTGATTTATTTAATACTAGCTTCCGCCTATGCCTATGTTCTGTCTCAGGGTCTAAAGATTGTCTGTACCAAATTTCATCAAAATCGGTTGAGAGGTTTAGGCGGGAAAGCGTAACAGACAGACAGACAGACAGACAGACAGACAGAGTTACTTTCGCATTTATAATATTATATAATATAATATATAATATATAATATAATATATATATATATAGTAAGGAAGGATAATATACATACATAGATCGATAATTTTACTATACATTAACACACAGACAGTCGGATTATAGAACGTTAAAGGTATTTTGTCATTTGATTATTATGATTGTTTGTATCTGTTTTAATTTTAAGACAGATCCCTATAGGATACTTATTACAATTGTTAAATAACAATAAACATGTACCTGTAACCCCGAACGGCAGACACGTGCACCTCTCCACCGCCTCGCTCAGGATCTGTCGGACCATGCACCCCTGGTACGAAGATGCTCCCGGGTCCTTAAAATGTACCAAATGTTATACCAATTAAACTTTGAAAACTTTGTAATTTATTGCACCATAAAATTACACAATAACATTGGCATGTCTGTTCGTATTACATATTACTTAATGCACCACTATTATTAAACTTAAATTATTATGTCGAATAAGATAATAAATAAATTTACAACTATGTAAATGGAAAAATTACATTTACAATATTCATTAATATTATAAAAGGGATTACAATTGAAAAATAATTTAATATACCTAATGTAGTTTTATATTGTTGATCAGGAGTTGATTATTTTGATGAACTAAATTATAGTTTTCAATATAAAGTCTATGCATTCCGCTGCCATGTGGTGCCGGCCAAGAAATAGTGCCACTCCACACACAGAAGTCATCAACCCAAATAATCATTTATCAATTTTTTACTATAAAAACGATGAATATTTTGCAGATGGTTTTTTATGCCGAGGGAGGAATCGAACCAGCTGCGCCACAGAGATCGTAATGGTTAATGGTGGTCCTCACCGAGTCTATAATGCACCGACGACTGTGCAGAGTGAGCCCCTTGGCCGCGAAGGAGGTGTCGATGGCCCACACGTTGACGTTGACGTCGAACAAGGCGGCCGCAGTCAGGGCAACGAAGTTGTTCACGAACGTGACGCGCTCCTCGGGGTCGATCACGTACAACTAAATCACATCATGAAATATATGATTCGATGACCATTTCTATTGAGGTGCAAACGCACATGAATTTAAGTAAATAGCCATACTGTTATCATCATCATCAAGTCAGCTCGTTGACACTTGACACCCGCTGGTGGAGAAGCCTCATTAATAAGATTTGCACAGGACCGAGCGAAAATATTATTTTATTTTATAGTATGAAAATACTATAAATAAAACTTTATTGGATCAAAACGTTGCTTATGTGACATATTATATTTTATTTTTAAAAACAGTTTTAGTCGGTGCGGTAATTGCCATCGAAAAGTAATTGGTATATAAGTTCTATTCCTAATGAAAGTTCTCGTATAAAACAGTTCACTATTTTCAACATTTTATACCAATATTGAAAACTTGATAAGGGTTTGTTATTATGTGTATATTTGTTATTTTTTGTGAAATACTTTGTTTGATTTTAAACAAAAACTTGTCAGTCTTTCTAGTGTATGTTTGGATTATATTTAATTCCCCAAAACAGAATGGTTAAAATGAAAACATTTTAGTGACAAATTAGTAGGTATAATATGTACGTGGAAAGGTAAAAAAGAACACAAATATGATCTTCGTCAAGAACTAAACTTACTTTTATACCTAAATTACCAGGTACAAGAGTCTTATGTATCCAAAAGTCAAACAAACGTCAATACAAACTGAAACACGTCCATCGCTGTACAAGCCGTCGGCGGTGACCTTCTGTCCGTCCACTACCACGCTCAGGGCTTCGGTGGACTGCACACCGGACACAAAGTTGACCCCCGCCCCAACTTGACTCCTGAAATTATTAGTCATTACCATAAGTTTCCACTACTAGGCAACGGTGTCCGTAATAGAAACCTCTATTGTTAATTATTAGTTGAACCCTTTAGTGGTCTTGGGGGATAACGTACGATGACTTCGCTTACCAGGTAGGCTGGATATTTCAGTAAGTTGGTTGGTAAAAATAAGTGCTATAAAATATAAAAATAGGACACAGCCTAGCAGTGGGAACATAAATACTGCATGTTCATGATATTCTAAGACTGGTACAACACAGCAATTACGAATGCGTCTTTATATTTGGTCATGGCATATCCACGCAATGCTTACCTGAAGTAGGTTATATCAAACTGGCAGCAATGGCCCATCATAGTATGGACATGCCGGAACATCTGCGTGCAGTTGTAGGGCTGCGACCTCCAGCTGCAATCCACCAGCAGTTGGGGACAAGGCTTCCTCATCTGCAAATCATCAATATCATCACAAAACCGTCTGAAGTTAAATGCTGTTAACATTAGGTTTCGTATGTAGTTAAAGTTCTCGTGCCATTTCTTTCGGAAACGGCTAGTTATATCTCTCTACCTCGCCTCAGTAAATATCACTAATATCGTCAAAGGCAAAAGTAAACGAACCTATTTCGCAAAATAATTTTAAAAGGCTCAAAGCCAGCTGTATAATAAAAGTGAAATGACAATTAAAGGAACAAAACTTTATGATATTAATGAAAGCTGAGTAAAGTACTTAAAATAAGTAAAGCTGAAGTGATTTGACGAGCTTGTAAAGTACACAGATCGGTGCCCTCGATTGAATAAGGGTCGTGTTTGACTCAATTACTTGAAGCCACGGAGTTGTAAATAAATATTATTTGAATAGTTTAACAGTTACTTAACTGAAAACACTGTATTATCATTATCAATTATTTCAAACGCCGAACGTAAACTGCTGAACATATCCAAATAAAAGTTTCGAGTTATTAACCTACTGTGTAATTTTTACAGTGATGAAAATTTCACCAAAGTATCATGATTATCTTAAAATTTTATTTTGAATAGCTTTTATAAATTTTTTAACATTATTTTTTATTATTTTACTGTATTATTGGGTGTAATGTGGTGTAACAATAAATATTTTTGTATGATACATGTTGTACGGCCAACAACAACTGCTGTGATTTTTGTGTGGCTATTAAAAGATATATTGTTAATTGCCTTTATGCTGAAAAATAACTTATTTTATAAAATAAAACATTAATTAACAATATTTTCCAACGTAGCCAAATAAATTAAGTTAGGTACTATTTTATATTTATTATATCTTATATATACTGGATAACTCTTTCTTCTTAGCTTGTATTATTTTTTTATTATATCTTACCTTTTAAATGTTTAAACAAAGCACCCTATACAAAACCATGCGTTCTTTTCACCAGATTAGACATACAACTTACCAACAGCAACAAATCACTGATCGTAAGCCCGAGGTCGTCGAGTAGCGAATGCATTTTCCTCACGTACATCTTCGGTTTATAATCCTTGCGCTTCAACTCGGAGAAACTTCTGAAGAACTCGGCTATTTGAGTCCCGTTGTACCCTCGCAGTGATCTGAAAATTCAATTCTTAGTAGAGATCAAAGATATTTAAACCACGGGACACGTTATTCGGACTTATCTATTCATCTAGCACGGGAAGTAATGTCCTAAAACTGCGTTAATTATAATTAACTTTCTTTGGGTCTTAGTAAAATAATAATTGATTGTTTAAATTCCAAGTATATCTTACAGCAAATGTGTGATGTTGGCTGCGTTGGGTCCGTAAACGAGCTCGGAGTCACACAGCGTCACTGAGGGGAACGGAATCTCCGCGGTCGAGTACTGGGTGCTCTCCACCTGCACACACAAGTAACCACTTTTTCATCTATAGGTAAACGTAGCTAATACGTGGTATGTTGTTTTAATTTTCATTATCATTTTTTTTAATTTATTTTCATTTTTCAATTATTTACTGATACAGTATATAAAATGGTGTTTATGGAAGCTAGTTTCATCATTGTTAAGGAAAAAATATGTCCATGCTTAAAAACTGTATGACCTTATTCAATAAAATATTCAAATCAAGTTTAAAAGTTAGTCATTTACACTGACAAATTAAAAATGATTTATATGTATAGTTATACGTTTTCTTTACGTACTATTCGTTGTGTTTCTATAGAAATAAATGTTTTCCAGGCGTTATGATGATCGCAGCAATTTGACAAAGTACACTGAACGACGCTGCTGCCCGTGTAATATATTAATCTCTTAGTCGTAACAACATCCACGGAAAGGAATGTGGTTTTGCTATTCTTAGCCCAGCAATATACGGTATATGTGTAATTATATTACATACTACACTCTAGTCTACCACGTTCAATATGATAGAAGCCAATTTTAGGTGTTAGACATGCACTTAGAACCTATTAGTAGCAATTAAAACTGGCAATACCATGATTTAATGCTTTCTTTTTAGTTTCCTAATAATTTGGCACTGTTTCAAGCTCCATCTTCACAAAGAGATTCAATCATCATTATTATATGAGAGAAAGGTCTATTAATAGCTCTAAAAATTTTGCTGATCGTAGCAAGAATAACATCAATAGCAAGATTACGACAGCTTAAAGGTAACCATTCAAACATGTTCATCAGATCAAAGTCCTCAGAACTAGCCGGTAACCTAATTTTGGAGGGCCTTTGTTAACCTCAATCAGCATAACCTTTGAAGTAGTGAGGTCAGACGATAGCTTCGCTTTTCGGCGGAGTTCGTCTGTTCTGTCAGAATCGCCCACATAACTGAAAAGCTTGCGTTTTTGTTTGTTAGTTTTATATAAAACTAGCTGACTGCTAACTGCGAGTGAATAAAATATTATTATAGGTATATTGTGAAAGATGTAACTGTAAAGTAATTTTAATTAAAAGGCATTAATTTATTCATAACTCTTATTTGTTTGAAATTAAAGTTTAATAATATTTCTCTTTCTGAGATCATGGAAGCAAAGTTTTGTTTGCTTTGATCTATATTTCACAAGATAATATTCACAATTTCATAGAAAAATATTTTCAATTCTGAATAACTGAAATGTTATCTGAATAACTGAAAAATACTATACTTATCTACTTTTTGATTCTGATTTGATGTGATTTCTTCAAGTTTTTGCCGAAATACAATTTTCTGGAGATAATATTATCTTCTTTATTAAGTTCCTTTTATAAGTATAAATAAGAACTGATTTATCATTATAATAACGAATATTACGTCCCACTACTAAAAACACTTCAAAGAAGGCTTTTTATTCAATTAAGGATTTCTATCATGCTTTTCGACCAAGTAAAGTGCAGTTCCCGGTTTCCCGGTTTCATGAGTGTACCAGAAAAGCAGCCGTGCGAGAGGAATGGCGCCGGATCGTGTAGCGTGCTACCACTGCCCCTGATATGACGACCACGACCACTATGCCAAGAGTGTAGCGGCTAAGAAGAAGAATTATGATATTTACTATATAATTTGTTTAATGCTTTTAAAAACTTTAGTTATTTTGTAATTTATTTTTAACTAGCTTACCGCCTCGCATCTCATTCATCTTTTCGCAACCGCGTTTCACCATTTCCCCAAGATATTTAAATGTTCTAATAAATAAAGTTACGATCATGAATCTTACCACAGTTAGCGTAGGGTCTTGAATGTAGTTCTGCCAGATGACATGGCTCAGGTAGCAGCAGAGGCAGCAGCTGGCCGCCAACACGAGGCTCCACAGCCCCCGCGTCCAGGGTCCGCCAGCTCCGAGGTAGAACACGCCGTGGAGAGTGCTGTGTTCGCAGAAACTCTGGAACTTAGTCTGTGTAGGCTTTTGCGGCATTTTAGACCTGGAAATTGAAATTAAGATGGTCAAGAACAGAATCATTACAATAAATATCAAATTTAAAGGGGCCGAAAAGTTATCGAGTGGTAACCACGGATCAGCAAACGCAGCATCGACGTTCCAGAACTGTCCCACGGTGATATAAGATGATCTTGTTCAAAGCTGACTAAGACTTTGAAGACTTTGAAAGTAGCATCTATAAACTATAATTTATTGGACCTAAAGTGTTTCAACAATGTAGTAACAAATAAAATGTTTATTTAAACAATTATAATGTTATGTATTTTGTACCTACATAATTTATAACGTAATACATACATTGCTTCGAAAGAGATTAAAAACATAAAATAAATATTATATATACCTTTATATCAAAATAAAAAATATCCCCACGAACACGACTTCAAAAAATAAAGTATCTTCATGTCCTCGAATTTGAAACAGGTCATCAAACAATAATCACCATAATTGAAGGCGATGTTAACTTCAGTCATTACAACTTTTCAAGCTTTTGCCATTAAAAACTTTATGGTTTTTGGATACGTGACACTTTACGGAAAGAACGCGATGTGGTTTCTAATGTGATTTAATTACAGAGACAACGCACACACAGCTAAGCGATTCAAGATGGAGGAAACTTTTATTTGTGTTAATTGAGGGTAGGTAGCGATTATCACTAACAAGAGTTTTATGGATTAACCCGTTGCCAAAGTAAATAATAACAATAGTCATTTGATAATCCGCGTATTCACATTATTATAAATTTATTTACCCTTGACTTTTTTTGACAAATGGGTTTATGTAGTGTAGACATAATGTAGGTCATAACATTTTATGTCTACACTACAAAATTCATTTGTCTTTTAAAATTAAGACAAAATACGAGACACAAAATATTTTTAAATCAGAAATATGTATTTATACTGGACTCAAACCGATTGGATTGATCATACAAACTATCTTTTGTCGCGGAATACAAAATTATAATCTGAAAAACAAAAACAAGTACAACTAGCGCCTTCTACATGCCTGTAATATAAACAGGTTCTAAATGTCATGAACCTCCTCAAACCAAGTGGTGAAAGCGTTCTCATATCTTAGTTCCCCAACCAGATAATAGATGGCGCTCTACCGATTACTCGGGGTAAAGGTTGAAACTGTTCCTGATTTGACGACGACGACGAGTCTTCTTTTAGGCCCGATTCTGATTTTATCAGCAGCAATAAAAGTTTCAGATTGTTGTGCTAGATGTCCCTATTTTGAAAAGTTTTTGAAGCCTTTGGTTTTAAAATAATCGTAGTAGCCCAAGGAAGGTTTAAAAGGTTCTAAATAAAGAAACAGAAATTGGAGGATGATTTTTAAAACTAACCTTATGTTTCGTGTTTGTAAGTTATACAAATAGCTATAATTGAATTTTAACTAATTAACAAGCTTAAAGCTTATTACTGGGCTAGATTTTGATGTGTGAATTGTCCAGCAATATATTCAATTAACAAATTAAATGTTTAGATTCTGTATAAATAATATCAGTATGAAAAAATAATTTCGAGCTAATCGTTACCACCTTGATGAAGCTTTATGGTAAGCTTTATTATCCAAAAAATAAACATACAAGAAAAATAACTAAACATCACAGCGCAAAAATAACTTGAATGATTAACCAAAAACACAAAGTCAAAACAAATAAAAAACAAAGTCTATTTTCTCTACAACCTGTATCAAACAGTTGTGACGCAAAGGCACTCTAAAGCAATAATACCTTATGATTACAACGTCCCTATCCTTACAGAGTAGGTACACTCACAAAGCGCAATACAGACGACGACGTCTCTAATCTCTCGGAAGCCTTACGAGTCTACTCTGGACTTGTACTTCTTTGATAGGTACCTGCAACATACAGTTGAATCGGTGAATAGCTTTGTAGAGGGCAGATGCCTGCAATTGAATTTAGAACGCTTTCTGAGTGTAAGTGCTCAGCTTATTTTGGACAGAAAGCGGCTTATAGTTGTATTATTGTATTATTAACTCTTTGGTTTTCCGTTTTGTAAGATAAAATATCAAGAAACCCGTGTATTTCCAAATAAAGTCCCTGGTATTAGCTAGTCCACACCGGAACGGTTTCTCACGCACGCTTGTGAAAATTTAATTCTGTACAGTCGACCGCAGGACGTGATCCCGTGCACGTGATTTACTTGCCGACTGTACCACTGAAATATAAATCGAACCGGGAATTTGTAATGTCGACGAAACAAATAAATTCTGTGGTCTTTGCTGCGGACGGAAAAAACGTTTCTAATAATTTCTTGGTCGAGTTTAAGGATATGAGACGTACAATTGTACAGATTGTCAGACACTCACATACACAAAACTACCACAAGTAGTATAAAACGACATTAAATGTAGTCCTAATAACGTATAGGTATGCACATCATATTTATATTCTCAAAATGGTTAAAGACAGACACCCTTTAGAATATTCGGTAGCGCATAGAACAAATAGCCGCTGGGACCAAATAGTTCGTGGTTGAAATTCTTGAAAGGATTATGCCTACCAGTGGACATCTAACCAGTGAAATGATCATGATGATAATGCAAGTTAAAATCTCAAATAAATTCTCATATTTTATCTTATTTGGTCAGCTGAATAAGTTGCAACTACTTAACTCTTAATTTCTTGTTTAGATCTAACTTTTGCCAGTTTACACAGCGTTAAGTTGTGAAGTTTTTAATTTATGAAGCCATTAAGCATATCAGCAGAGTTTTTATGATATCTCAAAATCTCCTGGGAAAAGTTTAAATTACTATTTTCAAGTTGTTTTAGAGTTATATTTTTCGTTTACTCCCACTTGTCCTGTTGAGTAGTCCTGTTGACAGGACAACTGAGAAAAAAATTCCCAGTAGTTCTGTGACGTTTAGGACTATGCTTTACACCTGACTTTTATTCCCACGTGTTTTGTTGAGTAATTCTGTTGGTAATTTTTTCGAATTAGTTTTGTCTAATTTAAAAAACTTTACTATGTAAAGTATGTTTTGATTTTGATTTGATCCATTTATTCTTTGTGGAAAGTCGTGTACAGAGGATCATAAATAAGCTTATGTTCTAAACAATCTACTTTTTCAATGGTAGGTACAAAGATTATTTTATTTTATTTTACAATGTTAGGAAAACTAACAGCTATGCATACATATAATCAAATTAAGTTTAACATAACATGTCTAAGAACATTTTATGATGCTTAGGGCTAATTATAAGTTTGTAGTTTATGTTACATATAGGTACTTGAATTTAATATAACATCATGTTACAATAATTATAAAAGGAACAAAAAACGTATTAACATAAAACAATCATAATTACTGTTATAAAATACTTTTGTTCGGATGCAAGCGCACCGAAATTGGCGGAATGCGCGGGTTGCGGGGACTGGAACAAAGGCGTTGTGACTGGCTATTTCAAGCTATTTCACTAATAATAGGGTTAGGAAAGTTGAAAACCAAAAAAATGAATTTGTCGATAATTAATTTCATTTATTGGTTTGTAAATTTTAAAGAAAGAATGAAAAAAAAAATTATTTATATCTACAATCTAACTTAAATTTAATCAAACTTAAAGTTACTTAAAAATAACACCATTACAATAGATTTAAAATAAAAATTAGGAGAGAATTTCGTAAGTATTAAAATGCAAATAGGATCATGTAGTTATGTATTTATTTTTGGAATACTTACATAAAGCTGTAGAACTTAAAAATTAAACAATACCTAATATTAAAAAAATTAAAAGAGTTTTGTTGTGTTTGTCACTAAAACTCTTTTGTGATTCAAATAATGCATGCAATTATCACTTGACAACTGATTGAAATAGTTTGAATCATAAAAAAAATTTGTTGTGACAAACATACAATTTTTCTCACTTTTTCTATATTAATTATTACTCAACAGGACAAGTGAGAATTATATTGTCATTTGTCCTGTGGACCGAACTACTGGGAATTTTTTTCTCAGTTGTCCTGTCAACAGGACTACTCAACAGGACAAGTGGGAGTAAACGATATTTTTAGGTAATTGGATTTTTGGATATATAAGATAAATACATAGATAGATAGAATTACTTTATTGCAACCCATTAATAACATAACATAAACGTGGAAAATACGTGGAAATAAGAAATAATGGGACAATTGGCGGCCTTATCGCTAAAAGCGATCTCTTCCAGACAACTTTTGGATGGATTAATAATTAATTATTTGGTTTGTAAAAAGTATCGATTCACTAAAATGTCAAATACCCATTGATTGCACAAAAAAGATAAAAAAAAATTAAGTGTTAAAATAATTCAAAAGAACCTCGAGAATAATTTCAACAAAACATGGTTATTCAAAAAGCGTTGGTAAAACGCGACCTCGTTTCGCTAGAGGGCGCTTGAAGCGGTGAAGCGCTTGAAGCGCTTGCAGCACATCGCTACCTAATGTTCTGAAGGCCCCATATATTTCACGTATTATTACTGCGCGGCTCTATGAGTTGGTGGCTTTATTTTTGGGGGAAATTAGTTTGTTTTTAATGTTATAAAATACACATGAAATATAATATTTTTGTTGTATGTATAAATCTTTGGGCTTTTTGAAAAAAATGATGACCTATAAGGGATAATAATATTATAATAATATATAATATTATATTATTTAAGTAATATGTACTGTTTGTTTCCCAAATAAAATAAAATAAAAAAAATAAAATAAAATAAAGCTAAAAAATGGTAAGTAAAGTCTTGCCCTTGTCAAAATTTTGCATTGCAATTTCTAAAATTTTTCTCGAATAAAAATTAATAAGAAGTTCTAAACACTCGGAAACGTTTGTGCCGATTTAACTAATTTTAAATTTTGAAAGTTGAAACAGTTGTTACCGGTATTCGAACCCACAACCAGTGAAGCTTGCTCTTTAATTCTCCGTGATCGTAGTTTACGAGTAAACCGCAGTAAATACGAGCGTAAAGGGAGTTGTTTGTTTGACATCAAAAAGACGTAAAGCGGCAAATTGAGTGATTTCCGGTGGCTCACCGGATATCGGCCAGTTAAGATGGACACACACATTGGATTCTTTTAACGGAAGTATAGAGGCTTCATGCTTCGCATGGACAAAATAGAAAGTAAAGATATATTTGAATTTCTTACATAAAAATAAAATGCTACTTTACATTGTAATTTTATAACTCTAGAACGGCTGGGGCTGGGTGCTTTTTGCTTTAAAATAGTCGTATTAGCCCAGAAAATATTTAACAGATGAGAAAATATCGAAACGAAGAGGGCGAAGCCGCGTCCGGGTCAGCTTGTAATTAATACAGTTATATGAGTATTCTACGTTCCTAATTTTTCTTAATGAATAATTTTACATATTCCTCCTTCCTATTATTTTCCATTTTTGATTCTATATCTCTCAGCTTAGACCCGAAACTGCAATGTCGAATGATAGCAAATACTGCGTGTATACGTCCGGTGCTAAGTTTCACAAGTCCGCATTAAACATTAGTTAGCGCGGCTTAGTGCGGGTCGGGCTCAGCCGCGACGCACGGCGAGGTAGCGCGCGACCCGCCGGCTTACCACCACGATGATATGGTAATATCATTACAATTATACTCGTATCTTTATTGTAGGTGTTGTTGTGGAATTTTTAGAAGTGGAAATGTATGAAAAACTTAAAAATTAAATTTATATTTTGTAAATAAGTTTATACCGAAATCATTCAAATACATAACAATATAGATAACAATGATAACTAATAAAATGTTGTTAGCTTTGTTGTAAACTCACTGGATTTATGAAATAAGGTTACTGCCCGAAAACCGCCCGTCTATAGAATCCTAGCATATCTATGGTAGGTACAGTTTACATTAGCTATTGTTCATTTAAAGGATTAACCCTCGCCCGCGAGAATATGATGATTAAATTATACGATTGTGTAGCTGTTGGCTAAATTTGCTAATACGCAGCACATTCGCGCGGTAACTGCCGAGCGGGATTAGTATCGCGAATAAAAGTTTATTTGTACTTCAATTGAACAACTTTTGGTATTTGCTGTAAGGAACCGTAATTCGGTTTGGTGGGAAGATGAAATCTAGAAGTTTTTCATCGCTGTAGTATAAAGCTGAGGGAGTTTTTAGGTTGTGAAGTTGATTGAGTTCATCTTAATCTTTAGGATTAACAAATTTAGGTTTAATTTGTATTTTGCTTAAAAGAAAGGATATGGCATTTCGCTATTTTAGGTTATTGAATAGATAAGGAGGCCCAAGAATAATACCCACGGAAATAATGCTATGCCATAAAGGTTAAAATAAGTATAAAGGTTATGCCCAATCTGCGAAGAACTAATCATAAATTAAATTAGGGAGATCAATGCCTAGCTTATCGTGGCGCTTATAAAGTGCGTTGTTCCAATATACTGACTTTGCCTTTTGGTCCCTATAATTATGATTTTTTTAAGTTTATTTAAATTGTTACATTTTCTTTCTATTTTGTCAGTTGAATAGTAGTTTGTAGTATAATATGGGTGAACATGAGGATGAGAGACAACTCTCAAAATCTTGTACGTATAGTCTGCAGTATAGTTTCAGCAGCATACCGGGTTTGGACAAAGCTCTCGATTTAACGGCCGTCAATCCGATCGGTTAGATCGCGGAACAAAGGTAGCCGACGTGACGCCATATTGGCAATATGCACGAACGAAACTGTATCGTCAGTCTTAGTCCAAGAGCTGGCACTAGTTTTGGGTATGTTTTTGAGCCATATTGGATAAGTGGTCGCACACTCGACTTTCATTCGGAAGGTCGTGAATTCAAACTTCGCCGAGAACCACAGCATTTTTCTTCTTGAACAATGTAAGTGCCTTTTTAAACGCTGGCTCTTACGGTAAAAGCAAACCTCGTGGGGAGACCGGAATATACTGAGAGTTTTGATAAACTTAAAAGCTATTTGTGTCATTCACCAACCCGCACTTGGTCAGCGTAATGAATGAAGGCATTATCTCTCTCGTCAAAATAGAAATCCCTGTCGCTCAGCAGTGGGAACGTAAAAACAAGGTTGTTTTTACGTTCCGCAGCGGCACTAGTTCTGGAATATCTACATTGTAGATTCTATTATCTATCTAATATATTGTGTTCTATTAAGTCTGGCAGGTGGAAGGATCTGCTGTTATTAGAATCTTATTTTATGAATAAACCTCCAATTATTTGAGTTGCCTCAATTACTGAATTTAAGCCAGACGATTTTAAAAATCGTGTTCCGATACTCATCAGCCAAGTCATCAGTTCCGTGTTGGGGTGTAATAGGAGAGATGCGGGGCAAATTTTCAGCTTGCCTCAATACCTTCCTAAAATTTTACCAGCTCCCGGATATCTGTCTCGTTACGTATAGATCCATTATTTGAGACCCTCTAGTCTCAATGGATCGGTTCTCAATCAGCAGGAATCCGTAACACAGATTTTGGAATTTAGCAAATTAACGAACCTGGTAGATTTTGGTAGACATGCTCATAGGAAACACAGTTGAACTATAATGAATTTAAATAGTAGGTAATTATTTTCTCTCTACAGCCTAGCAGCTTCACCTGCTTTATAATATATTTTTCCACGGAAATACATATGTATTTTTCTCCCTGAAAAGTAGCCTATATCACTCTCAATATCTATAACTATGTATATCCACTTAATTCACAAGAAAAAATCACTTCAAGCAGTTGTATCGTTTTACCTTGTAAGGCGTACAAACAAACAAATACACACTAACACTTTCTTAATTATTAGTCAGGGATCCGTAGTACATGGAAATCAAGTGATTACTAACAAGCTAATTTTTGGTGAGTATCTTCGTTTCGATGAGACGTCCAAAGATATCCTATACCCAACTCTCGATTGTGGTAGCTAACAGAGATATCAAGGATTAAAAAATTCAAGGATGTAAAAACGACATAACAGAGCACGAAATTTGTAGGACAATATGTTATATCTCAAGATAATTATCTAAATTATATAAAAACATGTTTGTCCTACAAAACCTATGGTTTGATCAAAGAGTCCGCCATTTCCAAAATGTGTCGAAAACGAGGTCAATTTAAATGATTACTATGATTACTAACCAGCTGATTTTTTGTTGTATACTTAATTAATATTTATAAAATCTAACGGACATATTGTCCGACAAATTTTGTGGTCCGTTATCCCGGTTTTACATCCTTGAATTTTTTAATCCTTGATATCTCTGTTAGCTACCACAATCGAGAGTTGGGTATAGGATATCTTTGGACGTCTCATCGAAACGAAGCTACTCACCAAAAATTAGCTTGTTAGTAATCACTTGATTTCCATGTACTACGGATCCCGGCCTATATGATTTTAATTTGAATTAATTAAAAATAGTCAAATGAAGTTCAGATTAATTTGATACTGTTCGATGCACAACTGCATGGTACTAACTACTAATCAACCTTTCCTTTAACGTCAGTGTGGTTTTCTAACGTCAACAGAAGCGGCGGGCGGTCGGCGGGATGGTGTCCGTTACCAATTACGGCCGCAAACGGCGAAGTGATCTGTTTGTGTACTATTCCATTCTATCTCAGATGAGTATTCGTTATGTTGGTCGCTTTATAACTGTGCAGGTATTAGCTTTGTTGATTAGAAATGTCGGGTATGATTTTATTAACAGTAATTGATAAGTAAACTATACCTATTGTAAATTTCAAGATTTTAATTAAATTATGGCACAAAGGTATTTAGCCGGTAAGGCTTTTTTTTCTAAAAGAGTTCTAAGAATAGACCAGTGCAGTTAGCTTCAAAAATGGTCAAAAAAGGAAAAAAATAGTAGTAGAATGAAACCCATTAGAAAAGGAGGGGAATATGATAAAAATGAAAGGAAAAATAAATTACGGTCGATCTGAGTTCGGGAAGTGGGAGGGGGTGGGCTTTTAAGGGGAGAAAATGGTTTATCTCGATTTGCGGTGAAACTACAAGTCCTATGAAAAAAAGTTATATGGCAAAGTTGTAGGTAATAAAAAGATCTACAACTTTTAATTCACAAGTTTTTTACATAACCTCAAAACTTATGTGAAAAATTCAAATAACCAAGTTTTTCGTTTTATTTATTTATCTTTTTCAAAAATAATTATTTTTCTACGAAATTTGGTGAAAACTTGCCTATTTATGTCTTTAATACACTGTGATTTACTTGATTGAAAATATTATTGTTTTCACCTTATTTTGACTTAATTTAATAAAAAATATACTATTTTTCAATCGAAAATTCACGTGTCAAAATATTAGTTTTTTTATAAAAGTCGGTGTGCTTTTTGTTTGTCGAAATCTCTATTTTCTGATAGTTTAAAAAAATATATACATTACGATAGTAAATATTCTCAGAAAATGCACAAAACCGAAACAAAAATTTGTATCATTAGGTACAACTGCATCATAAAAATGTGATTTTGTCTTTTCATACTATATAATAATAATAATAATATAATAATCTGTTTGTATAATGTGCAATAAGTCGGATTATAAGCAATTATATGAAATAAAAATTGCAAAAATCACATTTTTATGATGCAATTGTACATAATGATACAAATTTTGTTTCGGTGTTTTGCACACCGATTTTTAAAAAAAAGCTAATATTTTGACACGTGAATTTTCGATTGAAAATTAGTCAATTTTTTTAGTAATTAAGTCAAAATAAGGTGATAAAATTAATATTTTTAATCAAATAAATTATAGTGTGTTTGGGGCATAAAAAGGTAAGTTTTCACCAAATTTCGTAGAAAATAAAATGTTTTTGAAAAAGATAGAAATAAAAAACCAAAAACTTAGTTATTTGAATTTTTCACATACATTTTGACGTTATGTAAAAAACTTGTGAATTAAAAGTTGTAGATCTTTTTATTACCTACAACTTTGCCATATAACTTTTTTTCATAGGAGTTGTAGTTTCACCGCAAATCGAGATAAACCATTTTCTCCCCTTAAAAGCCCACCCCCTCCCACTTCCCGAACTCAGATCGACCGTAATTTATTTTTCCTTTCATTTTTATCATATTCCCCTCCTTTTCTAATGGGTTTCATTCTACTACTATTTTTTTTCTTGTAAAAAATTAAAAACCCTGGTCTAGCCCTATGAAAGTTTTTTTAATATTGTGCTGGGTGGTTCCATACAATTTTCTAATTAATTTGACGTATCAAGTAACCCTCGTTGAAATCTTTTCTATAGACGTTGATCAATCAGTGCTAACAGTGCTACGCGGCTACGAAACCTCTCCGAAGTTGCTACGCAGCCGCTACGAATTTACTACGCTGCCGCTATGAATTTACTACGAAAATATCGATAAAATAATAAAATTCTTTTAAAGTTGAGTCATTCTATTATTTTATTAGAGTTTAGGAGTGTGATAGAATTTTGTAACGTTTTTTTTTATTACCATTAGTTATAGGATTATGTCTATCGATGTTTTATTTAAAATACTAGTAGTAAAGTAACTGTTAATCTTCAGTGTTATTAAATTTAAAAAGGAAGAGTAAAACAGTTTATTAATTACTTATGATAAATTAAACAACTTTACAATTTATTTTAATAATTATTTGGATAATTATGTTAAAGTAAGTAACTTATTACATAAAATATACTTTTCTATTTGCAATGAAAACGACCATCGAAAAATCATCAGTTTATAACGACTCAGTATTTTACGATCGTTAAATGTACCTAAAATTTCTACAACCAATTGTTTAATATAACTAATGCTCCATCAAAATAAAAGCCACAACAAGACCCACTTCGTCAAAACATTTAAAAAACGACATTCGATTTAAGACGCGACCACTCGCTGTCACGGAGGCTCTATATATCACAAAGTAATATTTCTACGTCCCCCCTCTTGCAGAGGGTAGGGGGAGGGTGGTAGTATATTACCCACATTCCCACGTATATGAGACGTTTAATTCAGCTAATGGAGCTATGAACGCGCTTCGAAATGTTCATTTGTTGCTGTCGGGCGGGTATTAGAAAAGCACTCGATATATTTTTGTTGAAAAAATCCAACAACTTGAATAAAACAAAAGATGATATACTCATATAAAAATATGAGAAAAGTTGTGAAGAGGGCGTTCGACATACATAACTTAATATTTTTTTGTTTACATTTGTAAACGTGCTTGTTTATTTTAAATGTGTATCAATTCTAGTTGTAATGAATTAAATAATGTTTATATTCTTATAATAAATTAGCTACTTTAAGTTTTGTTGTTGTGTTTTAAGATGATATGACAAAATTAATAAAAAATATTTCATTGATTTCATTTATATACCATAAAATTAGAGGTAAAGTCCATTATCACGCGGTCGAAACCGCAGGGCGTAAATCTGGACATCTGTCTAACTCATCTAATCGATCACACATATCACATCACTCGAAAAACATAATCAAGTACAGCGAGAATACCCGCCCCTCTAACAAGACGCGGGAGTGATGTTTATAAATGACTCGTGACTTGTTGTCCCGATTGCCCCGGCCGCGGCGCTGTATCACTTACCGCTCCTAACCACTCATTTGATGTTTATTATGACTTCAAGTTAGCTTCACTCTAATTATAAGGTGGGTAGTGAATTTGATTTCCACTAAACATATCATTTTAGTTACTTAGTCATCGTGAAGCATTGAATAAAGGATATAACAAGGATTTCTTAAACACATTTTTTTTCTTTTTTATTGAATTTGACCTTTTGATTCGCGTAATTAACTACCGCGTAATAATTCAAATGGTTGAAAGGTTTCAAAAGACATTTCTAATAACAATAAAATCTGTTTATATTTTTATTACGAGTAAATATGCAAAATTTATCCATAGATTAAAATAAAAATCCCTCAGCAAACATGAACAGTATACTAAACGTAAATGTCGCAGTTCATAGGTATGCACGTGGCAGAGGTGATATCCTAAAAGGGGACATAAAGAGGTCGCGGGGCAAGTGGGGTCGTGCGATATGGCGTTACACCAGAATAGGCGCTCATTTCTCAAACAAAGTAGATTAGATTTTTATCAAAATTTGATAAATAATATTAGTTTTTTTATTGTTTAATTAGTTAATTTTATTAAACAATAATATACCCATTATATGATAGAACATTATTAATATGATAAAAAGCCACTATCATATTTTTTTTAACTTTTCTTGCTTTGAATTATTAATGTTCATAAACTTTTTACTGTGCTGCTATTCCAATACATATGTGCTGTATATTCCAATACATTGGTAGTGTTTGTTCATACTTTCCAAATTCAAATCATAATAAAAAATATCTAAATAGTGTATCTTCTGTACGTCAACAAGTTGTAGTGAGATCAAATGTGCATCTGAAGATGAGGCGGGTGAATGGGGCTCAGCGAGCTCGGGAGTGCAGGAACTCCTTTCTGCCGAATGCACGATCTCTGCGCTACTCTATGACTGCTTCTTTTGAAAAAGGAACGCAATGGATATTCTGTGCTTGATTATTCTTGGGATTTTTCGATGGTTAGATAATCTGAGATGTTTTTTAACTGCTGATACTAAGCAAAATTTGTAATTATAATCTTATAGCACAATGACACAAAAGTAAAGTATAATTCAGACGATTTTACTTAATGAAAAATGTTTCGTTAAAGGCATAGTCTAGAATTTACTGCAATGCCAATATTTTGCATTTATAATATTACCGAAAAGTTCTATTCAGTTATGTAGACAATTTTTCAGAATAACAAATAGCTACACAAATAATTTACTTTACTATTAACAATAACAAACCTGTAAACAATGTGAAAGATAGTAGAGGTCAAGTATTTTTTTGTTTAAATAAATAAATATTACTGGACAATTTTTACACAGCGACATCTAGCCCCGTGAAAAATTAAATATATAAACTTAAATTACTTCAAATGATAGTCTCGTTCACGTTCCGTCGGATATAATGCAGCTGAATTCTCAAGAGAGCGATACAATATGTCCACGTATTGTGTTCCCAATAATAATAAACAAGATGGCCGATAGCATACTATCGCCGTTATTTATAGCCAAATATCCCGCAATTAGGACCCTCATAAAGCTAGTTTGCCGACTCTGTTCACTAGAGTCTAGAAATATGCTAAATAATAGACATAATTAACATCAAGTCTGTCTAAGAATTGGAAAGCCCTTGTCTGTAAAAACCTGGTTGCAATACATTTTTCAAAGACTAAACATTTTTTTTTAGCAAATTTTTCCTTGTTTGACCTCTATCACATCTGATGGAAAGTGACTATATAACCGAGGATAAATCACTTACGATATATAAGACTACATTTACTTACACGTAAAAAGTAAAAAGAGAAGTCCTTGTGTCCCAGCCGTGGGAACATAAATAAGGGTACTTGTGCATAAAGACTTAACCACACAACGATTTAATGACCCTTGGGTATTTGTATGAACCAGTTGAGTCGACCCCTTATGAAGAAACTTCTTAATAATCTATAATATAAATCAAACAAAAACCTTAAATAAAAAATCTCCAAATATTAACTTCCATTTATAATGAAGCCAATTTAGTGACATAAAAGCTGTAGGTAAGCTGAATACTCTATTTTCTATCAGGCGAGGCCGGGACAAACTACAAGTAATTTATGTGTCATGCGGGAAATTAGCGGCGCTCTTCTGTCGATATGCTACAAGCTAGAATCAGTTTTAAATATATCACAGAAAGTTCAAAATTGATCAGAAATTCTGACAGTGTTACTCGTAAAACAATATTGATGCTTTAAGCATACGAAAATGAGCTTTAAACGAGTTACAGAAGGTTTAAAGTTGTTAAGGAGTATGATTTAGTACAATTATTGTACTAAATAGTAGAATACTCCGTGTTAAATTGTGTCCATGTCAAATCATAACTGAATACAGAAAAAAATTATTCATAAATTCATATTGTATCTCTAAATAGATACAAAGAAAATACCGTAGTTTAAAAAGGTACCAACCTTTACAAGTGTCCACGTTCGAATAACTACGGGAATATGTTTCGGCACTCTGCTCTCGGCAACAATGTGACGCACCGGACAGTGGAGAATGTTCACTGAACACCTTTTACTTTACCTTTGACCTATTAAACGTGAACATAACATTTAAACATTTATTTAATTATTTATACAAACTTACATCTATTATTATAGGTAAAAACCTAATTAAATCGCAATTAATAATTCATAACAATATTAACATAACATATCAAAAATCAAGGAATCAAATATATTTATTGTATATTACTTTTAATTAATAAAAAATATCTGTGTAGTTATACTTATATCCAGTTATTTGGTACAATTAGTTCTACTTAATGTGGGGCAAATGAATGCTGTTTCAATAAAACTGAAATATCTAAAAAGTAAATGTCTTTCTGAATTATTTTAATTAAATTAAGTATTATTAAGATGGCTGGAGTGCAAAAAACAATCAAATATAGTACAAAAATCTAATATAATTATTAATTATGTTGGAAATCCAAACGTAGCATCTCAATACGAGTGACAGTTTCATGATAGCAAAGAAACAATTTACTAAAAATCGCGAAGAAATAGCAAACCCACCGTATGTGGTATTTAAAAATTTATTTATCGATTTGTAATAATTAACTTACAAAGTTATAACATACCTTGAAAGCTAAATATAAGAATTCGTTATCATTCTCCAGTAGGGCTCGAACAAGCACTTTGTTCAGGCTGCACGAAAACACGAGTTTTTCAGCTTCTGCCTTTTATTACTGCGCTCCTTTGTTCCCGGATTCCACGGTAACTGCATTCTGCTGACTTTTGAAGGATGCATGTGATGCTTATCTGTTTCGTTGATGCTTTGGATATTGTGTGAACAAAACTATACTAAATATTCATACATATACTAATGAAATATTTAAGGAGCGCTTTTGACTTTAGTTTGTAATAAGTGGCATTATAGATACATCTACAAGATAGAACAACAATCATAACTATAAGACTATTTTAATACCATAGGGTATTAATGTTATACGATGGATACAGTTAAGCCTACATAATAACGTTCTAGGCACAATGTTATGGCGTTCCGAAAACGAATATTAGGCTTGGCCAAGACCGATCCATCTCTCAGCATTAACAGTCTTATTTAGTCATTATGTTAATTATAAGTCTGAACTTTTATCTTTATCTTAAAAGAGAGCTAAATAAATTATTTTTAAACTTAGAATGTGAAATTTTATTATTGAATTGTCATCACATAAAACACTAAGTTAAACAGCTGCATCGGGCAATATCTCAGAATGAGATATCTCGTTGTTCCGTTCCCTAAAACGCGAGATCTGAGATAAAGTGCCGGGATGCTGTAAACAAGGCTGCATCTGCAGATGTACTCTTACTTGATGGTCACAGAGCTAGTATTTATATATTACTGGACAATTTAACTATAGACAAGCTATGTTTTTATTTTAATGTATGAATAATTGTTTATAGTATTATTATCATGATTTATTCTGTTTGTAGTTTTTTAAGAAGATCAGTTTATAAGACATTAATATAACTGTTTGTTCTCTAAATAAAATAAAAAAAAATATTTATTTAATTAATTATTTTACTATTATTTTGAAGAATATAAATGAATGATGACCTTAAGAACCGCAATACAGTGACCTCGCTAACACAAGTTCTATCTGCGTCTAGTTAGTCTTAAAATACGTTCTGTGGCCATTCTGAATTCGTCTATGTAGGCGACCGCAGACGATCGCCCTGAAGCACTGAATTGCCTCAACTTGAACTGCCGGAGTCTAAGCACGCCCGACAAGGGAGACAGACATCCGATACTTTCTAAGACTCTGAATTAGACTTTATGGTATTGCATTTCGAGTTTATGTAAAGTTCCTGTAACAATTACGCTGGTGAAGTGCGAGTTGGTGAAAGACAAATGTACTTCGATGTTTTCAAAGTTCTCAGAACATCCCGATTTCCTCATGATGTTTGCATTCACCGTTAGATCACGTGTTTTTAAAGCGCACATAATTGTTCCAGATGAAAAATTCAAAATGCGCGGCGAGGTTTGCACCCACGACCCTCGAATTGAAGCCGAGTATGCTCCCACTAAGCCAAAACGGCTCTATGTATTTTCAATTCAATTATCTTATTAAGTATATAAAAGTATTATTGTAGACATTATATCTCATGTTTAAACTTACCACAACCACAACTTTGTGGCTTTAGATAAAATCCAAAAACGAACAAATACAGCAATTATAATAACTATGTATAACTGAGATTCTTAATTAATGGTTTGCGTGAGTTCAAAACCACGCCATTAACTAACCGAAAACAAAATAGATTGTAATCATTCTCATATTTACTTATAAAATCCCTATTTTAGGAATGAAAACATTAACAATTCATTGCGAATGTTTTGCCTGTCTTTGTGGGAATTTAAGTGTTCTATCGATGAAATAAGGTATTCATACAATCTTAAGTTTATTGTATATCATTTACTCAATCAAAAAACTTTAATTAAAAAATATCTCAAAAATCTCTATTAAAATTTATTTTGTGGAAATTAAGGCCAGGCGCGCACTAGGCAGCCAGGCTGCGGCAGCCAGGCTGCGGCAGCCAGTAAACATATGAGATTTTGTGGCTGCCTAGTGCGCGGGCTCCTATACAACGTCATATGTTTTACTGGCTGCCGCAGCCTGGCTGCCTAGTGCGCGCCTGGCCTAAGTAATCTGAATATGTAAGAAACGCGCGCGTCAGAGCATAAAAATCTTAATCTATGATGCATTTACATCTGATTAAAATTATTTTATAAGCAAGAAAATTTACCAGCACAATATTGAGCTTGAATAGACTAGCCATTTCTCAGCAATCAAACCAATAATGCACCAATAACCAACACTGATCCATAAATCTTTCGAAAATCAAACAGCCAATAGGCGCCCATTCCGCACATAGCTCGGACGGACAGTCAGACAGACGATCCAACCTCGCCGCGTTCCACGGCCAGTTGCATAGCTGTACTTCATTACTGGCCGGGTGGGACCTATTTAATGTATTGATTATAAATCATAATCATTATCACATCTAACCATCTAAGGGCCAACCGATGTTTTCCTCTGGATAAATGTGTACTTATCCGGTGATGAAAAACATTAGTATTCGTTAAAAAAGTGCAAAATACGTTTTACGAGTTTTACTAAATTTCTGTCGTATGATTTCTGTATAATAAAAACCCTTTTCAGATTTCCAATTCATATATTATTGTACGTAGTTGCACTCAAGTGTTAGTCATAGTTATAGTCATAGTTATAGTCATATGGCTGTCCCTCTCCGACGAGTCAACATGGGTTAGAACTATTCTGGCTGGCACTACGCCAAATTGTCGTCAGGACATTTTATACATGGTACAAATAAATCTAACAGTGTTCTGTAACTCAACATAATAATTAGTTTTCTGAGCGATCGAAATCGTGGCATAAATTGTGTCTGACCTTAATGATCGAGATTCCAAACTGTTACTTTAAGACCCCTCGCAAACTACAGACTTTCTATCGGCCGATAGTTTGGTCGGGCTTATAATCAGTATGAAGATGTATGCAAGTCCGCATACTACACGATTTGGTATCGGTCGAAAAACGTACTAACAGCCCAACCCGACCAAACTATCGGCCGATAGAAAGTCTGTAGTTAGCGGGGGGTCTTAACGATTAATGTAAAATACAGATATAGAAGTAGGGTGAATAGTTTTATAATATCATCATCACAACTACCCATAAAACATCGCACATTACTTACCACAGGTCTCCTTAATAGAGGCCATTATAGCTTTGAAGGATTTGTCATAACCACGCTTGTAGGTGGTGAGTAACGCTGCTGACTTCCAAAATATAAATATAAATAAAATAAAAATAATTTATTTCAGGCAAAAAGTAAATATCTTAGACCTTTTGTAAAAACCCGTGGGATGGGATAACCTAGTAGGTACTATTCTTAAGCACCACGCTGCACAAAAACCTTACCTTATAATATTAGTATGGATTTGTCTTGTTAGGTTATTTGGGCTAGTAATATTAAATGTGTGGACCTATAAGCCAGGTACCGACCACCTGTCGAGGGTCGGTCCCAAGACAGCTGAGCACACGCTGACGCTGAGTGTGGGTGTATTGGAATCTAATGGAAGAATCCTTTGTTTTGGAGCGCTCACAATATTGGTTTTTAAATGAGGGGGAAATCAAAACTGTATAAGTTCTTATTTTCATAGAAAGAGTTGAATTTCATTTGAAAATAATAAATTTTTTTACAGTTAATAAAATTCTAGTAAACCTGTATAAAACAGATGAGTGCACTGATCCTGCATCCGGATCTAAGACTATGCCTATTATGCTTGTGTTGTGCATATGTGATTTCACAGTTTAAACTTATTTTATCTATTTTTAAAATAAACCTTAGTTAACAATCTAAGAAGATCAATATTTTTGTTCTAATTCAGCTAACCTTTAAATTTATACGTCCAGCATAATGTACACCAAAACTATACGGCCACCTAATTCTATTACTCCCATTCTCACTGACGCGAACTTATGTTCACTATTCCAGTAAGTAGCAAGCAAATGCACGTTATTTCTCAGAACTTTGGGCTATCATACTTGGGAGTTCGTTGACGGAGCGAGTCCGTACATCGTCACTAAGGTGGGTTGCACACGGATGTTGTACCCCTATTCTGATAAATAATAACGTGGCATATGGACGGAGAAAATATTGTTAAACCGTATGTGCACTGATGAAATATTAAGTAACAAATAAATTTTATCGGTGGTGTCCTGTACAGTTTATATTCGTGTAAAGACAGAGATATATTTGTGCTAAAATAATGAAACACTCTGACCCACCACATAATAGTAATTTGGTAAATACATTCTCTAATACAACATGTCAGAAAAAAACGAAATAGTCCCTACAGAATTTAGGTCAATGACATAAGAATTAATATACCTATACTAATATTAATAAGTTATGGAGTTTGTTTGATTGATTGTTTGTTTGAACGTGCTAAGCGCTGGTCCGAGTTGTAAAATTATTTCAGTGTGTGATAGTAGATTTATCGAGAGAGGCTATAGGCTATATTATATCAGATATAATGTATTTTCAAAGTGATGAAAATAAATGACATGTGGGTGGGCTAGTTTTATATAATTGCTAGTCCGGTAAATCGATATAAGCTTGTCAGAATAGACCTACTAGAATCAGAGTACCTATTATTTAGCATTCCGCCGATGTAGCTCCACTCCAACTTTACAACAGACGCGAATGTGTAATGCACTCTTACATAGTACCTAACACCACACCACACACACGACTTTCAACTTTAAAACAGTTGTTACAAGAAATAATGTCCTGCAAAGCTATGTTGGCTAGAAGCGTTCATCTTAAAGTTTGTTTTTCGCTACGTGGAGGTGTTTTCAGGTATTTAGGTACGTATTCGTTTTATATTGTTGAGTTAACCCGAGTCAAATGGCTTTAGAATGCTTGCAAGACAAAGTTAGGACAGAGGGATGTTTCTTAGAAAGAAATTTGTTAGAAGCTAATACTTATTTTATGGGCATGCTTTGTTTTTACTTGATAATAGATTTATATTATGGAAGTAACTCTTCAGACTGAAATAAAATAATTAGATTAGTTCTTAACTACGTTGATGACCGGGCGGCATTTCATCTTCACCTTAGTACCTGAGGTACTTCCAAAAATAGGTTCACTGACTGGTAAAAGTATTTTTTCATTGACAAATTCGATCTCTTTGTTGTTACAGATAGGACTTTCCGAAAAAATCAATATCATTAAATAAGTACAGCAAGTTATGAAGCATGGCAGATGAAATTATGAACGTAGTGGAGAGAAATAGCAGGGAGCTAATAGAGGAACGGAGCACGTATGTCATTACAAATGGCTTCAGGAACCACAGAGAGGGCAAAGCTTTGCCGACCGTAAGCTACAGGGAGTCTCGACTGTCTTTGAAATCATACTTATATCATACTAGCGACCCGCTCTTGCTTGGCCTACAGACTTGAAACATTAGGGTTTTGTATCGAAATTATGAATAAATTATACATTATGAAGGCAGCAAAAGCCGCAAATGACATCAAGTTATGATATTCCTTAGTATCTTGAATGGAATGCAGTAGGTACCTTTATTTCTAGAGTCGAGAGAATCGCATCCATTCAAAGCGATAACCATCCATTGCCGGCTCGCTTTCGTAGACTAGACAAGGCTTTAATGCAATTCAAAATTTACTGTTGTCCATTTATCTAGGGCCAGAGGGTATCCAAACTGCAACCCCCACACCCCTTTCTGCAAATCGACCCCCTTTTACCCCTTAAGGGGAGTCTAAGACTTTAATGTATGAAAGCTAAGTTTAGGTTTGGTGTTTATTAGAAACTAGCTTTACGCCCTGCAGCGTCAACCGCGTTATTATAAATTATCCCGCGGAAAGATTATTATCCGCTGTAAAAAGTTGTTACCCGTTTGTTCAAATATTGTTTAAAACCAGTTAATTCAAAAAGTTATATGAGTTATACAAAAATAAAATAACTTACATTTAAATTTTGCCGACTTTCTTGTCTAGTTCCGGTGATTGATAGATCTGCATTACTACTTATTGTCTACTACTGCATTTTTTCGCCAAAATCTTCACAAGATTAACACGCATCTTCACCTTCTTCACAAATTACTAACATACATCATCAAGTTCATTAGCGCACCTAAACCGGAGCCCATTCAGGGTTCAATTACCAGCCCCAGCGGTAAAAACTTCCCCAATGTCGAAACAAACAACTTATTTTGAAGCAACACAAAGAAATCCATGAATTTATAATGGGCGCGGAAATTAGCTTTTTCTCCCTGTTGGGAGGGCGCTATTTAAATTGGTTTAAAGTTCAACTTTCTTACTTGGCATTTAAATAGGGACTTATGACCTACGTAATTGTAGGAAATAGGATTTGGGGTAAGGAAATAAGGTTAATTTACCTGGTAAGACTAGGTAGATCGAATAGATTGAATATTTTATATTATTTAGAGAAAATAATAATTTAAATTTCCATTTATTTGGACTAAAATTAAGAGCCCAAAATAACTTACATTTTATAATTAAAATCATCATTTCAGCGGTATTGGCCCACTGCTGGGCATAGGCCTCCTCCAATTTGCGCCAGTATTTTTCTAATTTCCACAAGCATACAATTATAAAAAAATTGATAATGCTTTACCAAGCTGTTAAACTGTTAAGAACATAATGTTACTATAAAAACTGTTCGTTTAATTTCCGTTATTTGAGCGAGAGTGTGAAGCGATGTCCCACCTGGGAATTATGAAACGAGGCAAAGACGAGGCATTTATAAACCGGCGGCACGGTGCGAGGCCACGAAAATAGCGGGTGAAATTTATTTATGCTTAGAAGACAGTACTGACTTAAGTTTTTATGTAGTAGGAGATTTGGTATAATAATCGCTAAACGGTGATCGTGGTTGGTCTTCGGGAAATACTAGAAATTAAACATGAGTCGGTTTTGCGATAAGAAACGGAGTGGTTAAATTAGGTTAAAATTAGTAGTTATTCTTAGACCAGCACTTTCACCGCTAATCGCCACTTTACATTTCCACAACTGGGACTGCGCAATACTCTCTATACGAGCGAGATTGAGCGTTGATTTTTTAACCCTATAAAGCTAACGTTCGTCATTTTTGCACACTTCGGAAGAATATCGTCTATAACTTTCCAACAGTTACAACTACGGATTTGAGGTTTCGTGCCAACTAAGAGACTGTTAGACTGCATCGGATGGTGGTTGCTTCTAACAGGTAAGTTGCTTAGTTTTGGAGATAAATGACAACGAAGAACTTCCACAGTTGCTAAATTCCCAATGGTGGTGAACATTCGATTGGTATTTTGACCAACATGTGTCCAAAAATTATGAACATCAATGTTTTATTTCTAGAAATGTTAAAAAAAACTATAATTTTCTGATATTCTTTGCCTTATTCGTAGTTTATAAGATGTGTGATTTTGCTCTCGAAAAAGTGGTGCCATATGTTATTCGTGTTTATAGTGCCTTAATGGTTTAATATATGGATTTTTGTGATAAATATCTTTCATTTATATTCTATATTTCTTGAAAATACAATGAATCCATATAAAAATATAACAAACTTTTTAATATGGTTCATTTTATAATGATCGTCAAAATTACGAATGGTTAGCTTATCAAGGTAGTTTAAGAACGTTAGCTTTGTAGGGTTAAGTTCTTAGAAAATACTTTAAATAGCTGGCTTGTGCCAACAAGTAGAACTCATAGAATATACCAACCCAGTCCGCTAGCCGCTATCGTCGCAGCCCGCGCGCGCCGTGATAGATCACCCGCCACCGCCAACTGCCGTCCTCTGCATCTACTTACGGGATTTGCACTACACTTTATTTACTCTTTATAAATCGCCATCATTTCTCGCCCATTTCAATTATATCAAGTGGCAGCTCCTTTATCCGGACGCTTTAGCAGACAAAGGATTTTTCTTGTTCTTGTTAATGTTGCCGGAGATAATCTTACTGTTGCAGATGTTTTGTTATAAATGCACTTTTTAATTAATTAATGTTTAACTTTTTTGTTTTTGAATCTCTTTTAAACTCTTATTTACTTTTTAATTAAACATGTTAATTGAATTACTTGATCGATATTTATAGTAAAAACTCTCTCTCTTATTTAAATATATGTAGAATATTATCTAGTATATTATGTTGTTAAAGATATAAGCGTGTACAATATAGTATTTGTCTTATATGATGGTATATGTTATTTAAGATTTATTAATTAAAAGATTCGTCAAAATAATTTTGTAGTTTTTTCGTGAAACAACATCAAGCATTCATTGTAGGTATGTAAATTTTAACAGACTACAACATAAAAATACTTGTATTAAGCAACATTCACACCAATTCATTTATATTTATTAAATATATTAAAAAAAAATAATTGATAGAATTTGCGATTAAGAACGTAGATCCTAATAAATAAAACGAGTTTCAACTGCATTCATAAACTGTTAAGTGACGTATGATGGGAATCAAACCCGCGCTCGCAATAAAGTTCATTGAATCGTTGCGTACTTAATACCGCTTCGAGTGAACCGTTTCATTCGGCGCCATTATCGTGAAAGAGGGGCATTATTTACCAGATAACTGTTGTTCAGATTTTACTTGAATTTCGATGTTTGCTGTGATTTTTACATTAGGTACCTATAATAAATAGGTCAGATAGTCAGATAGTCATTTATTGGTATTATTAGTATATACTAAACACCTATATGTAAATATACTACCTATGTATATACATAGGTAGTATATTTACATTACAGGTGTTGTGAGAAATTATGGCTTTGGACGATTCTTAAGCCGGTACCTTACGGTATGTCGCGGATAGAAGAATTAAAACTTTTATTATTTAATTTTGATTATGGAAAGCCCTTTAGGCATTATGATTATACCTAATTGCAAACCTTAATTATTTTATTATTTATAAATTAGGTGTTGTGAGAAATTATGGTTTTGGTACAATTCTTAACCCGGTACCTTACGGTATGTCGCGGATAGAAGAATTAAAACTTTTATTATTTAACTTTGATTATGGAAAGCCCTTTAGGCATTATGATTATGCCTAATTGCAAACCTTAATTATTTTATTATTAATAAATTGAACACTATTTTGATCGATACTTGTCCAACGACGAAATAAATATTATTATAATGTGAATACATATTAATTTAAATATCATCGACACTAGAGAAAACTTTTAATGTAACAGTTTTGTAGCCTAGTAAAAATCTAGTTTTATCTTGTGTCTAAGTGGTCTAGTATCAAAATGTCACGACAAGTCTCAGCTAAAAGCGTAGTTCTGTTGCGGTACCCTCCCCCCTCCACCTCCCCCTCCCCCGCTCGCCTGCACGCGGTGCACCCCTTACACATTAGTCTTAACAATTGACCGAGTTATTGAACTATGACTTACTAGATTTCCACCGGTTTGTGGATTTTCCCGCAATTTACAGATAAATAGTAACATAAAATCTAATTATATATTTTCCAAATAAATAAAAATAAAATAATATCACAAACTTTAAAAACTTTGGTGACTTGTGCCGGCCTTAGAACTACTTTCTCTTCTCACGGGTATCTTCAAAGTGACTAAAGGATACCAAAACTCGGATAGTGGATCGTTACTATGATAACAAACCAATGATATTTTTGTGGTTGGTTTGTTAGTTGATAGTTGATCATGATAAAATAAAATAGAAAGAAAGGAAAATCTTTATTCGTAGATTTAGTTTAGTTTACACATTCAGAATATAATATGAATAGAAATATTCAGTTTTTAATTTTCAGCTTTTATAAATACTAAAAGTTAAAAGCAAGTGTACTCCCATGCATAAGGGGCGGTACACACGAGCAGTGCGCTTGTTCCGCGTCGTCAGGCGTCGTTGCTCCGGCCTTGTTGGGCGCGGATGTGAACAAGCCCTAATTACACGTACAGGTAGATAACGCGGATTTACACGGATAGAATTTTGATGTAGAATCAAAAATTTTTCAATCATCATAATCATGATTATCGGATTTAATTAAGTTTAGCTGGATATCGACAGCTAGATAAAGGTTTCACTTGATAATTTTGGTCAACGGATTACTAAGAAGATTAAATTCTATAAATCAATTTAGTATATTTATAATATTGAAATGTATATACCATGAATGTTATCATAACAAACTGCAAATAAACAAAGAACGTTAAAATATTAATACTATAATATTATAACCATGTATGTAAGCTTAACGCAGAAACGTAATAAATATCAGGGAATATCGTCATTAATCCGTCAACAACAAAAATTACTTGCTATAAAAGATAATCATAATGTACACTTATCTTGCACATGCAAGTAATTTCCCTAACAGCTCGACATAGCCTTAGATATACTAAGCGGTTACCAGACAAAGTAAGTGGTGTAAGCTACAAACTATAAATCTACGAGTGCTACGCCGTAGAGCTAAATTGCTACGCACTACTCTGTATGGTTGCGTCTTGAGAAATTTAAATGACTACATGTGCTGCTACCACACAGATAAGAGTATTATATAGTTATTAAAAGATGTTGTATACTAATTAGAAAATCTGTCACTGTCCAGCTTAAGAATTAACAATAAAAAATATTAACAATAGAAAATATGTTTTTAGATAAATAAAGTTAGAGTTATAATAAAATAACACGATTTGTCTTCTTCTATCCTAAATAACAATTGCTCGAGACAGTTGAAATAACAAATGAGTTGGAATAGTAACAAAACAACAGTAATTATTGCAGTGACCGTCTTTACCCGCCTGTGGTTGTGGTCCATTCTACATAGAACATTCTTGGCGCACCCTTTCCATTACATTATACGTATACTCATAGTTTGTATCATGTTGTACCAGCCTAAAAATACTATCCTATGGAGGTAAATGAAACGTCCAAACAATGTATTTACCCAAAAGACGGACAGCAGCATCGGTATGTGAACCAGATATGCGTAAGCTACCTGGCAAGTGTGGTGATTGTACCAATTCTACCAAAACCTATAATGGGTTATGTTTGAAAGAACCTGTTTAACGTCCAACTATTGGGCACGTGGGCAAGGGGACCTCTGCACTGCAATGTCAGGACTTTACAGGTAAAGCCTTGTTTTTAATATCTATTTTATTCTAAGTTTGTTTAAAATATTGTATGGGTGTTTATATGATAACTCTATACCTACCCTAAAATAACTAATAAAATAACATAATATTTAATTAAAAGCGTGATGGTGCATGAGCTATACTGCCTATAATTATATAGTAATACAGTTTTTTCCCGCAGGAAAATTTTATGTCCCATGGGAAAATAAATGTTAACGCGAAAAAACTCACGATACAAGCTTTGCATAAGTCCATGTTCATTGTAAACCCAAGCAAAAAATAGAATCGAACATCAATAGAGAAAATAAAACTAAGAGTGTAAAGAGAAGGTTTAAATCAAGGCCTCGGAGGAGGCCGGGGCAGCCCCACGTGTGCATAATTTACATTTTAGACGAGGGGAGAAGGGGATTGAGATGACCCCGTTTTACCCTCTTCATTTGTTCAAGATTATGTTACCTCGGTTACCTGATAAAAAATAGTATTTTAAAGCTAAGATTACAACCTATTTGAATACAACGCAAGCATGCGTAGACATGTAAACAACATGACAAGGAAATATTTGATGTGGCCATGCAGAAAGAGTAAATAAATAAATATTAAATAAATATTACTGGACAATTTTTACACAGCGACATCTAGCCCCGTGGTAAGCTCGAAGCTTGTGTTACGGGTGCTAGATTTCTGATATACTTAATATAATATACATACATGGATAGATATTTTTTATTATACATATATAACACCCAGACACCCGGAACAAATATTTGCAGATCATACAAATAGTTGTTCCGAGTAAACATTAGATATGGGTCCTTAAATTTGTTGAATAGAAAGCGTTGGTAAACGTTGTACGTTTATCTTCTTGGTAAACGTACAACGTTTACCAAGAAGATAAACGAAAGAAGAAACATCGTAAGGAAACTACTGTATCATACACCAACGAGATTCAGAAAGAAGTGTCTGTGTCCCAGCAATGGGAAGGTAAATAGCGGTTCTTATGGCATAGCTTCATTTCTTCATGAGTGTAATGGCATAAAGTTATTTAACAAATTGAATGCAGAAACCCAAGATCTGGGATTTCTAGCGTTCAAAAACACCATAAAGACCTTACTTGTGAAAAAATCTTATTATTCTCTATCAGAAGCTTTAGAGGTCAGTGATGTTTAGCAAGTTTGTATTATTACTTCCCTGTTTAACTGTTGACTATCAAAATGAAATTTAATTATTAATTTGTGCTGTTTAATTTTCAATTTTATACATCTTTGACATCATCTATTATTAAATGCAGACATTCTATCAAGTACAAATTGTATAAATAATTATTCTGACAATGCCTCTTTACAGCAGCAATTCTAATTAAATTTTATCAATGACATTATTATGTACTTTAATTGAATTGGATCTGACATTTTTGAAATAATTCTTAATATGGAATTGGATTATTTAGATTTTATTTTTATTTCTACTTTAGGTTAAGATTGACAATGACCATTTACACCAGCTATTATTAATATTATTTCATAAATGTGCAATAATTTATAATTAGATTTAATACTGACAATGCCCCTTTACAGCAGCTACTATGAATTATTTTTTATTAATTATGAATATAGTACTCTAAACTTTGTCCCTTATGGTGATTTGCTTAGGACATTAATTATGAATTTAAGTTTATATTTTATTTTTAGTATGTAAGTGTGACATTTTTATTAACTATTATTATTTTTTGTAACAATTGACGTGTCCAAGATTTGTAAAATGCAAACTATGGAAATAAATATTTATGACTATGACTATGACTATGACTATTTAAAAGTTTGTGAAAATTCCTATAAATTCTATACTATATGTTATAGAAGCAAAGCTTAGCTTTACTTGGTTCTGTTGTTCTAAAGTTTGCTAAAATCACTTTGCTGTTCTATACCTGAGGAGATATCGCTGCATAGTAGTTTAAACAACGGAGTTTATATAAAGTTGGAGCTAATACTGCGGTACACAAGATAAGAACGCAATAAGAGGAGTCCACACTATCGGAGTATCTGTGGCAAAGAAATTGTTATAAAACTTCATAATATCGTAGGCAATCAAAGCAAGATAATCATTCATTCTTCGAATTTAACATATCTCTCCCTCTCATTCTTTGCCAACTAAATAAAAGACCAATGTCAAGTTTACAAACAACAGTTAAATGTAAAAAATTAAAGTTGTCTTATATTTCTTTTCACTACGCATAACAACTTTTAGAATTACGTAAGAACTTTAAGCATATAAATAAAGATTATCTTTTAAGAATAAAACATCTTAATCCATTATCTGTTAATGCCTTTAGAAACATTGAAATACACAAAATGACCAATTTAAAATAAATAAAACATAAAATGTGTATTAAATTAGTATTCGCACAACACTTAAAATGCATTATAATATATCTTTTTTATACACTTTCGTTGCAAGTTTGCTGAGATCTCGCGAACACGTCGCTCGCTTGCACCGACCATGTTGTGAGTTCACAGCGACAGCGCTGGGCGCTCGCGGTTAGCTGTGTCGCCTGCACTCGAAGCAACAAAGTTTCTGTCAACGATATTTGCATTTAGATGAAGTCGCGATAAGTTCTTCAAATTAAACGAACTCTTTACAATTTGAAGTTCTATATATAATAATAATCATCATCACGCGGCAGCGTGTCTAGCCAAGTTCAAGCAAAGTAACTAGCCAGCGCAGTGTGTAATATTACACGAACCACTTGGTACCAATTTTGACCCTTTCCAATGTAATGGGCATAGGACTCCTCTCAGTAGAACCCATAATAAATAGGTGTGCGTGCATAGCTTAAGATAAAGTTAAATTAAATTGATTAAGATTTGCCCGTAAAATCACAAAGATTAACTTGGACATATCACATCTAATCACCACCCGTTTAGAAAAAAAAACTACTTTTGATAATTTAAGCCGTGGGCTGACTTACCTTGAATTAAGGTGATCTATACTACGCCCTAAGCCTTCAGGTCTATTTTCCAGTTGATTGCAATGGTTCCTGAAACAACATAAATAGCCGATTAGAAAACAACTTCAACTGGTATTCAATTGAAATTGAATGAGTGAGTGGAGTGCTAGATCGTTCTAAAACGTTCTAGAATGTTCCAAAATGTTTGCATTGGGCAGCAAGCTTCTAAACTGCGCCGCTTGGAGCGGCTTGGTGTGCCAGTTGTCAAACTTTGCTTATATACTACACTTCTGCCTAATTGAGTATCGATACGTAGGAGATACAGAGCAGAATGATCAAATCATACTTTTTAAAGATATTTTTAGATAGTTTTACTATAAAATTAGATCAATTAAATTCCTTGAATAAACTTCGAGCATAGTCCCCAAAGCTTTTAGAGCGAACGCACCACCACGCACTACGTTTTAGATCCATAGGTCGTCACTGGTAACACACACTGGTTGAAATATTTTGTCTTGAGTAACCATGACTAATTATGGTACAATAATTATTAAATGGGTGTTCAAGTCGTCAGTCGTCGTTGCTGGTCGATGGTCGTTAGTCATATTATTAAATTCCCAACTTTATCCTACTTGTTGATATGAACTGTGGCCAGTTTGCAGAGGAGACGGTTGGCAGTTCCAACATTATTGACGCGGTAACGGCGCATCGCCATCATTTCTTGTGATTTGGTTGCTATATTGAAATTCTCTACATCGAGAGGCAAACTTGAGCAACTACTTATGAATATAATCAGTTTATCAAGTTTGAATTTTGGACTTTGATATTTGCTACTTCAAATTAACCATATTATTATTTTCACTTAGATACGTATCACGAATTCCTATACAATAGACTAAAAAGATTTGCAAGCCATGTTAAAAGAAAACTATAATATTTAAACATTATAATTGGAGGAATATTCATCATTCCTTAGTAAAATATAACCATTGCCATTGGTAAAAATATGGCTTTGATTTGTTGAAAATTTGTTCAAAAACTTAAAAACTTTAAACGTTTTGTGGATTATTTGTTTAATGTACTGTTAATACTGTTAATTTGGAAGTGTTTTGCATTGTTTAAGGAGGTTAAACATTTATCATGTTCATAAAAATAAGACCTAATCAATAATTTACCATTTATATCTCAATTACTATTTATCCTGGAAGCTTATGTGTAGCTTATTAACCGTTTCTCCTTTGCTGACTGATAATGCCAACACATCAATGATTATTGAAATTCACGAGAAGGATCAAATGTGATGTATCAGCTTGATTGCTATAATACTGAATTTGCATACCAAGCATTAAGTACAATGGTCCCTGAGCGGGTCGTTAATGGCCCGTCAGTCGGAGATCGTGGGTCATGTTCTGACCGCGACCTGTCTAGTCAGCCTATGTATACTGTTTTAATATAGATTTTAATACTAATAGTTTCTTAATCATTATTTTAGGTACGTAGTTTACTGTAGATTATTAAAACTAAAGCTTTTTTCGTGAACTTCAGACTAACGTAGTTTGACGGCCTCAAATTTTATATTAAATCTGAAGGTATTTAAAAGGCTTTTGCATTGGTTTCAATATATTATCATGATTTTTATTGTAATCTTTTATAATTTCTAAGAAACACTAATGGGAGTTTATAAGAATCTAAAACAGATCATTAAATACCTAATTAACATTTCTGCAGCCCAGAACCAGCTGTTCTGTATGTATATTAAATGTCAGATTCAGCAATTGCAATTTAGCTAATCACAAATCAAGTAGAACTTCCGTCGTTCACTCATTCAATTTACCTTTCATTATGATTGACGGTTAGATTGCACAAATCAACTGCAAACTTGCAGCCATTAAAATCGCAAGTTATTTACTAAACTCGTTATCTGATTGACAAAATGTCGTACCGTCCACACGTGTTTAGCTTTGTAATTATAAAAAACACTTTACACAAACAAATTGATTTAATAAGCGCAGAATACATTATTAAACCCTGAGAATTGTTATGGTAACGAACTCCATGGGATTAACGAAAATATAAGATCAGACTATAATTAGATATGAGGCTGATAATTGTAATGCTGATGGTTGTTGGGGTTCTGGCTCTCAGAAGAGATGAGAACCGGCTATCTGTTGACTATTTCTTGGCTAGACGCGTTAAATTGGTTACTTATTTTTCGTGTGAGAGTCAGTTTGGTAAGTGTTGTGATGCGAGTTTAGGCTAAAGAATACTAAGCGAGACTCCAAATTAGTTGATGTTTATTGGATGTATGTTCAGTTTGGACCTAAAACATTGTGATATTTTAATATTATTATTATGCATGATTATATTTTAAAAACCTAGTAGAAATTGTTTCGAAATTAGTATTTTTTTTAGATAACAAATTAATTTCTCAAGAATTTATAAAAAGTGACATACTAACATCTGTGGTGTCAATAAGCGAGAATTTTAAGGGAGATATTCTTCGCTTTGGGAATACCAAGCAATGGGGTGCAGATGTCGGTATACTATTGGATGCTTCCTGTCCTGGATCAGACTCTGTTTTATACCAGGTATGATATACTAGCATGTAGTGTCGGTCTAAGAATAAATAAAACATATTTAAAGATTTATACCCAATGCATGAGAAGATTCCCATATCTACCGTATCTTATTTTTGTATTAGTTACAATGTTAGTTTAAGATAGTTGTTGGTCTTCCTTCCAAAATAAAATCTACTGAGGTCCTTTGCTAACCACATACATTGTTATCTTGCAACCTACAATGTTGTTCACCTTTCGTAAAAAATCAGTTACTATTCTTGTTTTCAGGCATCAATATCAAGGATTTTTGACGCTGAACATTTGTGGCTTGTAAACTCTAAGGAAAATTCCAGCAACGCCATAGAAAATACAATCGGATATCTCAATTTCAGCATCAACACAGATTTCGTTGTGGTCTACGCAGATGGTATCTATTCATCTTGTTTTCCTCTTTCCTATTTATTTCAACCTATTTGATTTTCGATGTAATCTTTTCCTGTAAAAGATTGAATAGGACTTATTTATAAGGTATTCAGTATTTCATCTTTCCGCGAAATCTTTTTATTGAAAGTAAGACTGATAAAATAATTTGAGTATTTATTTTAGGGTTGAATTATACGCTGAAAGATATATATAATTTCGGAAAAATACAAGGTAATGGGTTGGAAATTGTTTCGTTAGGCACGTGGAGTAAATCAAAAGGTATGTGTACAATAAAGATTTCTTATTTTCATTTTTGTGGTAGAACACACCATACACACGCAAACTACAGACATACCTAATTTAAGATATTCTAGGTAACAATTATTAATTCAAAACGTTGATTTTTAGGGCTTAATATCGAAGAAGGTTTCAAGTATTATCGACGTTGGAACTTTCACAACCTTACTCTGCGAGCTATTTCCGTGGTAAGTAAAATATAACTGCTTACTTCCCCATTTTTGGAAAATATATCTCTATTTACTCGTATTATAGGCTGAATGTTAATTTAGTTGAAGATTCTTATTAACAACTTGGTATATTAAACATAAAAAAGAAAGATCAAAACATGTAATAATATGTGTAAGCATGACGATATCCTCCGCTCTTACGATAACCTTGTGCTTAGCATGCCAATTCATCATACCTCCTTCTATGACAATACTTTTCTGTTCAAGGCAAACAGCTGTGAAATGTCCACTGGAAAGTATAAGAAAGGTTCGGTCGTTAGGTGTCTTTACAACACGAGATAATTTTAGATTTCAGGGACTTTATTCCTTTACTTTTTACCTGTGATTAGAATCTACCACTAACCTTACTTTCTTAATAGATGGACGAGCGTCAGGCCGGCTCGAGCTTCAGCCCTGAGTTGTTGGTCGATGGCGGGTTCACGCGTGGGATTGCCGCGATGACCAAGATCACCAGCCAACTGCTCAATCTGCTTAAAGAGGAGCACAATTTTAGGTATTATGTACTAGATCTATAGTTATATTTCTATTATTTAGTCGTGAAGCCTAGGAATAAATAACTACATATTGCTGGACAAGATCATATTTTTTTTGTACTGCTTAAACTTAACCACCATTAAATTATAACATGAACGGTCCTTCGATCATTAATTTAAGCAATCAGTCCTCTTTTCCAATAGTTACGAAGGTACTCGACAAAACACTTATTATATACAAAAAATTTAATGAAGGAATCAAACCCGTTACCTCCACCACAGCCCCGATTAATTTTTTTTACTAAAATGTTTTATAGATTCAACTACTCTGTGGCTGATCGGTGGATCGGCTCACCTGAAAAGAACTCTACAATGGTAAGATAATTAAAACACTCTAACAGGTATATAAATTATGTAGTTGAAATGAAATTCACTAAAATGTTATAAAACGCTGTAAGCAAAATTGACTCCTGTGCAAAAAAAACACCTTTCTAGTTTTATCTGAATAAAAAAGAAATGTTTATTTATATTTATTTGGTTAGTTGATAATACCTACATATTCCAATTCTGGGAAAAAAGGTTTCCCTCAGTTCGTTCCATCCATCCCGGTCCTGTGGTACTCGCACCCATTGAAGCCTTTCATCACGTAGTTACTTTATTATCTTCTCATAATTCCTTGTCATTGCCAGGCGGTGACGAACTCCCTCTTCTGGGAGCTGCAGGACATCTCGAGCACGTGCGCGCGCATCTACCCGCTGTGGCTCACCTGGGTCGACATCTGCTTCCCACCCACTACTTATATAGAGTAGGTAGCAGTGACCAACTTATTTTATATTTTATCGTGATTGACTCACTTTAGCCAATGGTATAGAAAAAAGACAAGATCACAACGTCTATTAAAATTCATTGAAATATTTGTATGCCCACCTGGACGCGACATGGCTGTGCAAAACTACTTTGATCATTAATGTTAACCTATGTTTTATGCAAATAAATATTTATGATTTACGTAAACTTGTTCCTCCCACTCGAGGACCAATATTTGTCTGTCTGTCTTACTTAAATACCATCTCTCTTTTCCATCCAAAGGTTGCCTGGAAGAGATCGCTCTTTAGCGATAAGGCCGCTCATTGGACATGCCTCTTTTTGTGTTTTATTTGTTTGTTTGTTATTGGTGTACAAATATTATTATTATTTGTAAATGAATTTGTCAAATGCAAGAACTTGAAATTGAACTTCCAGGACAAAATTCTACTACCTGATCCGAGACACAGGCGTAGGAGGCTACGAGAACCAGTTCATCCAGCCGCTGTCGTGCGGCGTGTGGTGGAGCGCGCTGGGCACCGGCGCGGCGCTGGCGGCGGCGCTGGCGGCGGCGGCGCGGCTGGAGGCGCGGCCAGAGCCACGCTCGTACGCCTTCTTCAGCATCGCCGCTGCTATTTGTCAGCAATGTAGGTTTCTGATCAAATCAGACGTCCGACGTACAATATTTTAGATGGCATTGTAAAACTTTGAGCGTTTTTCAAAAATCGGATTGCCTGCGGTAGCAATATAGTATCGGTTCATCATCATGTATAAAACACAGTAATTGCATTTTCTTAAACTAAACAGGATATTTTTATTTTTAGATTTCGAAGATGGTATTCCAGAACACTATAAAATCCAAGGTAAGTATACAGCTTAGATTTCGATTATAATCGAACTTTAGCTGTTAATGTTGTATTTGCAGCAAAATCTGTGCTTCACTTTACACAATCTAGCTAGATAGTATACGTTAGGCATCTTTAGTTATGGAGCACATCTCTATCCCTGTTCCCGGACGCCATCTTTCGACTTTAGCACCTTTTATAGGAGACATAATAGAATTTACAATCATCGTTTATTTGTAACGTCCCTGCATACTTAACAGCCCATTTAGAGGACATACAATGTTTATGAGTATTCTGAACTTTAACGTTGTCTCAGGTCGTCGCCTCACTCTCCTCGTGGTGGGCCTGTTCAGCATGATGCTGTACAACTACTACACGAGCAGCGTCGTGTGCTGGCTGCTGAACGCCGCCACGCCCTCTATCGACGGACTGGACGGTCTCGTCAACAGTGATCTGGAGCTCATTTTTGAGGATATCGGTTATTCTAGGGGGTGGTTGGATGTGAGTAGTTTACTTACGGAAATAATATAAGTAATTAATTCCAAAATTACTGAAGAATATCTAGAGTGATATGGACTAGAATTTCTCATAACTATTTGAGAGATTTTAGATTTAGCTTTAAAGAACTAACTATACAGGGCGTCCCAAAGTTATGGGCCATGGAGGGGAAGTACCTTAAATATCGTAGATAGTGAATTTTGGTCAAAGAAGACTTCATTTTATTTTTAAAAGTAAGTAATTCTGCATTCATAGATTTTCTAAAAATTACTTGCTTTGTCTGGGAATCGAACCGACTTACATGTGGAAAAAAAAATTACTCTACTTTTATGATACCAATCGAAAGAATAGCTAAAAAATAATAACTTTGCTTAAGTAACATAGTATTTTAAAAGAAAGGAACAACATAAAATAATTGAGTCAAGGTCAAATGATCGAGTTGCAAACAGAATTGTGCCATATCACATCGAGTGTTCACCATAAAATTATTGAAAAATCAACAGGCAGCCGGGTCACAAGAAGATTGGCGAAGATGCTTAAGACAAGAGGGATCACATTTTGAGCATTTAATTAATTAATTTACAAAAAAAAATTTTTCATGATTTTTATTTGATTAAAATAATTAATTTCACGTTGTTCCTCTCTTTTAAAATACTATGTTACTTAAGCAAAGTTGTTATTTTTTAGCTATTCTTTCGATTGGTATCATAAAAGTAGAGTAATTTTTTTTTCTACATGTAAGTCGGTTCGATTCCCAGACAAAGCAAGTAATTTTTAGAAAATCTATGAATGCAGAATTACTTACTTTTAAAAATAAAATGAAGTCTTCTTTGACCAAAATTCACTATCTACGATATTTAAGGTACTTCCCCTCCATGGCCCATAACTTTGGGACACCCTGTATACGTATAGTAATAATATGGACTAGAATTTCTCATAACTATTTGAGAGATATTAGATTTAAAGAACTAACTACCTACAATATGTTTTAGGGACATAAACCCGGTACAAAGTTTACATACTACTACAGTGGTTACCCGAACGATAAAGAAGACAAACTGCGGGAGAAGAAAGTCACCAATGCCAAAAGGACGGTCAACGCACTCCAGCCTCTTGATGCGGGAGTAGAACTGATGAGATCTGGAGGTAATACAGAAAATGAAATGTTGTTGGAACATCGACAAAATATTACAAAAGTAAAAAGATAAAAACCATAATGCCATGAACCATAAAATAATTTAAACATTAGAAGTTTGAGGCTAACAGTGTAAATGTAATGTATCGTAGTGTATACCTGACCAGATTCGTACAGAATAATTTAAAACTTATTAAGATGGGACCGTACGAAACTGGCAATGGCAACAGTAAGTTGGCAAAGGTTTTTAATCCCACAATACTTTTGTAAAATTACTGCATCTTCATACTGCCCCAATGGTTTTAAACTAAGAATATCTGAAAGAAAAAGAAAGAAAGAAAGAAAAATTATTTATTTTTAACTACAATCTAACTTAAATTTAACTTAAAATAACTTAAAAATAAGACCATAATGTACAGATTGGAGTTAAAAACTAGGATACGGCTCAGCATAAAGCTTCCTGTTTTGATAACAAAATACAGGAAGCGCTGATCTTCCGCCGGTTCCCACATGCAGTATAAGGTAGCTAGGTAAAATAATGTATGTTAAAGCGTACGCGTACCACACGGAGCCGTACACAGCTCGCCAGGCCATCGGGCGCACCTTCACGGACGACGAGCTGTGCGCGCTGGCCGCGCTGCAGATGATGCCGCCCTCGAGCGTCTACATCATGGTTCAGAAAAAGAGTCCCTACAAGCAGTTCTTTGTTTGGAGGTTTGTGTTCTGCTTTTATTCTTCTAGATACTTTGGCTATTATTATTTTATAAGCCTAAGTTATAATTTGGAAAACTAAGGCGAATTCTTAGGCGTATGTAATGATGTAAATACACCAATTAAAATAATCGGTTACCTATAAGTATATAAAATATTTCAATAATGATGAAGTAATATCAAATGGGTATAGATGATCCAATCTTAAAATGAACTCCCCTCCACAAAACCGTGATAATTTCAACGTGTGAGAGGAAATACGTATTGCATCACTATACTTGTGTGTGTGCTACAACTTTACTGTAAACATGGACTCATCCGCGCACTGCGTTGTCTACAAGTTGTGCGACCAATCCAGTCTTTCTTTCATAGTGACATTGTGGGGGCTAGACATTTGGCAAGTTATACACGTTCGTCGACATCGTTAGTAAAAAAGTACAAAATGTATGGATTTGACATAAACCTATTATTATTATGGTCTAAGCTATTCCGCACGTCAGAAGTTAGCGATGCCACATGTCTAGGGGCCCGTTTGTTTATACGTCATTGAACATCCAATGACAAAGATCAATTTATGTGTGTTGTATCTATACACCTTTTTGCATGTACGTGTAACCGCGGTGGAGGGGCGTTCAGTTTAAAAATGGTATTACTATACCTGTTTACTGATAATTGAACATTGAAATTAAACTTTATTCGCATGAGATCATAAATGAATATGAGCGTACAAAACCGTGTTTACTCATGCAGTAAATTTTCTGATATTACGATTAAATGGAATAACCTTGTATAGGACCATATCTTCTGAAACAGCCGTAAATTAAACCGAAGGAGGTTTTAAAAAGTTATTTCATGTAAAGTTCAGAAAATAAATTAAACAAGACTAGCACGTCGCAAACACAAACACTTTACGGCTCTTGGCATATTTTCAACAAAAGTTAGATTTAAAAATAAATGTGTTTAGGTTTTATTTTCCGCTGTAAATCTGTTGCTTTTTGGGTTTTTGTGTCGCTTCACTTGTTGCCCTGTGGTCGGCGCGTGTTGGCCAATGCAGGCCAGAACCGCGTGTTGCCAATACTGCAACTCAGACTTAATTAAACTCGGATAAACCTTTTACGGACGGAATAACGGCCTTGTGACACTTTTAGAAAACTGTGGCAAAGCTTTTAGTCGGTTTAAAATTGCCGGCAGTTTTTCGTTTTCTTTCATTCGAGAGCCCCAATTTAGGCGCCAAACTTTATAAAGTATTTAGCTCAACTATTACCACCAACGATATTAATAGACACAATAACATGTGATGAAACGTGTTATTTTAAGAGTCTAGTATTTATTTGGGCATGCTGTAGGTAATTTAGACATAATAATGTTCAACCCACGTTTTTTTGTCAATTCATTATAGACCAAGAGCCTGTGATGGCCAGACCTTCCTTTAATTCACAAGCGTGAAAATTCTTTCATGTGTATGTCTAACATAGGTAAGAATAACCCCCAAACATGAAACCTGGATCGTGGTTCCTTTGGGAGATAACAGGTAAAAGGTTGTTATCTTAATTTACACGCGTAATCACTAATCATTAGTCTGTGAGACTAACAATTCGCCAAAACTCCGGAAGTAAAATGTGTGCGGACGTAATGAGTGCGCACGTGGTACTAAAACGCTAAATTAGGAAGGTACTGAGCGTGGTGGGGAGGGGTAGTGTCGGCAACATACCTAAACAGCAAATGCGTGGGCACCGTGTCGCCTGTGAGACTAATGTTTAGTGATCTAGGGTTAAAGGAAGGTCTGGCCATCACGGGCTCTTAGGTTATTACGCCGTTATGGAAAATACCTTCATTATCTCTAGCATTATAATACAACTTAAGAACTATAGTAGTTGACATCACTATTTTGGTATATGACCAGATTTATTTATCATGATTCATTATTATCTAAAGGAAACAAATATTTTAGTTTAAAAAAAACTATTTTATGATTTTTATCATATTTTTCGCACCTAATGTGTTTTAAAAGTTGACATTATTTTAGGTTGAAAACTATTTTGCATTTAGTTTATCTTCTCTACTGTTTTTATAATTAATTTGATCCATGTGTAAAATAAAGGTAATTTGTGTTCCAGTATGATGCGGCTAGCAGAGCGCGGGCACGTGCGGGCGTGTCGCGCGCGGTTCTCGGGCGCGATGCCGGCGTGCTCCGGGCGGCGGCCGCGCGCGCTCTCGCTCGGACAGGCGGCGCCGGCGTTCTTACTACTGCTCGAGATGGCTATACTGTCTACTGCTATACTGGTGGCCGAGAGGATTTATTTCAAGTGAGTACAAAGCAATTGAAATATATAAATTTTAATTTGTTTCAAATCAATTTAAATATAAACATTACATTTTAAATGTAAATATATATGCTTACATTTTATTTTGTTAACATTAGTAGAATCTGCATACAAAACTGGAAATATACGGAAAAATATCAGGTAAAACTTTACTAAACCTTTTATAATCAAAGACTTTATAATTATTCAGGTTCAAATCGGAACAAGGATTAACGCGCAAAAAGGGCAATTTGTTCAATAATCACGCACATAACGCACAGCGCGCGACGAAACGCGCTCGAATCAACTCGAGGATATAAAAAAACAATAAAGAACGAGGACTGACGGCGTGTGATCTTCGCCACAGCGTGTGGACATCAGAATAGCTACTCAGACTTACAGTACGTAGAGTTTTATATTGAACACTAGCAGCCCCCGCGAACTTCGTCTCGCCATATACTTTTATTTGCAACTATATCCATACAAAATTTCATCCAAATCGAATTATTCTGCGTAAGCATATATTTTCCCGCGGAAGCATTTAATATTTACGCGGTAAAAAGTCTCTCGCCATATACTTTTATTTGCAACTATCTACATACTAAATTTCATCGAAATCGAATTTTCCCACGTAAGCATATATTTTCCCGTGGAAGCATGAATTTTCCGCGGTGAAAAGTCTCTCGCCATATATGCCATATCTTCTGCATACTAAATTTTATCTAAATCGTTTTTTTTTCCGCGTAAGCATATATTTTTCCGCCGAAGTATGTATTTTTCCGCGGTAAAAAGTAGCCTATGTTAGGATTAGGATATTACATATTATATTACATTACATTGACTCCCCCCCCCGTACCCCAGTGACGCGTACATGGAGTCTACATCGCATGCTGGCTAGCTGAGCGCGATGAGCGACAACCTCGCGACTTTTTTCTAATACTTGGATTTTTAAACTCGTGATATCTTCCGAATGAAATGTCCGAATCGAATAATTCAAAAAGTTATAAAAAGGTATTAAAGCCGTCTTGAAGATAAAGTAATTTATTTTGATAAGGATTATTACCAAGATACAAATGAAGACCCTTTCAAGAGGCGGCATATATAAATTAATATTTTAGAATAAAAAACTGCTTACTGTGACATAACTATAATATTTAGACATATGCTGTCGCGACATTTTTTGTAGATAATGATGAGTTCTGCAAAGTCGTAGTACATGATTTTGTTCTATCATCAATAGTTTTCGCAGCGCACGCGACGTAAGAAATTTTTCAGGTCATTTTTTTACACCTTATGTTACATTATTGGAGTTTTAGTAAGGATCCCTAATTTTTTTTTAAATATAATATAGCCTATGGTACTCGGGGATAATGTAGCTTTCCAAAGGTGAAAGAATTTTTGAAATCGGTCCAGTAGTTTCGGAGCCTATTCGTTACAAACAAACAAACAAACAAATCTTTCCTCTTTATAATATTAGTATAGATTATGTATGTGACATCTTAAATAATTTGTTTGAAGATGCCAGGAAACACCCGTAACTAATTATAAAATCATAACTTATTTAGTTTTTACAATATAATAATTATTTTGTAACTGACTTTTACTTCAATGGGGATACCTACGGCAGTCTATAATAATTATATTGTCCATATAAAGTCCTGCTATAAATCACATATTACTCATAAACTTAAAGGGGCAATTAAGAATAAAACAAATTAAAACCAATCTTAAAAAAATAATTAATTATTCATTTTTAGTACATTCTCTGGTTTGATTACACTGCGTATTGAGCGATGGTCGCGCGCGGCTATCTAAATCGCGCAGTTATAAATGATGCGATCAATTCTTGTTTAGTTCGTACCCTTCACTGTTTGTATGAGCTGAATGCTTCAGAACTTCAGAACTAAATAAACAGGTCAAGGAATAGCGATTGTTATTTTAAACATGATATTTCTTGTCACAATACCATATTACCTACGAGTATAGTAAAACCATTCTAAAAATGAACTCCCCTCCACAAAACCGTGATGATTTCAACGTGTGAGAGGAAATACAGAAAAACAGAATACACAGAAAAAAAAAATACAGAATTCGGTGGAGGGGCGTTCATTTTAGAAATGGTTTTACTATACCTTTATATGAGTTTAAAATGCCCTATGAAACTTATAGGAATTTTCGGTGTGGCAATGGATAATGCAAAGTGACATTTTATACATACAAAACATTTTATACGCTATAAGGCCAATATTAAGTTCGCATAAATGGAGTAGATTCTAATAATAAATTTTGTTCATATTTTTCCGCGTATAAATTTAATTTTGTTTAAATAACAAATTATCTAATCGTTTCAGGGTAACTAAGGTTGTCTTAGTTAATATATGAATGTAAAATGGAATCATATTGTCTATTTGGATTTAACACAAAGGGCAGGCAACAAGATTTCCATTTCACAAACGTGTCATAAAATTCCAAAATAAATTGTCGCGAGCGAACTTAAAGAACATTACCTAAGACAAGGGCACACTGCGGCGCACGGCCCCGACGCATTTACATACAGATGGAAACGTCATGTGGGTATTATAATGCTAAAAATATGGCCACACGTGACTTTTAACCTTATCACCACCGCGCAAGGTGCTAAATTGAGCAGGACTAGAAACAGGTAGCCATTCATTTGTCTGATGGACCTACAGGCGTTTTTGTACTGTTAATTTATGCGATACATTGCTATCTATGTTGTTTTTCGTGTGAAAATGATTAAAATTTGTTGTTTGTAACTGAGTTTTGCTTATCAATATGTAAATTAAATCCATTGTCGCATCAGTGCTTTTTAATGGGTTATCAACGTCATTGCTGCGGTGGAGATTGTCAGGGTTTAATTTTATAATTATTATCCAATTTAGACTAATCTTCCGTTTCCAAAAAACATGATAATTTTTACTCAAAAATAAAATCTGTAAGCTACAGTAGTTTGACGCCTTAATAAAATCTTAACTATGTTCAAAATGTTCGCAAATAACAGACTGTGCCGTTCCCGAGACATTGAACATATTTCAATTAACTCTCAATTACGGTACATCAATATTTCAATTAAGCGCTGCACAAATATGTTCGTTCGAAACTAAGCATGTTCGCTCTCATTGGAATATATCGGTTCTTTCTGTTTGATTTGGGAATCGTGGAGCACGGAATTTGGCATAAGTAGACAAGTTAAAGCAACATCACATTTGATAGTGTTTTAGAAAAAATACAAGATCACAACGGTCCTCGAGTGGAAGTCGAACCCAAGCATTCCAGTTCCCTGGCTGTGCTATAAATACATCGCTGATTATAAAAACAAATTTAATAAATATTCGTGTTACGGGAGCTAGATATCTGATATACATAAAAGATTTAACATACATAGTTGTATTTTATTGCCTTTTCAAATTTTTAATAACTTAATTAAAAATGTTATTCAAGTATTATGTATTAGGTATGTAATAACGTTAAGATAAATAATATTGTCAGAATTTAATTATTTATAGGTACCTATATACAGGACCAAACACCCAATGAATTTAAAAACGTCCTGTCTATGCTCAGTACAAGAAAACAAGCTCTGTGGACGCAATGTGCTCCAATTCACACGAGTTTATAAAGGTCGTTATTTTAACTTAGATTAAAATCTGATTGGATTGTGCGAGAAGTTTCATTTTCTATTCCTATGTCGTCACCAGTAGAGTTTTTTGTTTAAATGCAAATAGTGTATAACTTTCATACAGTTACTAATAAGTGCTTGATAAAATCATAAGTGCCGTATACCTATTATTTTATAGTATCGTTGAACCAAATCCCATAAATTTCGATGTACGGGCAACAGTTTGTATAAAAATTGTCTAAACAACTCGAGTTTATTTCAAATCTACAAGTAAATTATTAGCGGCTGTTGGTTGTCGTGTTTTACACCGAATGTATATTTGAAGGGATAATAAAAATAGCAAATATTTTTTTAAGAGTAAGCAGATATTTTTTTTATTCGAAAAATTGTTTTTGCCATGAAAATAATGATAGTAAAGTACGAGTCGGAAGCCCGGCACTGACTATCTGTCTGATATTGACGACGCTTTATGACACATAAAAATTTAACGTCAGATATAAAATGCATGTGCCGTGAATAATGGATATTTAAAACGATTTACAGCGGAGATTAATGATAATTTTGACTTTTTTGTAATTTTAGTACGGGAGGCGACGATGCTAAATGGGGATTTACTCGAGCGTCAAAGCGACCTATTGGGTTGCATTTGGTAGATGATAAGAAGAAAAAAATTGTATGAGACCGATGTGTTTCATCAGTGGGGGAAGCGACCATAGATAAATAAAAACTTATTTAAAAAAATACTGATGTATGGACGTACTTAAGCGCGTCAGTTAGTGATAGATTTTATGAATCAGATTCAATAAATTGAAAATCATCTTAACATACTTACATACTTAAAAATAATTTAGGAAATATGATTGATAATATACGTTTGTAAATCTGATTGTTTACACGATTGGGGTGGAAGTACGTAAAAGTTAAAAAAATAAGAATCGCGACTCATTTTTTATCAAAAAAAAGAACAAAAAAACTGGCATTTCTAAAGGTGTTAGAGCGTCAGATCTAGATGTATATGGTTCATCTCTATGTTCTGATTCTACCATATCTTAATCTGACAATTATCTAAAGTGATGCGCCTAATATGACAAAAGTAAATTTTGTTCCCTTATAATTCACGTTCGAACATAGATAGATTTTTTATATTTGGTGGAGGTACTTATCTGGGTACTAGCTATCTCCAGTATCTTAATCTGACGCGCTCGAGTAAATCCCGAAATCCCCTCTTCGGCTCCCCTACTATTTGACAGCAGTGGAACGTAAATATTATAGGTGATACTCAAGCAAGAGCGTTAATTATACCAAACTTGCTTCTCTTAAGTCGTAATTATTTTTCTGATACCTATTTTCTTATTTAATTCTTACAAGTAACGCATTGAATGCATTATAATATAACTGAACAAATTTCCATATCAAAGAAGATCTTTTACACAAAACTGGGCATCTGGCAGGCTATTGATGATAATGATGAGATTAAAGAAGACATTATAGTGCAGCCAGTCAGTACCTCTTTGAAGTAGAGACAATGAGTTTAAGTTTAGTTGTAGCTAAGAATCTCGACAAAACCGCAGACTGATTGAAAGTTTTCACATAATATTAATAAACCGCAAAATTCAGATATTAAATCGAGTGTATTTATAAAACGAGTATTAGACAACTGCATCAGAACCTAAGGGGAACAGTTTAATTACGATTTTCTCAACTACACTGTAATCTTGACGTTATTTTGTTAACTAGGTATAAAAAATATTATTTATCAAATGTATGTATATAAAATGGAAACAGAGACGATTAGCTAATAGAATGGGTTGTTCGTCATCTCGCGGGAAAACAAAAGATGGATTCCCGCGAGTTGGCACATTGCAATTTTTCATAGTATTGTGTTCGTCATCTCGCGGGAATTGAAAAGTACAGTTAGATAAATTAGTATACCTACTTATAAAAACTATCGTGGTTTGATAAATTCATATTGAGATATTTCGTGTATTGCCCGTTTATCTCAATATGAATTAGTATACCTATTTAATTTTTCAATTGAGTCGCTCAAGGAGCTATGAAGAGGTCTACGCTAGGAGTTTCTCTCACATAGCCCAGCAGATTAGCTCTTTGAAGTGGCATTGGGCAGGCAATATAGCTCGAAGAACGAATGGCCAATGGGGCCAAAAAGTTCTCGAGGAGACAACGGATCGGCAAGCGGGACAGATGATATTTTAAAGGCTGCTGGTTCACGGTGGATGCAGGCTGCATCCGACCGTCATATCTGGAGGTCATAAAGAGAGGCCTATGTCCAGCAGTGGACGTCCAACATCTGACTAATGATGAAGTATATATTTGGGTCCTTAAGTCATCATAAGGAATTCAATGATTATCCTTGAAACAGTTTAACTTTTAAACCGATAGGTGTCTAGATGACATTTGTCAAAATGACAGCTGTCAAGTTTTAAACTGCGTTAACTCCGAAACGGCTGGGCCTAGAGATGCCGTACATAGCTCAATTGACAGGTGTCAGAGAGAGCAACATTTTCGATGACAGCTGTCAAACTTTAAACTGCCACAACTCTGAAACAGCTTGGCCTAGAGATGCCGTACTAGGCGCAAATGATTGGTCTTAGAGAGTGCAACATTTTCGATGACAGCTGTCAAACTTTAAATGACCACAACTCTGAAACGGCTTGGCCTAGAGATGCCGTACTAGGCGCAAATGATTGGTGATAGAGAGAGCAACATTTTCGATGACAGCTGTCAAACTTTAAATGGCCACAACTTCGAAACGGCTTGGCCTAGAGATGCCGTACTAGGCGCAAATGATTGGTCTTAGAGAGTGCAACATTTTCGATGACAGCTGTCAAACTTTAAATGGCCACAACTTCGAAACGGCTTGGCCTAGAGATGCCGTTTGAGATAATATTGGTTACAATATTGGTTAAGTAAAGCAATTCATAAAAAATTATGATAAAACGGTGGCAGTTTAAAGTTTGACAGCTGTCATCGAAAATGTTGCTCTCTCTAAGACCAATCATTTGCGCCTAGTACGGCATCTCTAGGCCAAGCCGTTTCAGAGTTGTGGCAGTTTAAAGTTTGACAGCTGTCATCGAAAATGTTACTCTCTCTAAGACCAATCATTTGCGCCTAGTACGGCATCTCTAGGCCAAGCCGTTTCAGAGTTGTGGCCATTTAAAGTTTGACAGCTGTCATCGAAAATGTTGCACTCTCTAAGACCAATCATTTGCGCCTAGTACGGCATCTCTAGGCCAAGCTGTTTCAGAGTTGTGGCAGTTTAAAGTTTGACAGCTGTCATCGAAAATGTTGCTCTCTCTGACACCTGTCAATTGAGCTATGTACGGCATCTCTAGGCCCAGCCGTTTCGGAGTTAACGCAGTTTTAAACTTGACAGCTGTCATTTTGACAAATGTCATCTAGACACCTATCGGTTTAAAAGTTAAACTGTTTCAAGGATAATCATTGAATTCCTTATGATGACTTAAGGACCCAAATATATACTTCATCATTATAATGTCAGATGTTGGACGTCCACTGCTGGACATAGGCCTCCCTTAATGATTTCCAGTTATTGCGGTCGGACGCGGCCTGCATCCACCGCGAGCCAAAACTTTTCGCCCCCCCCCCCCCCGGCCATCCGTTCTACAAGCTATATGGCCTGCCATATACTATGTATAAATATATACATATATAGCAAAATATCTATAGCTATTAAGTTTTCAAAGTTTTATAGCTTGAGTACATACTTATAGATAGATATATACATTTCCTTTATTACAACAATTTTATTGAGTTGCCTGTACATAAATTCATTTGTTTTGAAATTCCCGCGAGATGACGAACACAATACTATGAAAAATTGCAATGTGCCAACTCGCGGGAATCCATCTTTTGTTTTCCCGCGAGATGACGAACAACCCAATAGAATGGAGGATTTTTCTCGGTGGCGGGTTCAAAATGGCTGAAATGATACATTTAGAATGCGGTACCATAAGACGACCGTGCAAGGGGACACTGCCGGGCATCGTCGATAGCTATAAGTATAATATTTATATAATATAATTATGTTACTTTGTAAGGAAAAGTTTACACGGGCCTTAGGTTTAATGAATTTTTTTTAATATTTTATGTTGCCTAAAGTAAATGATTTTATTTTTATTATTATAAGACAGCCAAAAATGTTTTTGGGTACCTATCAATTTAGTAAAAGAATCAATTGACTTAAATCATCTTACCATAATTCCTTTTGATGAATCAACCAGAGATGAATTCTAAGAATTAATATCCTTAAATACCCATAGATGGCTATCCGACCAAATAAAAAGAAGGTCCTATTCAAGAATCAATTCAATTATGAAATCGTTTCACAAAAATACCATTGAAGTTTTAAGATGACTGGAATTTCCACAGTCATGGTCTTGAAATGTTTTTCTTGCTTTAAATAAAGAGATTGAAAGCAGTGGAGTAAAAAATCTTATTTTCTGTATTTAGAACTTTGTAATTGACTGAACAAGAGTTTAACTTTTTGTAACTGATGGTTACTTTGTATACTTTTCAGACTTTTTGTAATAATTGTGAGTTTCTTTGACTTCTCTGATTTTTTGAATTAATTGTCGTTATTGTAGGTAGTAAAACACAACAAACTTTTTTACTATATAGCCTCCTGAGTAAACACCCTCTCAGTTTAAGTTAATTAGTATAACATTTTATTACAATTATTACTGAAAAAGGCTAAAAACCACTAAACTTTTTTTAATATTCAACAGTCAGATCACATATGAATTATCATTACATAACTGGGAAATAGTAAAATCCCAAGAGGTTCCTTAACCCTAGAAACTCGGATGTTGTGGGGCTCTTCCAGGGAAATCTAAATAACAAGCCGTTAGGAACCATATCAACGCTTAAATTTGTCACCTTACAGGTGACGTATGAACTAGCGCTGAAAAAATTGTGTATAACAAAGTGTATGGCGAGTTTCAGCATTACCTGTTCTAAAATTTATATGCGCTTAATTAACACTTGCTCTAACGGTGAAAGCAAACATCGTGAAGAAACCGGCATGTTCTAAGAACTTTGAAAAGTCAGTGTACCTAATCTCTCTCGTCTTGAAAGAAGTCCCTGTGGCCCAACACCAGGAAAAATAGAGGGGTCATTTCCATCAGGGTGTTTTTTTATGATTTATAAAATATATTTGTCAATGTATAATATTCAATTAGTTAACAGATAATCTAGTGTAGGTACGTATTTATTTATTGGAAGCAAACGGTATGATTAGATGGATAGAAACTACTACTTCTATATATTTAGATATCTATGATCTCTTTCGTCCGTCACCGCACATTTGCACGACGCGTAATAAAGCCGCCGCGGTTTCTCGCCCTATATATCACTTACCCTCAACTTTGCCACGCAAAAACCTACTTTATCAACACTGAAATAGATTCTAACTTATAACATTTGTTGGTAATAGTCAGGGATCCGTAGTACATGGAATTCAAGTGATTACTAACAAGCTAATTTTTGGTAAGTAGCTTCGTTTCGATGAGACGTCCAAAGATATCCTATACCCAACTCTCGATTGTGGTAGCTAACAGAGATATCAAGGATTAAAAAATTCAAGGATGTAAAACCGGGATAACGGACCACGAAATTTGTAGGACAATATGTTATATCTCAAGATAATTATCTAAATTATATAAAAACATGTTTGTCCTACAATTTGATCAAAGAGTCCGCCATTTCCAAAATGTGTCGAAAACGAGGTCAATTTAAATGATTACTATGATTACTAACCAGCTGATTTTTTGTTGTATACTTAATTAATATTTATAAAATCTAACGGACATATTGTCCGACAAATTTCGTGGTCCGTTATCCCGGTTTTACATCCGTGAATTTTTTAATCCTTGATATCTCTGTTAGCTACCACAATCGAGAGTTGGGTATAGGATATCTTTGGACGTCTCATCGAAACGAAGCTACTCGCCAAAAATTAGCTTGTTAGTAATCACTTGATTTCCATGTACTACGGATCCCGGCCTATAAGGGTTCGCTCAGAAACGGGATTAAAAAGTGCGGTTCCGCTGTCATGCGTCCAAGTTATGACTACGAGAATGCGACTTATGAAGGTTTACATTTGAATTTGTGTTTCACACTACAACGGAAAAAGTTAAGTTATTACCGGGGTTTTGTGCTTTTCAACGCTATGTGGATGAGTTAGAAGTGGTTTTTGCTTGCAGGTGGAGCATAAGTTAGTAAGTACCCTGGTGTATTTATTTTCTTTCTTCGGGTTAGGTGGGTATTATTGTGTCATGGAAATAGTACTATGCGAATGGATCTTAGAGCTTCGCCCATATATATACATTAATAAGTATTTATTATATTCATTTTGTTTGAATGACATAACAATTTTAGACTTTTCTGACAATGCCCTTAAACAGCAGCATTAATTTTTTTTATGACATTTTATTATTATAAATGAAAGTCAAAGGTTCTCTCAAACCAACACGTCTATATTATTAACGGATCGCATAATTTTGCAATAAACTCGTTTAAATTTTTTGAGTAAAAACGGCGGAGGAGAAAAACATTAGGATGAGCAAATATTGTTGAGTGTGCTGAAAAGTTCAGCAAAACTCAGCACTTTTTCATACTTTACGAATTCACGGAATTTGCTTGATAAAATCATGGTGAAACTAACTTTCAACCCTTTGCTTTGTGGAAAAGGATGACTTTGATTTACATCTTATTTTAGTACAAATGTGCTACTTGTAACTTACCTTTGTTTTTCTTTTTTTTAAAGTGAATTGTTTTAAGAGAGGTAATGTGTGATGTATGTAGTTATTTGCTTATAAATAATCTCTTAAGTTAAACATTTGCTTTGAATGTTTCTCATAATATGACTGACTGGTATTTACTCAAAAAGGTTTAAATGTTATTTCAGGATAGGTTTTACTACGTTTTTGTGTAAAAGAGCTTAATTATTGTTCTAATGAACATATTAATTTATAGTACCAATAACTCTCTAACCCCTTATAAACCTCGGCAATAACCCTTAAAACGTACGAGGCACGTTTATAAACCAACTGTGACAACACAAATCGTTATTTTTAGTTATCTAGTGAGCCGTGAGGCAGCATACGAAGTAGACGTGCTAACAATTTTATTTAAAATTACGAATTTGCCAACAAACAACTTTTATCCTTGCAATTACTACAGTAAGTGTCAAAATCAAATACACCGTAGCTTGCGCCTTACGACACTCCAACGAAAAGCTGCATCGAAAACTGCGATATTCTGTCTCGTTCTTCCCCAACAAAGGAGTGACGCGTGAGTCAAATACACGGAGTAAGATGAGCGTACAATACTCACCAAATGGAGGTGGCATAATTGCGGGTCGCAGCGACTCTCAGCCAGACCTGAGAAAATACGCTGAGACTTCAAGAAAAATTACTTTGCGCCAAAAAAGAAAGTCTCCTGATGAAAACGAAAATATCCTCGCAATAAAAGACGAAGTAAGTGAAATTAAAAATCAAATGTCACAGATGATGGCGTTACTAACTTCTTTCGGGAATAATCAGAAGGAATTTATGGATAGAGTCAGTTCTGATGTAGCAGTAATGAAGAAACAAATAACCGACATAAAGACAGTCACAAACAAACTTATTTCAGAACAACATGTAACTATAAAGAAACTAAAAGATTTAGAATGTGAAGTTGAACAGTTGAAAACCATTACTGCACATCCTGTTGACTCTCAGAATACCGACCAAATAGTTGAAGAAATAAACGAAAGAGAAAGAAGACGTAAAAATGTTATCATCATTGGAATACCTGAACCAGCTTCAGTGAACAAAGAAGAAAGAAATGAAGAAGATAAAAAAGAAATTATGAAGCTGTTAAATAAAATTGACTCGGCTAACGCTGAACCAAATTGGATAATGCGTATGGGAAAATATAATCCAACTAAGAAACGTGCTATGAGAGTTACCTTCCAATCTTCTGAAACAGTTAGAAATATTCTACAAAACAAAAAGAAAGTTGACGATACAAACAACATTAGAATATATTCAGACCAGACACCGCAACAACAAGCTTATCTGAGGAAACTAGCAGAAGAACTTAAAGCGAGAACTGAGAATGGTGAACCCAACTTAATCATAAAGTATGTAAAAGGTATTCCAAAAATACTTATAGCCCATCCAAAAAACGAATAACAGACAATGACCACTTCATGACGGTATAAAATGCACACCTGTTGAAAAGCAATACTCCTAGAACCAGCAAAGGAAAAAAAAAAAAAAAAAAAAAAACATTATCTGCGAAGGTGGAAAATTCTAAAACAAACTTCCTTATTAAACTTATACAAATCAATAACCATATAAGTACTTTATTATTACTTTTTTTTTAATTAAAATTGTATGTAAAACTATAATCATTATAACTATAAAGAAAAAAAAAATAACCTAATAAAACTTAAAAATAAAAATATAAAAAAATAATTAATAACTTATAATATAAAACAAAATTAAAATTACTTAGTAATAGACTTACCTTATAATACCTACTTAATAAAAAAAAAAAACATTTAAAACAAATATGGATAATATAAATCATAACTTATAATATAAATCAAAATTAAAATTACTTACCTAATAATAGACGATTCTACAATGAGTGTTATAAATTACCGCATCTATTTTTGCCTACTCCATGTTATTTAGAGTCTTGTTAATTTCTGTTTGCTTTGCTTAACTTTTTCAACTACCCCAACATTACTGTTATTTCATTTTTATTTTTTACGTTTGTTATTGATCACATTTAACTATGCTTAATATGTAGTTAACTAAGAATACTTTGTTTGTAAGTAACTTACTAAGGAAATACCTTACGATGCTGTCCTAAATATATAAATGCATGTTAAATAGTCTCATTAAGTGAATTTGTAATTCTTATGAGAGAAATAAACGATCTTAAACCTGATCTAGTGTATTTATGTCTCACGTATTGTTTTGAGTGACGTGTTTACCGCTGCGTAGTCGCGAGGTATCGCCAAGAAGGTATTTACGATAACGATACGATAATATAATAATCTCTCCATAATTATGCCACTTAATAATATATTTTTATAAATTACTAACTTTTAGCAAAGATCTCACTTTATTATTTTAAGTTATAAATGATTTGTTGAGCTTTAAGTTTTTTTTTAAGTGTCCATAATTGTGTAGGTATATTGTGTGATAAAAAAAATTGAAAACACCCAACTCGCAACATATTTTAACATTTCTAGAAGCATAAGCTTAATTTAAAAAAATCTCTTTCGTTAATTATTCTACAGCACAGTAAATAAGTAGGTATAGTAAGTATCGTGTGTCAGATCGGATCGTGTAAAGCGTACCTTATAGGTAACCCCTCACACGCACTGATGCATAATACATGCGCTTTGCTCAGGCTTTGCGATTCTGCGTCTTTTGTGTTTAAAATTGAGAATTTGCTTTTAGAATTTTGTCTCTTGTCACAATGTTTTTTCTAGTTTTCTTATATTTGTAAAACATTTGTTTTGAGTGATTTATGTTTTGGAATAGGTAGGTAATATTGAGAAAAACTCTACTCACGTACACAACTACTACACTCAAAAAAATTACCCAAGCTTTGTTTTAGCATAAGCACCGCTATTTTGCTTTACCACTACTGGGACGCAAGGATTTTCTCTTGAGAGAGATTAGACCTTAACGCATTACTTTCCAACTCCTTAAAGTGTGCAGCGTTTTGCAGCGAAAATCGACTTGTAATATGATTACAAGGAATGAGAAATGAATTATGAGGAAAAGGACATGGTCATGTCGTTTTCCTCACGCTGTTTTGTTTTCACACGTGTTTTATAAAACTATTCAGTCTAATTAAGTTAAAATATTTTAAAAGATATGTATTAAGGTCGCGCTCACACGGCCGACATCAGGCCTCACCTGGGCCTAATAAGTTTGAGCAGGTTATCGGCCGTTAATTTACGGCCCACTCTCGTTAACGACGGCCGCAAGCGTTGTAAATATTTTTGACTTGAAGTAGGAGAGATTCGTTTTGTTAGAAGCTAAATTTTAATTTTTAAATTATAAATAGTTTTAGTTTTAACACTATGATCGAGTATGAGGTTATAAGTCAACTTATCTGATTTATTGGTTTTTAAATTAATACTGAATTGCATAAACTCTGCACTTTCAAATAGTCATAAAATAAATAAATAAATAATAAATAAATATTACTGGACAATTTTTAAAACAAATATACCTATACTGCCTGTCTTGTGCTTTAAACAAGGCCGGCACCATACGACACAATTGACTTATATATCCAAACCGCGTTATAAAGTACTAGGTACCTTAAAGAACTAATTTATCAAGATAAATTATTCTGATGATGTAAATATATACAAGATAGTAAGATTAGAGTAGGATCTTAAACAGAATGACTCAAAAGCCTTGTCTTCTTAAAAGATTATCCCCTGAAATTCCCCTTTAAAATTGTTAAAAGTATGATCGTAAGTTAAATGCTTCTTCGTTGGGACAGTAAACTGGAGAATTTAAAATAATAAAATTATCTGTAATTAAATCTATCCAAAACACGAATCACTAATCTCCATTAAACTCTAACCGGTTAGCGATAGTTTAGCCCGTGATTAGTCTAATGACTTGTTGAGTGCTAACTCTTTCGGGACAAATTGCTGTGACCTGTATAAAGGCGGTTAAAGTTGAACTTTTAGTTCAACTCGGCGTATGGTGTCGCGCTCGCTTGGAGTTCAGTAAAGTGTTTATTTTTGGGTTCCGTAGTTAAAAAGGTAATCCTATAGTTTTACACTGTCTGTCGGTCTGGGTGTGGTTTTGCGGAAAAACAAAAGTTCCACATTTCTGCTGCCACGGCTGGGAAACAGGGACATACTTCTCTCTTGATGATTTATAGAGTTTAGGCCTTAATTCATCTTAGCTAAGTGTAGATTGGTAATGATACTTCCAAAAAAATCTTAATAAATAAAAGGTTTTCTAAAAAAATGCGGTAATTAACGTTGATAATGCGAATTCCTGTCCCCAGACAAGATGGTCGTTGTCATAATTCATGTGGATTCCTATTAGCAAATCGACGGCTATAGCCCCGAGGAATTCCAATCGTTCGACCTTTTGAATGACTAATGGGATTAAGTAGCCACAATTTTGAAAATTAGGAAATAATGTTGTTTTTTAATAATGAATTAGCAACTAAAATAAGGCAACCATTACACAGCGTTTCTAGATACTTTTATCCCATTTAATTTATTTCCATAAAATAATTATTAAAATATTGTCCAGCAATCCAAAATCCTTAAGATCACTTTAACTATCCCATTGATTCTCATCACACTTTCCAACCCCTTTGAAGCTTGCAATCAATTGAATTGCGTTATGTCGAAATAGTTTTATTCATTCTATGGGCCAAAATAATATAGGTTTCCTGTTGCCATTTTAAGTGATTCTATCGTAGTATGCTTATATGTAAATAAAAAGGTAAAAAAATATGACTCCGCTCATACCATAACGGTAGGTGACATGCTATGGAGTTGATCAAGCAATCAGCGATCACCAACACGCCTGTTTTCCACCAGTCACCAGGATATTGGTTTCTTCGTGATAGTGGTAGAATAAAAAGCTCTGCGTTTTCTTTTACTGCTTGTTGTAAAAATATAGACAGCAATTAATTATTTTTGTAAATAATATATTGTTTAATTGTGCATTGGAAATTAAAAAGAATTTTTTTCTATTTTGTTCGAATATTTACTTAATTTTTTGGGTTCGCTCAGCGAAAAAGGTTGAACTAACATATAACTGCAATAAAATTTAGATCCAAAAGTTAGGGCTTAGCTGACGTGTTAATGGACTAATGGACGTTATTTGTAGAGAAACTTTGTAGTGATTTAGTCTGGAATAGACGATGATATTATGTATGATGATTGATTGATAAATTGGCTGATTATACATATAATATGTTATTAATTCTTCTAAAAGGGGTTCTCAATTTGACGGTAAGTTCTGTTTATCATAAAATAAAAGTTCCACTATTTAGGGTTTATTTAAAGAACCTAAGGTCTTTAGATATTTATCATGATGCTTACCAGGTGAGTTATTAGTAAGCAAGTAAACTAAACAGAGAGGAACTGCTGCCCGTTTTTTTAAATTAAAATATTTGAAACACTTTAGACATTTTTTCTTAAAATAACTGCTGCCCGTCTTATGGTATAAACATTTTCAGTGAGTTCAATGACACCCACGGAGATAGATTAGGTTGGATTATACACTTTTTTTGGAACGTCTATTTGTTTTTCTTTCTACAAGTATTTTCCCTTTTTGACTTGAAGTAACCTATTTTAATGATGCATTTATAATTAACCAACAAAAATCACAAATAGTGTACCTACAGTGTTCTATCTTTCTGCAATCACCAGGTCTTCCAATCTAAGTGTGATGATGACACTAAGACCTATAAAGACCAGATTGAAGATAGCTTTAGACCCTTGAGCGTTCCATATTACCAACCCGAGTTGTCTGTTATTTGTTTGTTATGATGATGCTTTGTTACAATACTCGTCAATGTATCGGTACGCAGTTCAATTTGATATGGTAGAAGCGAACCGCCCGGTCCAGTGTATGAGGCTCCCCCCCCTCCCCGCGCCCCCGCGCCCCTTCACTCCACCTCAATAAAATATTTACCCAATTTATCGCTCAGCCCGCCTTTTTACTGCTCACCTTCCAGATAGAATAAAAATATATTCGCTCACGAATCACCCCAAATGTTAAATTAAAGCGCTTCAAATGTCTTTTAGAGTATTCAAGTTATTTGGATTGGACGGTCAGCTGGTTTTGAGGTATCTATATATTTTAAGTTGAATGTTTTTAAGGTAAAATCATGTCAGTGTGTCAGATAATGTTTTTTCTGCAAATCTTTTATATTTTATATTTTTTTGGGTTTGCTATTATATTGTCAATGTTCTTAAAAATACAACAATTATTGTTATCCATTGTTTAACATGCTTAGAATAAAAACTTTCATTTTAACATTATTATAAAAAACTATCAAACAGAAGTATAGTAAAACCATTCTAAAAATGAACTCCCCTCCACAAAACCGTGATGATTTCAACGTGTGAGAGGAAATACAGAAAAACAGAATACACAGAAAAAAAAAATACAGAATTCGGTGGAGGGGCGTTCATTTTAGAAATGGTTTTACTATACTCGTGTACCTAAACATCGCGTTTTTCCATACTTTTTAAATTTTCTGTTTAAGTTAAATATTAACATAAATATTCACTTTGTTATAGTTGTTATTAAGTAATTAAAACTATAGTAAGTGTAACTTAACAAAAAATCTATCCCGCGTGTTATTTCACTTTAACAATGTTTTTTTTTGCTTTAACTGGAGTTCAGAGATAATTAGTTCAACGTAATTGATTTAAACCGGATACGGATAGGGTGAGGTGGCGCCCCTTGTGCCTTGTGGGCGGATGTTAATTACAAACTTGTAGTGTACATGTTCAACTTGTTAAACATAAGTTTGACTTTAATAAATTTAGCAGATTATGTATATCTTTCAGTTTGTAAGACGTCAACGAAGATGGTCGGATTACTTCCTTAGGACCCGATGACGCGTAAACTTTTAAACAAGTAATCGCAAAATAATTCAAAATAACTGCAGGAACCTTCAATAAATAATTATTTAATCTTATTGCTAAAAATTCAACGGTACTCTAGTCAAATTGACGGTGTCCATTTAAAACGTTTAGATACCAATGACCATCCATCCATCTCTTAGCATTAGCCGTACTTTAACGGGCTAATTGACTTCTAGTTTTCCCACATAATTGGAAAAATTAAATATCAATTAATCATACCTAATCAGATTCGTATTGAAAGCAAATGCCTCCATAATATTCATGAAGCCGGTATCGCCCGCAGCGGCGCGGGATCCAAAATATTTGGTTTGCTGCACACAATATCTATTTATAGAGTCAGATTTCATGTTTGTGTTAGACTTGCACAAATCGCGGGACTGTGCCGTGTGCGGGCGGAAGCGACTGTGAATAAACATGACAAACAGTTAAATCAGTTTATATCAAATTCAAATAATCAAACTTGGAAACACTAGATAACTGTTGGAGATGAATGTTTGACTGCAACGAAGAGGTTTAAAAAGGACTATTTAATCAACGACAGATACAGCAAAATCCATCTCTTCAGGGGTTGAAATTTCATGAAGGGTCCTTAATCTCATTAAATTTCAATGTCAAATTCATTTTATTTCAATTTATAATGAATTGTGAGCAAGTATATAATTATTCGATAATTTCATGAATTGAGAAATCTGTATTAATATCTTATTATTAAACAAAATGTTAAGACAGGCAATATTTATTTTGCCGTAAGACTTCAGAAGTAGGTAGCATGCCCCAGGTTTATAATGCCGAATTTTTTAATCACAAGTTAGACGTTGTTTACTGCTTTTTAATACAAATATTAATTACTTTAAATTAAAATTTCGCAATCAGTAACTTAGTTTATCTATTTTGATAACAAAAGTTGTGCTACTTGGTTAATTTCTTCGTATGGCATTATATCTATAGAAATACCGGTCTTCTGTGACGCCAGACAATCCTTAATTATCTGATAGATTAACATTATGTGTAGACAGCAGCTATCAGACAAATATGTAGATGAGAACGTGTGATAGATCATCGGTAAAACAGCGGTATTGCCCGTCGTCCGCTCCCGCGCGGCCGCACCGCCGTCCAAAGCTGCCAATCGTCACAATTCCACCCGTCATCCGAATGTTTTCTCTTACAACAGCACACATGAATCATTTATAAATGCAAATCCACATTGTTCCCAACTACCCCGATTATTCACGTTCAGTTATCTTTGACGTATTGGCGCCGGATTTGTATGTCCTGATTTATTTATGCTGTTATTGATGCCTCATGTGATTTTATGGAAAGTTTCAGAAAATTGCGTTTGTTGTGACCGAGTCGGCCGCGTGCCAGATGAGTTGGTGATTGTGCGAAATGAGCCAGAGTTATGAACTGTGTCTACCTGGTGTTATTAGTGTGAGAACAATTAATACTTAACTATTTCTGTATTTAGTTAAATCAAGTTTAATGTGTAGTAATATGAGATTGATTGTTTATTATTGTTGTTGTTTATTGTTTATTAAAATAAGATCACAACATTACAGTATGTATTACCAATACGTTATGTCTATCATTGATGACTTATTGATAAATTGGTGACAAGAATAACACACTTTTATGTTAAGTGAATAAGTTTATCTTATATCGTAAACTATGTTGAAATTTATCAAAACAGCGTTGATATTATAATGCATGGTAAGCATTATAATATCTAGAAACTATGTAAGCCGGGGCTGAGTCCCCATAATTTAGCCGTTGACCTCGCTAAGCCTGGCTCAAGGCATTGATACCCTTACAGACAATGTATGCGAATTTCAACCTTACAAATATTCGTAACAAGTTATTTTCAGTTTTCTTTGCCTTGAATATAGAACTGATACTAATAACTAAGCAGGTAATTTTAGACAGATAGTTGTGTGATTTTTTTATATTTTTATTTTCATTAGTTCATTACTTCCTACTTCTTAATTAAATGATTATAGTTAGTTTTAAGTAATAAGTAGTTCAAAATAGATATTACGAGCATATTCTTCCTCTGTAATAGCTATTATTAGCGTTTTCATTAAATTAACTAAATCCATCAATTTTAAATACCTACCCAACACCACAATGATAGGTTCCGCTACCAATTACGTATAGTACTTATAGGTAAAAAAAACTGGTCAATAGTGTGCAGTTTCTCCTTCAACATAAAGTTTCAACGTGAATATGAGGTAAAACATGGAAGAAATAATAATAATAAGAGGGAATGAGACAGAAGATTCGTACAATGGAGTTTCTTGAATGTGTCTTCCAACACAATGCATATTGTAACTAATTAGCCCGTTCCACTCGCTATAAGGCATAGACGTTTACTAACAAAATTAGTTAAATGCAATATTTTTAAAACTATGAAGATAATAACTATGTGCTGATATTCTTATCACAATAAAGTTTTAGTTTCGTCTGAGTTTTGATCGAGCGACTTGTGATTACAAGTAATATACTCGTTCGTACCTGTGATCTTAGATAACACGCTATTCATACCCATGGTTTTTTAGATTTTCTTGATAAAATTGATTTTCTATTCGAGAATCTTATCAATCATCTGTTCTACATGCTATAAGACAATTTATAATTATTGGCTTTTCGTGTGACGAAATTAGACCGGGTAAAATAATAAAGATACTTCTATGACTTACAGTTAGCAAGTTAAAGAGTGCTCGTGAAACCAAGTACGAGTTGAAGACAATGCCTAATTCAAAGTGGGCCGACTCATATAATAACGTTAAGTGTGTTGAGACTGAGTTAGAGCGCATTGCCGCTGAGTTTGAGCATATTGCCGCCTTCATCAGTGAGGAGTTTACCGTCTGGTTACGAATACTGAAGATTTCATTTGGATGTGCAGCTAATTGAGGTCTTGATTGATTCGGAAGAAAATACTTCCGACAATAAGTACTTAGTCTTCTTTGTGATGTAACAAAGATCACAAAGATTTGATAATTTCCTTATCGATTTTATTTATTCAAGCTCTTTTGATGATAATATCATTAGATCGTGAATGCCGTGTGAATGGGTCATAAAAGCCTTTACGATGATCTTTAAGGCTGTGGCACGGTGGGCGAGATTAGGCAGGAGGTTGCGGGTTCCATTCTTGCGTCCGGACAAATGTTTGTAAGAGCTGCAGATGATAACTCTGAGTGTTCTGTGTGTGTTTATGTATAGTAAACAAATTTAATCTACTGTACATATAAACTGCCGAAATATAGTTGAGGGTGTTTAGGTACAGGAGGAACTGAGATAATGTAAGACAGAGTTTATTTAAGCTCAATGTAAGGCTTAGTTCATATTGAAGCTTGCGGAATGTGCTTTAGTATAATACAGGGTGTCCCACGGCCACCATGAAGATAAAGATTCTTAAATATTGTAGATGGAACATTTTACTGAAGGAAGACATTATTTGAATTTAAATACATTATTTAACTCCATTCATAGATATTTAAATAATTACATGGTTGAACCGGAAATTAAACCCGTTAGACGAGAAAAATATTTATCTTGCAGCTTTATCATACCGATCGTAAGGCATATAATTAAGATATACGTTTGTTTAAATTGTAACTATTTCGGGCGGTACTAATAAAATTACTTTCTTTGTCTCTTATAAGAAACTTTAAAATGTTTACAATATAATATTACATTTATTATAATCATCATTCATGCCAGTAATAATAATAATTCACTCATGTAGTAAAAAATCGATATTTTATATTGGTTGCTGCATGAGTATGTAATTAACTTTTAGAACTTTGTAAATAAGGATACAAAATTGAATAGTTCGAAATCATACTATTACTGATAAATATGGTATTATGGTCATTTTACTGTCCCAAGTTTAAAGGAACGAACGAGCGTGATTAATATAATATCAAAAAAAACACGAAATTTAATGGAGCTATAATTTAATAAAACTCTATAGTAACAAAACTTTTTGTTCAATATTTTGGGATTACAACGGCCTCCTGGGCGTATAACGCCGTAATACCTACGTTATAACGCCCTAACACCTACGTTATAACGCCCTAACACCTACGTTATTCCTATCACATTATTTCCGGTGCCGTCTATTCAATTTCCATCCCCTCCGAAACTCGATACTGCGACAAATAAAATAATTTTTATTTATAGTTTTATAAGGGTAGCTACAATATCGGAAAAGACCGTCTGTTCTTTTATGGCATCGGGGTTATCATAAATCATCATCTTTATAACATCACTTCAGTAAATTTGATGAAAAGGCCGCTTTGGGCGCGGCCGTGTCGCGTTAAATATATTTTTGGGTAGAACTTGATCAATATAATAATATTCAAAGATGCGGTCATTATCTTTGACACGAACGAGCGAAATTTATTTCGTTTGTTTTATAAATGTTTTAGAAAACAAATTAACATTTATTTAAATTCATAAAATAATTTAACAAAATAAATAATCAGTATGAGCAACGTTAAAAATAGTAATATATGAACAGCACGTATCATTGATAATTAGTTTTAAATTCGTATTAAATTATTAAGAAATTAATTAATACCAATTTAATTTTGGTTTTTTATAACTTATATTCTATTCTATAATGTTTTAACCGGCGGGGATATAACTTCAACATTTTGTACTCGTAGGCTTGAATTGTTTTGATATCTGTTGCGATCTTTCGTTTATTGGTGCTCAATAAACTAAATTTTTATTTATTTTTCCAGCAAAGCCGTGAGTAGTTTAAAAAAAACATTTTTTATAGATTCATAGAACCGATGTTGCAGATAAACGGACCACTTACACAATAAAAATCCCCTAGGATATGACGTTTTTTTTTAATCAAAATTTAAATAAAAACAATATCCCCAGGTAATTCAAAAATGGGTCGATATTTGCGTTCCGTTCTACGCTGGTAAAGTTGAGTTAACTTAACAAAGTTCGGAACGTAACACCTCCAACATACGCGCGAAGTCGCGGTTATGTTGTAATGGAGATGAAAATTATTGATGGCTTCTTCAAGTTTTCTTGCTTGTTTAACCTTGTTTAAAGTATGCAGTAGTTTTATACTGTATTTAAATAACTAGTGGCTTAACCTTGTCAAATAAAATTTAATTAAAGTTAAATATCCACGCATTTTACAACTAGCAAATCTTAACTACCATACTTAAAGCTTATTTTTCATTAGTTTTGCCACACACAGTGCACACACCAGGCGTACTACTATTAGTAACGCTCAGGTATTCACGTATATGTACGCAGAACGTTGTTACGTAGTAATTGCGTTAAAGCAGCGCCGCTATCGACGCCGATAAACAGGTTATGTGCGCGTATAAAATAACACCAATTACGTACGTAGTACGTAGGTATACGTACGTACGTACGTGCGCGTTGAAACGTTCAATGTTTTACTATGAATAGCATTATGTTACCATTGGTGTTTTGTTAGACATATTCGATAGGTGAAAATTATAGGTGTCTCAAATAACAATAATTACTATAAATGCGAATGGATGTCTGAGTGTATGTTTGTTTCTACCTAATGCTGAAAGCACTGAACAGATTTGTCTGAAATTAAAGCCACCTGAGGTCCTATAATAATAATATCTCATTAAGCGGGAAAATATCTTCAAGAAGTGTATGGTTTCTATTGAGAATACCCGCTCGCGCCTTATTAATGTGTTGATAAATATAATTAAAATTAAAAATATTTTATTTCTGATAACATAATACATGATATATTGTGGCTAATAAAAAGGTATCATAATTGTATGATAAAAGCATTATTTATTTATTTGTTGAATGACATACAGATTGATTTCAAATTACGTTGTCTTAACTACGTAACGTAACGGATTTTATAGTTTCCCAAATAGGTAGAGTTATTCAATATGTAGGTTTATAGCCAACTCTAAAACTAAGTCAGTAAAAACCAATGCGAAAATCAGTTTCCCATTTTGTTGTTATATAGCTGGAACGTAGCCAATGGCAGGCGGCGGGAATGTCCGGGGTTGCCAGGTAGCGCGGAATTCCACCGTGACAGACAAATTAACAAGAGCAGTGCTGCCAGCCAAAAATACTTACACATATAACTACCAAATAGTTCCAAGTGGGTTTTACATTATGGGTCGTGTTCAAATAAATATTACAATTCATATGCAAATGATTTGGTTTAAAACTGTTCATTTGATTTGCGCGACCGCGGCGCCAGCAATCGTCCACCGCATAACATGCACAATGCACATGAAGTTTAAATTCATTGTCATAATTGTATGACATATTTTTACCATTTTAAGTTGACTTCAAAAAGCTTACGTAGAAAATAATTAAGGATATTATAGTGTTTTTTTTTAAAGCTGCAAAAAAAAGTAAGTATAGATTTTTACCTTCAGTCACTAACTACATACGTTATATTAGTTGAATAATAATAATTGCTGAAGAGAACAACAACTAGCCCGGTGCCTATATGCTCGAAACTAGTAAATGATTACACAATTAAGATAATTTTAAATTTAGAACACTGAAATTAGTAGAGTAACTCGTAAAGTAACTTCATACTCATTTTATATTTTAAACCACACTAATCTACAAACACAAACTATAACACAAACAAATTACATGTAGTCAGGGATCCGTAGTACATGGAAATCAAGTGATTACTAACAAGCTAATTTTTGGTGAGTAGCTTCGTTTCGATGAGACGACTAAAAATATCCTATACCCAAATCTCGATTGTGGTAGCTAACAGAGATATCAAGGATTTAAAAAATCAAGGATGTAAAACTGGGATAACGGACCACAAAATTTGTAGGACAATATGTTATATCTCAAGATAATTATCTAAATTATATAAAAACATGTTTGTCCTACAAAACCTATGGTTTGATCAAAGAGTCCGCCATTTCGAAAATGTATCGAAAACGAGGTCAATTTAAATGATTACTATGATTACTAACCTGCTGATTTTTTGTTGTATACTTAATTAATATAATATAAAATCTAACGGACATATTGTCCGACAAATTTCGTGGTCCGTTATCCCGGTTTTACATCCTTGATTTTTTTAATCCTTGATATCTCTGTTAGCTACCACAATCGAGATTTGGGTATAGGATATTTTTAGTCGTCTCATCGAAACGAAGCTACTCACCAAAAATTAGCTTGTTAGTAATCACTTGATTTCCATGTACTACGGATCCCGGCCTAATGGTATCCACTTCTGTACGGAGTACCTACTTTACTCCTAAGAGTGTGATTATTAAAAATGTTCCATAAATAACCATTGATGTTCAGCTTTAGTTATTTCTGCGGCAAACAAAGGTCCAACAAACTTTAATTCTCGTTTAACAGCTCACAGCAAATATTTGCTGATGTAGAAATGGCGCAGGCAGCTACTCCTTTCATAACCGCTGAACCGCCATTAGATTCGACACTTTAGTACCTCGACACGTTGAATAGTTTGGTGAACATTGCTGATTATGTACTGATAGTTTAAAATGAGTAATGAATAAGTTAGCAATTGATTTACCTTGTTTGAACAAATGTTCGGGTTTTGCGAGTTTTGTTTGAGAGTCGCTCACAGAGAGACAGAGAGACACCCATATTCTTAGTCGTTTCCTCATAATATTCCTCCACTCAAAACAAAACAACCTAGGCACGGGGATTTGGTTGATAAAAGATTTTATAAGAAGTAATCCAGAAAATTCTAAAAATTACTAAGAATAAATTAATCGATACAATTAATTTAAATGTTCACGATGTCTTTCCTAATGTAAAAATAAAAAATCCAGCAATGCTATCGCACTAAACAATACCACCATTCAAATAATTGTTGAAAGTATAATCGGTAGCGAGGCCCGATTGAGACGTACAAATGTTTGGAGTAGGATTACTTTTCAATTGAAACGTGCCTGCGAAGACAGCGGCGGATCCAGTTATTTGAGTTCCAATTATCGCCGGGCCGCGGGCAAATACGGATTCCGTTACTGTATGCATTTTAGCGGCTGATCCCGCGGTTTCATTCGATCATTTGTGGGATGGGATTTGCTTTTTGATTAGAATGTGGTTGTTTTTATGGTTACTATGCTTGTTTTCATGAATTCCTGCTAGAAGACTGATAATGAGAGACACGTTAAGAGCAAGAATAATGATGAAAATGAAATGACTATGTATTATATTTACTAACTCTATGTGCCAGTATCGTCGGGCTAAAAGATGTAAGTATCATGAAACAGTAATGTCATTTAGTGTTCTGTACCAACATAATAGTCCGATCACCAGCCCACCTGTTAGGCATGGTGGCACCTTATCCTCCAGTATAATATAATAGGTTCTACTGGGGAGATCGGGTCCATTATGGTCATAATAATGTATGAGTTATGGTGACATAATGTTGCTAAAAGTCAATAACGCAATTTTATCACGAGATATCGACGAAATCTTGCAGCTATATTATTTATGTGTGACTATTTAAAACTCGAATTTTCGACTTGACGAATAAAATAAATCTGGAATGGTTAGAAAGTTTGTTAGAAAGTTGCCGCGTGTCCTAGAATAGGTTCTAGGCTTCAGCGCTAAGTGCGGTCGGGTGCGGTCCTCACGCCTATTTCCTCACGTCTATTTTAATCCGCGGTCTTTGTAGTTGATAGTGAACAGCTGGATTTATAATATTAAAAAGGTGGTTTATGATAACACAGTTAGAAATTATTATTAGATAACATATCCAAATTTTTTACAAAATTTTCACGGTAAAAATTACCTTAGTGTTTTCTGATGTAAGAAAGAGTACATAATTTATGTACTTACATGTATTATTTTATTCATCCATAAAAAAGCTTTATTTTTATAAGAATTACTTTCAAAAATTTCGATTTCTGTTAACTAATGACTATAATTTTCAAAGTTTGTAATATCTTTAAGTGATTCAGCTTTATCAAATAAGCTGTTTTATTTAGAGCTAGTTAGAAGTTTTCAATGCACTGTTTTAGCACGGCTGGTGGTCCATATCATATGCATCCATAAATTTAGTTTTTAGAGTACTAATATTAATAACGAACCGCATTCAAATTTAGTACGAAATTTGAATTTTACATGCGATTCTACTAATTGACCAACTTTACATACTTATAGCGATAATACAATAATTGTAGGGTCATAAAAATGACTCGTACAACTTCAGCTGTTTGGGACACTCTGTTGTGTCTGGGTCATGACTGTTTACAACATATAACTTTTTAAGGAACTTTTTCTCAGGATGAGGGTAGATCGTTTCGTTTGTCAATAACGGTCTGCCTACCCGCCGCCCCGCCGGTGTCATCAGTTTGTCCGTGAACATGGCGCTTGCAACAGTGTCGAAATATCGGAAAACTCAAAAACAATTAAATCATGGTATGTTACCCGTTTCATGTTCAAATATGTTTACAACATGTTTTATTTTCAATAAAAAAAATATAAATAGTAGTATAAAAAGATAGTCTTCAAAATCTTGCAACTCAAAAGCGGCACAAGGAACTAAGTCCCAAATTCCATTCCCTAAATCAACAAAGCTAAGTACTTGGGAGTTAATAAACGTTGCATCATCTCAGGTGGGGAGATGTTTGCATGCCAAATTTAATTTGAGATACTTCTGGCGATGTTTAGAGCGGACGATGAATAAAACATCGCGGCCTGCGTACGTCGTCTATACTTCACAGGCCACGAAATACGCGGGGAAATGCAGCTTCACTTCATCGGCGCTTGTTCTAAATAAAAGGGGGAAAATGGTATACAAAAATATTATATCACAACGTAAGCTTTGTCAAATATAAAGAAAGCCTAAGTTAGTAAATTTCTATAAAAGCCTACCTTTTTGTTTTATTCCACAACTGAATGAAATATTTATTTAAATAAAGTAGGTTTAGTTTATTGTTTAAGATTAAATCTTTACGACATTATAAGGTTTGGTTCTGGAAGCGTAAATTCGATATCTATTTTGTGATTACAATTTCAAAACTTATGGTTATACATAGATGCATCTAAAATGTGGATAATACCGCTATTCTAATGGCCTCAGATCAAGCGAGGCAATATAAAGCTTTGACGATTTTCTTTCTGAATTTCAAGTGATTCTAAAGTCCTTGAGTTATAGTCGTTTAGCATACGACGTCGATACGAGTACGAGTACATTGCGTATGAGTGAGATGTCAAACATTAAAATGTTCCTGTAAATAAGGGTTCTAGATTTTTGATATACTTAATGTAATCTACACACAAAGAGATATTTTTAATATACATAATACCCTAGACACTCGGAATAAATATTTGCAGATTAAACAAAGTGTCTTGTGGCGAGAATCAAACTCTTTCGTCGCAGGCGGACCTTCGCCCGCTGCGCCACTAACATTTCTGAACTTGTGTGCTTGTTGTGCTAATAACAGTTAGAGTTCCAGTTCGGCCTGACTTGAAATGTTCAACTGTTGTTTGCTCTTAATATTCTTTGTAGAGGTAGCAGTCATTTGTCGAACAAAGACTGTCATGCAAGGCATGCTGAATCAACAAAACGAGTTGAATGTTTATTATTCAGAACAGCAAAGCGAACCTTTGACCTCAAAATTGAAAGTCAAATGTACATTACGCTTTCCCAGTAGCCGAAAGCCCCAACACAAACACACACACATACACAATCATCTGAACTCAATGAGCATCTTAAAGAATGCATCTCAGTACATTTCGTTCAATTCATTTAACCGCAGTCCACAGTAATCTAGCCGTCTCCGTCCCGCATGCAAATACGGGACCGCGGACTCTATTGCCTCTGTTGCCGCTGGTTGGTCCATAGCTCACTTCATATGCAGATTGCAAAGTACAGTCTTTGAGCTTGCGAAATTGAAACAAAGTGGAACGACGTTCCATGTCTCAAGCTTTCTTTACTGCAATTTGGATACGGTAACATTTAAATTCGATTTTCGACTTCTGTGAATTGATGCTGATTTGAATTTGAATTTTGTTCTAGAATTTTCTAAGTTTAAAATAAATCCGCTCAGTTGTGTCTCACGCCGTACTCGATAGCCAAAAATTGAAATGAACTAGACAAATATTATGTTCAATATGTATACATTTTCATTTTGCTTATAATGTTTACAAATATACAAAATAGGTATCTTTTTCTCGTAAATAAAGTACGACCAGGAGGTCATTTGTCAAAAACTCTTCCCGCCGACCGTCTCCATTTATTAGAGTTAATAAATATTTTTTCTTAACGCTATTTTCTTTTAGTAAATAGATTACATTCGTTTCATTTAAATGTAAAAAGAAACTTTAAGGAGATAATTTATCACAAGACATACAACATGTTGCATACAACATTCTATAATAATTATTGAAAATAAAACAAATAACTCATGAAACAGTCGATAACGGCCCGAGAAGCACGAAGCTGTAATACACAAATTGCCCATCAATTCAGCGCAACAATTTAAAAACCTAACTGAACTGAATCCAAATGGACTCGCAAAACGGATTTTATTTTGAAAATACAATCAATAGTAACAGAAAACTGGTGGGACGAGCAGAATTCAAAACAGTGCGCCCGAGGCGCCAGTCAAAGTGAAATAAATTGCGTTGGACATCGCATCGCTAGTACGCATTGTGAACGGGCGGAAGCTGAATAGCGGGAGTAAGGAGTACCCGCAAATACGGCTCTTTGATAAAAATCCCCATTTGAACGGCTGTCGGGTACTTACGTCGTTATTTGCCAAACAATATTACGGAGCGCAGCAGAGTGCCCGCTTACATTCCTCCACATTTTCTGAGAAACTTTTAGATTTAAAAGCTTAACTTTTATCAAACTAAGGACAGCACTTGAAGTGACTTCGAATGCAGACTCAATAAGAAATTTTAAGGTAGAAGGTTGTGTGTAGGAAATAATTTATGTGATCGATTGGTGGTTAAATGTGGCTCAGGTTTGGAAACGTGGCTTGATTAAATATAGTCTAACCGTCGGAAGACATCATAATTAGTAGGCTTAAAGCCCTAGCTTTAAGCCTCAAAATTGTTGCCTGGTTGCTCTTTAGCGATAAGGCCGCCCATTGTACTTGTTTCTTTTGTTGTAATTGTTATTTTTGTTTGTTTTTTTTGGTGTACAATAAAGTGTATTGTTTTGTTATTGTGACTTAAATTTATTACATTAATTTAGCAGTACAAAGAAGGAGTCTTAAATAAGAAAGGATCTGGAAATAATTTGTAATAATGTTATATATCCGTAAACAGTTATCGTAAACATCCGAACAATATACTGAAAGCGATGAAATTCAAACTTCATCAATCTTTCAGTATCGCAGAGAAACGAAACGACATGAATGGAATAATCTTGAGAAGCGCTCTCATACGGAATTCTGAGATAATACGCGCAACCGTCAGGAAAATATTATTCGATAATTCTGAAACGGAGAAAAATAAACATGCCAAGAGGGAGTCCGCTTGTGAATTCGTTGGTATAACTTTACTAGAGTTTTCGCTTGAAATGCGAAATTTATCCACTAAGTTTGTCTTGGCTGGTTCATCATTTTACGTTAAAAGTGTATAGGGAGAGTTTTGAATATGTTTATTGATGTGTTAGCTTTAGTTTTATTTTTAGGTCGTGTCTGATCGACTGGCAGTTTATGCGGATGTCAGTTACCAATTGCTTCTTATTTAGGAATACTGATCTTACTTTCACAATTTTCATTCTAATGAGCCGTTGAACACACACGTTCAATGTATACAAAGGTCACCACTGAATAATTTTTGTTTTTTTGGATAAACAGCAACTTTTTAAACGGAAGAAGGTCTATTTTCATGCAGAAAATAGACATTCTTCCGTTTAAAACTAAAATTCTTCAGTGATCTATTTTGATGCAGAAAATAGACCTTCTTCCGAGTTATTGAGGCTATGAGATAACACCGCTTCTTCATCCATCTCCCACGGTACCCTAAAAGTGGCGCAATAAGCAGGGTGTATTCAAATGAAGGCCTCGCAGGACGGCGCGAAACAATGATAATATTACAAACTTGTTTAGGCACGGGCCACGGAGCCGGCGGAGTTAAATACCTCAGGAGTTTGGGGGAATTTTATACTATTTGCATGTTTTGTTGTTTTACTTGATTGCGCGATTTTAGGTGCCTATTTGAAGGAGTTTTGCTACTTTGACATAGAGAAGATATTACCCATAATTATTTATCTCTATGCCTTTCTCTTTTAAAGTGTAATATGATTTCTAAATTGAGGTAAGTACTTACTTCTGATAATTTTTCAACGGACGAAGGAGGGTCAGCTTTTTTGGTAGTTCTTCTCCTAAAATATTAAATTGTTAGTTAGTATCAGGTGTTTCTTATATGTATAGTTTATTCCTAGGTTTAGTTAGATTTAGTTTAGTTGGGTTTTGTACGGTTCCGTTTTGGTATATGTATTCACACTTTTATGTATTTATTTTATTTCTATTCGTGAGAACCTATTATTGGCTCTATGTTTTTTATTTAAGTTTATATTGTTGATGTCTTAGCCGTTGGTTTTCCAAATACTGTTAAATAAATAAAATAAATAAATAAATAAATAATTTTAGAAGATTTATATAATAATCATGTTTATTCAATCAAAAAATTGTAATATATTATAAATAACTTATTGCTCTCATGATTTTTTTTTATACCCGCGCAAAGAGAAAGACAGCGTACTTTTACTAGGCCGTCACAACACAGAAAAAAATACAAACAAAACAAAATCCACCTTACATCTAACACCGCTGCGATGCCGGCCCGTCACTTCGGCCAAAGTAAATTCAGAAAAAAATAGCTCTCACGAACTAACCTTGAATATTTACGAGCTCCCGAAAGGGTTGCTGGAGGTGACGCCGCGATGAAATTCTGTCTTTGCACCCAAATGAGGATGAAGCCGGCCTTGTTGCTGTTTTATTTGCAGATTCTACGTATTTTGTAGAGGTTATCCTGAGAGAAACTGTGTCTGTAATACTATTGACTAGTTGACAAAATTATAGCGTATTTGTTACGCGTGAGTGATACGAAGCTAATCGTTGCTAATTACTGTCTTACTCATAAAGGGTTTTGCAGGATTGATATACAATAAAAAAAATCTATTCTATTCAATTATTAAAACTACCGAAGATAATTATGTTTTTGTGAAAACTTTATTCGGCGCTCTATTCTGTTTGCTTCGGTCAAGACACACACCTTGGTTTCTTAAAATCATAAAGCAATTATTGCATTTTTAGGGGTTTTAGTCGTCAAAACAAAGCTACTCATGGATGTTTCATACTTAAGCAAGTAAATACAAGTAAAACATTGATGCAATGATTTAATGATAAATCAATAATGTAGATATAATCGGCGCGTGTGGGGCGGACGTGCCCGCCCGCCCTACGAGCCGCCCGCGTGCTCCGCCTGTGGACGTGGCGTAGTTGGAGATACCGGTGGGCCTAGATCTACTTATTATATACATAAATAATGCAACAGCTCACACAACAACATCTTACCCCGTGGTTAGCTCAAAATCTGTAACACAAGTTACGAATGCTAGATTTATACTTGACAAAATGTACAGTATAAATACGTAGATTTATATTTTTTTATTGTATATATAGGTACATAGAAAACACCTAGAACATCCGAAACAAATAATATATTTGCAGATCGAACAAATGTATGTCCCGAGTAAGAAATCGAACCCATGCGTCGTAAGCGGACCTTCGCCCTCTGCACCACAGAGGTCGTCCATTTATGGGCATCATCATCATCATCGGCCAGACAATATAAATACTAGAAATATTATGATAAAATATATTTTCTGAAATATATAGCCTGTTGGGTACACCTTTTATAAATGATAAAATGTTTGTTTAAAGCACTAATGTTTATTCATTAACCAAAATGATAAAATGGTAATGATGATATTAATTGAATCCGCGCCTACCGTGTATGAGGTAAAAACGTGAACTAAAACTTGTCATACGAGTAGCCGCGAATCCAACAATATTGATGAGTTGCTGTTTTGTACGTTGCGCTGCACCGTACATGCTCCGGGGCGAGAGATTGACAAAGTAAATATACCCTGGAGCGACATCCTTGATGAAAGGGGTTAGTTTGATATATAGCTAGTGAATAATGAAAGGTGAATTAAATCTAAATAACAAAATTGAATAAAATTTGCATTAAATCTATGTTAGTAAATGATAATGATATAGCCTTTTGTATCACTAGGCTCACTAGCACTTTCACTTGGTATGTCACTGATTGATAGCCGACCGACGCGCTGCTGGAGACGCGGCGGCGGGGGCGGCGGGGGGCGCGCGCTCGCTCCGCTCCCTCGGGGAGAAGCGCCGCGCGCGCAGGCGCCGCCACGCGAACGCCAGCACCATGATGATGCACCAGATCGCGGCCAAGGAGTAGATGGCCACGTAATGATGGACGTCGTGGCCTGAGATCTGCTCGATCTCGGCCCTCTCTGCTTTCATTTGCTCGATTTGTTTGCCAATGTTTTTTAAGGATACCTGTCTTTCCATGACTTCCGTATCCGTCTTGTTATCGATCTCAATGATTGGGATCGTGAGATTGATAATGTTATTCACCGGAGGAATATCTATTGATAGGATATCCGATTTAGCTTGTATCTCATTCATATGTTTATTATGAGAATGGATCATAAACGACTCCGTCTTTAGGGTACAGTCGTTGCTCATAGATAGTATCCCGCTCTTGGTGATGCGCTCAAATGCCACCTGACCGCTGCATATTAGTCTCAGCGAGCATTGATCGCAACAATAAAATAAGTATTGATTCATTTTATTGAGTGGAGTCCATTTGTTTTGACATGCTGATGAAGTTGTGTGACATAACTCCAAATTGTGGTCTTCTTTAACACACAAATTTTGATCATTATCCAGATGATATACTGGACTATGGATCTCACATTGATTGTTGAAACAAGTCTGTAAATCCTCTTGATTGACTGGTAGATATACATCGCGTTGAATGTTCATAGCAATATATTCGGTGATAGGCGTTATGCTAATCATTTTACCCTTGTTTGTGGTAGGTATAGGTATGATCTTGTAGATGTCATAGCTCTCTCTGGTGACGAGTGGAACCTTGACTTCAAGTAACATGTACTTATCTGTAACCTTGACTTTGGCCTTCAGATATTGGTATATTTTTGATATCCCTTGTTCTCTGTTAACATCAAAAGGAAGGGTAACCTCCTTAGATAAGTGCCCAGAAATAATACTCAATTCATTCTTCATTTGATCCGGTGATATGATATGTATGTTGAATTTTCCGTGATAAATATTAGTAACGGTATCTAATAAAGTATCTTGTATCATTTTTAGGTTGATGTAGATGTTATTGGCGATGATAGATGACAATGTGAATTCATTGTACGCCCTCAAACTCTCTAATTCATCTTTGATAATGATGTTTTCCCTTTCTATGTTCAAAATATGCTGGTTGAATAGTTTATATTGTTGTTCCATTGATATTTCTATTCGCTTGAGAAAGTTTTCTTGTGCTTCTATAATTGACGTCTGATTCCTCCAGAGGTCGGCCAAGTGATGTTGATTTTTTGCAATAAGGTTAATGTCCTGTTGATATTGTTGTGCAAAGTCGTCATCTAACACTCCGAACAATGCATGTGCAACGTTGCCGATTCCGTTGACCAGACCTCTGCGTACACGGATTCCAATGTCTACGGGTTGTTTATTTAATAACAGCTGATCGTAATATTGTAAGCCTGTGTACCCGTGACGCAATTGTAGTACTACGAGATCGCATTGTGCTCTTTGTTTTTGTTTCGAACATGACTCTTGAAGGTGATCTATGTACTTTGATAATAACCTTGACCCTCCCCAATAAGGTTCCATGTCATAATATACAACCATTTTCCATTCGTCTCTGATAAGATTAATTGTAGAAATTTTATCAAAATAAAGACTTTGGTGATTTTTAAAATATGATATGTTATGTGCACAATTAATACCTTGCGCACACAAAGTAAACAACAACATCATTGTAAGTATGAAATTGCCGAATGCATTAAATGATTTTTTGCTTGTATTAGGTTTGATATTAATTTGACTTTGATCTGAAGCAAGTGATTGATTATCAACTGGCAAAACAGATATTTTAGTAATTGGTCTCTTGATAATTCCATTTTTTGTTTTTACTGTGACCACTCGGACATACCCATCGGTGCCGGGGTGGAGTTCTGTAACTCTGCCCAGAGCCCATTTTCCCGGAGGTAGGTTGGGGTCGTGAATGAGTACGATTTCATCAATTTTTATGTTCTCTTTAGGCTGCAGCCATTTGGTGCGAGCTGATAATTGAGTAAGATATTCGGCCTGCCACCTTTTCCAAATATCTCCGAATAGCTTTTGTGTTAAGTGCCATCTTGTTCTTAGATCTCTTTCGGTCTCAATGATACTTAACACTGGTCCGCTTGCTAGAAAGTGTGATGGAGTTAAATAGTTAAGATCTTCGGGATCTTCTGTTAACGAGCACAGTGGCCTTGTATTGAGAACGGCTTCTACCTCAGTAAGTAGAGTTGTGTACTCTTCAAACGTGAGCCTTTGTTCACCAATGACACGGCGAAGGTGATACTTCATGCTCTTGATGCCCGCTTCCCACAACCCACCAGCGCTGGGGTTGCTAGGTGCATTAAAATGCCATGTTATCTCCATCTCACTAACCTCTGATAAGAAATCTGAGTTGATAATACTTTTAATTTCTTGCATTTCTTGTTTGAGAATTCGGTTAGCGCCTACAAAATTAGTGCCGTTGTCACTGTACATATGTCGAGGTGTACCTCGCCTGGCAGCCATCCGTCTCAAAGCTGATAAAAAGGCAGACGTTGTCATGTCAGACACCATCTCAAGATGTACAGCCTTTGTTGCCATACATATAAATAATGCGATGTAACCCTTGTAGCCCTTCATACCTCTACCTTTGCTTGACTTAACAAACACGTGACCAGAAAAGTCCACTCCTGTGTGATAGAATGGCCTTGAGGGATTTGACCTTGATTCAGGCAAATTTCCTAATATCTGATCGTGTTTAGAAGGGTTGTTCCGTCTACAAGTGATACACAGTCGTACGCGCATTTTAACTGCTCTATTGCCTCCTATAATCCAATATTGCTGTCGCAATCTGGCTAATGTGACGCGTGCTCCACCATGGTAAGTTTGTTTGTGTGCATGGTCTATGAGGAGATTTGTCACGTGTCCACTATGCGGAATAATAAGTGGATGCATCATGTCTTCGCTTATGAAGGCATTCTTGAGCCTGCCACCGACCCTGAGGAGCCCGTCCTGATCAAGTCTTGGATCGAGACATAAAAGCTTGCTCTTAGAGTCGATTTTATTCTGCTGTTGCAAAGCTCTGATTTCTTTATTAAATTCAATGTTTTGAATGTATTTGATAATTTTCAATCTTGACGATTTTAGTTCTGTGGCAGTTAGAAACTGTGATTCATTGTTTTGCTTGAAACGTAACACGTAAGCTAAGATACGCGTCACTCGAGTCCAGCTGCTATTACTGATAAGTAATCTAGATATGACGTCATCGTCTTGTGTAGACGTTGTAGTTGTGACGTTTATTTGTTTAGGTTTCTTAATTTCTTCATTCGTGATAAAGTTTTGCTTTTTTGAGTCGTTTTCCTCAAAATTCAAAAGCCAAGCTGGGCCATGCCACCAAAGGGGATGATTAATTAATTGTTCCATGATAATTCCCCTGCTAGCACAGTCAGCTGGGTTCTCACTTGATTTGACGTAGCGCCATGTCTCTGCTGGTAAGACCTTGGTAACCTGAACTACTCTGTTAGCCACAAAAGTTTTCCAACGTTTCGGATCGCCCTGTAACCAACCTAGTACGGCTGTAGAATCGCTCCAACTATATAGCTTGATTGTATATGCTGAGAAACAGGGTAAAACCTTTTTCATTAACTCTGATAGCAATACAGCGGCGCTGAGTTCTAATCTTGGCAGAGTGATTTCTCTCTTTGGAGGCACTAGTCTTGATTTTGCGGCAACTAACATAACAGAATTGTTAGGATTGCCAAACTGATCAAACTTGATAATTCTACAATATATCAGACATGCATAAGCATTGATAGATGCATCACAGAATCCGTGAAATTCTATGATGTCATTCTGAGTTATCTGTAGCCATCTTGGTATTTTTATGCTAGAAATGTTATTTAAATCACTTCTGATTTTCAACCACTCTTTATTGATATCAGCTGGTAGTTCATCGTCCCATTCAATGTTGTGAAACCAGATCCGCTGAAACAGCAGTTTGAACTTGATTGTTACGGGCGTGAGCCAGCCGAGTGGATCGAATAACTTTGATATGTCTGATAATAAGCTACGCTTTGTATGTTTATTTCTTTCTAATAAATTGATTTTAAGATCGAATGATAAGTTATCTGACTGAGGATGCCAGCGTAACCCAAATGTTTTTGTTGTGGCCTCAAGTTTGAAGTCATATTGATTATTAGTGCTTGTAGTATTAACATTTTTTAGTAACTCTATATTATTGGACGACCATTTGCGTAAGTTGAAACCTCCGGCCTTCAATAAATGAATAAGGTCTGTTTGTAGCTGCTTAGCGCTTTGAAGGTCGTGATTTCCATTGATAAGATCATCCATATAGAATTGTTCCCGCAAAGTTTTTGCTGCAGGACTGGACTGATATTTGTGACCTTCGTCGAGGGCGAGCTGTTTTAAAACCATCATTGCTAGAAACGGTGCCGCCTTTTGACCATAAGTCACAGTAGTTAAGGCAAACTCTTTGATACGTTGAGTTGCTGAGTCTCGCCATACTATGGTTTGCAGACATTGATCATCATCATGAATAGATATATTTCTAAACATTTTTTCAATGTCAGCTACATAAGCCCATCTAAACTGTCTCCACTTGATAATTAATGATAACAAATCTTGTTGAAGATTTGGACCGCGACACATGACGTCATTCAAGCTTTTACCACTTGATGTTTTAGAAGAAGCATTGAAGACGACTCGGAGAGCCGTGGTCGTAGAATCTGCCTTTATTACACAGTGGTGTGGCAAATAAACCAAAGGTTTTGATAATTGTGGTGATAACTGCATATGATGTAAGCTTATATATTCTGATATGAATGCTTTGTATTGAGTTTCGATATCACGTTTTTTGAGAAATCTTTTTTCCAACTGCTTTAGTTGAGCAATTGCTTGGGGTTTTGATGTACCCAGCTGCTCTCGGGCCTCTGGTATCATAGGTAACCGTACTATGTACCTTCCATCGGCCTGTCGAGCAGTTGTTTGCTTAAAATATTCCACACAGTACGCATCTTCTTGAGACAAAGATGTTTCTTGGGGAATATCTTCGATTTCCCAAAAACGTTGGATATCTTCTACGTTATTGATTATGACGTTGCATTGGAAGGATCTTACGTTTCCACATAAAATCCAACCTAGCCGCGTTTGCTGTGCAACGGGCGTTACTATGTCTGATGCTATGACGCCACTCAAAATGATGCTTGAGTAGACGTCGGCTCCTAAGAGTAGGTCGACCGGCCGATTGATGTTGAAATCTGGATCGGCTAGTTGAATTCCTTCTAGGAACGACCAAGAGGGTTTTCTGAATGAACGATTTGGTAAATTGTTTACCAAACTTTTCATTACATAAACATTTGATTGAAACTGATAGTTGTCATACGTCGATGAACAACTGATATTGATGATGCCTTTACAGCTGCTCTCCTTGGCTCCTATCCCGAAAATGACGCCTTTACACCTTTCCCTAGGTAGTTTAAGCATTTGTGCTGCATTTTCGGTAATGAGCGAGGTTTGCGAACCCTGGTCGATCAAGGCACGCAATTTGATAAAAGTCCCATCAGACGACATAACTTTGACCACCGCTGTTGCTAGTAAAGTTTCAGCAATGTCATCTTGAGACACGTGTACAATTTTCGGACCTAATTCTGGTTTCAATTCGTCGACAAACGCTTCATGAAGTAAAGTATTATGTCGACCTTTGCATTCACGACACACAGTATTAGACAGGCAATTTTTGCCGTAGTGATCATGCAAGCAATTCATGCACATGTTCAATTTCGCAATAGAATTCTTGCGTTCTGATGGATTCATTTTCAAGAATTCAGCACAATTGTAAATGCCGTGATGTTTTTTGCAGAGCTTGCAACCTACTTGCGGCTTTTGTACTGCATTATTGAATTGCTTTTGATTATTTGATTTAAACTGATAATTTGTTTTAAGATTTTGTTTGTCTGACTGTTGGATCGATTTTGAAAAATTAGGATTCTTTGTAAAGCGTTGAGGTTGACAAGCCTCCAAGGAAGTAAATTTATATTCTAAAAAGTGTAAAAAATCTTTAATACTAGACAATGTTCTAGGATTGTTAAGTGATTGACAGTATTCCTTGGCGGTCTCGGAGTCTAATTTCTGCTCTAAAATAAAAATCATTATTGGATCCCAAGTACTAATATCTATGCCTAAATTTTTAATGGAATTAAGACATTCGACAATACAATCATGCATTTTTTTTAACTGAATAACTGATTGTTGTTGCTGGTTTGGTAAATTAGTGAGAGTACTCATGTATGAGTTAAAGATAAATTTAGTGTTATTAAATCTGTTGTTTAAAATGTCCCAACAAACATGATAATTGTCTGTAGTGACACGCAGATGCGAAACTATTTGCTCTGCTTCTCCCCTAAGTTTACCTTTTAAAAATTGCAATTTTTGACATTTTGACATGGACCCATTATTATGGATGGCTTCGGTGTACAGATCTTTGAAGGTCATCCATTTTTGATAATCACCACTGAACAATGGAATTTCAGTTTGAGGTGTTGACTTTTCTCTATGATTGGCCGACGATATCTTCAGAGTGACCTCCTTCTTTATCCCTAAGTATCTTTGTTCATACCTGGTATATGCATCGTCGTACTCTTTGTTTTCTTCCTGCAGTTCACTATCGATTTTCCAGTGTAGAGAGTCGATAGTAGACCAACGAAGGTTGATGGTCCTCAAAAAGTCCTCTAGCTCGTAATGTTCCGTCATGCTGTTGTAGTCGACATTAGTGATAGTACGAGAAAAAGCTTTAAAGTTACTTTTTTGGCAACGCATCATCTCATCCAATCTGCTGAGGTTACCACTAGAAGTTTGTTGAGGGCGAGAGCGATCCTCCATTTTAATGGTGATATTCCAAAAGAAAAAAAGGAAAGATCTTACTCTCGTATGCTGTGCTGCAGCACTGCTTAGAGCGGGTTGATATACTCCTGCCTCCAAATGCACTGCAATCCACGTGCTGGTGCTGGTACCACTTACGCGAACACTTTTGATGGTCCACAATAAGTAGTTAAAGATCGAAGGACCAAAAAGATGTTGGGTACACCTTTTATAAATGATAAAATGTTTGTTTAAAGCACTAATGTTTATTCATTAACCAAAATGATAAAATGGTAATGATGATATTAATTGAATCCGCGCCTACCGTGTATGAGGTAAAAACGTGAACTAAAACTTGTCATACGAGTAGCCGCGAATCCAACAATATTGATGAGTTGCTGTTTTGTACGTTGCGCTGCACCGTACATAGCCTGTCTACACTAGCACGTAGCGTGTAATCTCATGGTAATCCGAGTTCATTCTCCGCGTTCAAGAGGAATCTTAAAATTTACACGTTTATAATTTGTTTGCTTTTTGTGGAATCGTCCGAAGAAGTTCCGCTTTATTACAAGGAGTGCTTATTTATTAGAAAAACGTGACTTTTATTATTTTATACTGCCTATTGTTATTTGTCTATGCAGTTATTTCATGAAAGTGCATTTGTTTTAGATAAAATAATTGGTTTTAACTAATATCAGATGGAAGCTTCTACGACTATTTTAAAACCAATAGCACCTTAATCGACTCAGCCGTTCGCGCCTGATTTTCTTTTTTGTTTACAAGGGAAATAGTTATCAATTTTTATATACGAGTATATAGAGATATATATGGATAAAGATATATATTTATCAAATTATCACATTCCTTTTATTACATGACGGTCTTATTTTAATCATAAATTTTAAAAAAATCTTTCCGACTACCAAAATTCCATAAAATCCATATAATGAAGCAACCACAAAATTATAATATAAGTAATCATAATATTTACTATCCTTTACTCTAAAATAAGCATAATTCATAAAGCCTTAGTTCTAAATTACACAAAGCGACCTAAAATGCTTCGTAAGCCTACGGAGACGCCCGCTTTAAGCTTCACAACTGCTGAGCGAACAAAGTTATAGAGTAAAGGCAAGGAGAACTCTTACTGTATTAAAAATAATATGTCGAATACCGTTTAATTTGTAGCGGCACAACCACAGGATAATGTGTGGAAAGACGCTCGAAATAATGGTATAAATAAGAATCATAAATATTGAAATAAATAAACATAAAGCAAAGTGTCTACTTACTAAGTACCTACTTAAGACTCGGCCACTCTCGGTCACCACTCAGCACTTGCTGCAAACACTACGTGAGTAGGTAAGCAACTATTTCCAACATTCATTTTTTGTGTCAGGCTCCATACAAAAAAATCGAACCTTTTTGTAAATTGTTATAAGTTCCTCCTGGCCTCTACTATCCATAGAACAAAGACGCTTGAGACTGTCAGACGACTAGTTAATTAGACGTTTGTTCTATTCAATTGCTAGAGCTGAGCTGCGTCTAATCAAACTTGTAAAAGTTTCACTATTATGAGTTGCTCTAATGGAGCTTTGTTTTGATGTCCGTGTTTTGTTCAAGTTTTGTCAGAGAATAATAACTACACGTGTACCAATATATACATATTGGTATTGTATTTATACCTACAATTTACTAAGGTAATCAATACATACCTTTACAATTTTCTGATATAAGATTTTAATTAATTTGAAGTTAAAAATATTTAAAAATAAAAAACCTAAATGAAAAACAAATATTGATTTGTTTTAATTAAAAAGTTGAGTAAGCCAATTCTGCCAGTGGTGTAATATCTCAATCATATAAACCTTTTTTTCCTAGTATATAGAAACCATGAAATTTCAGGTAGATAAAATGTTAGAATTAGTATCTGCCAGCATTACCTACTAGCTAACTTATTATGTTGATAAGCTGTATGAAAAAAAATATCTACAAAACATTTTCAGAGAAAACATATCCTTCATTTCAATCAAAAATTATTCTTCCGTTAGATATAAAAAACAAACTTTTATTTTCCTCGTCACCGCAATGGAGGCTCAATTTCAATTACGCGACAATATCCAAAGTAGATACAAATTACTTTCCCAATCCGTTGCCTTCTCAACCTGTCTCAAGAAATTCTTTCAAATAACAAAAACGGGAATTCAAAACGGAGCCATAATTTCGTAGGTACGCGTTATGGTTAGAAATCCCGACGAGGGCTTTCATTGTTCTCTAATTATTAGAAGTATTGTACAAAATTAAGTATTTCAAAGTAATCAAAACCGTTAAAATCAAAATATTAATGGACTATATAAATACGTAAGCAATCACCCATATTTACGTTCACATTGCTAGGACACAGGGACTTGTCTGTGAAATGAGACGCTGGATAAGTGCGAGATGTTAACCAACTCGTACTTGGCCAGCGTGGTAAATTGCCACAATTATGTCCTTCAAAGTTCTCAGTACATGCCGGTTTCCTCATGATGTCTGCGTTCACCTTTGTAGCATAAAAAAATAAATTTCAATAAGACCCGTGTTGAAAACGCTTATAAATTTATCGAGAAGAAACATCCAGAGCTCATAATACATATAATACTCGTACTACCAAACTTGTCTTAATGGGTAAAGACAAGTTTGGTGTATTTGAGATTGTTTCTTTTGGGAGCCGCCGCAGCCGCCGGGATCCCGGCACCGGCACACCTGGAGGCCGCGCCGTAATCCCCCGCCGCGCCGACTTCAAATATATAATTTGTTATGTAATTTGTCGCTCACATTGTCGTTGTACAATGAATAATTGTGGCTTCCGTTCTTGTTTGTGTCTGGTTCCGCTTCGTTTGATCACTTCAATAATGACGTTATAATGTGGAATGTTTTCTTTGGAGTTGTTGGATATCTGTGGCCTTTTTCAGAACTGATGTAGGTATAGCGATAAACTAATATTTTCAGTTGAATTTAAATAATTTTATTCCGATAGAAAATAATATGTATTGTGTTTATAACATGCTTAAGCACCATAGGGCCTTTTGATTTTTGAGGTTTCTACGTATTTGAGATAAATTTATTACAAACTAGTATAAATTTTCTTTAATCTTCAAATATTTTATCCAGGCTTTCTGGGCTATTTCTATGAAAATAATAAAATTATTACCCGTTACACAAGCTTTCAGCTCACTACGGGGCTAGATGTATCTGAGTGAATTGTCTAACAACATTAATTTATTATTGAAAACATTAAGCAGTTCCGTGTTTCTATAAGCCAACTTCGTTCACAATCTGAAAAATCCCCGTTGTCAACACAAATCTATAAGTAGCTAAACAACCTTAAAACACATCCGAGTTTCTATTTCCACGGATCACAAAAGCCGGCTGAATTCTGTAATTCAGTAATACCCGCAATGGCCGCCCCCGGGACGCGATAGTTCCACTGTTCCACCTGATATACCCGCAATGGCCGCCCCCGGGACGCGATAGTTCCACTGTTCCACCTGATATACCCGCAATGGCCGCCCCCGGGACGCGATAGTTCCACTGTTCCACCTGATATACCCGCAATGGCCGCCCCCGGGACGCGATAGTTCCACTGTTCCACCTGATATACCCGCAATGGCCGCCCCCGGGACGCGATAGTTCCACTGTTCCACCTGATATACCCGCAATGGCCGCCCCCGGGACGCGATAATTCCACTGTTCCACCTGATATACCCGCAATGGCCGCCCCCGGGACGCGATAGTTCCACTGTTCCACCTGATATACCCGCAATGGCCGCCCCCGGGACGCGATAGTTCCACTGTTCCACCTGATATACCCGCAATGGCCGCCCCCGGGACGCGATAGTTCCACTGTTCCACCTGATATACCCGCAATGGCCGCCCCCGGGACGCGATAGTTCCACTGTTCCACCTGATATACCCGCAATGGCCGCCCCCGGGACGCGATAGTTCCACTGTTCCACCTGATATACCCGCAATGGCCGCCCCCGGGACGCGATAGTTCCACTGTTCCAGCTGATATACCCGCAATGGCCGCCCCCGGGACGCGATAGTTCCACTGTTCCACCTGATATTAATTTCCCCAACGGCGTATAAATTGTCCCGGCAAGTCTTTTTACAAGGAGGCCGTGTGATTTAATAATTAGGCTCTTGACGTGACTAATTGTCTTGAATGTCAGGCTTTTAAATGTACAGGAAAGTGTGATTTAAACTTTACGAGTCATTAAGAATTTGAGTCATTCTTTATTTAATTTGGAGAATGTTGATCAAAATATCGTGAAATTTTTCGTGTGCTATGAGTTCTGTTGAAGTACGCTTGATAAAAATAACTAGTCTTCAAAAAAATCGAATGGTTCTGTAAACTGTAGACCTCGCTATCAGCGGATTTGATTTGGAGTATTGAGATATACTCGTACTTTGTATATTGTTTATAGGTTTTGTAAACACGACTTTAGATATATTTTATTGTTTTTAAACAACGGAATCATCATCAACCCGAAATCCTAATAGAACCCACTATTGGTCTATGGAAGGAATATGGTATTATCTTAACGCCTAACCAAGCAAGAAAAGTTATTAATTACAGTTCACAAATCGCCACGTCAATTACCGGTAACAGACTTTATAAAAAGTAATTGAGCAGAAAACTATAAACAAAGTAACAAACTCGCCTATAAAAGAACTAAACTAGTTTGAACCAGTTCTAACCGACTTTGGAACAGTAAATAAGTAAACATCAACAAGGAATCAAAAGCGGCACTTTGAATACGATGTAATTAGTTCACTGAATGCAGCTCTGACGTCAGCTGCGAGAAAACGCTGACTTTGAGGTGAACGGTTTTAGTAACTTTATTTTGACTTTGTTTTTCCTTTAGTAATAAATAGTGAATTGTTTGTGTGTTCATTAGCCTGGAGGGTTTTATATGCCAGGTTTAACAATCAAAATGCAGTTAATTTTGTGTGCTGAAAGTATCATAGGTATTGTGTATGTATCATAGGTAGACCGCGAGTAGAAATGGTTTAAATGTAAATTATTTGATACATTTTGGCCCACTGGTATTCAAACTGATAATTACACAATAATAAATCAATAAGCAATATAAATCAGCACGTCAGCGATCATGTATATAATATAGGACTAGATTACGGGCAAACTGTGGAAGTGTTCACAGCGGGGTTGTTTAGAACTACGATACGCAGCTCCCGCGAGACGAGCCCTTGGGGTGCGCTCTAACAGAGAGATGTAGCGATTTTACATACCTTTATGGAAAATCGTATCAAATCATTTATGAAAATACATTTACATTAGACTTTTTTGTATTTTTTTAAGAATAAATAGAAGAATTACTTTAATTTAACAAACAAATGGATCATTAAAAATAAGTCCGATGGCTGATGTGATGGCACGTTTTTATGAGTAAAACTACGCATTCGCGATTATTTCTATTAAGACAATTTACTAAAATTTTTATTAGACTATTTTAATATTCCTAAGTTTATGAGGACTCTAAAACTCAATGGTATTTTTGTACATTAATCGCTCAGCTCATGAAGCAATCCGCCGCCCGCCACCCAACAAATGAATAGCAATCGCGCGGAGATTACAGCAATCGCGGGAAGTTCGGCGATCACGGGCGAGCCGAGCCGAATTAGTCAAGTGGCGGCGAACACGCGCGTAAGGGACCGCTGAGACACGACTTGGATGGCTGTTTTATAATGCGCTCTACACACCAAAGCCGGCGGCCCGCCGGCACAGCCCGGCGGCCTAACCCGCCGGCCTTATTTTGTACTAAATAAAGCCGGCGGCCTACAAAATAAGGCCGGCGGGTTGGGCCGCCGGGCTGTGCCGGCGGGCGGTGTGTAGAGCGCTTAAGGTGTCTCGAGAAACGGCTTTTGAGTTGCTGTTTTATAAGGCAGATAATACGACCTTGAAATTGCTGTTTTAACTACTGTTTGAAGTATCGGAAACGTAATGTTTATTATTCACTGTTTTATAACGTCTTAGGATACATTTTTAAATAAGTACTGTAATGGCCATTTATGTGGGGAGATGATAATGATTATGCTTCGTTGGTGGGGACCGACCCAGATTGTACCTCATGTGATTGGAATGGTACGTGTCTTTCCAGGACGTCGTTAAACTTAAAATGGAATTGTTTTTATATTAAGGACTAAATCTAAAGCTTTTTAACATGCTATTTCATAATTTCCCAATATGATCTCCACTAAGATGCATCAATACACAGATTTCAAATAAATAATAATAATATTTGCACAGAAAATAAGATGATTAACATTGAAATTGACATTTATTACAATAGCCTGACAAAATTTAAGTGCAGTATTAGACTGTACTTAATTTCAAAATCTAATAAATAATAAATTAAGTTGCATGTTAGTACCTAACTTTTTAATAAAATTAATGCCAATATTATAAAAAAGAAAAATTAGATTTAAGCTAATTTGTAAATAATATTTTAAAAATTTAATTTAACATAATTTGTAATGAATGTCTTATTTTTATTTAATAATTTTACTTAGTGTTTCTTGAAATGTCGTTTGTATCTATAATTAAGGTGACATTTGTAAATTAGAAAATCATTTGTACAATTCCCATAATGTTAAGCTGATGTTTACTTTGTTGATACAACCCAAATAAATAAATAAATGATGCCGTATCATCTGAAGATATTTTATTTTATTATATTTAATACCAACCACATCGGTAGGACAAAGGCAGCAAGACCACGTGGCCAGAGCGAACTTTAAGACTGTCATACTGTTTTAATAATATTAAATTATAAAATGCTTTCAAAAAATATTTTCCGCAGCAAGCATAAAAAGCAGTTTTACATGTTCAGGGGTCGCCAACTCTTGGTCATGAATATTTCGCCTTTCCACAAATGTGATTCTTTTTCTCAGTCGCAATAAAATCTAGGACACAGCTGTTTGAACCCAGATAAATCTTAGTGCAAATAAAATAAACATAGGGTTTACTTTATTTAGGGTATCAGTATGAGAATTGTTATTGAGTTGCAAATTCTGAAAATATAAAAGTCATTGTGCAGATTTGTTTCGTGTGAATAAATTGTGCTGAGAAGTTTGATTCGTATTGTTTCTCTTATTGTATTAAATAAATAAAAATAAGTAAAGTTATTGAGGGATTTTGTAAATAACCCAAAATCCCTAATAACCAAACAGATGCCTACTATCTCAAACCCATACTATAAAAAGTTTTACCAGATACCATCAAACAAATATAAAATCCTTGTCCTTTAACAAAAATAAACAAAAACTAGTCAATAGTGGACAGTTGAAACCCGCGTCAAACCGGACAGATTAGCGGTAATCCTGACGCGCGCCTGTCGGCCGGACACGGGCCGGACACGGACCGGACACGGAACGGACAGCGCTGGATTGCGACGTCATTTTTAGACAAGCCGACCTTTATTACGGACAATATTGATTGACAGACGGAGTTGGAAACATTCAACCCATTTCTCAAGGACTAGCTTACACGTGGCTTTATTTGGAACTGAATTTTTCTGTATTTATTTAATCTAGATTTTTTTGCTACGATGAGAGTTTTGCAACTTTGCTATTTTTCAAAAGATTGATGCTATTCTGGCAGTCCCTAGCTGTAGGACCAAGCTACTCGAGTTTGCCCCCTTAACACTCGCTATTCGCTTGCTCAACACTTTGTCCGAGAACGATGTAGATGTACTTATTCTACCACACTTTGCCGAAATTAATGGACTTGGCACAGTCAGTTCTAGAAAACTTATAGTACCTATGTCATGGATAATTTTATTTACATAGCTTATTTTACTGTTATGTTTTATAGTATGTATGTAAATAATAAATAAATAAATTTATGTAGGAATTGATATATGAGTTTATGAAAATATATCAAATCATCTTATTATTTGAAAAGTTCAAATATTACATAAACATAGCCTGAACTAGGATTGAGTCGAGGTAATATTGTCCAACACATATAGATAGCGTTTATTGATATAATTATATTTATATATTTTTCCGTATGTAACAAGGTATTTTCCAAATCTGAAAACTTCAAGACCAAACGAGAGAAATTGTAAATCGAGGAAGCCTTATATAGGATGAAGTCACTGTCATGTGGTACAAAGGCTCACGTAGGTTAGGATGGAAGCCCCAGGCCTCCGTAGACTGCAATAAAATTGCTCACAAACTACTAAACTCCTGGTTATGAGCAAACAGAGTGACTTTAATACTACCTACTAGGTACATAAAACTGTAAATAATATAAATGACATACAAGAGCATAATCGAAGCTTCCTGCAATGTATTTTAAAACAAAGAATTCAAGACAAAGTGCTGGGCATGTAGGGCATGTTTCTTAAACTGAGATCGAAATAAATGAATTATTAATTACCTATCTATTTACTAAAGTCTGATGACTCCCCAATAGACCAATATGTATACCTATCCAATATGTAGCCTAGTTAGTAGGTATATAAAATAATGATTTATCATGCTCGTTCATACGAAAAAGTCACAACTCTATCCTCTCATAAAAAGCAAATTCATTAAAACGTCAACGAAGGTAACGCTTTCAAGTGGCACTAAAAATTCAAACAGTCATTTCACTTTTTTATCGAACCAGCCTTATCTCACATGGCATAAGGTTGAGTTTTTCGTGGTTTTTACACCGTTTTTAATAATGTGCGGGACATGTAAATTCGGGCGAAGTTTTGCAATAAAAGTTGCGGAGCGATGCACCGCCAGAGGTCGCGCGCGCGCTGCCTTGCACTGACGGATTTATTATTCTGACGGCAAATTGTTCATATTCGGAATTTAAAAGATGCTGTTGTATAAAGCTTCCATATTGTTCATGCATCAATATTTCCCTGAAAATGTATGTATGTATATTACACAAAGTATGTAGACGGGTAGTTTTCGCGACATCGATGATAAATTGATTGATTTTACTGTCGATTACAAGGTTTAACGGGTTTCTAAATACTTCTCAAAGTGTTGAATCACACTTAAGTTTTATATAAAAGTTTGTTACTCGAATAAACAAAACCAAAGCACGTACCTAAGCAACTCATAACATTACTCATAATAAACTAACCCGCTAATTTACCCCAAAAGCATTCAAATGCGCGCCTCATCATTATTTATGAGGTATTTAGTCGCGAGTGTTCAAAGGAAGCGAGCACGGGTGCAAGAGCTTGTGAAAACAGTTTTAGGGATGAGAATAAATTTCATTTCGTGTAAGACACATTGCATTCTGCGGAGTAACTTCCGTTGCAGCGTTGAACGTGTTCAAAGCGTGCTGTATTTGCTGAGAGCGAGTGAGACGTTGAACTAGCAAGTAACGTTTAGGCGCCTGTATGGAGTAAAATCATTATTTTTATGCATACAGTATTTATATATTAAATACGATCTCCATGATACCGGACCATCTGTGGTGCCGGAGGTGTGCAATTAAACTAATTTAATTAGACGACCTCTGTGACGCGGTATGGGAAGGTCCTGCGACGCATAATATATAATATAAATTGCTTTTTTCATTCCCGCCTTGAGATAAATGTTTGTACAATCTGCCGAAATCCCGAATAATAATAATAATGATAAACATATTGATCATGTTTGATAGGTGATGCACAAAGTAATTATTATGTAATGTTTGGTGATGAGCATTTTTAAATACAAAAATTAACTACCTAAAACATAAAAAAGTCGTTTTAGCTTAATTGGCAACCAGGCGAGTTGGCACTGGACATAACAAACGCAGCACAGAGCGCAAGTCGAGTGCGTGACCGGCGCCCGTAAGTATTGCTTTGACGTGGGACAGAGACAAACTGTGCACCTGCTTACTCGCTAACTATCTCCATTACTTACTAAATACTTCAACTCAATAACATTATAACAACCCATGAGTCCAATACTGAACATCATTCAGTCGTTAGATGCCGTTGCTGAACGCAGGCCTCTCTAGATGATTTCCAATGAATACGGTTGAAAGCTGCTTACTTGGCCGTGAACTAGCCAATACTTAACCGTCAATACTTAATATTTTTGTATTGTCTGTCAATCTTATTGGCAATCGCCAAATAGAACGTGAATATAAGTACGTTAACGTACACGTCCCAAATTCGTTAAATATGTTTGATCGATTAAAATTCGCGCAATCCCGATATAATTAAGACAATGTCTTATCTCTGACCATAACACTACCATACCTTGTTTTATAAATAAAAATAACCAACCAAAATACAGAACATATAATATAAGCTACAAAAAGTGGTCCGCGTTATTATGAAGGTGTATCAAACGGCGCGTGGCAGTGAGTAGGGCGGGTAATCCCCGTTCAGACTGACGCGGCCCAGCTGTGAGTCTGCTTTTTACCTACTGAGGACTTCAAATTAAGCTATTTATAGTTTTTTTGTAAATATTAATTTAAAATGTAATTGTAAAGGTAAAATCTGTCAATTTCATCATACTTATAAAACTATTATTTAACATACTCGTATAAATGTAATTTAATTATGCTTATAATATAAATATAAATATTACTGGACAATTTTTACACAGCGACATCTAGCCCCGTGGTAAGCTCGAAGCTTGTGTTACGGGTGCTAGATTTCTGATATACTTAATATAATATACGTACATAGATAGATTTTTTTTTTTTTATTATACATAATATAACACCCAGACACCCGGAACAACTATTTGCAGATCATACAAATAGTTGTTCCGAGGCGGGAATCGAACCCGCAACCTCTTGCGTCGCAGGCGGACCTTCGCCCGCTGCGCCACAGAGGTCGTCAATGTTATCGTTATAATTTAAAAAGTCAGTAAGTACTAAATGTTTTTTTAAGTATGATGAAATAAATACCTATTCATTATCTTACGTTAAGTAGACATTGTTTCTTTCGTTGTATTTATTATTGTTAATCAACTAGATGTTTTCAAAAAGATACCATCTTAGCTTTTTTTCCTTTTAATTTTACCTGTACTTTAATCATAACAAAATTTGCATGCATATTATTTTACTTTAGATTTTTTACTAATTTATAAGTTTGACAAAATTGTAACAATTTCAGTCTTACACTGGAGAAGTCACTGGCTCCTGTAACACAGTGTATACTAGCTCAGGAGCCTATGGATCATATGATACTGTACACTACTTTTTAGTCAAATAAATAACTTTTTACTTTACTTTACTTTACTTTCTTCCAAAATTGCTTTGGATGCGTTCCACCAATCACTACACATATAAAGATTATGCTAGCCGATGACTGGAAATGTATTATGAAAGAATGTCCAGCAGTAGATGTCCAAGTCTGAATTGATAGTAATGATATAGTTTGCATAACTTTGGCAATAGGTAAATGAAGCGTAAAGTCACATCGCACAAGCGGCAAGTTCGGAAGTTAAGCGGATGCGACGAGGAACTTGGCCAATTCTGACGCTGTTCTGCTTACTCGCTCACTTGCAGTTTACGCGGAGAGTAGCTGGCAGTTTAGGGTTACGGTACAAGAGTAGCTTACATTCAGGTTAAGATACAACTAGTGATGAAGGTGTCTGTACTGAAAGGAAATAAATTTCAACGACAGAGGTCGCGGGTTCGATTTAAGCTTCGGGACAAAGACTAGTACGATCTGAAATCTAGTACACGTAATACAAGCTTCGAGCTTACCACGGGGCTAGATGTTGGTGTGTGTACTGTCCAGCAATATTTTTTATTTATTTTAAAGAAAAAAATAAAGCAGCAAAATACATGCAGCAAAAAACATGTATTGTAATTGGCCATGTTGCAGTCACAATTAAAAGTAAAACTAATTTTGATGTAACGTTTAATCAAAAAAATATATGCTTAGTCAAGACGTAGATTAATCAATCAATCAAACAAACATTTTATTGCTCAAATACATGTTAAAAAAGTTCTTATAAAATTGTATTGTCACAATGCATTCTGCCTTATTGGGCATGCATGTCTTAATTTTAAAAATCCCGTTATGATAAAACCAATATTTTAAGTTACGAATATTTGAAAGTGAAATACGTGCATGTATCCTTAGAAGAACATGGTTCAAAAGTTTTATAAATAACACAGTAGGTGTATACCAGTATATTTGTTTGAACAGTTATAAAAATGTGGACGGGTTTATGAAGGAAAGGGATTTACCCATGTCAGGGCGCGGATGGGAAACGTTATTATCGCGCGAGAGATAAAAGCTACTCACTGCTCGAGGAAATCTGCTTAGAATTTATACACGAAAATATTTCACTTGTTTACTGATAGAATGTATTGTGTTCATTGAGATGTTTCTAAATATACAGGAGATTTTTGTGATGAGGCGGTTCATTTACTTAGTTTAAGACATTCACCGCCCGACCTAACCTGTGCAACCTGCAGCGCGCCACACCGCGGTGTATCGTGGGTGCGTTATGGGCGCTGATGGTGTTAGTTTAATTAAAACCTCGGACGAGAGATCGGGTTAGGCCAGCACAATCAAACACTAGTAACGTTGACTATACTCTACTAGACGTAAGATTGTCGACGTAGTGTATAGTCAACATTGTTTTAGTGAGTTACTTTGTTTATCTGGTAAGAGCCTCAAATGTATTATTATCTAGGTAGGTAGATATTTTTATGTCGTCTAATAGAAACCACTAGAACTAATAGAAATATTAATGTCAACATTAGTTACGGTAACCTTTTTCAATTTCAACATCATAATTTTAAAGTGAGCACCAATTTTACAACCACTAACTTAAACAAGCTGTAATTTGGTGAACGATCGCATAAATCCATTGGCACCGAGTGCTCGTACATCAACTATAATTTCCAATTGGCTCGGCCGAAGTGTGTAGAATTTATCTAAGCGTGTCCCGTCCGATAATATGCACGACTGGTTATAATGTACGAGTGAGGGTGCGGCTCTACCAGAGCATCTTGTTTATTTACTGCTACTGAATTTACACGATGCCTTTAGTTTAATTTTAGAACTGTAAATCCTGAAAAATAAGTGAATCTACTTTTAATTATTTAGAAGCACTGTTAGACAAAGAACTCCCAGGATAATCAGTTAATTTAGTGAAAAAGGGGCCTGCAACTTACGTAAATTGGTAGTTAAAACTAAATAATTTACCTCAGAATGTTGGTTCTCATCTGACGCTACGCTTCCTAATCTGCATTTCAGAACATATCAGCACAAACGGCTATCATTTCCCCGTGTACACTTCACAGGTGGATCTCAAACCCATAATATTTGGAATGAAAGCAGTAACCTAAAGCAACACGTCCGCTGTGGGAGACACGGTCCCGGGGGGGAGGGACGCAGACACTTGTAAAATTTCACGGATCGGGGCGCGCCTTATCTCCGTGACAGGATACGGGACAACGCCGCTATTTTTTGCGATATTAATATTTGTATTTTTAGTTTGGTTTACCTTTTTTGGAAAATAAACGAAGATAAAATAAATTTAAATGACAGGGTATGGGTTAGTTCAGTAAGATTTAATATTTATTTTATAATATTAGAAGAATTATATCATCAGATTCTCATTTGACCTTTCTGATAAAAAATGTCTGAGTTAAGTACTTATTTATAATGACACTTTTCATTATAACGGTTTTTTTCTTTTAAACTATGAAAATATATATATTTTTTCCTTGATTCTATCAAATAATATTAACCTATAAAGTAATAAAGCTTCTATCACCTGTAACTTAGCCTTTACTGGAAGACCGCCAAGTCTCGCGTGGTTATTAAATCATTCAAATAGACCATGTTTATTCCCAGAACAATCGCCAAGAAAAATGCTGCTAATATTTCATCCCTTAAAAGGGTTTTTATATCCAAGGGGTAATAAAATTTCGCGAACGTAAAAAATAAATAGTGATATCTATCAATTGTGAAGAAGAGGCAGACTCGCATAAAGTGAAAGACATGGGTTACCCTCTCTGTACTCGGAGTCTGTGAAATATCGCGTCTATATTTTACGCATTAGCGGTATGCCCATTGTTGGTTTGATTCTTGCGTTTTATTTTCTTGGGCCTTTTGGCGTCTCCATTAGCATACTTTGAAAAGGTCTTACGTCAATTCCTGCCAGAATGGGCAGAAAGGCTAAACTACGCAACGCCTTCTTTCTAAATACACGTAATAACTCACAATTCATCATTTTCATCATAAGCTTCGAAAATAGACTACTCTATTTTCAAAGTTTCGAAGAATTCTAATAAAGTCTATACTTAATAAATGGGCTATCTATAAATATTTGACAATAGCTACCCTGGGGGTGTTCTATTTCGGTTTTAGTAGATAAAAGTTATTAGATAAATGTTTTTTATACCATAATATTCAAAATGACTCAAAATATCTTTCTTGATCTCAGGGTATGTTTCCTCCTACTTTTTAAGTAGTATTTGGAACATTCATGCCTCGCCAACCACTACTTATACATTAATCGGTGTAGGATGGACCCGTCAATAATTTAATCTTCCAAGGCAACCTGTACACTAAAGAACAATTTAACCATTAAATACACATCGTGGCAAGTGCCGTCAAAGCTCTCGACTCCAGGGCCAAGTTTAATTGACACGGGAGCGGGCCGCAGCTCTTCGATTGCACATTGTTGGCGCGCTGCGGCTCGCGCAATGTTTCACTTTAACAACCTCTGTTAGGTGCTGTTACATTCATTCTAGATGATGTTATTTTGTTTAGTTTGATATTAGTTTATTTTATAACAACGGGAATCACTTACGTATTTACAGAGGAGAAAGTGAAATTATTTATATTTTGTATTTGTTGTTTCAGATAAACCCTGTTGTCTGTTGGAACTATGTATAAGCCGGTTAACGGACTGCTAAAATAGTTGTATATTACAAACATTGTTCTCTTTACTATAATAGCAAGATAACGTTGTACAACAACTACCTACGTAATACATCTCAGACAAATTCTCAAGCTCCTCGAATATAACAAATAGATTTAAAATCTGCCATAATGACTGAAATCGTAATCACCCCGGCCCTGAAATGCGGCCCTTGCCAAATTTACTGCGGAACCCCGCAAGTTTCAGAGTTCAACATTGTTAAGAGAATTTGCAGATCCCGCGAGAGAATATGTACATACATACGTACGTATCTACATGAGTAGGATTGGCCTCAGCAATTTAACTTAAGACGCGGCTTCATCTACTGAAATTCTGTTTGTTTACGCAATTGCTAAAGATCTGTAAACTTTGGGTATCATTCTTACGAGCGTTTGAGCTTGTGTTTCACTTTTGTTGTCTTTGGTAATTAATATTTCTCGCTTTCGTGAATAAATTAATATTGCATAATGATGCTGTGAAACAAAGTAGTTTTATTAAATAGATCCTGTGTTTATTTTTAAGATCTTTAATCAATCTGCTAGTGTTACTTTGCTAAAATCCATTCCGTACATTATCACCGCATGTAATGAAGTCGGTTTGGCTCCACTCAGCTGTTCTTGGTAGAATGTTCGTGCAAAAGGCATTCTGTTTTGTCTATTTTACTATTATAGTAAATAATTACTGAATACACTGTATCTGTATCTATCATATTACGTTTTAGACCCCATTTATATGAGCGTATAAAAGAGACATTAAAATAACTTTGCGATCTTAAACTTTGTGTCCATTATAGTCTTCCATATAACAATTATTGAACGCGAAGAACCGACACTTGCAACAATAAAACATTTCAGTACCCTCGCCATTAAAAAGGCTCTTTAACGCCCATTGTTCCGAAAGGCGAGAGCCACTTTAACAAACAGTATTTATTTTCGCTATCAGACCATTTTCTTAAAGAAAAAATCGCCGCCGTCTGAATCCCGATTAGAAAGACAAAGGCCTGATTGTTGGAACAGAATCAATTAAAGAAAGCCATCGATTCTCGCGGGCCGATTACGTCCGTCACTATCGCCTTTAGATCAATGGCGATTGGGGCGCCCTCCACTTAAAACTACATTTTCTACAACTGAAGTTTTTATGGGAAACAAAACACCATTCCATTTTATACTAATTTATTATTTACAATCTTACTCTGTACAATAGAACGTACTTAGCGATATACCTCTTATTCTCAATAAAAGATACATTTTTACAATACCTATGTTAAAATACGAAGGTTAAAATGTATGTTGTGCATTAATTTGTTAAGTTGTTATGTACATCGCGTGAGGGGCAAGCTTGCTTACTAGTCATAAACAAATTACGTCTACTTATGTCTATGGATAAATAAAATGAAAGTTACATTGGATATTTGGCACATTTATCTCGGAAGAGTATTCCTAAGCAAAGCTCTGCGTTACAATAAAATAGAAGACATTATTTCTAATTAATCTGGAAGGACATGTATGGATTCAGGTATAATTTGAAATGGAAATGGGAGCTGGAACGCCGAATAGATTAACGAGTTTCATGAATAATTACTGAAAACTATTGTTATGGCTCGCGTTGTCTCTTTGTCGGATGCACGACGGGCTAGGGCGTTTTGACTGTGAATTTGGGGTAAAAGTTTTAATTTTTGGCTCTAGTCAATGAAATTACTAGATAAATGTAACTATTGTGATATGCTTTATTTGTATTAAAATGCTTATAATACGTGACACATTTTTTATCGACTCTACCTCAATTCAGATATTTAGGAAATCAATGGTATAAGTACTTATAATATTTTTACAAATTTATAATTTTTGACTGAATTTATCAGTCAAGGTAAAAATAAAACTTTCACCAATCCACAGAAGAAATAAATAATTATTCATCATTTTATAATAGTCCTTAAAAATGGTACAAAACTGTTAAAACTTTAGCACTTATTCTACAGGATATTTGAATTTGAAATTAACTATAAAATTTTCAGGATATGAAATTCAGGATGATATGTCTCACTTACCATTCACAACACTACTATAAATACGTAGTTTCAACAAACTTCGTAAAATATTAAACGGGTTAAAACAATACATTTTGGAATGTCTAATGGAATCACATAATTTGACTAGCTCGTAGATTTAGACTAGGATCTCCACGTGAACGATCAGTAGGATGGCGAGGAGTGGTGCCTTCCAACTGTGGAGAGATCTTGAGCCTGCAACAAAATACTCAGTTTAAGCTCAGTTCTCAGTGAGAGAAAATACGGTGGCTCGCTGATTTTCCCGTCGTACTGAAGATGTCAAACTTACGCTTTTTAAAACTTACTGTTAAAATATGTATATCAAACCGATGTTCAACTAAAGCATCATAGCTGTTAAAAAGTTATAGGAGGTATAAAGTAACTATAAACACAAACAAATTCTTCCAAAGTATTACCATTTAAACCCGCCATGGAGCTTTCACGGCATCGGATCAAGATGCTCCTTGTTTCACGACAAACATGTCCGTAAATCCGCCGAGAACTGGATAAAAGCAGTATAAGTAGTGACACGCCGTGTCGGAGCTCAGCGCCTCTCAACAAACACGCGGCTTCACATTGTTTATATTGATGATGTGTTTGGGGTCTTAAGAAGCCTAATAAAAGGAATAAAGCTGTACGCTCGCGGCGTGTTTATTCAAATGTATTTGCTATGATATCAGTCGCTCAAACAGTTTTTCCTCCAGAGTAAGGCTAGGATTGATTGTACGGTCTGCGTTGAATATTTATGAGGGTTAAGTGTGTATGCGAAGTCGTTGAATGTTTAATCTCTATTCGGGAGGAGCGCACCTTCGTACACACCAACTAATCTAAATATACCGACACCGCTTTGTTCCACAAAAATGCTAATGCAGCGGTTCGAGAATATTCCTCGAAAGATAAAAGTGATCTTGCAGACATTACATCCGCCTCGTCACATATTCCAACCCATTTCGCGGCGACTTCAGAGCATTTATTTTTTACCGGGAGGGAGACGTTTTTAATAATGTAGTATATTGTTACAAAGAATACAAAGCGTCGCCAAAGCTCCTTGCTTTGAGATGCTATTATAGAGGCTTTGTGTATTATACTGTTTGGCGGTCGTCCTTGCTAGGCAGATCGGTAAACTCGAATTACGTTACCTACTTATGGTGATTCCCCGCTTTTAGATGACGCAGTTAGCAACAGTTTACTTGTGGACATTATAGTGTTTACGCTGTAACTTACTTTAGCTTTAAGTTAATTTATAAAATACTGGCTCTGATTTAAATTGTGAAAGAGTGCTTTATTAGCTTAGTTAAGTACGTGTAGCACGCTGTCGGGCTGGAGTGAGTTTACGAGAACGGAGTGCGACCGGTCGGTTTACCGAATTAAAAATAACGTGAACTCGCTGCTTTTCAATTTCATTTCATTTCAGTTTTAGTGCTTGAATTTCACTAGACTGATTTTTGTTTTTCTATGATTAAAGTAACTCAGGGTGAATGAATAACTTATGTTAAGAACATATATTATAGATGTGTAACCGAATGAAAGCTAAGGACGAGTAAGTAGTTACATTTTTTTTTTCTTGCGGCACGCTCGGCCGCTCCGTGCCCGCGCCCGCGCCCGCCTCCACTCGCGACACTGGTAGTTAGTTACCTGCGGCGAGCTGCGTGGGCGCGCGGTAGACGCGGGCGGCGTCGCGGTCGGGCGCGCGGTCCAGCTGCGCGCGCAGCACGCTCGGCCGCTCCGTGCCCGCGCCCGCGCCCGCCTCCACTCGCGACACTGGTAGTTAGTTACCTGCGGCGAGCTGCGTGGGCGCGCGGTAGACGCGGGCGGCGTCGCGGTCGGGCGCGCGGTCCAGCTGCGCGCGCAGCACGCTCGGCCGCTCCGTGCCCGCGCCCGCGCCCGCCTCCACTCGCGACACTGGTAGTTAGTTACCTGCGGCGAGCTGCGTGGGCGCGCGGTAGACGCGGGCGGCGTCGCGGTCGGGCGCGCGGTCCAGCTGCGCGCGCAGCACGCTCGGCCGCTCCGTGCCCGCGCCCGCGCCCGCCTCCACTCGCGACACTCCCCGGGATACGTTCGCTCGTCGGGGAACTGGCAATACAGATTAGAAATGATTTAACTCTAGAGCTGGGTAACGGGATTCATAAATGATTTTATGCCTGTAGCACATCTCCGCCGCGAAACTCAAAGGGCGAAACCGCTGCGTGAGTTTTGCTGTGCAACAGTACTACACTTACGCGAAACTATAGCGAAACAGACGCGTCCGAGATACACGCGGAACCGCTACAAAATGGCGGACAACGGGCGGAGATGTAGACGGTGCCTAAGCAAACGATCGAAATCATGTTAGAAAGAGACAACATCATAGTAAGTTGTGTACGTTAGAGCAGGAAATTTCGCTATTGTTTCGCCGCCAAACAACTCACAACTCACAGCGAATCTATACTATGGCGGTTTCGCCCTTTAAGTTTCGCGGCGGAGATGTGCTACAGGCATTAATCTCACCAAATATATAATAATATCCGAGCTTGTAACAATTCGAGAACCTGAGTTTTAAAAGTCTGCAAGCATAATATCTTCCTTTTTCGACTTTTCTTAAAAGTCAAGCTTAACTTAACCTTTAACCAAATACCTTGCTAAAATGACCATCTGAAAAATCCTTAAAAATCTTGATTTTAGCTTTAATTTTGTAAATTGTAAATCGAATCGTTATAAAGTCACTGTCACGTGCACCACTCGCAGGAAATTGCCAAACAAAATAGTTCATTAGAATATTATTATTTATAATATTAAACTCCTAGCAAATTATCGATAAACGCCGCTTTAGTAGTTAGGTATAGTACCGAAATGACGCTTATTTTCAGCAAAAGTAATTATCTACAGAGCCATACAACACGTAATTAAAATAATAATTACTGCGATAGTTCAGACTCTTCAGAACATTAATTATAAATAATATTATTCCGGTAATTCTAGATTGGTCAATCCAAATATCAATTTCATCCATATTTAATCGTCAGTACTGTTGTATTTAGTTCTGAATAATTTATAAGAAGCAAGTTAAATATGTAACATTCCAATCCAATTATTGATTCTGTAAAATGCAATTGTTTCATGTTTATTGGTATCATTTTTTGAAAAGTTATTAAAAATATTATTATGAAAAATAGCTGAATATAAAATTAATAATAATGTATTTTGTAACTCGTGAATTAAATAATAATAAATATATAATAAGAAACTTACTTTCTTTATTCGCGTTGACTTTCATTTCCGTGGCCTTCGGCGAAGTCGACGGCATCGGTATCTCTGCCGAAATAAACATTCGTTGAAGCAAACAATTTGTATAATATAAATAAATAAAAATTTTACGTAGATTAAATAACAACGCATATAAAATAGTGACCAATTAAAGGTTTACACGTAAATTCTACAGCGAGTAAGTTACTCTTAACTTTACGTAAAATAATATCGTGAACTAAATAGTGCGTATTGACAGCCCTCGCAACTGAAATCCGGTCTGATTGATTTATAACGAGCGATACTTTCATAATCCCTGAATATTTATTGCAATACAGTAAGATTGGGCAGGTATTTAATTATTTATTTATGGGTTCTATATAAATACATGTAGAGCCTGCACTTTTGCCTCGCGATGTAGATACGTAGCTATGTACGTGAGTCATGGGCGCTTATAGTGTTAAGTTAATCGTCTAAACAAGAATCGACAATGATCCGTCGTACCTCGTAAAATGTTTGTGTGTCTTTTGTATAAATAAACTATGCTAGTTTTGAGCAAGAGCAGACAGGCACAAATTAAATTTTAAGGACCGGGGCCTAAACAGACATAATTACAAAACGAAATAAAATGTAAACATTGTAAAATAGCTTATAAGTTTTCCAATATTTAGCCCGATACCGAATGTGAAACAAGGCGTCAGTGAGCGATGTGTAAAAGGGGCTACTTCCCATTTGGTAAGCTTCCCATTTGGTAAACCTCAAACTGTACCTACTAAAAAGTTGCGTTTGGTAAACATTTTATATGTCATACATTCAGTCCCATTTCGTAAACATTTAAGTAATGACATGTATTGTTTCCCATTTGGTAAACTTTTAATTGAAATGGGTACAGTCATACATATATTTCAATAAAAAAAATTATAGAGTAATACAAGCAACTCGTGATAATTGGTTCAAACAAATTTCCAATGATATTTTTTCACTTTTGTAATCGCCGAGTAGATTGTTAATTCGTATATCATTTTGGATAGACTTTTTTCTTCTTTTTGATATAGTTTCTTCATTGTTATAAAATCTGAAAAAGAAAATTGTGTGAATTAAAGAATATTGTACGTATTTGACGACCCTGTTGGCGTAATGGTCACCATGCCGGACTGCCACGCAGATCCCGGGTTCAATTCCCGGTACGGTCAACATCTATGTGATGAGCAAAGTTGTAAGATGTGGTCTGGGTGTTGGATGTATGTATTTATATGAAGTATTTAAGTATGTATATGTAGTACATCAGTCTTGTTGGTATTAGTAGGTATCCATATCACAATCTAATAAATAACTTACCATGGTACTAACCGGCCGAGTGTGAAATATTATATTATATATTATTATATTATGTATTTATTACACGTATCGCCTAAAAATACAGTTTATTGTAAGAAAAAACAAAAGTACCTTTTCAGAAGATTTTCATAATGTACAATATTTCCTGCTATTGTTTCGAAAAATAAAAGAGTTGATGGCTTTTTTCCGATTTTGCAATTGAAACTCCGATTCCAAGATTCCATAAGGTTTGTCGTACGGTGTCTTTGTGCGTAGCAGCACCAAATATTCACCATATCTTCATTTTCCAACCACTGATTCACAAAGTAATCATTGAATTCCGTTAAAGCTTTTTCTTCAAAACTGTAACAAAATGAATTCGTTGAAGATTAGTAAAAATACTTAAAATAATACCTACATTATGATTTCTGACGCATAAAATAAAGTATGTAGCGCCTTTCCAAAGCGGTGGTAGAAGAAAAATCCAGATCTAAACGCGTTCATTTAGATATTTACTGCAAAATTAATTTACCTTTGACTCATAACGTATAGCCAGCCATCGTTTATGTCCTCCCGTGGTAAATGTGCAAGAGCCATACATAGTTTGACGTGATTGTGAGATTCTTCATGTTGCAATAAGCCAAGAGATTTTGCCTTTCTTAATAGTGCTCTGCCAAAATGAACAAAACACCCTTTGACAATAATGTTTGGAAACGTCTTTTTTATTGCATTTATTGGACCTTTTTCGAAATCCAAGGTCATAATTTCTGCTGTCCACTCTGGTAAATGAGATTTTAGTTTGGAAAACAGCCTTTCATATGTAGTTTCTTCTTTATTTGTTAACACTGCGTAAAAAAATGGTACAATATTTGTTCCAGTTTCTGTACTTCCTATGTCTCCGTGTATAACGTAAAGTTGAAGAAACGGCTTTGCACAACATTTGAACGTTCCGTCTGCAAAGTAGTGACGGACTTCATTTAAATGTCCAATTGCGCTCTTTGAAGCAAACACAATAATTCTGTTTTCACCGTCGATCTCATCAAACAATAAATTGTCTTTAAAACGGTCAGGTACGACAATTTCTGTAGAGTTAGTGTGTTGAGATTTCTTGATGCCCAGTTGTCTATTTCTGTATCTATAAAAGCTGCTTTTAACTTTGTCAAAATTTGGTAATGCTTGTATAATTTCGTAACCATCATCTTTCAGCTTTTTAGTACAACTCCTGTATGTAGCTGGAATTGGCTTCAGATCGTCACACATGATTTTTTTACATTTTTCGATAGCTACTTTCACTTCATTTTTTTCAAAATTCGGAATGCAAGAATTGCAATGAGCAGTTTCTCTTAAAACATGGTTCCTATTCGAATTTAAAGTTACACTTGCCGAACACTCAGCTTTTCTATTTACACAGCGCCACCAACTTGAGTCCTTATTATTTTTCTGTTTATAATATTGATATCCACCACGTAATAAAATTTCACCGCCTCGTGCACTATTAACAATTTTTTATTTCACTGTACCACTAGAAGATCCCGCATCAGACATTGCAACGACCTTGCACTATGCATAACACGAGTAAACTGATAAGGAGAATCCTGTTTACAAATTGTAATGAAATTACGTGAACACCATTTATCTAGGCTTTATTCGACAAAGAAATGCAGTAGATAAATAAGTTTTGACATAATCGTTGACAAGGTTACCTAGGCAACTAACTACCTAATCTATGGTAGAAATGCACTATGATCTTATCCCAAAGAGTTCTCAAGTCATACCACCATGAACCCGCTCGGTGCTTCTTTTGCGGCACTTGGTATTTTGACAGACTTTATAACGTTTTTTTTACATGCTTCTTGATTAGCCGTTCTTTTTGACGATCGAGATTCTAACTCAAGACTTTGAAGCATTTCAAAACCAATATCTCATTTCAATAAGCATTTGACTCTGACTGTACCGCACTAAAATAATAATACAATCATGGTTTACCAAATGGGAATAAATGTATGAAGTAACAAATTGTTTACCAAACGCAACTTTTTAGTAGGTAAAGTTTGAGGTTTACCAAATGGGAAGCTTACCAAATGGGAAGTAGCCGTAAAAGGCGATTGGAAAACAAAACACAGTCGACCTACATCAAGATCCCGTGTCGATCACATTTGGGGCCTTTGACGCGGACATCTCTGATACAAGCTTTCCCTTAAAAGGATGGTTTGAGGTATTTTTATCATAGATAATTTTTGACCTGAGTCATCTTGAAATGCCTTGTATTAAAGAAAATATGTTGAATTTTACTGTGTTATTTTAAACCCCTTAAACTCTAGCTAGCACAGCACAACACTACAACAGGTAAAGTTTACTAGCTACGTTTCATGTGTTACTCTGCATAATGAAACATCCTATTCCCTTTTCCAACTATTCCCTATTTTCCGCTGCAATCAAGCTACCCTACCTAATCTCATTCAAATTATTACAGACACTTGCCGTGAAAAGCAGCAAATATACAAATTCTCATCATTTAAACTTTCAAATCCGGCTTTCAATATTAGTAAGATAATTGCGTTTCATGCTACTTTTAGTTTAGTCTTACTAATTAGTGCACAATCGCTGAGCTCAAATGATGTTTAAGATACAGAATAACTTGATCAAACCGTAGTTGCGCTACAAATGCGAAGTTGCTTGTAGTTGCCCGATTCTCTCGATTAACTTCCCAACTTATAATGTACTTTGTAATAACTGGAATCGTATCATGCAAATTTGCACCGTTTCTCCTTGTCTTAGAGTACTATTTCTCTAAGTGGTTCTGTGAGTAGTCGTTCAGATGAAACTTTGAAACACTTGCTCTATGAATTCTTTTAAGTTATTGGCAAAAAAAACGACTACCACTAAAATAAATTCGTCTCATAAATTACTGCAACGGAAGTCGCTTATTTGTTTCTGGTTGTAATTTAAATCCCCTGCTATTTTGTGAGTGTTTTGTTGTATTGTTGTTACAAGGTCATCAGTAGGTAATTTGAGATGAACTTTGCAGTCGAGCGACTTACCGTAAAGCCTGATGGAGCCCTCGGTCTCCCCGAGCGAGTTCTTGGATATGCAGCGATAGTTGCCGAAGTCGCCCGTCTGCAGGTTCCGCACGGTCAGCTTCATGTGGGCCCTGGGATGGGAACATATTACATAATCATTATTTTGAAGTTTTTTATTGGAACCCGTCCAAGTAATTTTAAGATTTCATGGACTTAAATGACACGGAAATAATATTATACTATTACAATGATGTTACTAACGACAATGTTGTAATAATATCTTGTGGTGCCAAGATACGATCACCAACAATCCTGGTAATCAAATGAGTTGATTGTTGATTACCAAATTATTTGAGAGATTTAGAGAGATCTCCAATCCTACTCTTTTTACGTCTAGAATCTCCGCAAGGTGTGTGGGACGTATGTACCTAATATTTTAATAAAACCCAGTTTCCTAAACACTAGTTTAGATAAATCATCAATGATAAATTATTGTTACTTCAGCCAATTGAGGCCCAAGACATAATACATAATAACCTTCCTCAAATTGTGTTCGATATTTTAATATGTTATTAATACATCAATAATTGATCTGTAATTCTATGGTCTCTTGTTATTTAGGTGTCGGTGATTACCAAATTGGAAATACTACCGGCCTTATCAGAACTTACTGTTGTTACGGCATCAGCAAATGAAACGTGTGGTCAAACTCCAATTTAACGTTGAAATCAGCTAGCTTTTGCATCTATTTTAGGTAATTAATCGTCAGCACACAAACACAATGCAGGCGCAGAACAACAGAGGAACAGCTGCTGATGTGTATAAATCAAACTGTTATCTAGCTGAACAATTTATATGGACTACGACTGCTTTTAATGATTTATATAGTATTTTGGTGGACAAAATGCAAAAAGAGCTTCATTACACATGTACCTATACAGAATGGACTATTCAATCATAAACTTTCTGTAAATTCGAGTTAGATTCACTGTATTTACATTTCAAAAAATTAAATTAAATATTGCTGGACAATTCACATAGCAACATCTAGCCCCGTGGTAAGCTCGAAGCTTGTGTTACTTTGTTGTATAGCCATACATGACACAGCTAACTTTGAACGCCATTACCCAACATAAATAAAAATCATCGTAAGACCATCAGTTGTCAGCACTTAGAGTCAAATCTACGAACATTGAGAGTCAAAAGTCAAGTCTAAAGCCAACTAAAAACAATACCATACAGTTGTTGGTTATACCCATAACTTTACATAAACATAACTTAGATTTATGATCAAACAGTGCAAACACTACATAGGCACAATAAACATGATCATGTGAACAAAGTCCCGCACCGCACATTCCCGCGGTGAAATCGGCGCGTTGCGGTGTAATTGATGAGTCGGCATTGACGCCGTTATTTACTGGGCAAGATGGCGGCGCACCTCACTCCGCTCGCGATTTATCATTGGTTTTGAGTTTAAACAAATAATTTATTTGGTGTATGGACTAGGCATTGGTCTTTATTTAATTGTTATAATTATGAGGAGCGGTGACTTCAAAGTAACTGAATATATGAATACAAACTGGGAATGGTTATTAAATAAATATTTTATTTATCATAACAGCAGACTTCCAAAAGGATCTGGACAGTCTATTTTTAGGAAAAATTATAAGTCTTAAAAGATTTGGTATAATTACAATAACGCCCGTCATTTGTTTCCTATAATCATTTGTTGGTTTAAAAACACCGCGATAGAAGAGATGAGATTGTACTATTCTTAGGACAGCACTAATTGAACTTTCTGTCCAATTGACAAGATAATATGTCTACTGTAAGGCAACAAAAAGACAATTCCTGTTTATGTTTATCACCCGTAAATGAAAGCAAACATTTAAACATTTGTAGCGAGAAAACAAGCGGAAATCTGTTAACCCTCAATTGACATAAGCGCTTAATTATACCATTGAAGCCAGGGGCGGCGGCAGGGCCTTGCGACGGAGCCGCGGGAACGCAAGTGGGATTAACTGGCTCTCGATATCAAACAAGATTTGAATACGTATCGCTTTAAGATGTTTTGAAAGAAACATGAGGACGATGGCCGGAGTAATACTGTTATATAGGGAAACTACTACGCCTTTTAAAATTACTTTAGTATTTCAAAAAGAAAGATTTTTGAACCATAGTTAGAATAACATTATATGGATAGATAGATAATAACTTTATTGCACACTTTAAAAGACAAAACAATACATATATAAGAACACAAACTAAAAAATAGTTATTTTACTGACGTGAACTCATCCACCATGATATTAATAATGTTTATAAAATATCGCTCTAAAATCTATCAATTATACGGGATTTTCTAAGAAATAACAATTACAACTAAATCGATAGAAGGATAATCGTAATCACACTCGGAACCGATTTCAGGATAATATAATGCGTAAAACCATCCTAATCCAGTTTGCAAAATATTCTTTCCATTTATGGTTAACATTTCCAAACGTAAATTGAACAGGAAAACCTATTTATTAGTTCAAGAAACTAACATAATGAAAATCTATTCCCAGAACTGTATTACGTATTCTGTTATTGATTGTTAATTCTTAGAAGTAAATTGAAATATGTTTGCTAAAAGTTGATACAATGAAGATTTACAGAAGTCACTCACAGAGAACTTTTAGATTGAAAATCTATTCTAGGAACTGTGTAAGATATTATATGAATTCTCCACAATATTAAGCGTAGGCGTCAGCGTCAGTTATGGACATTATGAAAAATAAAAGTTGTGTAATATAACTTAGTAGGTAACACTTAAAATAGATTTAAGAACACGAAACGGGTAACATACCATGATTCAAATGTTTAGCAACAATTTTAAACAGGTACAGTCTTTACCTACCAGAGTCAGAATTTTAGTCTACTCACCTATAGGAGTTCTCCTCGGTATTGATGGCGTATTTCTTAGTTGGCAGCACCATGACGTTGTCGTAGACCCAATAAGAGATGGCGCGCGGGTGCGCCTCAGTGTGGCAGTCCACGGTCACGTCGGTGCCGGCGGGGGCGCCCACCAGCTGGTTGGGCACCCAGATCATTGGAGAGACTGAAATAAACATCGAGGGTTAACTTTGATTCGTTCTTTAATTACAAATTACAATTCAAATTACATGTTGTAATTTTAAGCATAATGGCTTCTTATTCTTCTTACTAGCCGACCTCCAACAGCTTCGCTTGCTTTTTTACATAAAATATAGCCTATAACCTTCCTCAAGAAATGGACTATCCAACACTGAAAGAGTTTTTTAAATCGGACCCGTGGTTCCTGAGATTAGCGCGTTCAAACAAACAAAATTTAATTGTAACTGAAAACAACATTCAACTAATTGACCAATTATAAGAAAAAGACACATAGTTTGTTTCATCAAAGCCTAGCCTGATCTAGTGCATCTTCATTCTCCAGCGCCTCTGAACCAGAAACTATTGTGGTGTTGCACTCGATTGTCCAAGAGTATTATTCAACAAACAAAGGAATAATGCTTTGTTCGATTTAGTCCCCATTCTTAACTTGCACAGTTTCCGTCTATATTATTTGTAGAGATTACCACCTTTTCAGACATACTGTTTTATATTTATACTTCTCCGAATAAATTAAATACTAAAAGGTCAAGTTTGTTAACCGAATCCTCTTGAAAGAATCTACTTAGAATTAATTACAAACACTTGATGAGATTCTAATAAACGTGCGAGAGTAAATAAAAATATTAATAAAGGTGAATTCATAATGATCTGAGAGTCTTTACGAGTCGACTTTCTTTGTAATAAAATATGGGACCGAATGTAAAGCAAGGTGCTTTACATTTTACGCCCCATCTCGCATTATCAGAACGTTACAAAGTTTATAAATAATTTAAAACGCTGTAGAATATTAAAAGCGTCAACGTAATATCTGCTGGATAGCCCATAAAGTGCGAGTTATGAGTGGTTCCGAAGTGCGGATTTTATTATCTCAAGTGTTATGTGAAAAATAGCGGGGCCGGAACTGCGCGAGATCTTACATAGATTACAAAAGTTCTATGCCTACTTTCTAGCTGTGAAACTGTTGCTATAAGCAAAAATTTTACTTTGCTCGTAGCATTTATTGAAATTTTTCCATAATAGATTTTAGACCTTATTAGATTTGTTTTCTACGAAAATTTGATTTAATAGTTTTATGAAGAGACTGAAACTTAAAAATGATAAAATACAAAAGAACCAATTGAACATCGATCCTAGAAAACATTGTCGGTAAGGACTTTTTTTAATGCTAAAATACAATTCCTTAAAACGACATAAACAGACTAAACGAGTACCTATAACTAACAAGATCCGTGTTCAGTACTCCGAGGTAGTACAAATGATAAATTGAAACGATAAAACCACAAATCTATTTGATCTTTTATATCCATCAAAACAATTCCACTCCCAGATCACGGCATCCGAGTGAACCGGCGCGACCGCCTAGTTCGCTGATCCATCATTATTGAAACTTTATAAATTGCTTCCTCGGAGTCTGCAACTGCCCTCGTGTTGATTGATAGCGCGAGGAGTGGCCGCACTTCCCCTTGAGGGACTCCCGGTAATAAAATATCACCATTTGTTACACTCGAGGTGTTTTTGGAAAGATGATTTAGAATAAAATCAGATAAGAAAAAAAAATCTAACATACATTTTCAATGGAATGACATCGTAAGAGATATTATATTAAAGTGGATATTGTGCCCTTCAGTAGAAGCCAGTGTCCATTTTTGTACTCATACATAGCCTTGATCTTATTTAAATTTAAACCGTTTTTGAAATTTTATGCTTAAGATTAATAATTAAATTATTTTTAAGCTTTTAAAATAGCACAAAATATGTCTAGACATAAATTTAACCCTGTCCAGACATGGCTAAATTTAAACAGCACGTTTTTAGTCGCCCTACATTTAGCTTAACGATTTTTAATATTTCACTTATAAAGTGGCATGCCAGAAATAGTGATTTAGAAAACTTAAACTAAATTAAGTGGTCTAGAAAAGACGTCAGATTCAAATAAGCATTGCTATTTGTGATAGTTGCAATAAGAAATTACTTGGATTAATTTTTGGATTTGGTAAACAATTTCGTCCTAAAACGTGGATCTTCTTCAGGAGCAACACTGCAAGGACACGGATCACAACTGCTTGCCGGTCCACAGTGCACATTACCAAACCAGCCAATATGAATTTATCAAAGCACTACAGGTTTTATTCAGCAAATGGTGATATTTCTCCCGAGGTTTCACCCTTGATTAATTATCAAGAGTTAATTGTATTTAACAGATGCTACCATAATTTACTTTAGGTAATTTTATAGACAAGTTTAGTGTCAGTTTCTTCCTATGAATGTTTTGTAAAAATCAACAAAACTTTTTGACCGCAAGATTATCAATATACACAAATTACATACATGTTTAATTCCTATTTCCGTCCATTTCAATAAATTCCTCGCGAATACAATAAGTTCAGTATATCTTGACATTCAAATAATCCTTTCTTTACATAAAACAAGATGTTTTATTCAAGCATTTCAAAGAGTTTACTGTTTATACCTTCGGTAATCCAGACTATTCATGTTTTAGTTCCATTTTGTTTTCTCATGAATTTCATTATATTCCTTCCAATAAACAAGTTTCTAGAATATTCTCGGGATTTCTCCATCAAATCTGATATAAAATAAATGTGGTGTACAATAACACAATTTTGTTTTGAAACTCGTGAAGTGCGAACAAAGCTGCTGGTAATTAGTTACAGGAAAATTCAACTCGATTCAAAGGAAATTCTTTGAACAAATCAGGCTTTCTAGATCCCATTTTGTTTCCACAGTTATTACAGTACTCATGAACATCTTAACTACAATATGTCTCACTATTGAACACGGGTCTATCCAATCGAGCCACTATTTTCTTTGAGGATTTAGTTTAATTATCACAATTATCTTTCTAGTCAGATTGGTGTTATCTTCTCACTGAGCATTGCTGTTGACCGTGGTTTGGGACCCTCAGTCTGCTGATTGCGCCCATGAATAGAAACCGGGTACTATTCTTACGTCAGCAGCTCTAGGGACCCAATGTTGCTAACAACGACAATGTATTAACCAAACCAATTATACAAAAATACTATTATCTACATAGTAAACGAGCAGAGCGTAATTAGTTTGTGTAAGCAACGTACACGTTGTTATTCCAGAGTTGTGTAAACGGCGCCAAAGAAACTATCATTCCAAGCGGAAAACAATTTCCTCCATAGTCTGCAACCGTTTAATTCAATTTTCCATTGTGTAAACATTTCAAAAGCGTTTGTTTTCAAGAAAAAGGATGGATCTGCAGTTCGCAATCTAGTTGAACCAGGCGGCGTGCACCGCGGAAAAATATTATCTTTCAATTATCAGGCCGTCTCGTGCCTTTTATTTAGTCAGCTGCTCTGATACGAATCCAAAATAAAGGGAAGATCTTTTCAGCTTTTTTCCTTTTATTAAATTTTTAATTGGTCATCCAGAGGTGCTGCTCCGTTTGCTGAAATCGAGTGAAAATCTGGGGAATCTTATTTTCTTGGAGCTTTTGAATTCTTTGATCTGATTTGCAAATTGTGAACATTGGATGAGCTTTTTTGCTTTTTCATTCGGTTAATTAAAGCCTGTTTTTCTGAGATTGTTTTGATGGGCTTGGTGGTTTTTAAGCAAATTAGTTAATTGATCAGTCTACTTCATATACCGCATTTGAACACAACATTACCCCAAATACTACACTTAGTGTCTTAAATGAATCATCACGCAAACCAACTGGTTTGGTAATCGCAAAACAATACCACACTATAATTTAATACAGAACGCTACGTCTTTTGATTAATTTGACATTCTTAAGTCGTCTTAACAACAACCACGGTATCATTGGTCTAGAAATAAGAATTGGTCCCACATTTCGAGATGTGCCGATTCCTTTAGGTGATAAACTGGAGCTCCTGGGTGCAACCTTAACACCAACTCTGAACTTTGGTTCTTTTATCGAGTCGAAAGCTAAGTCAGCAGCCATGAAGCTGGGCATCCTAAACAAGGTCAAGCGATACTTCTCTCCAGGACAGCTTCTCTCACTATACCAAGCCCAAGTCCGATCTGGCATGGAGAATTGCTGCCATGTTTGGGATGGCTCAGCCAAATACCAGCTTGCAGCTTTGGACTCGATAGAACGAAGAGCTTTCAGACTCATAGACGAGCAGTACCTTGAAAGGAAAAAAGTTCAGAGTCTCGAGCACCGCCGCAAGGTAGCCTGTCTCTCTATCTTTTATAGGTTGCATTTCGGTGAATGTTCTCAGGAGCTTCATGACCTGATACCACCTTCTCCATTCCACCACAGGACAAGCAGACGCACGGCACATTACCATCCCTATTTGGTTGATATACCGTCCACCCGTACGAAGCGATACTCTTCCACCTTCATTATTCGCACTAAGTTTGGAATGCGTTGCCTGCTGCTGTTTTTCCTGAAACATATAATCTGGGTCTCTTCAAGTCACGAGTAAATAGGTACCTTCTAGACCCTTGCGATCCATCTTCGGCCACATCGACACTTTCCATCAGGTGAGATTGAGGTCAAGCAAGGGTCTATCTTCAATAAAAAAAAAAAAAAAAAAAAAAAGGTAGTATTCTTAGCCTAGCACCACTCGTTCATTATGATAACCGTACCTACCTACTTGCTAAATGAATATTAGTTCCAAGTGGACCGTCCCACCCTAATTATTCAAATACACATTAGCCCGTCGGTTTTGGAAATTGATCCATACTCCTACATCCCTTCAATTAGGTATTAATTCAATTGCTACCGGAAATGACCGGTTGCGGGTCGCATTTGGCCGCCGTTAAATTTTGCCGCTGTTGTGTCGTTACGTCGTTATAGATAACGGCGATTGCAAGCGACAACTTTTTTGTAGTTTTCACGCTGTTTGTGTGATTGATATTTGAAAGATAAGGCGGAAATGGATTAAGTTAAAGACTATACAATTTTATAATATTACAAGCTTGGTTTTGCCCGCATTGTTATTGTTTTTCCTGCAGTAAAAAGTTGGTATATAATTATTTTTACGCTATATAAATGAACTTTCATCCATTCAATTATTTGGATGAAGGAGCAACATTCATCCTCACAAACCCTCGTGTCTATTATGTAGTAGGTAGGATGAATAGTATGATTTATGTTTTTTCTTTCGTAGTATATTTGGTACTACCTGATCAGACTTGATGAATATAATGACGTCCTGATTATCTAACTTGAGTTTTAATATCTCCCCTAAATCACTATACATAACTGGAAGAATACACTAAAGGTCAGTTTCACTTACACTCGACATCCACAATGATCCGCTTGGACACGGAGGGCGGGACCGCATTGGTGGCGATGCAAAGGTAAGCGCCCATCTCGGTGCGGCTGATGCGCTGCAGGCTGAGAGTGTCGCCCTCGTACACCGTCACTGGGGACCAATGGAGAATAATACTTTCATTTAACTGGACAAACATAATTAATTACTAAAAAAAAATAATTTCATTTAAAATAAGTATTTTGTAAAAAGAAGTATGTAGGGACCTAGATAAATACTACGAGTATTTAAATAATAATAATACAATAATATCGTGGAAAGATGCTCAAATTACAAATAATTTTGGTATTCGTTTGTATGGGCAATACGTCGTGACGCCGGCCTCTTAAGAGCTTTTCATTTATGATAGATGAATGATAAAGCTAAAAAACTTTATTCAGCTTAATCATTCATCTATCCGGATATGCAAAATAAATGAGTGTAATATCTTCAGATGAATGAGCTATTGTCTAAAGCCTTAACACAAGAGCCCATCTCACGCAGCGCTCTTGAAGCAACAAAACCGCAAACCCCTCTTACCGATTTAGCTGAAAGAGTCGGCATAATTACCGGCGAGTTCCGAATGAATCGCCGCGGTCTCGGACAAAGGCACCAAAAATCGAGTTTAATTTGAAGAGTCTCGAGTGAGGACGTAATTGTGGAGTCAACGGCAGGTCTGTGCACGTAGGGCTGTGCGGTGGAACACGGATAAGTATAGCATAAAAGTTGAATTCATTACAGAATATGTGAGGTTGTTTCATAAGGACTGTCCGACTTGTCTGTACTTTGATTGGGGCGTCGATTGAATTGCCGTCTCAGGAACTTTTTGTTTTTGTTTTTTATTGTTATGGCGTTGAAAACGCGCCCTTTGTGCTAGTTTGCTTGCAATTAGTTGTAGTATGTAACGCTTTTTACACCGTGTAGGTACAACGAGGAAGAACCTACACGTTCAGGTTAAAGCGTTGCTCACATAAAAAATACCAGATTTACAATTCATGTTTAGTTCGTTTCAAGCCCAAATTATTTATTTTCAACCAAAAACATTAAAATGTTCATACCTAACTCAGCTCAGTCTAATTAGGTTTACAATTTCGCTAATAATAAGGCTGGACGATGAACTTATTAAGAATTTAAAGCCCGGTCAATAGCCATCCCTAGTCACCAAACATTTTAATTACGGAAAAAACTGTTCTCGCCTGTTTTCAATTCCGGGACTTGTTAATCTTCGTTGTTTATAATAACGGGACACCGGGATCTTTCCGGGATTAATACAAAGCCGGGCAATTGGCGTAGAGCAAGCGAGCATTTACGTTTGTTGGGCTGCTTGCTCGAGATATGCTAGTTATTGTGCTCTTTATTTTTGCTACTTTAAATATTTGCAGATTTTTTTATGCAACTCTAACTACACGAACAATTATGCTTTTACACACAACATACAAGATCATTTAACACACATATTTGACTCCAAGTAACTATGAGGTTATTAAAAAATGTGTATTTCTGTATTTCTTAAAATTATTTCCTACACCTATTTTGATTCGTAGTTAAGTAGTTAACTAAGTTATTTCAAATTAAATTAAAAACAAGAAAGATTAGGTTTCACAAATTAACTTTAAGCACCCTAAACATATTGTTCTTGCCTAAAAATATAATCCCCACCCACAAATATTCAGACCTTTTGTGAAAAAAACGTTTCGATTCAACCCAAAAACCCCAAACAAGATGTTGAATGCTAATTTGATTTCTAAATTAAATTAAAAAGGGTCGTAATGCGATCGCAATCAATGTAATGTAAAACGTAAAATTAAAAATTCCGCGCCCGTTCAGCCTAGGGCGGGGGCGGGGGCAGAAGTAGGGGGGGGGGGCATCAAGTGCCCAAATGAGTTTGTGCGTATTTTGCGTACAATTACATGCCGCTCCAGGGCAATGCCATTCAGTCCTCTGCTATGAATATAGAGCTTTATAATACTTGGGTAATTTGATGACTTTGACTTTGAAAAAGTTGGGAAGTTTGTTGGACATTTTGTTGTAATTCCAGTCTTTGCGCATATTATGTTCAATCTCCATCATGTTAATTTTCTGACAACGGCCAAGCGAACGAAATGCTGGGTCCTCTCACGTTTTGGATTGTTGACCATATTGATGTGAGACGTAATAATTGCTACATAAGGTTACCACCCTTACCAAATATTATGTCATTTTCTCAGAGTTATCATAGTGACTTATTTATATATGTAAAACAGAATATGCGTGCACTAATATACCTACATCCTCACCTGGTAAGTGCTTAAACCAAAATCCCCAAGCTCGATAATGGCTACTTGGAATACTAATGCCCAATCATCGCACTATAAGTTATTTTTACTTTTTATGATAAGCATAGCTAACACAAGAATAGAAATAATGGTAACGTTATGTGTATAAACATTGTGTAAAATATATCATAACAATATCATATTAGGTAAGTTTTACTTTATTTTTCCAATTTTAATGTACAAATAAATTTATATGAGGAATGGCATTCAACATTATTAAACATTTATAGCAGTTTAAAATTAGATCCAGTGCAATTTCTTTCCCAGGATCCCAAAAGGATGAGACCTGATAACCGCTATATCAAGCACATACAATACGTATTGTTTAACGTCTCAATACCACGTGCATTATTGAACATCTCTTGTGTTTCCTCTCAAGCGGAACGCGTGTCGGCACTAATTGCTTTCTGTTATATCTCACTGCATTATAATTCAGATGCGGATTATCTGTGTGTATTCAGTAGCAGCATTATGTTAAAGATGTATATCTATGTAGGTTCGAAATCGATCATCTATACGTATTGTATAAACCGTATGTATTTACCTAAGTTTGGGAAATTGTGGGCTTGTGAGATTGGAAAGGACTCTGCATGTACTATATTGAACAGTGTGACGCAACCTCTTGCGTCAAGATGGACCTGCGGACGTTGCACTATCACGGCATAAATGATGCATGATCGTTCAGCTGGTTACTTTTGTAAGAAATAACTTACACCGTTTTACACACGAAGCAATAAAATTTGAATGACTGATGGTGTTATAATGTATTTATATACCTATTTATATATGTTATATTAGTTGCCTCTTGTAATTTAGTTCTAATTAGTTTTTAATTTTAAGGGGCGATTGTTCTCACTTGTGTGTTTTATTAGGTTTCTATAAGTGAAGGCCTGTTATTAGCTTACTGTTACAATTTTAGATTTTTAAGATAACACTTGTAGCTGATGGCTTTCCAAATGTAATAAATAAATAAATAAATAAGTGTAGGTATACCTTTCTTCCTCCGGTCCACGGAGATGGGCTGGCCGTCTTCCCGTCGCCACATGATCTTAGGCGCCGGGAACCCGTCCGCCTTGCACACCAGGCTGATGTTCTGGTTCTCCCGCACCGCCACCGCCGACTGCGTGCTCTCATCGTCCAAGATGTTTGGGGGTACTGGTGGAAGAGAGACAACAATACATTTTAAACTTCTACTTTTAGCTTTGCCTTGATAAGTTTTTGTTGGTGATAGCATCACGTAAAGCAAGCTATAAGTAAAGCAAATAAATATTATGGCACTTTAATAACATGCAACCTCAAGAAACACAATTTTATCTTCACAAAACGAAAGCGATCAATACTGTACCAAGAATAACTCTTTCACGATTCAGCACTAAAACAAAAGGTAGAAAGTTGGGTTCAAAAACCCTACTAACGCGGATTCCCATCGAAAGTTAGATTGAGGCCATATAGAAGACTAAGTGAGCTCGTCCGACTGATTTGAGGCCGGGCCCAATGATACACCATTTGGACTGGCGCTGGCGTGCCGGCTATCTCAATCGGTTTATCAGTTTGAGACAATCACCTGACTGGGTATTGGTTTGCTATAAATAGGATTTATGGGTTCATATTGACGCCCAACGTGGGGTAACATTTCACGTTTGTATTAATTTTGACGAGGAAGTTTGTAGTTTTTGTGTGAAGATTTAATTATGTTCAACATTATGCAGTAATTTTGTAGAACAACATGATGAAACTTTGGGTGCATGCCTTAAATCGTATATTTTTTACTTTTAGTATAAATGATACCTAAGAGCATTTTAAGAACATGAACATAACATAGCTAACATTGATCATACTGCAAACAGCTAGTTAATATACGTTTTGTTTTTGTACAATACGAATATTAAGGATATCAGCTGAATAAATGCACCGCTCCCCATTTCCAACATTCAGCACAAGCGAAAGAAATTAGCAAAATTGAGAATTCCTCTTATCCGTACTACGAGTACAATCCCGCCATTAAAAGAAGGCAATTATCATCTCAGCAAATGTGCATAATCTCAGGGAATTAGTCCGTAGAATTAGCATGCAGAGCGTGGTCCGGACCGGTCTGGACTGGTCCGGATCACCGGGAGATAGCGCCGCTATCTGCTCCGGAAACTAGCGGCATGTGGATTTCACAGCATCTCAAATATTCGTTGCTTAGGTAGGTCAGATTGAAAGGTTGGTATGTAGTTGATCTTGTTGCTTAGAAAAATAATAGTAAAGCAAAATTTAATATTCATTTAATAATTTTTGTATTACCTATATGGTTAGGTTTCAAGTAAAATTTATCACACTAGCCAGACAAGTTGTTAATTACAGTTAGTTGGAATATAATACAGAACGATGCAGTTCTATTTTGGTACATAATTTTTTTTATTTTATTTATTTATTTTTATTTTTATAAATGATTTATAATTATGATTATATTAATCCCTTAGACAATTTTAATATAACAGAGATCTATGTATAATAGTTGTAAATTAGACTGTCATTCAAAAGAAAGAAAATGAGATAAATGTTCTTGTTTACTAGAATTAGTTTAAATAATAATTGTAAGGTTAAATTAATCATCGTCCAAGGTTCGTGACCCCAATGATAGACGCACCTGTGGTCAACGCCCACTATTACAAAATCTCTCTTTTATATTTTCTTATAAATCGCTAATGACTTTATTGATTGATTCAGATTTTGTCCATAAAATTATAGTATGTTGTGAATAAAGTTTACAAATTAATTATTATGTTCTAAAGATAATAATATATTCAAAATGGTAGTTTTTGATAGAACTTTACCCCGAGATGAGTACGGTTGAGAAAACTACTTTATTTCCAAAGGTTTCAAAGTTTAATTTCGTAAAAGCTAATCCAGAGAATATTCCTCTGTTATTCATGAGCGCAATTTGGCAAATGAAGCTGAGAAGCGAATCACCTGTTAAAAACGGGCTGCTATTACCCAGCAGATCCTCAAGCAAAAGTAATTAAAAGTTCTAAGGTAATAAGCCCCGGGAGAATGCCGGCTAAACAAGAATACTTCGTCAATATTTTAACCCGACAAACTTGTATAATACCTGAATGGTAAACCTCATAATTAGGAGTTAATGGATTCAATGAAAACAAGTATTACTTTGCTGGTTCTTAGATGATTAATATTGGAGCGATCGAGTGTCGATGACTGGCGAGATTCAGCCTCTCAGAAGTGCGCTCAAACCGCAGCCAATGCGAAACTTAGTGCGAAATTTACAAGTTTATAACAGCCAAAAGACGAGGAAGGACGAAGTTACTTCGAAATCGTTTTCAAGTACCTAAATCGACAGCTATATTGCTCTCTCATTGCAATATTGATTGCTACATTTCAATACTGAAATAGCTAAAGATGCAATTTGTAAGCTTTTTCACCAAACTGAAACGTAATAAATAAGCTCGTGTTCGTATATTCTACTTCTTATTTTTTTGTTTAGATAGGTGAGATATGCGACCTTCTCAACTGGATGAACAAAAGTTGCGCTTATGCATAATACTATTAGGTATAATAACGCCAACAAACTTCAGATATAAAACATTGCTAATCCTTTTAGGTTGACGAGTACATATTTTATAACCTAACTTAATGGCTGATTTACAAAGGGTCAGTAGACAAGTCAGTCGCAGCGCCAATGTCGGCGCCGCGACTGACTTTAACTGTTTACATGAAGTAAGTAGTAGTGCTGCGTTGCGTGAGCACACGTGTGTGAAGTCAGTGGGAAAAATGTATTCGCGAAAACAACTGAAACGACGATTTAATTATTTGTTGAAAAATTTCTCAAATTTTGTTGTTGAATGAGTAAATAGAAATGGTAGAAAATGAGATAACTAAAAATAAACGACAATGGGTAAGAAAATGGATTGACGATAGAAACGTTTACAGATTCCAGAACGAGAGGAAGAATGGAAAATTATTGAAGACGGTTTCAATACCAAGTGGAATATCGTTTCGAATTTAAGGTTTCGTCTTCGCTAAGCTTACGCGTCATTTTTATCGCCAGTGAAAAAAACGTGGTCACTCTACAACGCAGCGGCAGTGACTAACCACGCACTGACTTGTCTGTTTACACGGGGTTTATTTGGCTGGCGCGGGGGTGCGCGGGTGGCGGGGGGCGCCAACTGACTTTAAAATATTCGTGTCCGAATATTCAAGTCAGCGCTGACTTCAAGCCACTGTACTGACTTCAAATCAGTTTACACAGGGTTTTTGTCGGGTCAGCACTGACTTGTCTCTATTTCGAAGTCAGTCACTGACCCTGTATAAACCAGCCATTACTTTAAACTTAGAATATAATGTACATACCTTGATTAAAACTATTATTCAATTTGATAAATCCACGACATCGAAAACAAGTAACTTACCCTAGATATTGTTATGTAAACTGTCCAGCAATATTTGTTTATCAATAGATTTCTCACGAGACTTACCAACAACCTGCAGATAGCCAACTTGGCTGATCATGGGGTTGGTGTTGACCTGGCACATGTAGTAGCCGCGGTCCTCCTGCTGCACCTGGCTCACGTGCAGCAGCCACGTCATGGCGTTGTCGTGCGACACGCTGAACCGCGCCAGCCTCGTGATCACGTGCCGGTGGATCGTCAGGATCATCTGACGGTCGATGTGGATCCATGCTACCTGGAACAACGAGTTTGGACGATTATGAAAGGAACGATCGATTAACGAATCTCGCGATATAGCGGCACAGCTCTGCTGCTTCTTAGTGCTGGAATAATATCCCCCCCGTCACTTATGTCTACATCATTTTTTTTGTTATAAATCAAACAATTTAAACCATACACATTATATCTTTATGAAATCAGTTATTTATCGTAAATATTTCCGGCGAATATATCACAAAAGTACGAGTATATGACACATTTACATTACATTCAGATAAAAGGAGAATCAATCACTATTTGAAGAGGATACTCAGAACGTATGTCTCTAAGGGTAAATTATTCAAAATATCTGTTAATATGTACCCTGATCATAATATAGTTCAAAGTAAAATTTTACAATGCATTAACACCTGATAAAACATATACTTAGTCCAAACAATGTAGGTATTGTGGGACCAATGTCTCCAAAGCTCGCGGCCCCGGCTAACTTCGTAACACTCGTTCCATACATTCGCGCGTTTCAGACAAACACTTACTCACAAACCTCGTTGGGTCAAAATTCACGTGTATTCGTTTAAAAACTCCGGTCAAATACAGCTGAATCCAGATTGTTTCGGTTTTGTTTAGTTAAAAGCGGCTCTCTCTCGATTGTGATAATTACTTTAGTTACGAATTTGGAAATCTGGTGTACTAATTAGACCAAACCAAATTGGTGTGCGAAACAAATTTGGAAATTGTGTTCTTTTGTCATTTTATAAAATGTTTGTTAATTTATCAGAACTTTATCATCTAGATTTTTTTTTGAGAACACGAACTATGAGCAGATCAGTTCGAAACTAATTTTAATAAGTACCTACAACGAAAAACGTCCTACCTACAGCAATTTACCCTACGACATTGTTACTTATATATTTATTTATTTGCTACATTCCTTATTACAAGATGCAGCACCGTCCAGTCAACATTCAGCCACCTGGCGACAATAAAATTTGTGAAATAGATTTAAAGTTCGACTTTACTGCTTTTTTCAGTGTACATTTACGGCGCGGCTTATTGCAGAACTTATGCAGCTAACCCGATCGGAAATTGAATTGGAACTAGAAATGCATTCGAGTTATTGGAAGCTGACAGAGGCGTAGGAATGGAACGTACAGCGTTCGTAATTTGAGGAAGTTGCGATATTGTGACGCAATTTGTAGTGTTACGTTCCACGCTTTTAGGTTGGAGTTTAGCATGAACATTTTTTGCAGTGAAGGTAACATTTTAGGAATCAGAAACAGTAAATGAACATACATAATATTCTATGTTTAGATAAATATATTTTTTACACAATATATTCACTTAGTTTTAAGACTAATTAAAAACCGGTATATCTCAGATTTAAATTTAAGATTCACATTTGAAAAACAATTTGAGAAACATTATTTGCTATGTTTAATTATTTATCCGTCCTAGTGGTTTTTATTTTCGTTTTTAAATCCCTGTTTAAATTTCCAGAAATACAGTGTAAATTTATTCCCCACAATGCGTTGGGAATTATGTGAACATATTTACAAACAGGATAAAAGTGAGAATGGCACAGATAAAGCAGCGCAGACCGGCCCACGGGCGTTGAATACAAACTGCGCTGCCGCACTGCGGAACACCAATACTTGCATATTTTACGAGACAGCATCTGTTTTCTACTACTTGACTCCGATAAGGATCTATTTTTAATCAACGTACGTAGAACTACGTAAGAAGGGTTTTTGATTCTGGAACTTTGATTTTGTTTTAGAAACTTATTTGAGAAATATCTTATTTTATTCTATTTAACTTCTGCACAGAAGATGCTCCTTACACTAAAATGTACAGTGTGAGAGTAAAACTTATAATTGGCTCTCTGTTGCACCTGTTTGATAAACGCTAAACACTATCTCACTCATGATACTCACGAAACTTATAAAAAGCTAGCAGTCCCCGCGACTCCGTCCGCGTTAAATTATGTTTGTATGGGGGCCACGTCTTATCAGAACTACAGCAAGAATTTACATATCCTGTATCCTAGACGTCTCTAAGTTTATTTACCAAATTTCATCAATTTCAGATTATTGGTTATGAAATCTTACAACATTATGGTGAAGTACCTACCTAACTTTTATTAAGAATTTATCCTGTATTTGTTCGTATTTATGCCGACACGGTAGTTTTAAATTTGTACTAACGAGTAGAACTATATTTTATTTTACTGCATTCATTTATTTTCAGATAAACAATGTTGACTAACTTTCAGAGCAGTAGGTACACAAGCACCGCCGTTTGAGTTGGTTTAGACTTTGATAACTCTAACTCTATATCGCATCTTTTAATATCCACAGAAAACCAAAAAAATACTAAAATCAAAGAGGATGTTTGCCTTGCCTTCGCCGCTCGGCGATTTGTCATAACTTTATTATTTCACGTTGCGTTAGTAAACATAATTTATACATTTTAAACGTTAGGTACTCATATATTTCCAAAGTAAATAAACCGATGATAGACCGTAGATACACTTTAAACAAGTAAAAACACTCGGTTCAGATCAATTCGTCTATGGTGTCAGCATGTTTGCGAAGGTCGGATTATCCGTCTGTCTGTCTGAGTGTCTAGTTTATTGAAAGCTACCGTTTGCCTTTAAAAGAGATCAGACGCTTGGTGAGTTAAATGTTTAGAAGATCTCAATTCGCAAAGTTTTAAGGATCTTTCGGATCGTTGCAAAGTTTGGAGTTCAAGAACCGTATGAAAGCTACTTTTTACCTCGACTCAAAAACGACGCGGTGTTGTTAGTTTGATGTGTCTGTTTGTGTGTGTGTGTGTGTGTGTGTGTGTGTGTGGCATCGCAGCTTCCGATTAGATGTGATGTCGATGATTTATTGAACAGTGGATTAGTAAGCAGTTTTCATAGCTGTGTTTGATGAAAATTGGTTAAGCCGAGAATATGGGAGTATAAGTTGCGATAGGTAAAATGTTTTCAAATCAGTGTCTGTAGGAACTATGAAACAGTAAGAACAGTTTTTAAACTAACTTGCCTAATGGGTTGTATAAACTGTATAAATCAGTGGTGCTTAACCCCTGGCCTCCTCGAGCCTATTAACAGCAATGGCGAATTTGTGATTAAGCGACGTCATAACTTATCTGCTTGGTTCCGGTGGTACTGACTAGTGAGGGGAGTTTGCTTAATTAAAGGAAAAATAGCAATGATTAATGTATGTTGTCCGAAATAAATGAATTTTATTTTATTTAATTATTTATTTTATTAATAATGAATATCCATGGCGACTTTTCATTTGATGAAGTCATTATGTTAGTTAAACTGAATGCAAAAAAATTACTTAAGCCCCTCATTTTGTTACGGTACGGTTTACTTGCAAATCACAAGTTTTAAAGTTGGCCAGAAAGAAAAATAATTATTGATTTAACACTAAAATAATGGTGTAAGTTAATTATATTGATCTTTTTAAGATGATTCAAGAAAAATAAATGCTTATCACAATTAGATTATTTAATGTAAAGTTTAGTGTAATATGCTTCTCCAAGTATTCTTAAGGATTGTACATAGTACATAAATAAAAAAATAAATTAAGGGATTGACCAAGAAACTAAACCTTCAGTATGTATGTATCTAGCCCATCCCTAGTCTCGTCGTAAGTTCTCAATAAAGTGGCCCAGGCTGCACTCACCTCTCTATTAGAGCCCCGCAACTTGTGATTTATCGCGGCCCACTGCCTGTATCTAAATGGATTATTGAACTCGCGAACTACCAACCGATTGGATTCAGTGAGAGACTATTTTAGTCGAAGAGTCAATTAATAATTTAGTCAAATTAAAAAAGTTTGTTGTACTTCTTAATTTTATAGATAATGGCTGGTTAATATTATATAAATACCTACGTACCTAGTGCAAAGCATCGAATTCTCAAATTACACAATAAGCTCGAAGCTTGTGTTATAGCATCTTTACCATCTGCTTAGAGGTTTATGGAACAAAGTTAAAGGAGCCTGAGCCACATGTCCGCAGTAAACTGCCGATGATAACGTGACGTAATCGGGTTTGTAACGAACTCGCTAATGAGCTTGAGTAGCACAGTAGCACGGGTAAGCGCGAGCTAGAGCAAATACACATTAAATTTGTACTGCAAGGAGAACGGAATAGCTAGTTAATTCCGAGCTGACTTATTTGCTTACCATCAGTAGGTACTTACCCTTATAGTTTAAATAAACGGTTCGTAAAGTCGCACTGTGGTTCAGCTTGTATTGAGAAAGTGTCATAACGTCCAACTATATTGAAAAGAAATATTTATTATGGTTATTTACCAATTTATCTTTTGAATACAAGACTTACATTTATATAATTACTAGCTTTCCGCCCGCGGCTTCGCCCGCATTATATAAGAGTAAAAAGTATCCTATGTCCTTCTCCTGGCTCTTAACTACCTCTCTGCCAACTTTCAGGCAAATCCGTTCAGCCGTTCTCGAGTTATAAGTGAAGGCACTAACACGACTTTCTTTTATATATATAGATTTAGTCAAAGCGACCTGCATCTTTGCCTATGTGTTGAAATGATAACAATACTCTTTATTAAAACCTCAGAGTGTATTCCTGTCCGCCGCGCACACAAAACAGGCGTAAGTGCAGAGTATCCCTAACCCGTGTGGACACGACCAATATTTGCGCCTTCCCTTTTTTGGCACCCCATTGTAATCTGTCTTTTGGCGCCAAACATTGGCTGTATATCTTTTTGCAGGTTATTTGAACTTAAATAAGGACTTCACTAAACTTTTGACCGTATTTGAACTTGACAGATTTATTAAAACATAAAAGGTCTAATTAGTCTCTGTTCACAAAAGAAAAAACTTTAATTTAGTTTTTATTTTTGTTACTTTTTATATTATATGCCAATCAAATTTTTTGTAAGAAATTAAACCATACAATATAAATAATATAATGTTTTTATAAATGATACAATTTTAAATCAAAAATATTAAGTTACTGTATGAAAAATTTCATTACATTTCATTCTCTAGAACGGAAACAAAATAAAACAACTTTAAAGCATTTTGTTTGTGTCTGAAATACTTATAACGTGCGCTGCAGAGGATATTGCGCAAATATTTAGCTAGTCTTTTTTGGCGCCCAACGTGGGCTGACATTATAATGACACTGCAAGCATTCCGTTTGAAATTTCTAAATAGCCTGTCTTGTTTATTTTTAAAATGAACCAATTATATCTGATAAAGTGTTATCTTACTCTAGTATTCATAATAACTCATTGTATTCCCCATTGCTAGGTAATATTATGGTACTATTTATGGTATATGGCTTAATCGTCGTAAGGTTGCTGAATAAACGAAATATAACAAGAAGTATGGTACAGCCAGGCGCGAAAGTGGTCGTTGAAGCTGGTACCGCAAAACGACGCTTTTAGTAATGTTTTATAGATTGGTTTGATTAACATTGCGTACTCACACAACAGATGAAAACGTATTTGGTTTATTTCAAGTTTTTTTTTCAGCTTTACTGACATTGGGTAATTGCAACATTAATAGGCATGCTATGAGCGTGTTCTTTTTGGCGCCCAACGTGGGTCGACAGTATAACGACATTGCAGCCGCTCTAAGTTGTAATTTCATTACTCTCGACTCCATCCTGTTCATGCAAAATATTGAAATTGTCGAGTAATGACGTCGGAAAACGCGGCGGATTTTAGGTTAATGTCTTGTTTACTTAATTTGATCGTTTTCATGCTCGTTCATCTTTTTGCAGGATCGTTAGTTTTATTGGTATATGTTTTAGAAATTAACCTTTAGCTTTCTTTAAACGAATAATTAATTTTTAAAATTGTATTCATTTCTTATAAGATCAAACACATACATAAAATTGAAGAACAATCCTTACAATCCAGTAAAATAAAATAAATAAAAATAAAATAAATTTTATTTGGAACAAAAACCATGGTGTATAATAATACAGTAGAGAACGATAATACACGCAGTAGTTAGTAGATAACTGTGTCGCGAGTATTAACGCCCACCTCCAGATACAAATCGTATTCCAAATGTAAAAGTTAAAGATTACCTCTTATACATATATATATTTAAATATATATTACATTGAAACGTTACCTATTTATTTATCTTTAAGACTAAACAAACAGTTGTAAATAAAATTTGTGTAGATATAAGAAAAATAACAATGTAAAAAATAACAGTATCTTTATCTGTAACCTAATTATGTAAAAAAAACTGTTAAAGCATGCGTTCAACACTAAACCGTCGACACATTTTGAACAGATGTATATGAAAGCTTACATGTATTTAATGTAGCGTTCCGATGGAGCTTTAAATAATTCTTACACGCCGTTCGCGGTTTTCCCACGTTAAACTTTATCACCATAATCCTTCACTTAATCACTTCGGAAATGGCACAGAACAAACAAGCAGAGGGGCATAACTCCAGGAACTTGGCACTCGCGTCGCGGTAAGCCTCCTAATCCGCTCTCCCCTTTTTATTCGCCACCACATACTTAACGGCAAGTCCTGGCGCCCTTCATCCGACAACATCGTGTCGAACTCTGCGCCCGTGTGTGTTTACAGCATGGATTTCATATTTTGTTGATGTTTTGAATTCGATACTGTGTTTGCTTGTTCTTGGTCGAATCTTATTTATCTGGTTTATTTTGAACGGTATTTTATCGGAACTACGCTATTGTTGGAAAATAACAATGTTTGGTTTCTCTATTGGCAAATGAGTTATTAATAGTATGAGGATCCAGTAACAAGGTTTAGCATATTTGTGTATGATTACGTGGGTAAACATATTACGTAAAGATCCAATGTCTGCGAAAGCGGGTGCGAGCATTTCCCTTATTTAAGGGAATAGATTTGCCTCCAACGGTCTCGCAGTACGTTCCCCTTAAAGCAAATGTTTGCTTGCGAAGATAAGTGTTTGCTTCGGTGCGGTGACGTGTTTGTGCATGTTATCTTTGACAGCCATGCTCCCGGCTCCCTGACCGCACTTACCCGCGCCGGAGATCTCCCGTAAGATGCTCATTTCACATGACACCCAAAATAATTTCCACTTAGAAAACGTCCAAAGCTTCATTGACTCGCTTCATAAAAGTTTATGCGAGATAGCAGCAGTATTTCTCGGAGGAAAATATCCGGAAAATGGGCTGTATATGGAAAAAAATCACTTAAGAAGCTAGCGTAATCCACGCCGGTTATAAAACGGGATCGAACCAGTTAAGGTATATTTGATTAGGGTCCCGCGGGCGAGCCTGCGGCATCCCGCGCCTCTCATATCCACATTTTATTTGCCTTCATCTATTAAATCGCTTTGGGACGACGCACTGCTCTTTAGGAAACATGCCAAGAAACTCAATCTAATGCGTTTTTAAGAGTTTATTTGTTTCCGTTTAAGGTGGGTCGCTGAGTCTTCGAGAAAATACACAAGTGTATTCTCGAACACAACAACGGAATAATGTCTAAAAAGATGCCGTTTCTGAAAGTTGTGCGAGTACTTGCTGAGGCAAACACGATTGCTCCCATTATCGAAGTAACAGAACAAAACAAATCCACTTTTGACCTTTTAGTATTTTCACAATCCAAAGTTTAAATGAGAAGACTTGCGAAGTTGGCTAAACGATGTAAACGGACGGAATTGATGAAGACGCATCCGCGGAGGGAAATTCAAAACCGACGTTACCACTTCAAAATTACTTGAAAATTCAAAGCTACGCCGTTCACCGCTGAAGTATTTACGAGGAGGGTGTTACAGGATAATAGGGATCGTAAAATAAAATAAATAATTAGGGCTCAGGCGCTTTCATGAATAAGTTAATTGTTACAATGCAGACGGTGCTCAGGGTTAATTACACCGAGTTATGACACTCGTTCGCTTTTACTGTTGGATTCGTTTGTGAGGATTGGCGCCAAGATTGACCGCCGCGTGGATATCAAATCTCGTTAACAGTTACACCTCTTTTACTGTCGACTTTGATGGCAAGAAATCTTCAAATTTTAGTATTATTGCCATCGTAACCAGCGAATTTCTGTTAATTTGGCTGTAAATTTGAACTGTGATGATTAATGAGAAGTGTTTAACGAATACCTAGGTGTACCTACAAGTGATCAATATTCCAGTGTCGTTCATTAGTTGAAATGGATAGATGGAGCATGAGTTTGAATCCATTAGGTGGGAAGCTACCACGTCATCAATTTAGGGGGGTGTGGTGTTCATTACGGGGGTCCGAGCAGGTACACAGTGGTCCCCTGGAGGCGGCAGGGGTGCAAGGGTGCATCGGGGTGCATCCACAGCGGTCGGTCGTAACTGTGGACTCCCCGCCTCGATACGTCAGAAGCTAAATGCTATTGATTCTCTACAACATAGGTGGCACTCTATTGATAAATTATACTGTCAGATGGTTATGTTCTGTGGTACTTGTTTGAATATATTGTAGAACAGTTCTGCCACTATTCCAGTATTCTGCCTTTGAACTCTGATCGAATTATGATTTCTGCGATGAGCAAATTTGACATCTATGTCATTATTTATGACAACCTGTGTGGCGCAGCCGTCGAAGGTATGCCTGGGACACAGGAGGCTGCGGGTTTGATTCCCATCCCGGAACAGATATTATTTATAATCTTTTTAAGCTTTATTTTCAGTAAATTTTGCAAAAGGTTATATTGACTAAATTTATTTTCTTTTAACACATTATACTCTGGCAGTGGCTGTAAAAAAAGTTTATAGTTAAAAAAAATTAAGTTAACCATATTGTAGGTCCAAAATATTAGCTGGGTCTCTTCCCCAACTCAAACTCTGTTGAGGCAATATTCCTGCTATACGTATCTTTATTTCATGAATCTAAAAGTTAAAGAAATAGCGAGAAAATAATGAAAGTTACGGAAGTTTCAGAGGCTATAGCATTAAATCATCGCGTTTAGTATTCCAGAGACTTTTCCTAGATAATTTTATCCAATTATTATAAAACATGGCTCCCACGGAGACCGGTCTTATCTATACAACCTTGCTTTGAATAAAATAATGTAATTTCCGTTAAAGTTTCCGTTTCGTTCGGCTGTAGACGCTGTAGTATTAAAACAAACGTTTGGTTACGAGCCGTCTTCAGTTAACTTTGCGAAGTTTTGTTAGTGTTATCGAGTTTCATTATTCATGGATCCGCCGGTTTCAGCCGGTTACACCCGGTTTCATTCTCATTATTAACACTGACTATCTTTAGCGTCGTATTAATTAATTTTTAATTTGGAGTTCGAATTTTAGAGTGATTCAAGCGACAATCTGGCTTATTGTTATTTTGGCAAAGATTAAAATAAAAGTAACCGAACAACAAAAATAAAATGAACAACAACAAAGCAAGCAACATAAACACAACGAACACGATTGTTCGAACATAATAAAGCTCTGGTATTATTATCATAATGTTAACTATAAAACGTTCCACAAATGAGCCCGGGTCTCCCGCACACGACCCGTCAGGACCGGCCTTGCTGCTGTGGTCAGCCACTACGCCATCGAGAAGCGACGTTATAAGCTCGAATTTATTCTATACCTGATAATTGAACTAAATAAAAATTAATTGGTAAAATTAATTAATAAAAATTAATTTACTGGCGGTCGCGTCTCGCTGCGGCAGTGTTGTCACGACTTCCGTACCGATCCAGTGTTCATGTTTTCAAATAAAATACTAATTAAAAGTCTTGAAAGGAACTTTTCCTTAAAATGTTCATAATACGAGTAGAAACTAACAGAATCTTTAGCGGTTTTCATTCAGAAAATCCTGAGTCGGCTCGGCCAGGCTCTGAAGTCTAGATCCAGCTGTAATTTACTTGGAGCTAGTTTTCCGCATTGTGACTTTTATGAGTTCGCGGTGACTTATCTCCGGCTTCGGGATTGTATTGTTGCACTGAACCAATCAGATAAAATGTTTTATTAATTGTCTTTTAGTTTCTGAACAAGTTCAGCCTTTTTAGCCAAGGCTAAAATTGTGCAGGTAATTGTGGTATTATTGTTTGGTAAAACTTACTTTTCAATTTTGAAGAAAACTCGCTTTGGAATTAAAAGTACCTAGTGACTTAATATTCCGTGTATACTTATTCATACAAGATATATATTCTATTAAGAACTAAAGAATAAATAAAGGATGATGAAATGTTTCACATTTCTACATTTTTATTTATCTGAGGGCATGTTTTTTACTAAATCTTCCATCTTAAGGACCTCGTTCTAACTAAGTTTGCTCGTGTACCTACCTAGAATCGAGGGCTCCAAGCTACAGTGCATATAACTATATTATGTTGAACGTTGGTATTGGTATATAAATGCATTAAAGTAAAACCTGTCACACATCCTTACATATAACTAAAACCTAAACTTATAAAAAAATAACATTGAATGTTATATTATTATTATTAATAATTACCTCTTCTAATTCCAATAAAAGTTGTACATCACAATACATTAATCAACTCTCTGAGACAAGAAGCGTACACCTCCTGTAGAACCTCCACGTTTGAAATCAATCAGCGTCACATTCCTCGCATCTGCAGAACTGCCTCCCCCCTCTCCCCCTCTCCCCCGGGAAATCAGCCCTGTCGGAGAGACGTGTGCCTAAGCAGGGTAAATTAAATATTAACGGGTGTGACTGGTTAATTCCATTGGTCCCAACTTTATGGAGTTTAAGTCGAACCTTTTGTAAGGATATCTGTGGATGTGTAGAATGTTATTTGTCGAAAATCTATGGGTTACTTTAATTTTAGGACTATATTATAGGCTTAGATGTATGGTTGAAACTGACTAAGATTTACCAGAACAAGGACACCAGCATTGATTTTGTTTTTAACGTAATCTTAGTTGTTTTAATGATGATGTAGGAAATTAAGTCAATTACTTTAAATGAAATAACAAAATGTGAAAAAGCTAACAGTATCTAGTTAATTAAAATTTGATCAACACTATTTTCTTTATAAAATGTATTTGATATAAAGTGCTACCCAGTTATCTAAAAGTACAATATCCTATCATAATAATTCAAAATGTAAGAAATAAAACGCCCAAGAAACCCTCGAAATTTCTCACAATAACGGAGTAATCACGGTTTACAAAGGAACTGACTTAAAATTATATCTCAAATATTTGGACAGTTTGAAATATGTACAAGCTCCTTTTCTAATTAGTAAGCGATAATAAATATCTCTCTGGGAATTAATGCAGTAATTCTAGCTGGGTAAGGCTGGTTATTCATTAACTGGGACATGCCTCAGAGATAAGGACGAAATGTGCTGAACATACATCGTGACACAATTTTTTTTTATTGTTTATATACCCACAATCTCACCTGGCGGAAAGTATCAGATGTGGCCGAGGATGGATCGCAAGGATCTAGATACCTATTCACTATAGTCTTAAAAGAGACTTTAATGAGCATTCCAAACTTATTCCCTCAAACTACGAATAATGAAGGTGGAAGAGTATAATAACTCAGTTAACTCATAAACAATCAAAGGATTCTAAGGTAATAGAAATGCCAAAATTGAGTTACGACGCCATAAAATTTTAATTATGTATAAATGGCTACGTTTAGTGAATATTTTTATTTATGACAAGGTGTTTTACACAGATTAATTGTTTGCTGCAGTTTATTATTTTATAATGACAACAAAAGATCCACAAGTAATAAATAACACAAATCATTTTAAACATTAGTCTGTGATTTCGGTTTCATGGCAGTGCGTTGCTTTTGTTTTTTTTTTTTGTCAATTGTCAAGGCCAGTCATGGAGTTGTAACTCATCTGCGTACGTATTGTATGTATCAGGCTGTAGTGTTAAGTGATTTAAGCAACTTAGTATGTCTAGTTACTATTGTAATTTTCCTTAAGGCCGGCGGATTACGCCGTGATAGACGAGCTTGTTCGCAACTCTGCTACATTACAACTACTATTCATAAACAGAATCTCATTTATTTATTTATTTATTTATTTAAACATTTTAGAGAAACTTACAGCTAATAATAATTATAATACAAAACATATAATGCATGATGTTCATCATGCATTGCGAAAGCTAATTACAAGTTCCCGCATATAGAAACTGAAAATATTTTAAACTTAAAGTTTGTGGACATAAAAGCCAATGCAAAAGTAAGCTACAAAGCCAATGTATCAATTACACAAAATATATAACAATAATAAAGAACTACACTACTACATACATATGAATAGAAATAGAAAAAGATTAATTATAAACAGTAAAAGCAAAATATAATATGTAAGTATTAATATAATAAATCTATTATACTATCTAGATTGTACTAAAAACTAAAAACTACCTTTGAAAAATCTACCACCTAAGATATTTTTAACTTTCAATGATGAAGTGTTAAAAATATCTATATCAACATCTGCAGCCCCCAGTCATCGTTCTCTATAGCTTATATCTATTCATGATGATTTATAATAACCGAAGTTTCATTTCACGTGCGGAAAGTTAATTTAGAAGTTCTCAACTAACGCTTGTCTTTATTTTTGTAAAATAGATTTCAGTTTTTATTTGATGAATTATTTTATTGGTGAATGTGTTTATCGGTTTTTTTACATTGGACTAGAAACGTAAAGAAAATACATTATTATTTATTATACGATTAACCTTGTTAAATAAATTATGTTGTAAAATACTATCCAAGTGGCAATACCTATCTGTATTCTATCAGATAACCTTTTGTCTAAAAGGAACGAGTGGTTAACTAGCGTCATTTAATTATATTTACATTAGATTGTGTAGTATTTCAGCCTTTCATGTAGCTTATTGTTAGTCCCTGCCGTCGACAAACAGTTGCAGCAAAGTAATTAACTTATTCATGAAGCTTAGCCATTACATATTCTGCTATTTCGTTAATTATCACCTACTGAAGCGGTCTAATGGATACATTAGCATAACATTACTTTCAGTAATGTTTTTCATTACCTTTGATCTAAGCTTTAAGGTCAGGTTTTGATGGATCGATTTCCGGCAGTATAATTAGTTGAATATCTCGACAGTTATTCTGACCGTGACATTTAAATGGGTCTAAAAAATGCCCCCAGGACTAACAAACAAACAATTTTTTTTTAAACTTTGAATTCTTTTACGAACAATCCACTATTCGTTTTACCATTCAAATAGTGTTTAAATATCGTCAAAATAAGGTCGTGTGTGTACCGTTCCTACTAACAAACTGAGGTCATCACGACGTTCGGTAAACGCGATAGCATTAACGGTTTTTATTTGGGACAGCCGTACCTATAGTGAATCGATCTCAAGATTATTTAAAAATAAAAATAAAACTGCAACATTAGGTATCTAAAACATAAAACCCTAAAATAATGTTGCGTACACACGCTCAAACCTTAATCATGACATGTAATCTTTCACCAGCGCAGTGCAGATTAGGACCCCGGAGTATTCCCTCTGACATAAAGGAAGTGCTGAACCTCTTGCGTCTTAGACTGATTGTGCGGACAGACGGGCGAGTACGGGCGAGACTAATTAGAACCTTATCTATAAACAAACGTTAAGTGAAGCTTACATTTTTACTAAATGTTACCAGCTTATGACACCGCGTCTTTACAGATTTTCCGCTGTAAAACTTCTTCTTTTCTACTTATAGTAATGAACGAGCTTTAACAACCCTATCAGTGCACAAGACACATCAGGCAGTGAATGTGTAGTGTTTGTGAATAGTGAGATTGTAGTTACCTTGTAAGTGCCGAGGTGTTCGACGACGCAGGGGAGGCTGGCGTCCCGGCCCAGCGCCACGGTCACGTTGGGAATGGGCTCCGAGAAGCGCGGCTCCTCTGTTAGCACTACAACAAATAAACAAATATTACATTCAGTATTAACTTATTTGCAGGACACTAGTTGCCATAGGCTCTCTCACTATCCTAGTGATTCCAGTTTGAAGCGGTTTACACTCGCATTGCGCACACAGCCTTAACTATGTAGTTCGTCTGCATTTTCTTGGTGGACCTTTGACGCTTTGTTTGCAGATCCTTTGGTACTGCGACTGTTAGTTATTTATAATTATTGGTCGTCTGTTTTATATGCTATTATATGTAAGAGAACTAACGCTATCATCGCTTCCTAAAGAAATAAATTGAATCCAATCTTAGGTTTTTAAAGTATTTTATACACGGGTAGATTCAAAACAATAGTTTTGAAGTAGTCAAAAAAAGCAACAAATATCCAAAAAATATGTATGAATGCGTATGTAAACAAAATTAAACCTTACCCAGCTGTTCAGAAGTTACTCTTTCGTGAAGCAGCGAAGTTGTCGACAAAAGCGCCGAAAAGCTGGATTGATATTTTTAATCAACCGCCAACCCGCTTGTAATGACAGCGAGATATTGTTTATCGCGGAAGTTTGTGGGGGAAGGGGGGGGGGAATGAACTCTGTAATATAACGACGGTTTAGAATTTTATAATGATGAAAATCTGTCAAAGCTGGCTATAAAAAGGTATTTTTGAATGGAGTTTTGAATGAAGAACTTGTACAAAAAAAATAATTGTTAAAGCTTTTTATATTAGATTTTCATTAGTTTAATTCTAAGGTTTCCTATTGAAGCATTAATTTCAGTGGTTTTATTCAACAATGATTTTAAAATTTATTTTAAAAGCTTGTAAACAACTCTGTCCTTTAAAATAAAATTTTATAAAAATTATTTCTAAGATCCAAAGATCTTTATTTAATTCTCAAGTAGATTTTCAACTAACATTTTCTAGTTTCTCATTCTCGAGTTTTGATAACTTTGAAGCCGTAATGGGCTTTGTTTTTTAACTTTATTAAAACTTTGACAGACATTTTTGATTTTGCTTTTTAGTTGGCTGATTATGAATAATTGCTGGTGACCTTAGCTTTCAAACAACTCTTTGTCAAATTTCCATTAGGGATTATTACAAATTACATATAGGTTTATGTTTATACAACCCAATTAATAATTGTATTAATTTACTTCGTCGTCCCGAATAGTATGGCCTACAGCAGTTGCTTATATATTAATTTAATGGAAAACTACTTTATCAATAACCAATAGAATGAGTTATAACTGTTAACTAATCATCTAACATGGATTTTTAGTTAACTTTCTAAGTCAAAGTCAAAAACTTAAACATAGTTTAGGAGTTTATAAAGCCCTTTTTCATCATGTATGTTCAAATATTCCCCTAGGAATAATAAGTAAATTAATATATACAATCATTCATTTATTACTCAATTAAATTTGATTTATTATTTTAATAATACTTTATAGTCTATATCCTAACTAGATCGTAGCCACGGAATGCAAACAATAAAACTATCGGCATCAAAATAACACCACCTCCTCTCAATGTTAATAGGACTAACTTAGTTTTGAAATTACATGAAGTTTTCAAATAAAAGCGGCAAAGGGCTGTGAAGCTTAATGAAGATGGCGTAAGGATCAAAGTTGGGTGATTATCGCGACTCATGTCCCGGATATCGGTAATCAAATTAGACTTTGTGTCAATCGGTTTGAGAGAAGTTTTCCAGATTATGGAGTGGATTTCAACGGAACTTTACTAAGACACGAAGTGTTTTTAACAGGAGATGTAATCTGATATTAACTGAGATCGGATAGGTTTTTGGGTTCCGTAGTTTAATATTGTAATAATTGCGTCTGTGGCCATGTGGCTCTGACCTCGCTGAAACATATTTTTGAAAACGTATTTATGTATTATGAGAATTAGTCATTTTTAAATTAAAAATTTCCATAAACATAAATCGTAAGTGAATTTTTAATAAGTCGTGCTAAATAAGTTAAATAAATAAAGGCTTTATAAGGCGAATATATGTATACTAAAAGAGGGGTAGCAGAGTCAATCTGTGTAGGTCCCTACTGTAGCAACTCGGTGAACGCTAAATCACCGTGTAAGCATGTAGTAATATGTATACTAATTACACGAAGCAATATTATGACATGAACCTAGTGCTTACTGTCACCAGTGTCTTTATTCACTTCAAGAGTTGGACCACTTGAGTGCGTAAGAACTGGCTTTTACTATTGATACCACACCATATTAATAGACCATTGATGCAGGTACCTTGACAGATGATGGTGATGATCTGCAGGATGCTGATCGCAAAGCTCCTGCAAGGCCCTCGCCTCGTCATGGTCGCAGGCGCATCACCAGGGATCCACTCTCATCACCAGCCACAACTCTGCAACAAGAACAAACAATTATGAAGTTATGAGAATAGATCAATAAATAATAGACAGAGTCAAATATCATTTTTCAATAACAAGATTAACGTACATCATTGTACAATTGCAAAAAAAGAATAATGAGAAAAAGTTAAAATACAAGTTAAGTTGTTTTCTAATTACGTTTAAGAATCATTTAAGACAAGACTATCATTATTTATTTTCCAATTTTACGGAGCTGTCAGTAGAAGAGTCCCATCTCAAAGCACCTGCACCCGCGGGAATTCTTTATTGTCCCAAACAAAATATGAAGAAAAGATACGGCAAAAAGGTTCCCGGTGTCGATTGCCGCTCGGGACCGCGGAATTTGTTTTGGTGATCAAGTGACTGAATAAATTTTGTGTTATCGGGAAAAATTATATAATTTTTGTTGAGGAAATTGACGTTTCGACCTGGTTTTTGATGTTGAGGTTTGGAAGTTATTGTCTTTGACTCAAATGTTATTTTTGATGAGTGAGATGTATGTATGTAAGTAATAAGTAGGTATGCATTTCATTTCGCAATAAAACCCCATATGTTTTGTATATAAATGGGTAAAAAAGCCATGCCATTCCGTGATTTTGAATATATTAGATATTATGAAATTATTTTTACTAATAGTAGAATTGTGAAAATTTAACGAACTTTCCATTCCATTGAGCCAAAAGGCTAATACACAATATAATGAAATTAGATATTGGTTAGAAGTTGGTTTAAAACAAATTATTGGCTGAATTTATTGTGTGTTGAACTGAATTTTTGAACCTGAAATTATTTCCCTGTGAACAATCTTCTTCTTTTCTCCCTTCTTAAATATAGTAACATAGTATTATGTACTTAATAATAAAAGTAATAAATTATTTTGTGAGGTTTAATAAAAAACATTCACCAGTTAATCTACACAGTTTTGTGTTCTTGTTCTTATCTAACTTGCTTTTAAAGAATTTTTTTCTCTAGTTCTTTAAAGCTGTCTAGCGCTATAAAACGCCATAGTTTCATAAATCAAGAATGTTGCTACAAAATCAGAATTGTAAATGCGACAGTAAAAGTTTCAGACATGAAGCGAAAGAATGAACGGCTCGAGCCGAAGTCAGGTTACGAATGGAGAATCTTTATTGCGAGTTCGATACAGGCCATTTAGACGCAGCGGCGCGGAACCAAACATAAACACAAAGAAACATACTGGGGAATCTGTTTCTACGGTTCACTAATCCCTACTTTTATAACACCTCTTTTTAATATGTTTCAACCGATTCCATAAATATTATTTGATAAAAATTGTGCCTATTTTTAAACACCATTAAACTTTTTTATAATTTAACTTGAGACTTTTGTAAGTTGCATGGACTTCGACCTAATTTCACCACTCTCTGTTTGTTAGTTTGACATCCCATTTGGTATTTAACAGTCCATAAATATACGTAAACTGACAGTGGACACATAACGGAATGTTAAAATAACAAACAGAGAGTGGTGAAATTAGGTCTTAAGCTGGTACCATCCATTTACATATTAAAAGCAGTTGCAAGTGAACAATCCACAAAGAATTAGTGACACAATCTCCGAGATTACTACTAGACAGTGTTGCTTTGTAAATTATCTTTAAAAAATATACTCTCAACCGTCACTTGTGGAATCGATAGCTCCTGACGAGCTAACAGATCTGAGCCGATCCGATTACGCCCAGGCGGGGAATGGCTCACAATCAATTGGAATCCAGCGAACAACGGTTATCAAGTTAGTCCTCAATGAAGCCTGGATTTCATTCGCATAGTTTCTTTGACAGATTTCTGGGATTAACATTTTTTGGATAGTTTCTAGAAATATTGGGGACATTGTTCAAGTCTAACAGATTTTCTAATAAACAGTTAGATTTTCAAATAGTTTGCTAAATATGATAAAAGATTACAACATAGCTGAACTGGTCATATGATATTATTAGTTTTGGTAAACCTGATAAATTATATAAACATTGCTAATATGAAAAGTCTTTTTAACGTTTAGTATGTACTTTTCTGTCTCTCTCTCGCAGAAACGACGTAATGCATTTTACTGAATCTTATGATGGAAAATCCATAGCTGGACAAGTTTAATATTATAATTAGGTATATAAATATTGCTTATATTTCAATATTGTTTAATTGTTATAAAAACCTCTTAAGAGTATATAACCCGTGTGTGTCGCTTTATCACCCAATTTTATTGAATCTTGTATAATTTAACAATCAATCCTTATATTACACGGAAGCGAAACGAGGTGAAATTGCTAAACCACGAGCAAACGCTAGTCTATAAAGCACTAGGTACCTTCTGATTCTAGAGTCGGCTTTGGCGGAAACCCCATTCGTGCTCAGAAACCTGATTTGCCGATCAATTCAATTGTGACGAGAAAACCCACTAAAAATTCCCGATCCGACCCTCGTGTACTCTTTTACGAATTTAAATTTATATCTCTTGATTTTAATGTATAATTTATAACCTCGCTCATTTTGGGCCTCATAAATCCTGGATATCGGAAATATCTGCGTTGGCTTTTGTTTCGGAAAATTACCTGAATTGACTATGTGAAAGCCAGCCTTTAAAAAACTTTTAACTTAACTACAAATACACGTGGACATAGACGCTTCGTTCAACAAACATTCTTCGAATTTAAGTTGGCTTTAAGTCGTTGGATACACGCGAAACTACCATTTTGTATAGATTTGCTACATATGTTATAAATTTTAATGACCATTCGGTTCTTAAAGGACAACTTTACAATTTAAAGGCGTTTGTACAACACGTTGTTTGTCAGCGAATGGATAACATGGAGTAAATAGTATAGCAAATAACACGTTTTGGTGCACTTTTTGATCAGATTTACTACAAGCCGATTATAATTATGAATAGTAGGTATAATAATCCGTTAAAACGATCTTTTAGAGACAGATATTGAAACCAGTTATTTTTACTTAAATCTCTTATAACAAATATATGAAACTCCGTTTATGATATTCAAACATCGAAAACGAAAATATCTTGTAAATTAAGATTAATTTCGCGTAGGCTGAGACATTCATCCGAGCCCTAATCTCAGCGAGCTCTCGATAAATACCGCCATTATCACCCAATAAACCCATTACAAGCGATATTTTCACAGTTTACACATTACTTTCCTCAGGCAAAAATGAGCGTTCCTTGTCGGTAATAGAATTTGAAATTGAAAAGCAATAGGTTTAGGTCGGGAACATTGGGATTCATCTTCCCATCGCGCCGCGGGCGGTCCCGTTCACAAGCTCACGTACCTACGTGCCTATTGAAAATATAACGATTTTCTGACAATCTCGATTTATTATTACTAAAAATAATCAGCTCAATAAGTCCGAAAATCATTCGCGTCGCTTTATAACTAAATAAAAAGAGAGATGTTATTAAAATAAAACAGGGGTGGTAGGTACTAATACTTTATGGGCTTACCTAATTAAAATTAGATGACTGATTTAAATTTTTTTCTAACTAAAGAAGTAAGATAATAAAATTACATGTAAGTATAGATTGCTTCGAGGCCAATAAACCCAACATCAGCATCCTGAAAGCCGGCATCGAAGTCCGCACAGTTTAAAATCAAATGTAGGTCATCAAACAGTGATTCGATTCGAATAAAACGGTTTCGGCCGGCCCAATAAATAACCTCACTCGATCGCTAACAGGGCGATTACACGGCGAGTGCGGGGCGAGTGCGGGGCGAGTGCGGGGCGAGTGCGGGGCGATAGTCCAGCGCCATTCATCTCCGGGAAGCGGAGCGCCAATCGCCTTCAACTAATACGAGTGCTGGTAATCAAATACTTGGGCGTTTAATAAACTTTATGATATCTTCTGTATCATAAAGTGAATCTTGATTTTCTAATAAACTATAATGTGAATGGTTCACCTAAGTCGTGACAAACCTAAGTCGTTTGTTTGTTTGTTTGTTCTTAACATTTCGCTTCACCGTTTTCCAGCTGATGTTGAGAAGTGATTAGAAGAAACGCAGCGTTTATCTCTGTAATACGTTTTATATCTATAAAGATGATGGGTGATTTATTGGTGTGTTAAATCAATCTGAATACCATATTGAATACATATTGATTAAACACACAAATTACGATGATATCCTGGTTTATTACATAAAGACGAATATAGGTTATTATATTAAGGGTTTATTCTTTGAAACATATGCCTATTATAGGCAAATAGCACAACATTATTGATAACGTTTTTTTAAATATAATAAGCATCATAAAGGAAACAGTCAAAAACGTCTTCTCAACTTGCAAAATCAAGTACTTAGTTCTATACTATTAAGTTCAACTTTATTCAGAAGTCTAAAGTTTCAAGTTTAATTCTCTAGAAGGAACCGGAAGGCTTTAAGTGCAAGTCTGTTAGTCTTAAGGCTTATTACACGCTGGGCGTGAGCGATAGCGGCCGCTCGATTAGCGCCTCGTTGCTGCCCGGGTGCTCTTCAGTGCACACTAGAGGGGAGTCATATTGAACTATACTTACAAATAAATATTTGATATTATTTATGAAATGTTTATTATATCACATTATAGCTTTAAGCAATATTCACCCGGCAATTTTGCCCACGTTATTATAGATTTTTCCGCCGAAAAATGTATGATACGCGGCCAAAATAACCATACTAGTTTTTTTTGTTTTACTTTGCGCGTCTTGTCCGAGTCGAAATGTTATACGAGTACATTTAGTCCAAAAAAAATTATCCTGCAAAATTTTTAACGCTGTAGCAGATTAACTGGTCTCATTGAAAATAATTATAATGGAGACTCTTTATGGAGACCTTAATAATAATATGAAAGGTCGCACGATTAAATTGAAAAGTTGTAAGCCTTTCCGCGGTAATAAGGAGCGTGACTCAGAATTCCCCCTCATCTTGTTATATTAAAACGGCATCAGCCCCGCCAATGGCTGCCAAAAATATCCTGATTAGAATTCAATAAAAAATATTACTGTGAATAAAAATGTCTCATTGAGAGAGATATCTTTGAATACGCTCCGCAATATCAGATGGGGCGAGGTGTTCGTAATTTTTCTATTAGCATGGGGACGCTTCAGTTGTTTTCTTTTTAAATCAATTCCAGCAAGATGGCTTGGAAACGAGGACTTGTAAAAATTTCATATTTTAGCCTCAATGTTATGAAAGTTTAGTTGACCCTAGATAAATAAATAAATAAATATTACTCGACAATTTTACACAGCGACATCTAGCCCCGTGGTAAGCTCGAAGCTAATAATATTGTGCTGTCGTATTTAAATTGTTTTGGTTCTTAGCTATCATCTCAATAACGGCTTTTATTTATATTACGATGGGTTGCTAACCCAAGTTCCAACTTGGTATTTCTACCAAGGTAAGATAAGATCTAAATATGTAAGATCCAAGAATCCGTTGGCTCTTACCTTCTTAGAAAATTTGGGCGAGGTTCAATATGGCCTGTATGTTATTAGATTATAGATAGATTGCCCTTTCCATGAAGTATTATGTAATAATTATAACATGAAGTTTACTCAATAATGTAATTAAATCTCCAAAGTTATTGTTGAACTTCCAAAAATATTCAGTTACAACAACGCCAGATACTTTCTCAACTTTTTCCATTTTCTCGAAAAATACCTTTCTCCGAAATTGGTCCAAGACGTCACATTAAGCACGCCACGTAATCCACATTATTTCCAAACCGACGTTTAAAGTTTCATTCCGAGTGTCAGAGGCACTCCTGTCCCCCTCCCTCCCAAGGCAGATAGAGGGGGCGCAAGTGAGACATAAAATGAAATATAGCCGACCCTCCGAGCAGTGGCACTTTTTTATTGCCCCTATGTGTAAAGCTTGTAAAAAAATTACTCAGTTTTTTGCAGAATTCGGAGCGCAGCCAGCGAACTTCGAAGTGTTCTTGGCGTCTTATTTATATCTTTCATATACTTGTCATTTTGATATTGTTTTTATGTTATCATGTATTTTATTTTGTTTGTTGTCTTCGATCAGTCCAATCGTTTCGTCTCTTTGTTATTCGGTGAATATTTGCGTGTTGCAATTCTTTTAATACAAGAAATTATAAGTAGCTGGCCAACAACATACATTTTTTATTGTAATATAATTCAGAAGAGAATCAGCTTTCTTTAAGAAACTGTGTTTTATGAGAAGCTGGGACGAGGTGACGATAATTTTTATTCTTCCTTCCTCTTGCATTTTGACGTCTTTATTTGGGGTAGGAAAAATATTTGCCGTTTTATTTCAAGCTGAAGTAATTGTCAAGAAGAATAGGGGTTACAATCGTATGTTTCGCGTTTCATAAGAATTTTTAGTGCACTATAATTTGTTTTTCTATCCGGTTTGTTAGGTTTAATGTAATACACGTATTGGTTCAAAAGCTCGTTGTTGGTTTAAAATGAGCTAGACTAAAGAAAGCGTGTTGCAGATAGAAATGGGGACCTAAATAAAAGCTCTGGGGAATGCCGGTTAGTTTCACGAAATTTCTGTTAAAGCTGCTTGGCTTTTATTTATGTAAGATGTTCGTGAGGTAAAATCAGAGGCACAGGAGCTGAACGCCTTGGAGACCTAACTTCATGTGGAAGTTTGCGATCAAATTAATTAGCTACATACAGTCGCAAGCTCCGCGCGACTCTAATATCTTGCACAAGACGAAACTTCATGATACTTTGTAATGCTCTACCGATTCATTAGGAAGTTAGCCGAGTAAGCCAAGCAACGTTAATGACACCTTTCCATTATACGTATGACATTACTCATTTTGAGTAGCATTATGGTAATGGCATCACCAAGAAGGCATCTTTATACGACAAAATTCTAATATGCAATGAAAAGTTTAATAGTTAGGGCATAGGTAAGGTAAATGAGTAGGTAGCGCCTCGTATATGTTGTAAAAGCCGCGAGCGACTTATTAGCCACGGGCTGATTAGACGCGCGACACACCTACCGCCTCAACTCCTACTGATATAATTACAAGCACTCCTAATGATATGAATATAAATGTCACAGAGACGTTCGAGGCTTTGAGAAGCTTCCATAATTTAGTACTAGTTAAGTGTGTGTTAGATGTTAGTAGATACGCCCGAGCAGTAATCTCTTAATGCGTTGTCACATTACAATGAAAGCTGATTGTTTTGGAAAGCTTTGGAATTGGAATTTAGATGAATCATTCGTGAAATTATTGTATTATATTTTCATTCGATTAAATATTTTAATATCTGAAAAGTGTTTTGATGTTTCCATAGTAAATAATCTTGATGATCGTTTGCACAAAGTTTTATAGACATTTTATTTATAAACTTATTTAATTTCACAGTTCGTAACAATATAAAATTATATTTTGATAACTGAAGTATATTTATGTTTGTTTACAGGAGCGTTGGGAAAATAATCTTATATTTTTTCGAAATAATATAATAAACGCATGAAAATTTACTTAGCGTTAAGTTTTAAATTTCGAATTTCGTAAAAGCATCAACTACTCAGTCATATATATTATAACTTTTGATTGAAACATAACCAGGGTTCGAACCTCAGGTGCCAATTAGGGATTACTGATTAATCACAGCAGTATTGATCAATCAATAAACATTAGGAGCATAATGTGGGATTACGAGGCTAGTGACAACCGACGAGCTTAATTATACAATATACTAATACGGAAAAATATATGAATGAGATAACAGAATTTGTCAATATTGATTTTAAACAATGATTAGGTACGCAAATAAATATTTTTCTATTCCATTTTATACTATGGACATAGATTTATTCCACATTCGTCCCGTGATTTCTGGCCCGCATAAAAAATATCTGTATTCTGAATTGTACACCACATTCGGCCCTAATGTTTCTAATGTTTTCCAATCATTGTATTGATATTATTGCGGTTATTAATATTATCTTAAAATATTACTTAGTAACGTTGCGAAAGTGTTTCTACTTGAAAAGATGAGAAATTTCTAGGAAAGTATCCTTATTAATATTCATTGAATGAAGCACTGCTTAGGTTTTTTAGAGCTCAATTACTTAATTTTCAAGTTAATTAATTTTATGTTCTGAGAATTTCTTACTCTCTTTTTTATTTGAAGTTGTAGAATATTAATACCCGGTTTATCTATATTATCTCACTTTAATATTATTCGAGAAAATGTTCATTGCTGCACATAAGCCTCTCCCTTAATGAATTCTGGGTATTTCGGTCGAATGCAGCTTGCATCCCGGTGGATGCAAGCTGCATTCGCTGCGTTAGATTGTCAAAGCTGCTGCTGCCAGCATACGGATAAACTGGCAGCTTTGACAATCTTTTATCTGATTATCTGCTTTTCTGTGAACATCCGATGCTGCGTTTGCCAATCTATGGTCTACTCGAGAACTTTTCTGAACTAACTAGAAAAATATTTCAATTTTTTTATATATCTATCAAAACTACCTAAATGAAGATAAAATCGATAGGTATATTATAAAGGAGGTCTCAAAAATTCGTGAGTATTTGGAAACGATTGTATTACGCAAACTCTATCCCGCCGCGCAACTCTATTCAAATTATCCAGGGACAACAAACAGCCAACTAACCAACTATAACTCAGACTTTCCTCAGGCGATTTTAATCTGTATTTCTAGAGCAGTACAGCTACTTATTGTGTGGAATTGGAAATGAAACAACTGTGTAATGTAATTTCCTTATGAGAAGCGCGAGTTAATAGTTGTTTAAATGTAATATGAGAAGTTAAGTATTTTCACTATAAGTATGTAACTAAATTTTAAAATAATAATTTTGGTCAACACGGTGACATACATTTTCCTATAAAAGAAGGTTTGCGGCGGGGACCAAACCTACAACGTTCAGACATAAAATCGTTTCAACAGAATACCCTGTTCACAATGAGATCTTAAAAATTAGGTACAAGTTTGTCCATCAATTTAACCAACACGCTATGCGCCTGTTACCAGTAGTGCCATAAACAGACTTGTTTTAGAATCTTATTTTAATAAAACACATTATTTTGTATCATTCATAATCGCATTTAAAATAGAACTGCAGCAGAATCATTGTAAATTTTAGTTTAATTCCGCGTTCCCCACGCGAGGTTTCCTTTTTCATAACAATAACTAATTCCGAGACTAATTAGCCAAGAGGATGCTGCGCTTACTTCCTAGCAGCCTGTTAAAATCACATTACGTTGTTGCTTTGAATGTGGTTGAATTGTACCGGAGAACTTCATTTCGTGTAGTTTTATTTTATGTTTCATGTTTTTCTAAGTTGATGTACAATGCAATGTTGCTAGAGTTCTTTTCTCCAATTTTAACGGAAAACTGCCAACGTTTGTGCTGTGTTAAGAATTTTAAATAGACGAATTCTACGCATTGGTATTTTATTTAAATGCACCGTACGAGTGTTCCAATCAGTTGACTATTTTTGTTTTTCATTTCAATTTTCTTTTTCACTTGGCCACTAGGCCATATGGCTTCATTCTTCGATTTTCCCTCTTTTCTTTGAATACATTCTCTAAAATATATTTTATACATTATACATTATAAACTTTATACATTATGTATGATATAATAATATATTATATTAATTATATTGTAACAAGGGAATAAAAAAACAATGAAATATGTTGGCAAATTATATAAAATTAACACGTCGATATGTATGTACTTCATAAGTTTCTAGTAATTTCGAGCCTAATATCAAATTTATATTAAATAATAAATTTTAATAAAACAATAAATTAACGAATGTTAAAGCTGCTGTAAAAGGGCATTGTCAGAAATTTTAATTTTGTCAATATAATGTATACCATATATTTGTAAGAAATTATTGTCCACCTAAATATCCATTTCTTTCAATATTGAAACAGGGACTGACTGTCCCATAAAATAAACTGCCAGAAAGTGGAAGATAGCGTCTAGGAAGGCCCGGGAACTAATGAATGGGTTCATGAAGATAGGATTTAGATTAGGCCCTATGATGTTAGGTCTAGCTGCAAAAAACTACTAATCAGATAAAACATGATACAGATATTTCTCGCTTTAATTATTTTGTTTTGGGTTTCTTTTATATATTTATTTAGTTGTACGTGTAAGTGTAGTGTAGCGGCGTAAGGACAAAAATAGATACCACCTACTTAAAATAAGGAGTTTCTGTTGAAAATATATTTCATTTGTATACCATTATAATTAGCAGTTTTTTTTTGAAGGCTAGATAGTTTTTGAACTAAATAAATAAGTATTAAAGAAATATTGCTACAAAACTATGTTTTATTCATTTTATGTAAACCAATGGATTACCCAAACACTCTTGATGTTAGTTAATTAATTCGATCTTGCTCGCGTCTGCATTGCGTTGTTTATGAACTTAATGACCACTGTTGTTAAAGTTATACAATTATTTTGGTGCCACGCCCAAAACACAACACGTTTGCAACGTGACGTCGTTAAAACTTTTTATCTCTGAAAATACTAATTTATTCTATACAACACTGAGCAGCGCGATGTTTTACATCTACAGTATTTTCTGCACTAACTAAGAAACATTAACTAATAAGATTATCACACATGAACAAAATGATGTACAAATTGATGGATTTTTAAAGTAAAACAGTCGTATGATTTGACTTCAACATAGATATTGATTGACGCTGTGTTACAATAACGGACCTTGCTTCATTAGGATATAACGGACCTGCGTAATATGTACAATGTATTTGTTATGAATTAATAAATATTGCCAGGCAATTTACACAGCAACATCTAAAATTAGTGAAAGTAAAGAAATGATATGAAATCAAGAAACAATATCGGAACAATTACCAGACATCTGGTTAGCAGCGCCGAACCCTAATTACATTAAAAAAGGATGACATTACTTTCTCGATAAAAACATAAAAATATAACAATGCCCGAGAAACCTACATTTACAAATTCAAAGGAACATGAACCTTTCCTTTGGGGAATAAAGTTGTAATTTGCGTGGGGATGAGCCGGTGGAATCGACGATAGCGTGAAATGGTAGCGTCGTCTTATTGCGTCCAATCTCGTCCTTTATGGGCATATCCGCTGCATTATTGTTCGACGCGATAATGCGGTAATGTCGCATGCATTAGGCCGTGGGTTGAACCCGAGGGTTGAGCCGGTGGGTTGAGTTCTGTTGTTTGTTCATTACACGACGTCCTCGTAGATCCGCTGGAAGCTGCATTTCTCTAGAGGTTTCTGCATGACATGCGAATTGATGGTCGCGATTGTTCAGCGCTGCATTGTAGTTCAGAGTTTACGAGAAGTGTATAAGATATTTATTGTGATTTTTGTTTAGAGTTTGCTTATTTAAAATCTAATATTTAAAAATCATTGACACTTTTCATAGTTATTTTGTAACTTAAGAACTACTTTAGGAGCTTTTGGTTTTAAAATAGTCGTAGTATCCCAGGGAAGGCTTAAGGTTAGAAAAAAATGGGACGTAGCCACGGGTTAGTTAGCTAGTCTGGACTTATAGTCATGTTATAACTCCAATTTTACATAGGTATTTTATGAAAATTACCTTATGTAAAATTGGAGTAAGATTTAGGCCAACCTGCTCCTTAAACCTTTAACTTAGATGTGTTTTAAAAAAAATGTGCTTCAGATTCGCAAAGAACGCAACTTCTTGCCATCCAAAGTTCAGTATCCTCTCGATTGCTCGTGAACTCCTTGTCCAAGTTGTCAGCAATCTGCAGCTGCTCCGGACACTTGTAGAGAAAAACTCCGCAAAAATTAAGGCTCGGTTTAATCTGTTGATTGCAGGGATCCGAGCGTGGTTATGACTCCTTTGAAATGAGATTTGGGCATGGTCAGCTAGCGTCTTGATTTATTTAGTTACAAAATGGTGTTACGTCCACATATATGTTCGGGAAGGCTTCCTTTATTTATTAAGTAGATAAGTACTGTAAGTTTTTAATCGTATTTGGAATTTAAGAGTTTTTTATTCTGTTAAAATATCGCACATTAACCACGATTTTCATCAACAGAGCTGCGACAATTGTTTATGATGATATCGAGAATATCATCAATTTTAAAACTTGAAAAAGTGTTATTAAAGGAAGTTTTTATTGACCGACAAACGAATGTCCTTAAATTATCATATGGCATTTATTAAATATCATAAGTACAGGTAGGTACGTAATATAATAATTATACACACGTACTAAAAATAATTAAATAATTATAATTATCGTCAGCCACTGTCGGGATCTCATTAATTTCCCGACATTGGATTCCCTTGTTTCGCGACTGACCAATTAAACATTTAAGAACTTTGAGATGTTTGTAATTGGTTGTTAATTGCGCAGACGACAACTTTTCAATAATGTTTTATTTTAGTTTCAATCCAAACTGATTTATAAACGTTTATTTTTATCTTTCTATAGATGGATAGACTTTGGTTATCCTTTTTAATAAATCTTTACAATACCGCGAAATATAGAGATTAAACGGCGGAACCCTAGTAATTTACCGTTATATTTGTATTTTTTTGGAGTTTTGGATTAATAATAGGAATCTTTAACTTGCCAAAAGAAAGCAAAAGATATTATTTGATAAGTTTAGAATGAACTTTGTTCGATAAATATATATATAATGGAATGTATTTAATTGAATAATGGTAAGTTGGCCGGGGCTTGTCCGGGTGTCACCGACAGGTTATAATTACGCTGCATGAAGCTTGTTGTGCCCATAGCTTAGAGGGAACAGCTGCCACACTATTAAGAGTAATTTTTTTAAAGGGCGTCCTACTAAGACATAATCTCAGCATTAACACCCCGATTTCCGTTCCCATACTACTGGAGCACAGGGACTTTTCTCTCTTTTGACCTATTGCGGGTCAGTATATCTGACTGTCTGTTAATTGGTATCTTAGTTGAGAGACTTAACTGGTCTGAGGTGGCTGGGATTTGCACAGGTTTAAATTACCATTATAACCCAGTAAATTTAACAGTGTATGAAAGTTATATCCGTTACTATAATGTACCGTTACTGTATAGAGCTTGATAAAAAATCAGGTTAAAATTTACAGATTGCTTAAAAAGCTTTATAAAAAATCAATAGCTTATTATCATGCATTTACATACATATAAATACCAAAATATAGCATGAGAATTAACATTATATATTAATCTAGCTGTTTTGCGTTCACTGTGGGTGCTTGTATGTGACAGGTCCCATGGCTTTTTGTCCTCAATGGTAATGCGCTACACAATTTTGAGGTTTCGTTACTAAATGATTTGGAACACAATATTTTCCATACCTATAGAGGTTATGATTTTATATAATATATAAAAATTATTTATTAAAATTAATTAAAAATTAATCTATTTTTTATGATTTAATAAACAGAAATATTAACTATTTACTTTAGATATTTGTTCATGAAAACCATTTTGAATGTTTGTCAAACAGATTTTTTATAATAAGCTAAAATATTAATAACCTTACTAAAAATTGATGAAGTGATGTAGCGTGAAAAATGTTTTTTATTGTCTCAAAAGCAAGCTTGACAAAAAAGTAATTTATTCAAAAATCAATTTTATTAAATATTTTGGTTTATTTTTATTATATATTTTATTGATACCTATAATATATTATAAATATAACCCTAAATTCAGATCTTAATAAAATTTATTTTCATTTAGTTGTTCGATAAGTAATGACGTTTAGTTTCATAAAAAAGTTTTGAAATTGCAGAATTTGTAATTAGTAAACGATACCTTTTAACTTAATTTACTTAATTAATATTTATAGATTCAAAACTCACCAAACCATTCCCGAGCCTCAACAATATCCACCAGATGTAGTCACCACAAAACTATTAACCCTCAACCGAAAGCAACGCGTCGCTAATTCCCGTTCGCAACTCAAAAACTTTTCGCGGGACACAAAAATAATGGCGGCTGTTTCGAAACGCGCGCAGCCAACGACGGGTCGCGTCCCACTGAGCGCCGCACCTACGGACCGCTCTCTGTTACATTGTAAGATCGAAATTTGATCGTAGTTAGGATGAATGCGCGCTAAGACAGCCCGTTGGCTATTTAACGTGAAAAAGTCTTCAACGCATGCGCGAGAATGCAGTGACGGATGCGTTTGTGTTTGACAAAGGTTGTCACCATCTCTGTCATCTAACCTATTGTTATATCCTATATCGATTGTCGAATTAATTGATGAGTTTTGTTCTCGATGTTCCGGTAGTTGTGCAGCCGGAAGAAGACCGGATGTGGCCGCTCCTGACCAAACAAATATATCAATTAGTTTTGCTGTTACATTACTGCTTTGGGTTTTAATTGAAAGTGAAATCAAGTTCTATTTGACTTTAATACCAAATTTCAAAACAATGTTTTATCAATATAAGTTTTTAAAGTATGATGTTTTTTTACAGTATTCGAATAATGTTCTAATAATGTTTTTACCAAACTAAAAACGAAGATACAAATAAATACATGATTATTTATTTTCTTTGTATTGTTATATATTCTGGTTAATCATAAATTAAATAAATATTCATAAAACTTATTATTTTTGTGTTTTAATTTTAAAATAAAACAATAGTGTAATGTTTTATTTTAAAATTAAACTAAATTTAAAATAAATATATATTTCGCTAAACTGAACTATTTATATACACGTGTAATTAATAAGGTCAATAGAGATGTGAAGCTGTACAAAGCCTAAAAGTAAAAACAAATATTTCACCACTCACGTCCATTAATTAAGTCAAAAACGCCATTCGAAGCTGCAATATAAATACGCTCGTATTATCCCAGTTTTGCTAGAACATTGCTTCTATTCCCAAAGCGTTGCCTATTGTATTTGTTCTGATTCCTGAGAGATGAAATAAGAACGCATCAACCATTCAAATTCTTCTATTAATAATTCACATCCCACTATTAATCTGCAGGTTTAAGTCTCGTCCGAAGCTAGCCAATCTAATCTATAGACCCCTGAGATGAATAAATCTGTGAATCACTAAGTACTTGGAACCGACTAGAGATGCTGCATGATGGTAGTTAAGGGTTAAGAATCCGGCTATTATTTTAATAAAAACAGTATTTTTTGAATTATTTATTCTTGATGAGGCTTTTTTTGCTTTGCGAATATACCAGCCAGAAAACATAGTTGAAATAGTAATTATTTGTTTTGATCATAACAGAACTGTTCCATTGATTGCGTCATGTCTTAAATATTTTATCTAGCGCAGTCTAAATAATAAGTAACGGCAATTTAATAACTTTTTAAAAATAACTGTGGTACCTTGTTTAATTAACGGCTTAGTCGGAAGGACTGGATTTTCGTTCATACGCACCCATTCTCGGTCTTACTGCAGGAACTTGTCTCTTGACGAGAGAGATTACCCCTCGATTTTATAAGAAGTTTTCTTCCGTAATGCCAACGTGGTAGACACTAGCATGCTAGTTGTCCAACATTATGCTGAGATAGAGCTAGGTTTTTCCGACAAATATGTCTTTATATAATTTGTATTTGTTTTTGTACCTATTTGAAGTTGAAAAAATAAATATTTGTTTTTTGTTTGTTTGTTTTAATTCACCACGCTGTCGGGTTGGTGTCACGTGCTTCTTAAACTCTGCCGATTGTCTCTCGATGTTGCCTTCACCTTTATTGCACCGCGCCCTTAATGTTTTTAAAGTGCACATAAATTTTTCAAGTACTTAATCTAATCTTACGGGCCAGGTTGGAACCGACGACTTTCGGAATAAAATTTAAGTGTTTGAGTGTTTTTAGCCAACACGGCTACTTTAAGCTTTCTCTTAGTAATTCCGGCTTTTTGTCTGTAACGTTCTCCTCCTTGGTCCAGATTACGAAACAGTTAGTTTGACTATCGACCCCAATATAACTGATTTGACGTTAATTGGTTTTGATTTCGACGGCTGAGCGGCCGAAATGATTGGATACTCGGTAATTATTTAGTTGATGTGCCGATAAATATGGCGCGGTTAATGTGATGAATCTATAGATAGTGGCAACGTTAAATATGTTGATAGAATGGACACGCTCTGCAGGATCACATTTCATTTCAAAGGTTGTGGTTTCAAACTATGCAACGCATTTCTGGATGTTTAATTTTAAAAAATTAAACGTGGTTAAAAGTTGTTCACAAGGGTAGTTTATTTTAATAACAGTATTAAATAGTTTAAATTATCGTAATCAACATTAAAATACTTTGTATTGTTAATAAACCTACGATTGAAGCCATTTGATTGCATTTGTATTAATGAAAAATGTATTTATGAATGTGTACGAGTCCAGAAACGAATATACAAATTTTGTTTCGTTTGCTGAATGAATGTACATTAAAATACTGTTTTAATCACCTTAATCTGTATGTAGTGCAGTCAAGTAAATATTACAATGATAATCACCAATTTTTAATTGAAACTGTTTCGATGTTATCCAATTTTCTCATTTCGTTTTTAACTGATTTGAAATATTATAGTATGTTTAATTTAATTGATTATATTATGATTTACAATTCATAAAAACAGTGCAAATAACATGGCGGTGCATTAACATGAACACCGCTACGAGCGCTGCTAACGCGCGGAACATTGTTACGCGAGCAAATAAACCCGACGGCAATTCACACAAAAGAAAGCGTAAGAAAATGTTATTTGTGATCGTCATATTTTAGTCTTTACTACGTTCTTAGGAAAGGGTTTGAAAATTATAGAAACTGAAGCGTGGTAACGGATCCTCTAAAGCCTTCTCGTATCATAATATTTCCCCGCAACAAAACACCCAAAATGGTTCTTAAAGCTACGGGCTCAAAGTGCGGAATCCCTCGGACTTTAGGCCCCAATAATACACACGTTACAAAACTTTTCCGCTTATTGTAAGCCTTATTCTCGTGCGTTTAGGGTGTAAATTACTCCCCGTTTGAGCTAAGGTTTGTACAAAGGATAGAAGTTTTTGCTCACCTCACTTTTGTTTCGGTGAAAGGATAAATAATATTCGGAACTTGTGTCAGCCAGTTCAATCTAGTTCGGAGCAGTTGGTTTTTGTAGGTTTTCTTTTGTTTCTGAATTCAAACTTTACAGTCATAAGGGTGCGCGTCCGCTGCAGGGCTCGGGCTCAAACGTGTTGAATAAACTTCTGGATCCAAACATGTGTTCGAAAGTTTATCAGCCAGTTTAATTCCCATAACACACGTTTCGAACCCAAATTAGCGTAATAATGTTGGAATAATTTGCGTGAAATTACAATTGAATCCAAACAAGATTAGCTGAAAGCTAGGCTACGGACACAGAGAATGTATATTGTTGTCAGCTGTAAATACTTGTGAAGCCTAATATTAAACATTTTATAAATTTCTGATACAACTTTAACTATTCACACACTACAAGACTCTACGCCAGAGAAATACACTCAAGAGCCGTCTAAGTCTTGCTGTAGTTGTCCACTCGCTGAAATCTGTGCGAAAATATTGCATTATTTAGATTTCATCTTAAAAAGAACCGCCTTAATTTCTTGTTTACATGAGAAAAAAAGCATAGTGTCATTTTAAGTATGTATTAAAGACAAAAACCTATTTAATTTCTATGTAGTATGCAAAGTTTAACAAATGCAGCATACAATAACCCTTACAGCTAAAATGTATCACATTGCTGCGGCCAGCGAGCGTAGAGCCCGGATTAGAAGGATCACGTTAGCGCGCCAGGATCTCGGTCTGATTGCCTGAATGTTTGTTGGAGAGATAGGAAAGCCGCAATCGTGATTTTTATAAATCTTTTTTAAATTACTTTTAAAGTAAAACTGTTATTACAGCTTTTTTTAGTTTATGACTTCTTTGCTTTTTTATTTTTTACTTTTCATAGCATTTGATTATGTTTATTCACTATTACGCATAGCACCCCTATTTAAGAGTTCCTAAGCTGAATCCTGAAGGTGGCTATTGAGCGACTTGTGGTCCAGGGAAAGGTTGAGGGTACCAGGCCACGTGGAAGATCGCCTATGAGATGGACAGATCAAGTAAAAGCTGCAATAAATGACTCATCATCACTACACGATTGCACGAGAAAGGCAGCCATCAGAGAGGAGTGGCGGCGTGTTGTGAAGCTTGCCACCAAAACAAAACTTTATGATGACCACGACCACTCTGCCAAGAGTGACACCGACTAAGAAGAGAAGCTGAATCCATTCTTCATAACAAACTTTATTTCGTCCCTCTTCTAGCCACGGGTATCATATATTGAACTGGTTAAAGGATGATTTGGTATAACGAGCCCCCTTGCCAAGCGAGTCGATGATTGCAGGAACTTAGTTTGACGACTCCCAGGAAAGAGATTGGTGGTACTTTTTAGCCACCTTAGCACACATCTATAGAAAATATAAAGCTTAATAAATAATCATAAACTATATTATATATCTATTAAGACGTGTGATGGCTACTATACAAATAGAGATCCCGTTGTGATTTACAGTGAATTATCTCATTAGATGTTAGTTCCCGAGCGGTTATAAATGTATCCGACATAATTAACTGATCGGATCAGTTGGAGATGGATGCTGCGATTCGGCGGTAAATCACCTTCCGTCGCGAGACAGACAAACTCATTAATAAACGTACGTGTATCTTGGTTTATGTCATCTTGGAGGAAAATAAATTATAAACATGTCTGAAAGTAGATCGGTTATGATTTTTCGTTATAAGAGGTACATGATGATTCTGTTGATGTTCCTAAATAAATAAATAAATTTTTGCTAACTTATAAGTAAAAAAATGCACAAATGCAATGGAAATTTTTATCAAAATTCAACCCATGATTACAACATAATCTCTTAGAGATTGTTTTAGGAGAAAATAAGAATTAAATAACAACAATAAATAAAATCAAACCAAAATATTACCATGCCTTTAAAAAGATTGATTTTTAAAAGTGTACTTGTGATCGTTAAAAGCTTTTTATATTTTTTTAATATCTATATTATTGACCTGTTCATTCCAATTGCCCTTTAGGACAGAAATAGAGAAAGAGGTACACAATTTACCATGACACATTGTTAACGTTTTGCATTACCAAACTCATCTGCACCATGTGGAGTAACACTAAGCACCAAGTCAAAAATTATCGTTGCATGTTAATATAACCCTATCAACTATATCATAAACATGACGGAGTAACTGAATCCAGTAAGTAAACTGTAATTACCGTCGGCGACGCGGCTAACGACGATGTAATTGCGAGACGAATGACCGTCGCTGGAGGAACCCTACTGTCTGTTGCGCTGTGGCGTTGAATTATAGGCTCTTTACTCTTAGTAGCATATGCTTTCCTGGTACTTGACAAGGTGGTCGTGAACAGAAGTTATTTATTGAACGTGTCAAATGGAATTTTCATCTCTGCTCCCTGTATGTGCACGACTTACAAAGTCTTATCATCCAACAGTTGCTGTGTGAATTGTCCAGAAATATTTATCCAAGACTAGTTAGTAATAGTTTTGTCATTTTCGTCAGTAGTAGGGTTGAGTATGTCGATGATGATACTAAAGTTACTAAAGTCATAACATATAAAATTATAGTTCTATAGGTTAGAATTATGGTTCCTCACAGTAGTGAGGGAAGGTAATAATTGAACATTATTGTCTGTAGCTGCTACGATTGGATTCAATTATAATGCAATTAGTGTGGGATAACCAGACGCGGCAATATCTCGATACAATACCTCGATCGATGCTAGAACATCTATAACTATCGATTGAACCTCCTTGTTATTGCGAGCGAGCTACTGACAACAATATCGGATATCGCTTAATTACAACTTTAATGAGATTTACTCGATGTGATTACAGATTTTCAATTTCTAGTAATATAAGAAGATTGATATGCTTCCGAAATTTTAGACCCTACTCTAAGACTTTTTCGGTTTATTAGTGTTAATTCTTTAGTGTTCTTCTTTCTTTCTTTCTTTCTTAAATTATTTCTCAATAAAAATATGTATAACAAATTTATAATAGGTAACATGGAATTTCTAGATAGATTAATTCTAAAATACCTATGGTGGAAAAATTGAAATTTTGTATTATTTTATAAAAAGACCTTTCTGTAAATTTGTTAATATTCAATGGATCATGCCAATTTTCACCCTTATAATGCTGTGAAAGTGTCGTGTGAGTGTGTCGCTCAAAGGGCTATGGAGAGGGCTATGCTCGGGGTTTCCCTACGAGATCGAATCAGAAATGAGGAGATCCGTAGGAGAACGCGGGTCATCGACATAGCCCAACGGATTAGCTCTTTGAAGTGGCAATGGGCAGGCCATATAGCGAGGAGAACAGATGGCCGATGGGGCCGAAAGGTTCTCGAGTGGAGACCACGGATCGGAAAACGCAGCGTTGGGCGTCCACCAACAAGGTGGACTGATGATTTGGTGAAGGCGGTCGGCTCGCGGTGGATGCAGACTGCGAGCGACCGCAATAACTGGAAGTCATATAGGGAGGCCTATGTCCAGCAGTGGACGTCCAATGGCTGAGATGATGATGATGATGAATGCTGTGAATGGCTGAACTGATTTGCAGTATACCCATATTCTACGAAAGCTTTTTTCTTTGATACGCATTTACTACGAAAAACATCTTCTGTAATGTGACACTATTCATAGAGAAAAAAATAATGTTCATACACTGGTTTTGGTGATATATGTACGAATATAATAGTAAAGTGATTAAACCGCTTGAAAACTATATATAAAACGCTTTAGAAATACATATAAACTATCTATAGATAGCACTAAATAAATTACTATGTTACTTATTTTTAGTTATTGGATGAGGATGGCGTCTCGGCACACGTCGCCTCATCGTAAACTTTATTGAATCATAGTGCATTATAGTGAGGATGCATTGACTGAAAGTCAATAAGTTGTAAATCTCAAGGTTGGCCTTGGATCAATTAAAATATCAATCTAGTCTCAGACTAGAACTATTTGATACTAAAAATAGTGCGTGTACTGTATGTAATTTTATTTTACTGTGCAATAATGTGTGCTGAACCGACATCGCTTAAATTTAATGTGTAATGAGCTGATCGGTGAGTGAGCTGTGTAAGCTATGCGCTGCGAGCCGTGCGCTGCAGCTATTGCGCTGTAAGCTTTGCAAGCTGTAAGCTATGAGCCGAGTGAGCCGCATTACGGGCCTGAGTGTCGTTATTTATAGTTGAATGACACTGATATTAATTTGAAACTTTGCTTTATGTTTGTTTTTTGAGTGTTTTGTTGTTGGAATACGAGAACTTATGAAACTTGAAATTAAAAGAGGGGAACCTACTGTAATTAAAATTATGTATAGCTCGTACAATTATCAAAATCGCCTTTAAATAAAACACACAACATAATTAATAATTTCAACAGTTTGATTGAAAAAATCTGGACAAAAAAAAACAATATAAACTAGAGATACCTAGAATAGATCAACCATGATCAGAAAATAACCGGCCCACTTAATAAATAAGCTGACGCCAATGACCTGCTGATAGATCACTGAACTTTGATCTGTCGCACGTCGAGATAAGGTTGAGTTCACACTAAACCCGGCAGTTAATACCTGCCAGAGGTAAGCCTTGTAAAACAATCGCTGCAGTGAACGCTGGCACCGTGCAGTAATTAATTTTGGCTGCGTCCGCGGCGTAGAGCCTGCCGACAGAATTCTGATTGCTACGGCCTACGAGCTACGAGGCTACGGGGCTACGGGGCTACGACGGGGATAGTGCTACGTAATGCTACGAACTATATTGCTTTATGAATCTTGCTAAATTGCTGTTAACGAGATGGTTTATTTTAAATTGAATCCACTTGGTTCTGAACTTAAAATAATTGCGTTATACAAGCTAAAGCTTCAACTAGATAAAACGTTATGCCCTCAGAAATGGTAGTAAGCAAATATTTATTTGCTAAATTAAAATACTTTGGGCATAGAATCAAATTAAAAACATTCGATTTTATTTTGAATTTACTACGAGTATATAGTACGTGATCCGGCTGCAGGATCAGTGCATACATCTGTTTTTTTTTGCTTTGAACTAAATTTCTACGTTAATTAGAATTAGGAGAATATATCAGTATATTATAAACACGCTAACTATAATTAATATGTTTTGATGAAATATTTTAATCTTGTTGCTAATTGTTAACTATTAAGATCTATTTTACTCAGTTTAACAATAGATTCATTTTATTTCAGCTACCTCTGCTGATAATGTCCGAGGGTCAGTTTTAGCGATTTAGTATTAATTGGGTCATAGCGCCCCGGGCTTATGGCCTTAAATCAATTCAATAATAATCCAATATCGAAGTATGCCGATACGCGATTAATAGAATCTTTGATTCGATTTCATTAAACGTCAACGAGATTATCCGCGGAGGTATGGACGGCACTCCTGCAGCCCCAATTAACGCTCTAATAGCCAGCGATCGGCGACTGAGCGACAATTGGTAATGCCCTCCAATTTACGATTCCCTCTCCCTATTCCCATCACGTAGTCAAATAAATTTCAACAGTCAACCATGTTGTACCTAAAACAAAAGCTAACTCAAAAAGATCCAATTTCCTCGGCAATAAATCTACAAGAAACTGAGCGCCGGCAACAAAGAGACATTCAAAACGATCTTAGTTAAGAGGCCGGCACAGGCGCTCGTCAATGCACACTCCAGTTATTGCTTTCGAACTGAGCTTCTATTCCCTTGATCCGCACCACTGAAATGTCCGCTGAGACATTGCCTGTGTACACATCCATTGCTGATTTGATCAATAGTGGAGACAAGCTATCGATCACAGCCGGCGATGGTCGGCGAGCAGCGCTGTGCGTCGCGTGTAATGAACCGCGGCGGCCGCTGGTGCGCGGACGAGGCGATATGCATTATGTATGCAGTTGTAGGTACTGGCGACGTAAACTAAGTTCGGCTAATGTTTAGCGACGGTTTAACCGACTGTTTAGGCATTGTCTATTTAGACGCAGGCTGTATCGATCGGGCCGGGTGCTCACTTGCTGGGTTAGGCGCTCGAATATTGTTTGCTTCATTTTAAATATTTTTATTTAAAAATTCATAAAAATGCATAATGTTTTTTGTAAAAATATGTACAAATTACATTTGTAAGTTTGACATTTGTATTTTACCTTAATGTCATAAAAAGTATATACTTTAATGTATATGTACAGTCAGGTAGGCCTGACTATAAAAAGAAAAAGTTTGCTTTGCTTGTATTTAAAAATAAATACTGTTTTAAAACGTGTTTCGCTTACAGATAAGTAATTTATTTCCAAATTGAATGAGTTAAACAAGGTTTATAAAATAGTTAGGAACAGCAAATTTGTCCTCGTATTCCGCTTACAATATTCTTGATAAACAAAACAAACATAGTTCTTTATACATTTCCTAGCGTTTAATTGTGTATGCGGTATCTTCCCTTATAAGTATTATAAACGTAAAAGGTAATCTTTGTTTCCTTTGTCAAACATCTTATAAGAGTCTAAAAGCCACAATATCGCGGAATATTACCCGAAATAAAACGAGAGAACTCGCAAAGATTACTTTGCATACAGAATCACCTAAGCGGTGTTGCTAGCACGACTTTCTCTTTGAGACTAAATATATTTTAAACTGGTTATTTTAAGTTTTTTCATTTAAAAAAATATAGTATTATCAGATTAATAACAGTTTTCGATGATGAGATAATAATCATAGTGAAAATACTTGTAGCAGTAAAATTTATCAATTATGAACAATAATAGGTAAGTATCAGTTTTATTAAGCGATATGCGATACATAGAACATAACAATTCGATATGTGTAAATAAATTTTACGTAGGAAATATTAAGTTTGAAAAGTAGCACGTAATGATTTTCGCATGTTCCATCGTGTAAGCCACACGCCGTGCTCTAGTCACAGGTCCATTTCAAAGCGTAAAGCGCAACAATTCTAGATTTAGCAAATCAGCTGAATTTTCCGAGACAGTCCATTTTGTATCGCGCTATTATTTTCTATCGCTCATAAATGCACAGTTTTGAATTTAACCGACGTTGATGGACGTCTGTCTGATTTGCCTAATGATCTACCAGATTTGGTGTTTAATTTAATAGATAAAACTAATGATGTAAATCATAAATCATTTTTTTTTCAAGAATGTTTTACATTAGCTCTTAAATAAAATAATATGTAAAGGTTTGGGTTCTGAATACACAACAAGAACTAGTTGCTTTCTCAAGATGTTATGAATTAAGACGAAATTTATCTATTGAACAACAAAACTTTTATTATAATTGCTTTCATTTGAATATCAAGTTCTGTATTTGCTTTATTTCTTCACACGCTTGTTGGATTTGTACTCCCTATCTATTTTAAGGTTCTGTAATAAAGAAAACATAACCATAATTATACTACTATTATTATAAGGATGAAGAGTTTGTTTGTTGGTTTGAACGCGCTATTTACAGGAATTGCTGATTCAATTTGAAAAATTATTTCCGTGTTTCAGTATCGATGAAAGCTATATTCTATAAGCATAACTAAAAATATAATGCAGAAACCGTAAAAAAACGCAATCAAAGCGGTTGGCTTGTCGGCTATAAATGCTAGTATAAATCTAGATAAAGAAAATTTTATTGTTAAATTGTGTACATTGAGTTGTTATAAAGCATTATATTTATTTATTTTATATTAGAAAAAATGCCCAAAAAACATTGTGTCCTTATTTAAACTAGGTCAGAAACAAAATGTTTTATTTTGATTATTTTCTTATTTCACGTTATAGTTAACTTTCGAACAGCAAGTTATGAAATCAAACCGTTGTTGAGCGGAAACATCCGCTCTCATTTCCAACGGCCGTAGATTTCATTAGACTTAATTGAAAAATAAAAAGAATTCCTTAACTTACATCGCAGTCAGCCCTGTCTTGCAGCCATCCCGCAGTTTAGTCTACAAATGCTGCGCTATTCATTCCACCCCACTCCTTAAATCATTCACACGCTCACTCAAACTTTAGCCTTAAAGTTCAGTATATAAGATTCAAATTCTAAGCACGTTCTTACGATCTTACATCATTCTCAATCGCTCTCACAGAAATAGTTATATTGGGATCATTTAATACGTCTTCAACTTTTTAGTTTAATCGATAGAGTCTAGTTTCGCTCGGCGGGCGGCGGCCGCTGCGCCGTTCTGGCGCCGGCGCCGGGCCCGGCACTAAGTGCACAGAGATCGGGCTACGTGCATCCGCTCGCGATGTCAGTTGGATATTTCTCGTTACCGCAATAATCCACCTTCGTAGAAATAACGTTTGCTATATTTTACAATTTCGCGGTCGGCACAACTGCCAGAAATATTTCTGCTCGATTATTATTGGACTTTGATCTTTTGTGCGAAATTGTTATTGAACTAGAGTACGTAGATTTTATTTCATTTCAACCAATGCGTTTCTTTTGAAACGTCTTATATTATATCCTTTAAATACTGCAGGTTTACGGTGAATGCAACTTTTATTCATGTGAATGATGGATCAATATTTTAAAGGAAGTTCATTAGTACAAGATTATGACTTCTATATTAATGCCAATGACAACAAAAACATAGTCACGAACCACGCATGTCGCCGACGTCACGACATCTTAACACACAAGTGCATGAGCGCACATCGCAAAAACTTCGTACATTTTCAGGCAAAGTATATTTTTATCTGTTACCTGCCGAAAGGCAGAAACGTCAAAAGGTAAATTCTCTGAAGAGTGCATTTTAAATTCGGGGCGGGTCTTGCGGTGCGTGCTCGCCGCTCGCATACGAATGAGCGGCCCTTTGCCAGTATTTACAGATGAGTTCTGAAGAACCTCCACCTCAGATGACATTAAAATCATATTTTTACAAATATTTGAAAGTTTTCATTAAGATGATCACATTTTAAAATAGTCTGTACAGTATGTTTATGAGCTGCGTGAAATACCTATAAGTCAATTTACTCACAACTGTATTTATTAGGTAATAGATTGTAAAAATGCACTCGCTAAATTATACAATAAATTACGAATCTTGTATAACTAATTAGAAGTTTTAAAATTCCCCTCCCATTAGTGAAACGAAGCTCGATACTCGATATCAATAAACGTGATATATCCATAACGCGCTATAATTCAGTTAATCGCTCTCTGATGGATTGGTAATTGACTTCCGGTAACGAGTACTCAATTATTGAGTGACTTTTAAATTATTTTCGTTCCACGGCAAATAGGCATTCATTAAGCGAAATGCGAGCAAATATGTTGCTATCATACCTATAATAAGTGTACGCGTGAGTGTTTTAAATTGTGTAAAATATCGAGCAATGGTTCAACTTTTATGAGGCTGGGTTTACAGCGTTACAAAATATAGTATTAAAATATTTTAAATTTAATGTTTATAAGCTAATTAATGTATTTTCACCATGAACCGTCTCTTTTCATCCTGCCGTCTCTTTTTGCTCTAATTGATTGTAACGATTACAGTTCCTTTACTTTTTGGATCAGAAATATAAAACGGTGAAGAACGCGGGTTAAGAGAATAAGCTTATTAAAGTTGCGATGGATGCGTAAAGTGCGCAGAAAAGATCTCGAATGGATACAGAAGCAGTCTAACGAAATAATTCAACTCCTTAATATGTATAAGTAGATAATACAGTGCAATAAAGCGGAGAGTGGAGTGGTCACGCACGACAGATGCATGCGCGCGACGTGCAGCGCGCGCCTTTTATAGCCTCGGAGCTCAGCGCTGCCTATGAATAATATAGCTTTATAGGGTTCAAACCGAAGAAATGGTGCTCACAGTTTACAATGACTGCGAACGTACAGAATAAATGTAAAGAATAGTTTGGATATTTGTATTATATTTTCGTTTGACGTAACAGTTTGCTGGCGGTTTGTTATTTTAAGGTTGCAGATTATCTCGTACATGCTTTATAAAACTTGAACACGACAGTCTAAAATCCTTCAAAAAACCAATAACACGACGTGTTATAATCTTTAGTTATTTACTACACTATAGAACTCAATTAAGTAAAACATTTTACAACTTATCAAAAAGAAATACATTCATAAGAAATAGTTGTACAAAAAGTAACCCATATCTTAGTATACTTTCCGCGTCGCCACTAAATCTTAAGAGAGCTCGCTTTATATTCAGGCAATCGATAGCAGTTGTAAAGACGACTTGGAATCTGAATTTTAAATATATTGATTCCCTTATGAATGAAGGGGCTGCGATCAAATATTAAGGAGCTCAGCAGATGAGAACTGATTCAGGCCAGTGCTTACTTTGCCAAACGGTTTAAGCATTCCTTGTGGGACGTTGTGTTTATAAGCTCAATATACTCGTATGATACTGAAACTAATTTGATAATTTTTAAGATAAGACGTAGCCCCAATTAGCCGTAGCCAACACAATTTAACGTGGACGGAGTCGATATTACCTTAATCCCTTATAAAGTGACTTGGGTAAAATTAAAAAAAAATACATCAATGTACTGTGTAATCAATGCACAAGAAATCTCTCTGTACTAACAAAAATATTTTCTTATTACTAAATAAAGAGAGAAGACTTTGAGATAAGGCGCAATATTTAATAATGGCTTTAAGGTGGTGAAAAACTCGGGTTCATACACATAATACTTAGATCTTAAATTTGATTATGCACATCTTGTAAATATAAACACTTCCTGATGAGAAATATGTAAAGAAATTAGCTCTACTAATGTATATATGTTACGGCTAATACCCGAAGTGCGGCTACACCTAGTTCTAACCGGCTAAAACTAGGTGTAGCCACTGACTGTTGGTTAAACCTAGTATTAGCCGATTGTTTTCGGGTAAAACTAGGTGTAGCCTTCATCATGCCGGCTACAACTAGGTCCAGCCATTCCCTGTTGGATAAAACTAGGTCTATCCGATATCACTCCGGCTAGAACTAGGTCCAGATAATCCCTGTTGGATAAAACTTGTTATTATTCTGATAAATAGTTTATGTTACTTTATAAAAGTGTGATTTATAATTAAAATAACATTCTTTGAATTATAATATGCAACTACTTATTGTCTATATATAGTAATACTAACTATCAGTATGACCCCAAAACGTAAGACTAAGCTCAGCGGGTTTTTATAGTTTCTGCAACTTCCCCTATCTTATCCGAACATTTTGATTTTCTTAGAGAAACATCGAGTTTCCTCAATTCGTACTCAATTATTAACCGAGCGAATTCAAGACGGTTCGTGTCCACGTCTCGCCACGTACGAGTTGGCGTGTTTTTTCGATTGGCCGGCAGCTGGGGCTGTAAAACGTGTACGTGACCACGGCGGCGGCCAATCAATCATGTGGTGGACGTCCATCACGGTTCTATGAAAATTTAAAGTTGGAGATTAAATTGGAACGTTCTTCTTGGAATGGAACATTCCGTTTTTAGAGTTTTAACTGTATGAAGGTTTTAAGTGTTTAGGAAACTACACTCTCGATTGTAGTTTTGCTGTATGATTATAAGGTATATTCGGGTGTATCTTTATGATTATAGCAAACAACAAATTTTATGTATTACTAAACTAAACGTGTCATCTTAATTTATTGAACAAATTTTTGACTATGTAAGAAGTTTACTATAAATACTTCTCTCGTAAATATACAAATATACGGTGATTAACAATTTTAAAGATTTATGTCATTTATTTCCATAAAAATCCTAAAGATCACACAACAAGTCAATAAATACATTATTAAGATTATCCGGATTAAAATACTAAATGGTATGTCTTTTATGTGTTAGTTCAACTTTAATCATTCACAAATATCGCAGAATGCATTACACGATAACAGTTCCAAAGCCATTACTTCGAAGGTGCAGTTGCTTAGCGCTGTAGTGTGTGGCGGGGGGAGGACAGCGGGAGGAGGGTTGGGGGGGGGAGAGATAGCTGTAGAGGCTTCCAGAAAGATCTGAGCTGGCAGCTTTGAGGCAGTTTATCTATTAGGGGCTGATTGATACAGCTTGAGTCTAATTGAGTCCGGAAATCTTTGCTGTTAATTTTTTTGCGTTTATTATTTGTACTGGATTTAAGTTCAGTCATTTAAGACTTGTTTATGTTTCTACATTAGGTTAAGTTCAAATATGGTAATGGGGGTATTTTAAAATATTTTATAAACATAATTTAATATCCGATATTCAAATAGATAAGAGAAAAGCGGATGGTTTATAGAGACCTACGTTCTTCTTAAGTTTATTTTAGTATTCTTACATATAAAAACATAAAAAAAAACAAAATAATATGCATTATGCAAAAAAAAATCCATTCAACGTACCTAAATCATAAAGCCAAGCTATTTTCAAGTCGTACATTACATGTCAGTTATATTTCAGCTTGCACTCAAGTAATACAAAATGTTTTACCCGGTTGTGGGTAAACCGGAAGTCATGATATATAATTATCTTATTACGTTCTATGCTCATTAGAATGAACTCTCAACCGCGATATACCTAATTAACTTGCTTTTAAATAAATGGGACGAGAAATTATAATCGATTTTGAAGAACTTACAAAAGTTTAACCCTTTAATAAACCATGATTGTCAGTCTTTCTTAATGTAATCCAAGCTAGCTGTCACAAAAGGTATAAAAATAAGATAATATTGTACTCACTTATATGTATAATTACACATTAAAAATAATGTTATAATTTGTAAGACCAGACCAGATCAACAAAAGATGGATTCTTCAAATCGCAACTGCAAAGTGTTCAAAAGAAAGATTCATCTCCAATCGCGAAATCGATGCACAATCAACAATACCGTGTAACAAGTCCCCGCGCCCGCCTTCGTCCGTCACTTTTATTCCACTTGGCTTCCACCTCAATTCAGCCACTCCCGTCTTTCTCTCCATTTGAATTTACAATATTAACCACAAGGGAATTCCTACTCTAACCCAGGGTTATATAGCTCAGTATGCGGTGACAGGGTTCCTCTGCAATGTTTTTACTTTTCATTGCGACGAATATGATGCAGAAATGTAAGAAGGACATTGTGAGGACTCGCGAGTGTGGAGTCGCTCTTTGTCTCGGATGTAAAAAAACGACGCTCTTTTTGTGAATGCGCTGATTTCGCTGAAGTGTCTTTGATGTTCGGATTTGTATTCAACAATTTTATTGTGATAGATTTTAGCTTTTATTATTTTATTTAAGTATTCGATTTTAGTTGGATTCTCGACAACATAGTGATTTTAGATACGGGTAGATATTATGTTAATCGTTCTCAGATTTTGCACGTATCGCATTCATCGATACAGTACTCTGTATCGATACAGTACTCTGTATCGATGTACGTGCGATACGAGTATGTACGAAATCCATCCATTGAAATCACAGTTGTATCTTACACAGAAGGTTTAATGTCCATCGGCACACAATGGTGGACGGCGTGGACGAGGCGCCGCCGCGCCGTGACGCCGCCGCGCCGTGGGGCCGCCTCGGAGCGTCGATCGACGTGAGCGTTACCAAATTGTATTGTGCTGAAGGCTCCGCAATTTTCATCGGACCTTGATGCAAGCATTCCACTCTAATAAACCCGCCTAGGCCTTAGCCTCGGTGCTTTGTGGTATTACGTGGTATGTGTAGTGGGTCTGTGGGACCCGGATTTAAAATGTATATTTGGGGTTAAAGTTATCTGCGACTGTTATATGTCTTTAACAATTGTGAAGTACAAGTCTTTCTTCGTTAAAACAAATAACATGAAAGAGTGTTCCATAACATTTTGGTAAACTTATCTACTTCATACACCTTAAAGCATAAAATGTAATTTCCATTTACTTTAGTAGGCCTGACAGACCCCCGTTACATATTAAGGATTCATGTTTACAAGTTTAGTCAACTACTTAGGTTATTTTATTGACTTTACATTCAGACATTTAAAACGACTGCATGTTACACGCTTGTCACAATATCAAAAACAATGCACATTAGCCCAATCCATACCAATTATGCATTTTAGGCAAAGCGCATTCCAATAGCTACTAAATTAGTTATTTATGTGTGTGAGTTAGTCCACAAACACGGTGTTAGTCCCGGTCCCGCCCGCGGCCATTCGGGATTTACGGTTGAAGTTTATTTATTATCGCGGGATTATTTCCCGGATATTACTTGATTTACGACGGAATGGTAATGGAATTATAAATAGTGTACTTATGTCGGATGAGCGCTTGATTTCCTCCAGTTAATCAGATTAACGTGATCTATTAAAGGTTAAATTATTTAATTTGCTAAAGTGTGCTGATGGAGAATTTCAGATGATTGTTAATAATTAATGCGTTATTGATGATGAATAATAATTTGATAGTGTTCTGTATTGTATAAGTTTACTGATGGTGAGCTTTGTTGGCGTGGGTACCTCGCAACGTACGAGTAACTATGGATTTTTCTTCTTTAAAAGTAATTTGCTCCTTAAAAACACTTTCACGATCGGTGAAATATCCAGCAATATTTATTTTAACATAAACTTGCACAAAACAGGTTAGACTAGCACTCAACAGTTCTGTCCATTATGAAGGAGCCTGGGGCGGCATGCTACAATTATCTGCTTTCAAATGCATTAGTAACCATTGGTTTGCTATGTGTCTAGTCAGCCGGAGTAATAGATACTACTGCTGGTGAACAGGTGGGCTTTACACATCGGCACCTATTGCGTGACTATAAATGATTCTGATACAAAAACCTTTCTTATCATTATTATAGAAAAATTAAGTTCTAATCTTTGCCTTCTCTTAAGTGATAAGTCTCTGTGTCCTAATTATCTGGTATTCTGTGGAAAAATAAATTATAATTATCCAATTCTAATAATCGGTATTATTCTCAGATACTAGCTGGACCCGCCCGCAGCTTCTCCCGCTTTATTCTCATGTTTTTTCACCTAATAAACCTTACCTGAGTTACTGCGAAACTGTTCTTGAGTTATAAAATTACAACGAAAAGTGGCATTGATTTCAATATAATTAAAAATATATTATTACATAGTTCTAAACATGTAAAGCCAGTTTATACTCCTACTAGCATAATTAGATAATACCACATTTATACTATTTCTCACAATATAAATGACTACAGAATATTCGCACACAGAAGTGCCTTCAAGTATATTAATTCATCTGGTACTCTCGAGACGAGAAGTGCAATCAAATTCCCATTAACACGAGTGATACATAAACTGGCCGCTAAGTTAGTCCAACTGCCAGTACTTAGGCAAGAATACTTTGACAAAGTTTTTGATAATGAAAATTGTTCAGTTGGGGAGGTTAGGGCCTTAACTCGAGTGGCAAGTGAGAAGGAGTAATTGATTTTAATATCTAATAATCGAATGCATATTTTTTAAATAAGCTTAATACTCAGCCTCATGTTATGCAAAGGGTTTCTGTTTTATTTTTATTGTGTTAATTTTTTTATATGACTACTATATTGAATACGTGATATATTTCTACAAACACGATTGTACGTATTTTTTTATTATGAAGGCGAAATCTTTCATCAGCATTATTATTTCAGCATGACATGGATAGTAAATTTTAACCGCGGACAGCATGTATAACAAAATTATTCATTGACTTTGTACAATAGTATCTGCAACGAATTCTGAAAACTTTTCCAAAATTGTACCAATCCTACATAATAATAAGAGGTAATCGATTGAAAGACTCGATAGAATCGCACTCGAGTCGCAGCAGCACTAGTCGGATCGACTGATCGACATTACGTTAATTGCGCGCCATTTAGTCGCCATTGTTGTGTCGATGTCAACTGTTTGGGATTTCAGAAAAGTTATCTTCGAATCAACCCTTGTTAACACTTGTCTTTTATCCAGACTGATATTATAATGTTTTTCGGTATAATTAACACTGAATGTTATTATTATTGTTTGAGAATGTGTTTATTTTGCTTTGAAAATGTAATTGCAATCTGTAGTCATCTTTTTTTATTAATTAAATGTTTTATCAAACCTCAGGTAATACAGTAAAAATACTTTAACCTCCGACATAAAATAAAATTTTATTTAAGACTTTATTTTTATTAGCAAACATGGATTTATTTTTGCCTGGGTCTTAATTCTGACTGCTCGCTATAGAAACGAAATAAATTTTTTACTATAATGTTTTTCATTTTTTATAATAAATTCAGGTATATATACCTAGTTTATTAACCTTCCTTTGAAAATTAAAAATACTTTTTTTTTTATTCAGTTTTTATTTAAAAATACTTGTGAAATATGAAATCAGATTAAAAAATTTATTTCGGTTTTGGTAAATGTTTAATTGTCATAACAACGGAAAGGTGTACAACAAAAACTCCGGTAAATGATCACCTGAGACCAGGTACAAAATCGAACCCAATTAACCCATCGGGCGACACAATCAAACTTCCCAAATAATTTCCAAAATCCACTCGAAAACTCATTTGAAAGTTAAAGCGCCACGCACGGCGGCGCGGGCAAACAATGTGAATATTCGCCCATCAAAGGATAACGGAGCCAATATCGCGCCAAACAAAGGCTTACAGGAGTTTAGTCCACGCCCAGCGCCGGACTGCATATTCAACGCGAGTCAACACGCCGCGCGCGAGGAGCTCGCCGGTGATCGCGCATCTCATCTAGCTGCCTACGCTTACACGTAGGTACTCGTATTATTTAGTTTCCTTCTGGTATGGCTTTAAAAAAGTATATTAATCAAATACTTTGCAATAAAGGCTTTGAAAAAGTAAGTTTATTAATCAAATATTTTGCAATAAAGTCTGTATGATGAAGTTTCATTCGTGGCCTCTTTGACAGCCTCTTTTTTGTATAGATTTTTCTCTGTTGAGTACCTATTATGTTTGACAGGCGTATGTTAGACAGGGCTGGATACATGTTTTGGTATAGTGAACTAGCACTCCACATATTATTGTTCCTTGTATCCCGCGTTGAACTGCAACACTAAATTTCCAAGTTAGTGTAAAAAGCAAACAAACCCAAATGCAAGATGCTGATACTGTAATATGTAAGGTGCCCCGCGGGCTCCCGCGCCGACACGCACCGCCCAGTGACCAATACGCGCGGTGCCTCGCATCTCCATAGTTTACATTACCCAGAGCTACAAAACACAACCCGGCGCTTGAACGATTCAGGACAAGTTCAAACTAGTTTGTACTAACTTTACTTCATTTCGTTAGTCTGGGCTTTGAGGTAAACTCTGGTGGTTGCTCTCGTTGCTTACAAATACCGAGAAATATTCGTGTCATGTTATGTACATAACATTGTAATGTTAAATTTAATGAATTGTTTACCAGCCCCATAAAAATAAATATATTTGATCGTACTAGCTAGTTTAAATAAATTCCGTTCCGTAGCTTGAAAGAGATAAACTTGTATTTAAATACTTTCAGGCATTTCATGTTGCTTATAGATATGCAACTGTCATTGCACTACGAGTAGGTATATTCAATATCCTATCGCTTTACTGCTGCTTTGAGAATACTACAAAAACAAAAAAAAATCATACATGCATTTCTCATACTCTAACATTTTCTTTGTAACTGTTCATAGTTCGCTCCCTAGAGGAGTATACCATACATTATGTTGGCTCTGCCCAGTGACCTGATTACAGCGCTGTGTGGCGCTGTAATCCCGCCACCGGCCACTCTCGCGCACCGCTAAATTATAATTACTGATCAATATTGCTCACTTGCTGCCTGTTTTGTACAATGTTAGCTTAACAAAGCCTTCTGTTCAGTTTTGATAGTGGCAGTTAATAATGGTATATGAATTTTGTGCCGAAATATTACGGCTTTCAACAGTGAGATGCTACGCAACATAGGGTATGGGTTCAAAATAACTATGATGGATGATTACATCTTTAAAGGACATGTGTGTACTGTCCTGTTAAATAGAACATCTTTTGAATAATAATAGGAATTGTGATCTTGGTTCATAAATATTTTACAAAACCAAAACTGATCGGATCATCTCCGTTATCTCGTATCCATATCACTGATAATAGTTGACTCATCTATCTCAAGTACTCAAATAATAAGGCGGATTACGATAAAAATGTTCGATAACTCTTCATTTAACAAGCAAAATCGCCAGTCTTTTAAATAGGAGCTTCAAAATCAAGACAAACACCTTCCTCTTGTTAATATCTATATTTTCAATATGGCGTCGGTGGCTGCGCTGTTATTGATGGTGTTCTGCGTAGGATACATCGTGGCAGAGGATTTGCAAGTCGGAACCAGCCTCAACGGCCAGCTGGCCTACACCGAGGACGTGAAGCTGAGCGCTGTTCCTCTCAAAACCAGGACCAAGAACGTCTTCTACAACGATAACAGCACCCGGACTATCAAGGTACAATAACTTAACACTACATAATTATGTAATTGGGTTTTTTATTGATAGAAGATTACAAAGCAAATTTTAAGCCCTCTAGTTGACATTGAAACCTCGTAATATACCTACGGCTGGTATACTGAAGAACAGAAAGTAACTGGAAGAGATTTAATTCCCACCCAAGAACAACAAAATATATTTAATGTTTTTGTGTGGACCATGAATATATTAAGTTCTAGCAATTCATCGCATCATTTCGATTCGAAAGCCTGTGAAATTATTAAAACAGGATTCATCCTAAATAAAATAATAAACGTGATAGTTTGTTAGTATATTTGTTGCTCTCACACGTAAAAACTACGAATGGATGTTAATGAAACTTCAAAATATAGCTTACCAGAATACTAACACAAAGGCTACTTTTTACTGCTGGAAAATTTATAAAAATATTTATACCTACGTAGAAAATTCCATTACAACGCGAAGCCGCCGATGGAAACCTAGATTTAGTGGTGAGAATATAATGATGATTTTAATAATTATAACATGAATTGTTGTATCCAGGGTATCTGGGCGGTGGACCGCGAGCAGTCTGACGCGAGGGCGGTGGTGACGGCGGGCGGCGTGGGCTTCTCCTACGCCAACGTGCGGCTGCGGAGCGCGCGCGGGGACTCGCTCAACTACCAGGTCCAGATCTTTGTCTAGACTAGCACCAACCAATCTAAATAACCTTACAGTATATTCCTAATATTACACATTAAAATGATGGCTTGCATTTATACACAGCGACAGAAAAATGTTTGTTGTATGATTCACCCGACGCGACGACTAGAAAACCCAATTAATGTGAATATAATATTGTTATATTGGATTAAAAACACTATCATTCATTATGTATCTTGTATGTGTTGTTTAAAGTGATCCCTTCTTTGTGATTGCTTCTTACTGCAATTTCTAAACCAATTATATTTTAGTCAAGATGTAACTAAAACGAAATTTAGAAAATCTTCCGTAGGTATACAAAAAAATAAAAACAATTAAATTATAAAAATAAATAAAAATCTCATCATTTACAAGAAACTATTTGGTATGTAGGTTTTATAGTTAACGCGTGACACTAACTCTATATTTATAAACAGCGTTCATTTTTATGGGCATGATATGTTTAGAAGTGGCAAAGATAAAAACTAGGATGGGCAGAGCCGCGTGCCCATTGTCGGAACGAGGTCACCTGTGACTTACGGCCTGTGGCGGGACATGAAAAAGTAATTGAACGCCGCGACAATTTATTCCGGCAGTAAGGCTTTATCAAAAGTTGGACACATTCGCGCCAGCTGCCGCCGCCCGAACGATTCTAAACTTTTTTAACTCTATGTAATGGATAATTACCGAGTCCTTTTGTGCGTGCGTTACGAATTGTTTCAGTTAGGTGTAGGTAAGTTAGTGTTTTAGTTAGTTCTTGGATGTAATATAAGAGCACTAGAAATATAACTTATTTATTTTGACAGGTCTTTGAAAATTTAGAGTTAGGTGTAAGTTATACGGTTATTGAGGTTCCATAGTGGACGGTGTAAAAGCTGTATTTGCGCTTTAAAAGGTCTATTGTAAAGCGCGTACTTGCGCTTTTACACCTCTTCCTAGTTATACATAATCTAAGTTTTCTCTGTAAGTGAATAATAATATTCTGTTGAGAAAATAAATATCTTTTAGTATATTTGCAGCTCCGATGAAGTCCCACGTACTGGAATGAAATAGTTGGTCTTACTAATCTCCTATCACTCCCTTTATAATATGCAGTTTTAGACAAAATGTCCCCTATTTCAACTAACTTTATCAAAGCATCTACACTCAAGGTTTATATAATATCACAATACCCAAGTAATACAGTTTACCAGTTACCAGTTTACCGTACAGTACCTACAAAGTACCATACATCGTGGTTACGCGCGCTGGCTGGCTGCAGGCGGGGTCGCGGGCGGCGCCATATATCTCGCGGAACAAGTCCTAATTAATCAACGTTATCATATAAATAAGGATTTCGGTGGATTTGTAAGTGGTTCACACGCTTCTTTATTCATAGCTTTCTTAACCCAACGTTAGGAGAATTTACAGGTTTTTTGAGCATTACGTGTTACTTGTTTTTAGTTATGAATAACTGATAAAACAATTATAACAAGTTATAATCAAGTTATCCAACGGTTTTAGCGATAAGGCCGCCAATTGTATAATTGGTTAAGATTTTTGTGCTGTATTTTTTTTTGTTTGTGTAAAATAAAGTTATAATTTATAAAATAACAACCTACTGAATAATTGTGTGAGTAGGTACATTATTTTAAAACAACCCGGTAGTGCAAATAGAACGTTTGTAGATAAGTAGGTGTAATTTTTTTTTGTTTCGGATATGCAATACGTATTTAATTGGTTGTTGGTGAATTTCCAATAACCCTGTTTGTGTATGGATACCAGCTTACAGCGCCGTCTCAAACTCACTACCTCTACCGGTTGACTACATTAATGATGTTTTTTGACATTGCCCTTATCATCATAACATGAAAATGAATTGAGGCATTATTTTAATAAACACGAGGCGCGGGCAAAAACACGCGACGACAGAACACGTCTTCTGAGAGTTCCGTATAATTAAATAGTGATTAGGCTGTCGTGATGTTCACACTACGGTACCCTGATAAAATACTGATTTCCATATTTTTTTAACATAATATTTATAGCTTATGTTACTTTTCGTTTTATTTTTATTATAAATTAAATTATTTCTTTTTAAACTATCATGGTTTTTAACTATATTTGAACATGAAACGGGTAACATACAATTAAATCATGGTATGTTATCCGTTTCATGTTCAAATAAGTTATTTCTAATTGGAAAATAATTAATATCATATAATATCTAATATAAATAATTTTATTTAAATAATCTCTATACCCTGGAAGCTACCGCCGCGGCCAGGAACGTTTTATAGTAACCGAATGATGCGGAGGTGAACCGGCGAGTGCCCGGCCCGGCCGCGAGTGCCCGGCGCACGGCGAGTGCCCGGCCGCGAGACACCAGCGCCATTCATTAGGTACGACTCTTTGAGGCGCCAACAGAAGCAATACACGCTGAAAAGGCTGTACTATTTCAACCCTCTATTCAGCATCATCAAATTAAATCTCTGAAAGTCTTGAATGGGTTGTGAAAGAGATTTTTTTAATAATAGGCAGTGTCGGTTATTTAAGATTTGTACCCTTTGGGTAATTTTGAAGGTTTCATCACTACACGATGAAAGGTTAAATAAACCTTTTATTATTTTTTATAAAACATTATTATTAGGTATGTTATTGTAAAGTAACAAGTGTTTATTATAAAGACATTTGGGATAAATTAAATAATAAATGATTAATAAAACAGTTAAAATGACATAGAATAAGAAAGGACACAATTTATACCGTTTTTTTATTTTGAATAATGTCGATTAAAATAATAAATCGTACTATTGATAAACTATGGTTATTAAGCATAATAACCGATAACAGAGTGCCACTAAAGCATTTTGAGCGCTACAAAGGTGAAATTAGACGAGGACCATATCGACCCGAGCTCTCGGCACAACGAGCCTCGCGCCGGTCCGCGGCTTCACTCGAGGGCCCTCGCCTCTATGGCCTGTTTACTTCACACTAATCCCACTAATGTATTTGATTGATTGATTGATTGATTCAGATTTTGTCCGTAAAATCACAAAGATTAACTTGGACATGTCATCACTATCAATCACCCCCCCTTTTTTTTTTTTTTTTTTTCTTCCCCTGAATTTAATAATGAAAGTTCCCATGCATTATTATCATTTAAATAATCTGAAATTTTATAATAACCCTTCTTACAAAGATTACCCTTTACAATTTTATTGAATTTATTCATTGACAGTTGGTGAAATTCTTTGGGCACTTTATTATAAAAGCGAACACAACATCCCTTAAAAGAAACTTTAACTTTACGTAGTCGAATACGGGGCAATGCAAGTTTATCTTTATTTCTAGTATTTACATTGTGATAATCACTTTTCTTAGGAAAGTTACTTAAATTCTTGTGAATGTAAACTAAGCATTCGAAAATGTACTGGGAAGCTACTGTCATTATATTTATTTCTTTAAATTTTTCTCGCAAAGATTCCCTTGGACCCATATTATACATAGCACGTACAGCCCTTTTTTGCAAGACAAATATACTATTGATAAGCGCGTCAGCAGCACATCCCCACAGCAGTATACCGTAAGACATTATACTGTGAAAATAGCTGAAATACACCAATCTAGATGTTTCGTGATTAGTCAAAAAACGAATTTTTTTGACAGCATATGCCGCAGAGCTTAGTCTTTTAGATAATGCGTCTATGTGTGGACCCCATTGAAGCTTGCTGTCTAAGGTTAGGCCCAAAAATACTGTACTTTCAATAGGCTTCAATGACTCTCCCTTGATATTAACATTTACTGGTACCCCGTTCTTTACATTAGGTAAGGTAAATCTAATGCATTTTGTTTTCTTTTCGTTCAGCAATAGGTTGTTTGCGCTGAACCAATCCACGACTTTATTTATAGCATTATTTACATTGTCAAAATCATTATTACGTCTATTTAACTTAAACACTAAAGAAGTATCGTCAGCAAATAATACTATGTCGTGATTTTTCTTAACCAGATGGGGCAAATCGTTAATGTAGATCAAGAATAGAAAAGGACCAAGTATGGATCCCTGCGGTACACCCATTGTTATCAAAGACCCCTGAGACCTTTTACCATTTACCTCAACTCTCTGAATTCTGTTACTTAAGTATGAGGTGATAAGGTCCAAAGATACACCTCTTATCCCATAATGACATAATTTGCTTACTAATGTTCCGTGATGTACGCAGTCAAATGCCTTGGACAAATCACAGAAAATTCCAAGAGCATCCTGCGAATCTTCCCATGCATCGTAAATTTAACTTATCAAGGGCTTTAATATTGCCTAATTTTGTCTTTTGCGTCAGAATTGCCTGTTCTTTATTTAATTTTTAAGTCATTTTGCAGATTTTAAAACAAATGTGTCGATTGTTGTAAATGTATGTGGACAAAAATACAATAACGTGTGCCGTCACAACATCCTTTACATAGTTTGGATGGTTATTTTTGCATTATTCGTTAACCCAGGAATGCCCGAATTATTATTTTTTTGTTTTTCTTTAGTTTGGACTCGGAATATTGTTCAATTAAATGTTTTTAATGACGTGATATAAGTAAATTTTTTTTAAATAAATGGGAAGTTATAAAAAAACCACGTGTCCAAATGGACACGCTAAGCGCTTACAGTAGCTAAAAAGTTGAGAAGATATAATTTATCTTATAGGAGTTATTAGTTAAAAAACACGATTTATCGAATGAAATCATTTATTCTTTTTTATGATTGTCAGTAAAACAGGGTCCAATAAAGACTTTTGTTTCCGTTAGGCAAATACTCGCTCAAAATAAGAATAGCAAAAAGCATTTTATTCCAGCAGCAGGTATTTTTGGGTCAGGCAGGACAGCTTTTCCATAAAGCATAGCGATTGAATTGTAGTGCAAACATGTCAACAATACTGTCACCGATAAAAAGCTCAAATAAATCAACAGCAGATTTTCCATTAGTAGTAGAAGCAATCTTAGGAAACGGCCCCAAGAAAGGTTCTAAATCTCCATCAATCCATGTCCTAGGTTTTTTACCGCAAATATCGTCAAGCGAGATTTTACTTAGGGGCGGCTATTAGAAGCTTGGTATGACTGGCTAAACGTTGAGCTTGATCTGACGAGCATTTAAATTTTCGGTTCTTCCACCACTGTCTTCGTCATTCGACGAAAATTTCATTGAGAGTCTGTGGTATCGGCAGGTCTCCAGCTTCTTCCTCATCCTCAAATCAAATGTCCAAGAGATCATTTAGGGTCCAAGTTCCCCAATACTGGTCAAAATAGATGAATCTAAAAACAAAATAATTTTATATAATGACATCCCAAGTGCTTAGTGTGTCCATATGGACACAGCAACATTAGGCGTATAAATATACTACTAAAATAAAACTAAAATATCGTTGACCTATTTCAACATATAAATACATTATTTTAGAATAATAATTCATGAAAATAACACAAATAAATAAAATAATTTAAAAATTATGTTACTTACTTTCGTCTCGTGTCCATCTTTTCCGCCGTTTTTGACTTTGGTGAAAATTGAATGAATGTACCGGCGAATTTAGATTTTTAAATGACATATCAATGACATGTAAAAAAAATTTGACATTTGATAGCACAGTATGGCCAGTTAAATATTTCGAAACAAATAATGGTTTGCCACAAAAAATATTTTAGCAGACCCATATTTTTGTGTCCATATGGACACGCTAGGCATTACTGGGTTCAAATAAAATACATCCCGTACCTAATTATAAATCTGAGATAAAAAACCTAAATCAGACACTATAAGAAAGGTGTTAGGCATAGAACAATTAGCTTGACAGAAGTTATCAAGTATCATAACTCAAATTATTGCAATTATTCAAATAGTCTTAGAAAACTCTTCAGCTAGATTTAACGTTACCGTAGTATCGATGTCGGCGGCGCTCCACAAAAGGGCTCTCGGATGCCCAACAAGTAACGGCCCTAAATAACGCCGTTTACGCTTCTTTTGTCTCTTAGCGCCGTTATTATGTCGCAAGTGGTTAGCTTTATTTATTACAGGGGACGTAAGTAGTGTTTTGTTAGAACATTATGGGGGACTATCTTGTTAGTGGGACAATAAATAATTTGATACAGAGCAAAAACAGAGCAGTTGTTTCGGTTTAAACTGTTTCAAAGTTGAGCGGGTGGTCGTGAAACTAAATGCTTCTTGTCTTGTAATTTACATTTCTACTATAACGACTGACCTTAAACTAACGTAGGGACTTTGGAAGGATTTTGTATCTTCGTGAGTTTTCTGGCTATGTAAATCTTTTCAGCATGAGCATAAACAATATCATCATCATAGATAATTTTTATGCTCATGCTGAAAATTCAGAATCGTTTGAATTCCCGTCGACAAACTAGATTGTAGGTACTTATTCTTGAGACTTGTAGAGGTATTTTAATGTTTTGCATTGCACCTGGAAGGTATGTAACAAGGTACTTATAATAATTTGATTACAGAAATAGCCCGTGACATAATATTGCTCTGTTGAAGTGTTTCAGGCCTGAAAAGCTCCCTAATTGCAAACGAGGTCGGATTTCCCCGTGCAATTTACTGAATAGGTCGTCAGAACTTTGTTTAATATTTTTACTAAATAAAAGTACGTTAAAAATAAAAATCGCGATAATCTGTCCCGTTCGCCGCAGGTCTCTATTGTTCGCGCAGTAAAAAGGCGGACGACAAGTAAACGAGTAAATGTCTGATAAGTATCTCGTTTGAGACAAAGGACGCCTCGCCGCCGCCGCCTCCGGGGCGGGCGCGGGACGCGAACAGCGGGATATTGATACTCGCTAATAATTTGTATAGATTTCACGAGAGAATTTGACGTAATTAGATCAACCGTGATATTGTTAGAAGTTAGAAGATAAATATGAAACGATTATTCTATTCTAATAAATAGTATGCTTTGTAAATAATAGTTTAGCATTTAGTTTAGTTTGGTGCCTTGAATGTTGTAGGACGTTGTGGCATACTCAATGGTGATTATAACCATTTCGCTTCAATAAATTATTCAAAATATAAAATAATAGTAAGTGATGTAACCGCTTCCTCGTGTGAATATGCCCCTCGCTGGCTGGCTGGCTGTCAGCGACACCGCGCCGGCTCCGGTCCGCGGCGCCTCCGCACCTGCCCGAGACACTACCCGTCACCACAGTGGGAATCCAGCTCACCATTTTAACATTCGTAGCTTGTATGCTAGATTCCTGATATATTATATTAAGTATATCAGAAATCTAGCACCCGTAACACAAGCTACGATCCTACCACGGGACTAGATGTTGCTGTGTAAATTGTCCGGCAATATTCTAAGTGTAACCTTACTCGTAAACAACTTCTCCTCAATAGAAGTCTTATAATGGCGTATGAACGTAATTGACGTAATTACTCGCACGTTGCTCAAAGAACATAATTAAAAACAATTTAGGCATACTAAATTTAGCTTTTCACGCATCTTCGTCTAATTATAATAATTATCTAGATATACACATTTTGGTGATTTATGAAAAGGTATTTATGAAGTTTATTTAGTTTAAAACAATAGTAGGTAGTCGTTTTAGGTGGCTTTCATACATCATTTCTTTCTAAACAGAATAGTTTCCACTACTCTTCCAAATTGGTAAATTGTAACTCTAACTTCTAAAATACGAGATTTATAAAGCTAAAAAATATAAAAGATGCCCGATTCCGACTCGCACTTGGCTGATTTTATTTTATTCCAAACAGTTATTTGAACAACGAAATAGACCAGCAGCTAAAACAAAGAGCAAAAAGCCGCGGCAATCGATGTTGCCGAGATCGACGCCGTACTAGCCCAGGAGCCGTCAAAAATTTTATAACAAGTGTTTTTATACAACTTAATTTCCATCTCTTTTTAAAATTATGTTGATGTTGCAAAAAAAGGAAGTGTTACTTTAATTAAGTGTTACGTTTTGTTATAAACTCATTGAGTATAAAAAAATTTCAAGATAAAGTGGACAATGTGCCGCAGGCTCCCCGCATCTCTATAAAAAGTCCAACATACGATTGAAAAGCGGAAATAGGAGTCGCGAGATCGTCACGTGACTGCCTTTACCGGCGCTTTCGAGCCGGGAACTCGGATGAACAACTACGACGAACAACTGGATTGGAATAACTTCGACTTTTACAGAAATTACTTTCAAGAATTAACCAGAACGGTCTGCGTGGACTGATAAGGTCAATGAAGTACGGCAGTCTTATTTAAGAACTTAAATAACTTTTATATAATTATAATTTTATATAATATAATTCGCGGTACTAGATATAATTATGTACCTACTTTGAATGTATACATAATTGCAATGCTTCTCAAATATTTTGGAAATAGAATAGAGAATTCTTTATTGCACTTATAATTTACCACATAACTTGGTAGGTGGATGTTCGACGCAGCCCCATCGGCCAAAAAGTTCTCGAGACTATTCTCTGAGCTATTAATATGCCCAGCCCAATGCCACTTCAAAGAGTTAATCCGCTTTGCTAAATTGTAACCCGCGTTCTTCTACGTATCTCATAATTTCTGATTCGATCCTGTAGTGAACCCCGAGCATAGCCCTGTCCATTGCTCTTTGATTGAGCGACTCTGCGCCGGTTCATGAGGCCGATGGTGAAGCACCATGTTTCTGATTTCTTCTGTTAGTTGCCCTTTAATAACTACATACATAGATGAATCAACGCGTAAATGCCCACTGTTAGCCAACTCTATGCAATTTCCAAATCTAAGAGAAATAACAAACCATCGAAGAGATCTGTCGAAGTAATTTGGCGCGTGATTTGATTGGTCGCGGCCGCACCTGCGCCCGCCGCGACAGCTGCCCCCTCCCCCCCCGCCCCCTCCCTCGATGGATGCCGCACAACCGTCTACATACCAATGATGATGATCAATACTGTATTCGGTACACTCAATACATCAGGCGGTTACAAAGACACTTTAAATGTTTAATAAGGTAAGTTGTTATTTTGAGAGCGGCAAATAGAGAGATGCGAGAGACCTGGATCAAGTCCTGCCTTTGTCCACACCACTACAACTACACATACAATACCACAACGTACTGCGAACTCTACCAGGTAAGCGTGGTGATTCAAGGCATATAATGGGTTTTATTTGGTACAACCGTTCTTAATAGCGGGACGTTATACATTCATATAGTTACAGTGTTCTATTGGGGTGTTATATTCCAAAAAAATTATCTATCTTATCTACTAAATGTATAATTATTAAATATTTGAAGACAAATTATACCTAAATTACTTTTTATTAGTTTTTAGTGAAAATAAAAAGTTTTACTAACTTCATTGCTACTATTCTATCATAAATTTCACAACAAAAGCCAACTCATTATACAAATTGTAGCAACTTCAACTGCAAAAGAAATTCAAAACCTCCGAGATGTCTGATTACACGCCTATCGGGAGTTTATTAGTTGTATTGTTGTATTCCAGCAATCTGCGATTCAAAGTCCTGTTTGAACAGCAGTAACCCTTTAAGTTGTGAAATGAGCAAACTTGAAACAGAAACATGCAAAGTAACCCGACCGAGTCGCCGGCGCGAGCGAACTACCCTCAATAATAAATGAGCTGTTCTTGACTGCGCCGCGGTCTGCTTACGTGGTTGTATACTTACTAATGACAAAAATCATCATATTTATTATAATATTAATTATTATTTATTATAACACTGTTTGTAGCTGAAAAACGGCCGATAAATTAATAGGCGACAGCGGGCAAATACATTATTAGTTACTTATATGTATTTTCAACATCCCTCCCTAAATCCCACCGGCCTACTAGTGAGGCCTGGTGGGGTTTAGTATACCAGGTGAAATAAAACTAAATCTTTGTGTTTTAAATACCTATATAAATAGCCAATAATCCGTTTATGTTGTACCTAGTTTATGTTTTAATTTATATTTGACTGTATTATGTCAAAAAGTAAAGTGATAATTCTCGGCACAGTATTTTATTTTACACTTTTACCACCAGTACAAACCACGGACCCCGACCGTCCAGCTAGAGCTTTAACTTCGCGCCTGTACTGACACTCGCTTTTCCACTTTAAAAACGGAGTAACTGGCCTAAATGCACGCAAAAAAGAGCCTTCACAGCTGTATTTTAAGGTTAATTATCCATTGCGTTGTTTGGAAGACCTGACGCGATCCTCTGAATTAGACATGTGTTAAAAGCTTAATGTACTTAATAGTCAAGTATCCGCCGTAGAAACTGCGCAGCGGCAACGGCCGTGGAAGAGTGTTCGTTCGATTTAGGATGTTTGTTAGTTTTTTTTGCAATGCTATTATTCTCTAAGCTTCTTAAATCTTAGTTTTCGTAACACAAACTCCCATTTTAGAAGCTGAAATTCCTGTCACATTATTTTCAGTGATTCTTCAAAGTTTCACAAATAAGGCTTAGAGGTTTCGTACAAGCTTCGACTTGGTACAACCATAATATATTAATTATATCCGTAGCGCGAACCGCATCCGAAATAAAGCATTAAGTTCGTCCCAAAAGTAAAAATTAAAATAACGTCTACTAAAATAACGAAAACTGCAGCTAAACAGGACTAAGGCGTTCAAATGGGTATTTTACTCTATTTGTTTTAAGGTCTAATTTCGTAGACGCGTGTGGGTAAAGCAGATCAGAGGCGCGTAGATGCGGTCTCTTTATGCGCTTTTTGATGCACAGATAGACAAAACTTGGTATACAATGTAACATCCATGTAATTTTCAATACAACACAAACCATTCTCCCCGTAGGTGATTTCAAACTTGTTCTGTGATTGTGATTTAAGTATTAGATGTCGGGCAGTAGCGTTCCAATTACCAATATACAAAGCTGCCTGGAAGTACTGATTATACCAAATTCCCCAGGATCTATAAGGGGTTTGATGTGCAATTTAAATTTACCGTATTTGTGTTCATACGTTGATTATATCAGCAAAATACAGATCACTTTGTTCGATCAATTTGATGAATAACATAATCACAAATTTTCAGCAGATTCTGAAACAGAGTCTGTTGAGCACATTTTGACCCTGTAATGTTTCACGGCCTGGCGGCTCGCTTCCTCTTTCATAATTATACATTTATACAACCCTCTAGGTTCGATTTTACACACTTGTAGATTTACATTGGTATACCAATTAAGGAAGCACGAGATGTAGGTACCTACCTACTGCTAATCTTAATCAAAATAGATTAATTAGCAGGTCAATGTTGCAGTGTAATCTTAGGTCATTTTTATCAATTGATAACAATAATATAATATAAATTGACGATGTAATTGTGTGTGCTAACCTTTTTTTTTATGTTTTGTTAAATAAAATTAGAATGCATTTTAACGTTTTTTATTGTATGATTTATTTACAGTGAAAGAAAGAAAGAAAGTTAATAATTAATTTGAGACACAACATTGTAATTGTCTCTCAAGTTTAGGAAAGATTCTCTACTCAGCAGTTGTTGCCTTGCATTCAGCAAAACAACGCTGATCTTCCGTAGGAATCCTTCCGAGTCACAGATACAGACTATATAAGAAAACAACAAAATAACTACATGGCTTACCAACTTACCATGTAGTAAGCTACCTCAGGTAATAACATAATACAACTACAATAGAAAATATAAAAAAATAGGTAATGAATACATATAATATACCTACACTAATTCAATAACTAGACACAGACTAGATGAAAATAAGTAACAGGTTAACAAACATACCTAATAGGTTGAAAAAACGCAACTACTTAAGGTAAAGTTGATATACTATAGTGTTTCGAATTAATTTATTTTCCAATAAGCAATCCATAACAAACCAATCCCGACAGCACACAGCATTATTAAAAAGTAATAATACAAATAGACAGTCAATGACAGGTGTTCTCTAATAGAAGAAAAGATAATAAAACATGCAAATATTAACTTGATGAAAAACGTACATAATATATTCTACGCCTTACTTTATAAAATTAACGGACGAATACTGAAAGCCATACCCATTCCCCCATTACCTATATTGGTTCTAATGGGAATATCCGCCCAGCAGTGGGCCCGGCACATTGTGATTATGTGATTTTGATTTATACAAAGGCCAGTAAGGTATATTAACATAACATAAATATTAAAATTAACTACCTTGATTAAATAACTTCACATTTGGTTATTGACAAAGCAATCGTCAAATATTTTAAGTACCTAACACTTAAAATATTTGACAAACTCACTGAGTTTTAGATTTAAATTAAACCGAGTAAATTAGTAACGTTTTTCCTTACCTACGTCAAGGTTATCGTTCATAACCAAAAAGTGACCGCTAATACCGGTAAGTGAAGTCACAACTCAACCTGTGTCGGAAACACTTCCATATAACTATCTCTTTCTATCTAGTTGAGTTTATCAGCTGACAGTTTGTTAGTGGAAGGCCGTCGCGCTTACGCAACGCACGCGGCGGGCTCAAACTAGCCGGTCTATTATCAACTGTAAAGGGTTTGAATTAAAGATCAGAATGAAGTTCGGGAAGAGATTAGTTCTGTTTACGTTGTTTGCAATGAACCTCGTGGACCAACCGGCTCCCGAAGTGGTGATCGAACAAGGAGTACTGAGCGGTATTGTAAGCGTCGATGGATCAATTTTGGAGTACATTGGGATTCCCTACGCTACTACTAATAGTGAAACACGGTTCAAGGTCAGTATTGTTGTTAAGCGATTGATAGTTATATTTTATTACTTAGTTAGTAATAGACCTTTAGCTATATTAGGTCCTCTAAAACATAATGATTACCGCTATAAAAATTAATTGTATTAACAATGTTGCTATTATGCATGTGTAATGTATCTAATTAATCTTAGTAAAGGCACATTTTTTTAAATAAACAATTGCCTCAATGAACAAGGAAGCGCGTGAAACTAAAACACAGATAGTATTATTACATTTTGATGTATTTCCTTATTTAGTCTATTCTGAGACAAATACCTATTTAAGAATTATCAGTTACCACCATTCTATCCATTCTATATATTCCATCTAACCATTATCTTATAGGTACAACAAAACAATAAATAAAATCGATTTGACAATAGACGAATTTAATGTTCCAGCCTCCTTTACCAGCGCCGTCCTGGAGCGGCGTGTTCAAAGCGACGCGCGCCGTGTCGTGTCCGTCCCCGACCCTGTGGGGCTCCGTGTCCGGACAGGAGGACTGTCTGCGCGCCAACGTGTACGTGCCGGCGCGAGCGGCGCGGCGCGCGCCCGTCATGCTGTTCGTGCACGGCGGCGCCTTCTACCTCGGCGACGGAGGCAAGCTCATGTACGGCCCGGAGTTCATAGTCGCGCACGGCGTCATCCTCGTCACCTTTAACTATCGACTGGGCGTGCTCGGATTCACCAGTCTGCAAACCCCCGAAGTACCAGGCAACGCCGGGCTGCACGATCAGCTAGCCGCACTGCGCTGGGTGCGACGCAACATCGCAAGCTTCGGCGGAGATCCAGACAATATCACCCTGTTCGGTCAAAGTGCTGGCGGAACCTCCGTGTCTCTGCTACTGGCCAGTCCGGTCACTGCCGGGCTGTACCGCCGAGCCATCGTGCAGAGCGGCTCGGCCCTGACCACGTGGGCCATTGACCGCGACCCCGTGGCATCGGCCAGCCTCGTCGCCACCGAACTAGGCTACAATACCTCCGACCCACAAGAGCTATACAATATATTCACCAAACTACCGTATCAGGACCTTGTTCTCGCACGCCCTAAAAGACCAGTCGGCAAGTTCATGGATACGGAACTGCTCCACTATCCGTCCTTGGAAAAAGACTTTGGTCAAGAAACTATTATTAGCGATTTACCTTACAATTTATTACGTAAGAAAACTGAAAACGTTCCGACAATATATGGTTCGACTAGCAGAGAAGGTTTATTTTTAATTAATCTCAACCAATCAGACTATTTTCAGAAAGTAGAAACAAGATATGTGTTCACATCTGATCTTAAGTTCCCTACCGAGGAAGAGGCTGAGGCAGCGGACGCGCGAGTGAGACAGCATTATTACAACGGGGAGAAGATAGGGATGAAGCATCTGCTAAACATATCAGATATGTTGACGGATTTGTACTTCGAGAAGCCGATGAAGCTTGAATCGGAGATGCTGTTGAGGCAAAGCGCGGCTCCGATATGGCACTACCAGTTTGACTATGACGGGGGGAGGAACTTCCTGAAGTACTTCACGGGAAACAAGGACCGCAGCGGCGCCTGCCACGGAGACGAGCTGTTGTACCTGTTTAAGGCTCGCCTGTGGCCCCTCTTCATCAATCAACGGGATCGAAAGATGATCCACACTATCACAAGTCTTTGGACGAATTTTGCTAAATATGGGTAAGTTTATCTTAACAACACATATTTTAGCTTTCACTGTTGTCTGGTTGGATCTCGTCATTGATACCCATTTTAAATCTTGGCTTATTTAGTTTGGTATGCGTGTTGATTACAACGCCTAGCCAGTGGGTTGTTGATTGAAGTAAGTTGGTTATAGTACACAGAACGCCGCTGCTATCTGTCTTCTGATATTCATTCTTAAGTCGGTTTGACGACATTCGGGGTGGAACTGTTTTTGAGCCGGCACGGCAACACTCAGTTTGTTATCTACTTATAACCATCATATGCATGGATCAGTTAAATATACCGCTTTCATTTTAAAATAGCACAGTTTTTTTGTGCTACTGAATGCTTATAAATTATGTAAATTTAAAATTGAATATAAATTATCTTGATTCCAATAATATGCCTTTTCATATTATTACTTAGCTCTGACGAAAAATTACTTATCTGAATCATGTCATAGAAATTAGACAAAGAAAATGATTAGTAATGACGTTTTATAATTCACATCGTTAACTACGGTTATCATAATAAAGCACACGTGTTTTATGAAAATAATCTTTGTTCCGATAGTGGATTAATACAAGTACCTATACAAAAGAACAGGGCTGGAAGATACAAGTAGTTCAAATATATATTTACGATAATCATGAGTAGATAATATTAATAGGTTGTAGTGTAGTGATGATTGTTACCCTGTATGGAGATCTAAGGGCGTTTGGTATAATCACCGCTGTAAGTTGGCACAGTAAACAAAGAGACTGTTTCCTGTCTTCTGATTTCTGGTCCATCTTCTAGTACCTATATAAGTTCCTTAATCTTACATTATTTTGAAATACGTATGACGTTGTTTCCAGCGAGCCGACGCCTATATTCGTGGACGTGCCCGGTGTGCGGTGGACGGCCAGCAGCGCCGCCCGGCTTCGGTTCCTGTACCTCCGCGAGGAGCCGCGCATGGGCCCGCCGCCCAACCCCGCCGCCCACCGCCTTTGGAGGGACATCTACCACACCTACAGGAACACCGATCTCAGACACAACTAGCAGCACTGCATCACGATACTAATTAGACGGAAGTGTTTGTGGTGGGTGATCTCAAAAACTACTAGTTGTTACCAGTTACCAGTGGATAAAGTTATTTATTATGAAGGTTTAGGTGTAAACAGTTTTGAACGATGACAATGATAAATATGGTTGGACACTACTGCGTGCAGTATGCAGGCCGAGCAATTTTAATGTAACATTTTAGATAAACTTAAAGTAATGAAATAATAATGTACTAAAATAGTTGAATAAGGCTTATACGCAGTGTAAGGTGAACAGGTAACGAAATAGATAAAATGCTAATTTATTTGATCAAATTTGCAGTTTCAGGGATGCAGTCCACTTTTAACTGCAAAAAACTTACCAGATATGATTTGATTAGGTCAATTATAATGAACTTAAAAGGGTTATAGTTGGAAGCCTGTTCTGAGCATTTACCATGACTAGTAAATTTCATCAATCCACTTTAATACACGATTTTTAGTTGTTACCTATTGTAAAACTGTTTACATTTGTCAGCTGTTTTGTTCTTCATCTGTTACTGACTGACTTTTATGAAACAAGTACCCATTAGTCGCGCTGTCGAACAAAGCGCCGCTAATTACCGGAGATGCCTCGCACAGCTTCCCAAGCGACTTTTAATTAAAGCGCACCGCAAAATAAAATTTTAATAAGCAATGAAAATATAAATTTAGCCTCAACATTATGAATAGAAAGTGTAAAGTTGGTGATAAATAACGCCTAACTCGTCCCGAGGTTATCTTTTTAAGCGGCGCTGCTGCTGGGATCGTAAATTTATTTTATTGCTTAATACTTATAAAATTTAAGCAATTGTAGACCCCTCCTTAACTGTTAAGGGGCTTTAATGAAAACATCGTAGCAGATAACGGGAAATGTCTTGTTGGAAATTTGCACGGCGCGCCGGGAGCTGTCGGCTAGTGGACTACTCGCTCGAACAGCATTTACATCTATATTTTACAAGTGGACTGGGACGTTTCATCTTCTCGATTAGGATTTCTTATAACGGTAACAACGCCTGATTAGACCCCTTTACATTACTAATCTTTGCTGATAGAATTGCTGAGCTTTAATTAATCATAATGTCGAACAGTGGAACAGGTATAAAATAATTTAATATTTTCATTTTTAAAGTAGGTACTTATAATTATTTGTAGTTATTGATTGTAGTTATCGATGCTTTGTATTATTTTCTCAATACCATATTATTTTTCTATCATTATAGTCTAATTGCAGAGAGTATAAGTTATACGTTCGAAGTAAGATATTACAGAAGTACTTCCCTTGGTCCAGGCTTATCAAAGGTAGGTAATATAACAGCGCGGAAACACGCTGCAACAGACCGGCTTCCGCACCTGTTCGCTCCTGGACAAAGGATTACATATTGTGAAGCAGCTGGCTGACACACGCAAGGAGGTATTTATATTACTAGGTTTGTGTTCACTAACAGATGACTGCTAGCAATGCCCACTGGGCATAAAGTTAGTAGGTATTAAACAATGATGATACCACCCAGTTAGTAGAAATTATATGGTATTATAATTGATATGCGTATTTGGTAGTCAAAGAGTTAAGCTGTAAAGTGCAAGCTCACACTGATTTTCATGTAATCATTTTATCAACTTTATTCATAGTAGATAATCCTTCACTTTACCAGTAATTGCAAAAATTTCAAATTCGTCAAAGAAAACTCATCAGAGTTGAGAAAAAGTCCGCATCAATCAACGCGACAGATGTAAATCCGTTAAGCGTTTCATTAGGCGGCCATATTGGCGGCCATATTGCCGAGATCAGGTGTTCGCGACTGATGGCCTTCCATCGGGAATTTTATAAGTTCCGGCGATTTGTCTCAGACTTGAAAAAGTTCATTCAGTTCGTAAAGTTGCGTAAACAAGCGAAGGATCCATGTAATCAGGGCTAAGTGCGGGTTCGCCTGTTTACCTTCGGCGCCAAGATGGGCACCTACTTTATCGAATACTGTGATAATATTAAGAAGTCTTTAGGATAGCCTCTTTGTAATTGTAGGAACAACTAACAGATCAGAGCGTGGATAAAATAGTTTTAAGCTTACCCATGATGCTCAGCGCTGTTTTTCAGCCAAAAACCTGTTTTTGGCTGAAAAACAGCGTTTTAAAAGCGAAAATCAGCGTTGAAAAACAGCGTTAAAACCTATGTTTTTGGCGTTACGGACGTCAAGTAGGCTCACTCAAAATAATGTTTACAACAAAATATGTATGATATATTAGGACACAGGAATTCCTCTCTTACCGAGAGCTCACTGCAGTACAACACAGATTTTTTCCGACTCTATGAAGGTAACGTTGGTTGTATTAGCAAACACTTTCGTTAGTTAAAGTCAATAAAAAGCTAAACTCGCTGATACCGGCGTCCGTACAACTGAATGGAGTTATTAGTCGAGCGTAGAGTTGTACTAGTATGAGTAGTATCGGCCGTTTCTAGGCGCCATTGTGGGCGCGCCCTGTCCCGCCGGCTTATGTAAATGACATTGTCATCTCGGAGGTGCCGACGTATTAGCGAGCTGCGGCGCGAGGCAGGAGCGGACGGCGTGCAGCGGCGCGAGGCAGGAGCGGACAGAGTGCAGCGGCGCGAGCGGATAGCTTGCAGCGGCGCGAGGCAGGAGCGGACAACGAGCTGCGGCGCACAGAGAGGAGACAGTCAGCTTCAATTGACTAGCCAACCCACCGACAGCGTCGCCTGCGTTTTTTACGTTATCTGCATAAAGTTTGTATATCTCGTACAGCATTTAGCCTTCCTTGATATGTAATACCCAACACTGAAATAATTTTTCAAATCGAACCAGGCAGCGGTTCCTGAGATAAGCGCGTTTAAAGAAACAAACTATCAATTAAACTCTTCAGTCGTAAGTATTATATTATAGTATAGTCGAACAATAATTCGGTTCATTTTAAAAACGGGAATTACTCACGTATTTACAAAAACGTGTAAATACGTGAGTAATTCCCGTTTTTAAAATGAATAGTATAACTCACGAAAATTTTGAAAGTGAAATAATTCGGTTTATCGTAAAAGTAACTTAATAAAGAATAGTGTATTATTTTCTTCGTAATCAAACCCGCTACCTGCCCTCCCTCCCGCCAGTCCGCCACAAACAAGTGCGCCATCACACTCCAAGATTATTCCACTTTTCATAATAACCAGGTCGAATGTCGCGCACCGCCGAGCCGCTCTATGGTAACCGCCACTTTATCTTACATTCCAACAAAAATGGAACGTAAGTAACGTATATTTGCAAATTTTCATCTTCTGAAAATCAGCATGGGTGAACTTCAAGTAAGTTCAAGTGAAGACTTGAAGTTTGATTCAAATTGATTCAATATTGCTGTAGGAACTCTAATTTCGAATGCAGGATATTTTTTTTTTTAAACATAGGTAGAAAATATCTGAATAGATTATCTATACCATATCATGTCAATGTACCTAGTATGTTTTCGTAAGTATACAAAGTCAAACCTGCATCTATTCTCTAAGTCTCTAAGCACCACAATGCAAACAAGTCCACCACTGACCAAACAAACAGAAACTTAAATTAAATAGAACCACGGCGATAATTCTCGCTTATCTAACGTTTGCACTAGGATAAAGGGTGTTCCACTTTACAAGGTAATTATACGCGTATTGTAGCATCCTTTATAATCCGCTAAGCCGGGTAGCGTTCGGCTTTGTTACTTTTGTTATTGTTGAATTTGGTGATACCGCTTTCTAATAATGTTGTTGGCTTGCGTGGCGTAGTGGATGTATTTCGAATTGTAAAGACACGTAAATTACTATATTTATTTAGGTGTTTATAAAATTTTCAGGAAAGAAACAGATGTTATTTCAAAATACTATTAGCCATATGTTTGTTGTGTTAAATTATAACAGTTTTCCTAATTAAAAGTAACTTTGTAATAAAATGGTGGAGCACAAAACACATAGTAATTTTTTCAGAAAAAGGTAAGTAAGTACCATATCAATCAATCAATCAAAGTTCGTACTTGATGATTACGATCCTTAAAAATTGAACTTTGTCTCAGGCATGCTTTGCGGAGGCCACGGACGGCGGAGGCCACGGGTGGCAGAGGCCACGGGCGGCGGCGAGGGCAAACAATGAATTACCGGATTAGCGGCGGGCGGCCGTGAAGAAGGCATTTGCATCTCTTAAGACGCCATGAACGAGCGACGAGGCCTTTGTACGAGCATCGCCCCTCTTATACACCGACTCTTACTATTCACTACAAGTAAAATGCTACAGAAAGTGTAAGGGAGATTGCTTTGCTTTCTAAATAAACGTGTTTAAGCTGACCCTTCCGTGGCTTCGCCCGTTTTATTTTTAAGTTTCCTTCCCTGGGCTATTTCAATACCAAAAGCACCTAAATGGGTCCAGCCGTTCTTGAGTTATAAAATTACAACGAAAATTGGTAATATTTTTATATACTTACACGGTGTCCCACAAAAATTCCACATGGATGGAAAGTACCTTGAATATTGTAGAAAGATATTTTTACTGCAAGGATTATTTTTTGATTAATAAGTAAATGGAGTTAAAACTGTTTCTAAAATTCAAGTAATCTCTTTCAATAAAATGTTTCATCTACAATATTTAAGCTACTTTCCCTCAATGTGTAAACGTTCAAAATCAATAACCTTAGCAAATTCTAAGTAAACATAATGTTGTCAGTTGTGTCTGAGATCGGTGTTCCTGTATGTGTGGTAGATGTCCCTCCAGAGGGTGTGGGCGGCGGGGTTGGGCGGCGGGCCCATGCGCGGCTCCTCGCGGAGGTACAGGAACCGCAGCCGGGCGGCGCTGCTGGCCGTCCACCGCACACCAGGCGAGCTCACGAGCGACGGCGTCGGCTCGCTGAAAACAACGTCATACAAATTAAATCTATTGAATTCATTAATTGTACCTATTTTATTAAGCTTCGAGCTTACCACGGGACTAGATATTGATGTGTGAATTGTACAATATTTATTTTTTATTTATAAGCGTTTAACATTATTATAAATCTGATTTTTATTGGATGCTAGTTGTCAAGGGTTTTGAAACATAATCGTCTCAAGCACCCTAATAAATTCATCATCAAACACGCCATATCACATCACGCCCCACAGCAGAAACTCAACGGTAGTAGGTACTACGTAATTATATAGTTCATAAAGAATTTGCTAAGAACAACGTTCAGTTGCCGTTGTGTGTTCTGCCTGTGTTCTGGAATATACATATATCCCTTAGTCAGTTCGACAACTTATGGGTATTTTTTAATTTTACTGATTAATTTTTAAAGAGCTTTTTATCCGGCTCTATTGACTGGTACAGTCTATAGGTCCAGATAAAAAGCTCTTTCTCTTCTCTTTATTATTTACATAAAAATATGAGAAGTAGATACATATGAGAAGTAGATGCATGAAATGAAATGTAAATATTTTATGCATTATGTAACATTATTATCGTATTTTATTTTCTTATCCGCCGTAATACTAATTTATCGCATAATTTAATTCAATACTATCGTCGTAATCTCCTTAAATCTTTTTTGGTGCTTTATATATTTTGATACTATATTAATATTGATATAATGATAGTAGATAATGTCGACGTCGGCGTCGCATAATTTAGTTAAATTAAGTGACTGATTTTTTAAACGGTCCTTATTATTTTTGCGTATTTAAAAACGTTTGTAACACTCACCCATATTTCGCAAAATTTGTCCAAAGTTTAGTCATAGTTTCAATCATTTTAATGTCTCTGTTATTGATCGGGAAGGGCCACAATCTCGCTTTGAACAGGTAGAAGAGGTCGTCTGCGTGCGAGGCGCCGGTCTCCTCGGAGTTGCCCATGAAGGTCTTGAACAGGTCTCTCCCGCCGCTGTAGTCGTAGTAGTAGAGCCAGACGGGCGCCGCCGCCGCGCCGAGCGCCGCCGCGGCCTCCAGCGCCGCCGGCGACCCGAAGTACAGATCCGTCACTAACTGCGTCACATTCGGCAAATGTTCATCTCTTATTGTATCACCTCCAAAGTAATACCTCATAACTCTAGTATTTTGTTCCTTCGCTTCTGAATCAGAAGGGAATTTCAGATCAGTTCCAAATATGTACTTGGTATGAATGTTTTTAAAAAAGTCATCCTGTATTCTGATAATCTTGCTTTTTTTTATAAAGAACAAGCCCTCTGCGCTATTAGATCCATAAATCACAGGTATGTTTTTCTTCGTTTTGGTTAGTAAGTTGTAAGGTACATCGTTTATGACAGACTCTTGGCCGTCGAAGGTCTTCTCTACGCAGGGCAAGTGTAGCAGCTCACTGTCCATGAACTTGTCGAGGATCTTCTTGGGGCGCGCTCGGACCAGGTCTTTGTAGGGAGCCTTTACGAATATATTGTATAGTTCTTGCGGGTCGGTGGTGTTGTATCCCATCTCCCGCGCAACTAGGACGGCCGTGCCCACGGGGTCTCGGTCCGTGGCCCAGTTGGCCAGCGCCGAGCCGCTCTGCACGATGGCGCGGTGGAACAGCCCCGCGCTGGCCGGGCTGGCGATCAGCAGAGACACGGAGACCCCGCCTGCACTCTGACCGAACAGCGTGACATTGTCGGCGTCTCCGCCGAAGCGCGCGATGTTGCGCCGCACCCAGCGCAGCGCCGCCAGCTGGTCGTGCAAGCCGGCGTTGCCCGGCGCCTCGGGGATGTGCAGGCTCGTGAAGCCGAGCACGCCCAGCCGGTAGTTTATGGTGACCAGTATCACACCTTGCGACACGAGGAACTCCGGCCCGTATATCATCTTGCCGCCGTCTCCGAAGAAGAATGCGCCTCCGTGGATGAACACCATGACGGGCAAGGGCCCCGCCGCGTGCGCCGGGACGTACACGTTGGCTTTGAGACAGTCCTCTTCCCCCAGGATAACCCCCAGCATCGGCGACGGACAGGCGTACTCCCTTGTGGCTCTGTACACTCCCTCCCAAGAAGGCGCTGGCAGTGGTGGCTGGAAGTTTGTGAACAATACCGTAAGTCAAGATGATAGATACAAAATAACTCAATAACCTCCTTATTATTAATTGTCTCTAGAAGTAAAGTCAATATCCAGATCCATCTATTAAATAAGTATCGTAAAATCCAACCTTGAACCTGTTTTCCTGCGTGGTGGTGGCGTAGGGTATCCCTATGTACTCGAGGACGCTCCCGTCCGCGCTGACGACGCCCGCCACCCGGCCCTGCGCCAGCTGCACCTCCGGCGCCGGCTGCTCCACCAGGTTCATTGCGAATAATGTCAATAGAACTAATCTCTTCTCGAACTTCATCCTGATCTTTGTTCTGTTTCAGCCCAGTACAAGTTTGCAAAGATATTCCAAAATACGTTCTTAGACTTAAAAATTGGTTATTGACATTCTTGTATGTTCTGTGCTGGATCTTGATTCTTCTATGAACATGCCTCGCCGTAAGAGCTGTCCAATGCCTCTCCCCGGGCGGCCCATTGACTGAGAAGTTTCCGAACATGTGCAAACAATTTACCCAATTAGCAGATAAAGATTAAGATAACGTTTTGTAAATAACACCTAATTTTAGGGTTCCGTTGAGGCAGATAAATAAATAAATAAATATTTCTGGACAATTTTACACAGCGACATCTAGCCCCGTGGTAAGCTCAAAGCTTGTGTTACGGGTGCTAGATTTCTGATAAACTTAATATAATATACATACATAGATAGATATTTTTTATTATACATATTTAACACCCAGACACCCGGAACAAATATTTGCAGATCATACAAATTGTTGTTCCGAGGCGGGAATCGAACCCGCAACCTCTTGCGTCGCAGGCGGACCTTCGCCCGCTGCGCCACAGAGGTCGTCGAATCGAGATCTATTGACATTTTAAATGTCTTCCGTTGAACATTCGCAATAATTTATTTATTGAATACAAACATTCCGGATGAATTCGATTCATTCTACATTAGATTTTTACTCGTATTAGTCTAGTCTATTATATTATATACATTATTAGCCTAAAATTAATATACATAATCCCATCTTGAATTTATACAAAGTTTATATAAAAAAAAATCTCAGATAGTAATTTATGTTTTTACCTCGCAACTAAATCAAGATACAATATCGATAAATGACTGCGCTATTTCAGGATCTTATCAAAGGATTAGGCAGAAGATATAACGCATATTTTATTACCAGCCTGATATTTAAATGATCACAAATTATCACAACCTGATATTTAAATGCATTTTTTTACACAAATTTATATATATATTCTCGTATTTTAAAGTCATCTCGTATCTATGTTTCCTACTTTTTTTTCAAAACTATGTAATAATAATATCGAATAAGAATATCTTCAAAACTAATATACAATTTACTGCTTGAGAAAACCAGCCCATAACGGTACGTTATATGGGATTCTGATGATGAAGATGATGAAGATGATACGTTTATCAGGAGAATATCCCAAAATAACCTAAAAACGAACACCATAAAGTAGTATTTAGACGCCAAAAGTACTAATTAAATACAAATCCACAAAAATTAAACACTAAATAAAATAAGTAATCCTTCATAAAAGGCAATTATAATCAAGATACGAAAAGCACGTCCCTAATTAAAAGTGGACAAGTTGGTATTCCATGGGGCGGCGGCGTCATTACGGCGGCATTACCGCGCGGCACTCACGCGGCGTTTAAAATGCGCCGCGACACGCGAAGGGTTAACGTCGGCCGGTGGCTAATTTATTCAAATAAATTTCGGACATGAGACGCGATGCGAAAATTGCCCAGTTACGGCACTTGCGCACTCGATGTGAGGTTTTACGGTTATGGGGAGCAGGCATACATTATGAATTTAATCTTGACGTTTTTTTAACATTAGAAGCTAATAATTTTCTAACCTCAACAAATTTAATCGCATTTCATCTAGCACGAGCATTCACAGACTTCCTTCTTCTCTTGAGCATCTAGAACTCGCGGCCATCTCAATAGACACGTAATAGAGGCAGTAATTTGCATCCGAGACGGGACTCGCCCTATTACCAACACTCAAAAACTAATCTCTCAAGTGCAAAGTACCAACCTCACCCGACAAATAGGACTTGAAGCAACTTGACTTGCCTCTTCAAAATTCATAGGACGATGTTGGAAACACTTTTGTAGACGAAGTTCATTTACAGTTATACCTTGAATAAGTTAGGATGTAAATGTATGTAAGAAGATTAAACGGAGTACCTACATCAAAACAACAACATATTTCAACTGATTTTAAACGGCGTAGGTACTTAATAATTGTTTATAATGTAATTAGAATGAATTTCTGCAGCGCCTGAATCGCGAATCTAAATCTATAAATTGGCTCCACAGCCTCAATGCAACGTCATTAAGTATCAAAATAAGGAGTGAGACCGATGCGAATCAACACCATTTATAAATGAGTGAAAGCCGGAGATCTATCAACGTCCCGCGAGATAAGATGACGTCAGCCGCTGGATTTATCGTCTCGCGCTGAGCTTTTTGCCACCTTGATATATTGTGTGTCATAATAAAAGAGCTCTTAGTGTTTTGTGACATGTCTCCGCTGTTCGCGACCGGTCGCCGCGGTTATTACAGCCAGGGACTGCGCTATGTGGAAATTAATATTGGAACCAGAACATACACCACTTAGGCCCAGTTTTACCGGTTACATACATTTATCTGAAGCTTTATTAGTAAAATGGTGCCAGAACAACCAAGATCAGATTAGAATGGATGTGATTGCTAGGCAAAGGGAAGGGAAACAGTTCTCAAAATTTTGGCAATCAATTAAGAAACTAGATTCCAAACCAAACCACCCCGCAAGTGTTGCAGGGTGTTCTGATCCAAAACAGGTGGCTGATTTATTTAGTAAACACTTTAGGGTAAAGTCATTATTAGGACCAGGTACCATGCAGGGGGTGTGTGATGCTGAGCTCATACAATGTAATGGTGCTACTCTGACACAAATTACAGCGGGTGAGGTCAGAAAAGTTTTGAAAAACATGAGTACTGGTAAATCCCCAGGACATGATGGGCTCAGCATTGAACACCTGCGGCATGCTGGGGTTCATTTGCCAGGAGTACTGGCCATGTTCTACTCCATGTGCATCAGCCATGCATACCTGCCCGCAGACTGCATGAAAACCATTGTTGTACCCATAGTCAAGAACAGAACAGGTGATGTTTCTGACATTAACAACTATAGACCGATATCCTTGGCTACCATTATAGCTAAAGTACTGGACCGGCTTCTGGATAAACACCTAGACCAACACATACAGATGCACGATGGGCAGTTCGGTTTTAGAAAGGGACTGTCCACCGAGACTGCTATTCTAGCATTTAAGAATACTGTTAGGTACTATGTGGATAGACGGACGCCGGTCTATGCTTGTTTTCTAGATCTTTCGCGTGCTTTCGACACAGTGTGCTATGACAAACTGTGGCGAAAGCTACGTGAAACGAGTTTGCCTGGGGAACTCTGTTCTGTTTTTTAATATTGGTACAAAAGTCAGACAAATCAGGTAAAATGGGCAGGGGTGTTGTCTGATGCGTATGAACTGGAATGTGGAGTAAGACAGGGGGGGGTGACTTCCCCCCACCTGTTCAACCTGTATGTAGATGGGCTTATAGATGGTCTTAGCAGGCTGCCAGTTGGATGTTCTATTGATGGTGTTAGCATCAATAATATAAGCTACGCAGATGATATGGTCCTGCTGGCACCATCTATAAGTGCACTTGAGAAGCTGTTGGAGATCTGTGAAAATTATGCTACAAGTCACGGTCTCCAATATAATGTCAAAAAAAGTGAGCTTATGGTATTTCCTCCTAAAGGAGTAACCGTTAAAGAGGTGCCACCTGTTGTATTAAATGGATCTGTTCTGAAGAGGGTAACCCATTTCAAATATCTTGGTCACATTGTATGTGACACTCTGGATGATGGACTAGATATAGAGAGAGAGCGAAGGGCGTTGGCTGTCAGAGCTAATATGCTGGTTCGTAGGCTACACCGTTGTTCGAAAGAGGCAAAAATAACTCTATTTAAATCGTTTTGTCAAACATTGTATACGAGTAGCCTATGGACCACATATACTCAAAAAGCAGTCAACACCCTTCGTGTCCAATACAATAATGCATTCAGAATGTTGCTGGGGCTCCCGCGGTTCTGCAGCGCGTCCGGCATGTTTGCGGAGGCGCGCACGGACGGCTTCCATGCGTGCATCCGCAAAAAAGTCGCGTCGTTGCTGTGCAGGCTGCACGGGAGCACCAGCACCATTCTGAGTGCACTCTCCAATAAGTGGGACTGTCCCTTCCTACAGCATTGCAATCGAATAATGATAAATTAAGTTTTTAACATTATTCGATTGCAATGTTAAAATTTTTGTGATTTAATTTTTGTGATTTACTTTTTAAGACTAACATAGGTTTAAGATACTGCTACTAACCCGATATGGACCGAAATTTAATTATCTCTGTATGTTAAATTCCTATGTATGTTGTCCGAAATAAATGAATTTTATTTTATTATTATTATTTATTATTAGATAACTACTATCTGTCAGATATTTGCACCAAAGTTTGTAGTTTATCTGGCAGATAATTTACGGATAGGCTTTATCTGTACAACCTTACATACTTTCATAGAAAATTATATTTTATAAGTCCGAAGTACAGTTAAATATATTTTGCCAACCAGATCCCTTCAACACACCCTCTAACAAACAAGATATCCACCGGTTATCACGTAAGCAACTAACAGCAGCTTGCACATACTGCAGATGGTATCGCGAGCATAAATTTTCTTTCAATTACTTATTTTTGTGTTAGTTAATAGTTTAAGTTGTTGGAGTTCCTCCCAAAATAAAATGAAATATAAAGCTTTTTTTAAATGATCATATTTTTGATAAAGACCGTTATTGTTATACTAAATGTAATCAACCCCAAGGCAAACAAGTCGGGAGTAGTGTTATGTATGATATTTTACGTCTACGCAGCTCTGCGGTAATGTGCTTCCCAGCAGTGGACAGGGCATTGTACACTCGCCGGCGCTAACCGGTTATACCTCCGTGTAACCGGAAATCTAAAACGGTTACTGACTTCAATTGTTTTTTCTACAATTCAAATTATCGTTGAAGATCGTGGGTTCAAACCCCGCTGCTCACTTCTAGATTTTTTTGTTTTGAAAACAATGTGAGCTTTAACCACGTGCGTTACGGTAAAGGCTAACATCGTGGGAACGGCATGTTCTGAGATCTTTATGGAATTCGATGGATTGTGATTCATCAACCCGCATTATGTGCGTGGCGAATTAAGGCCTAATCTATCTCGTCAAGAAAGAAATCCCTGTGTCCCAGCAGTGGGGACGTAAATAGAAGTGCTTGTGCTCAATGTGTCTCATATATATCTGTAGTACAGCACCGCGTATATCTCCGGCGCTTAATATTCCGCGAAGGTCCTGAATAACTAAAACTCCTTTTTTGCTCCAGAGGACGTCTCAGTTGGTAATTAGTTGCAAAGTGGAATGTAATCCACGCTCACTTTGTTATTTTATTCGGAACTGCGCTGTGCTTGTAAGTGGAAGTTAGAAATTAATGTTTGTTTGTGTTTTAAATGACTAACGGGTTTAACTGCGTTTACATAATCTTAAAGCAGAGAGAGAGATGATATGATTTTTATTATAGATAATTCAGACCTTATAAGCATGTTTATCTTTCCTAGATAAATGGATTATCCAACACAAATAGTTACGGTAGGGTAAGATTTATATAATAAAAAATCTATAGCTTCGGGAGTAACTAATTCCTTAGTTTTTTAATATTTTTTTGTTTCAGAACTGAAAAGGCGTAAAATATGTTTTTAGTTTTGCTCGAAAATGTATTACTAATAAATATACTTTACCTTATATGTGTATTTATAGTGTATTTATTACCCATAATATAACCATAATATACCAAAGTACGGATCAAGTTCATCCAGGCAAAATTGCAAAGGGTCCATTGAGTCTAAATAATTAACATTTTCCTCCAACAAGCCAAGTTTACTAAGAGCTAAAGGCGATTATACATAAAGTTGGCTGCGAGACAAATTAAAACTTTAAAATATTACCTTTTAACACTCGAAAATAAACTAAACATAAACGCAGGGATAAAATTTCCACCGCAATGTCCCAAGAAAACTCGGTTTTTTCACCTCGTTGAGGATCGGTGCAAAGCAAGACATTTCAGCGATTATTATCTAATTAAATGTCACACATGTCTTATTACAATAGTATTAAATTCATTATTTAAAAGATAATCTCACACATTTTTATCTTGGTAAAAAAAAAAATCCACGAATGTATGAAAATAATTGGATTTTCATTGTGTTGTTAGCAGTGTGCATTTCACAGCTAATACTCGGATGAACTTTTTTATGTTACTAACTACATACTTGATTTTAAAATTAATGTATTCTTAAATGCCATCCTCAATTAAATATGTGCCTAGTAAGTATTCGGAAAACGCGATTATTTCATGTTGTAAACGATTCAACATCGGAAAAACAAGCTTGATCTGTTGAGAATGGTTGAATATTCTGAGATGTTTATAATTTCTATAATAACCCAAACAAAGCGTTTTCCATGCACCGCGGCCGCAGCTCAAGTCCACCCTCGTGGCGCGCGCGTCCCGAATAGTGCCCTTAAGCCGCGGTAATGAAGGGCCACATCCGCCTGGCCGCGCGCCGCACGCTCGCTCGCCGACGGAGCGGAGGGATTATGCTAATTATACAGACGTTCTTATTCATGTTCTTTATAGACAAATGGAATTACTAAGCTATAATTTTAAAACATAATTCGCGTGAAAAGAGTTGAAATAATTTTGACTATTTTCACTTCATCAGAACTGTTTTAGTTCTGTTGTCATATTTAGATTTTCAAAGATAAAAATTGGCTCATAATAGGTAATTTTACTTATTTACATATCATTTGATTGAGAGATGGTTTTTAACTATATTTGAACATGAAACGGGTAACATACCATGATGTAAATGTTTTTGAGTTTTCCGATATTTCGACACTGTTGCACACGTTGTTCACGGACAAACATACCAGTGGTAATGTTTGTCCGTGAACAGTGCCGAAATATCGGAAAACTCAAAAACATTTAAATCATGGTATGTTACCCGTTTCATGTTCAAATATAGTTAAAAACCATGATAGTTTAAAAAGTTAGATGGTTATTTTGTTTAATATTTACACAGTTACTTTACCTACTTATCGTGTGAGTTATGTGCTATTCAATGAAAGGTAACAATCTTTTTGAAAACTACTGCAGATACATGTAGATAAATGGAATACATCGTTATCTTATCTTGTACAAAAGATTGGTATATTGTTTCGGCAACATTATATTATTTTGTTGAGGATCACGGGAATAATTGAGGCTTTTAACATTATGCTCGCATGTCAAACGTGAGTTCGCGGTTCGGAAATCTGACCTGAAATTTTACATTTCCTCCGTGTGTGATTTCAATATAATGTTTCGAGTTCAGTCTTCGAATTCGTCTAGAACAGGTCCATAATTAGGGATTGCAATCCGGAAAACCGGATCCGGTAATCCGGCGGATCCGGCATCATTTCATGGTTACCGGATCCGGTACCAATATACCGGATCCGGAGACCGGATCCGGTGCTAGCAGTTTGTGGGAAAATGTGATAATTTTTGCCATTCATTTGTTCGACAGATTCATCAAATCATGTTGGTATCTGTCATTATCATAAAAACCAATAAGTCTTGTTTGTTAGCATTCTCAAATACTTTAATTAATGATTTTGATCTCATTTCAGTTAATTACGTAAGAATATTTCACTTTAAAAATTTTCGTGAGTTATACTAAAAAAAAAAGATTCAAAAGATTCGTTTATTTGGCCCTATTTATAACAGAGGTTGTTATACTGGGCAAGTCTTTATCATACAATTTCAACATATCCATACATTATTAAGATTTTAATATAATAGTGACTAATCATTAACTATTAATTTTATAAAACGGGAATTACTCACGTATTTACACAGGAGTTAAACAACTCTCGACGTAAGGTACGTATGGTTAATTGTATCTAAATATTAGATATTATTTATAGTTACTTACTTGATAATTGATATTTTTCTTATCAATTGAACTATCTGTGAAAGTGAAATCTATAAAGAGCTGTCTTTAAATCTATCTGAGCTACTAACGAGTAACGACGTAACGACGTCGTAAAATTATTATCTACACTACACTACTAAATTTTTATTGTTGATTTTGTCTTAACATTGGTTAGGAAATAAAGTCGATTTTATATATTTGCGATTTATTTTGTATAAACTACCTACATATAAGTGCAGTGATTAACTCTCTTATTGTGTACTAAAAATCGAAAATCATCTTGATTTAATCAATCTGTCAATCCGGCCGGATCCGGTCGGATCCGGCCGGATTCATGGGAATCCGGTAAAATCCGGCCGGATTGAAAATGACGCCGGATTGCAATCCCTATCCATAATACATAATATATTTTAATAGTTTCAGTAATAATAAAAAGGTAATTTATGATGTATGAATAATGTAATCTTATAGGTACTTACTTTAAAATAGTTAAGAGTGTTTTTGTTTAGTAGGTTATAGATGTAATTTTATAATCAACGTATTTCCAAGTGAACGAAACGGTTAACGAATTTCTGTTCACTGAGATATTTTGCATGCATAATATGCATGTAATTTTATCCCATGCCAGTCCATAACTGCCGTAATTGAAATTGCAGTGGCAAAACGAAGTGAAGTTTTAATACATAGTTCATCCCAGTTCCTCGATAGCCTGGTCCCCACTCGTCTATGGTGTTACGATGGCGCGAGTTTTATAGTTCCGCGGGAAGGTGAGTGATGCCCGATAAGCGCTGATAGCGCGAATAAATAACCGGCGCGATACGCGAATAAAACCTATAAAAACTACAGTTATTGTGCTATTCTGAGGAGTTATCTCTTTTGGGGTTTGGTTGGGTTTTTTGATATAGTGATAGGTTAGATTGATTTCAGAAGGTTAACGTATATAAAGATATAGATATAAATCGTTTAAGTATTTTTGATATCCTGAAAGTGATGTTACATTAGTCTAGATCACTAGTATTATTATGTTCTTAGAGTAAGCTATATTTGGTTTAACTTCTTTAGTATCCAATGCTCATCATCGCCATCTTCGGTTGTAGGACAACCACCTGTCCACCTTCACCACCCTCCAAGTGATCAATAATCTTTCCTTTAGATATTGATCACTAAGTTCAGAAGATACACCAACGTAGAAAGACATGTTTATGAACTTACGAGGAGAACAATAATTAAAAAAAATATTGCTTACATAACATAAATCATCTTATACCTAGAGACTTATTTTTAATTTACAAAACCGTTTCTTTTAGTAAATAAAAGAACTCTAGAACGTTCTGTCGCCCGACACCGGGAGCAGAGCCGAGGGACCGACGTGCGCGTTCGACTCCCGCCAGCACATTAGTATTCATATTCCGGACTGAATACATTTGCTAGATAAACGAGGAGCCAATTTCAAACACTGCAGAAAGAGCTGCTGGCTTCTACTTTAAACTATTTCGTTTTACTATTGAATATGAAAGTTTTAGTAAACATTTATAAAAAAGAAAACGTATCTTACCTAATTACTTATTTTCAATTATAAAATATTGTTTATGAAAGTTAAATGCCTATAAAATTATTTTGTCAAAGTAGGTTTGACCAGTTCTAAACCCACATTTACCGGTGTAGGTGTACAGGGAGGAATTAGCTAGTCCATTTAATTTAATAATCTGCAGTTTGTTATAATCCTTCACCGTTAACGTAACTATTGTAGACGCTTATAGATTTCCCAGAAAAATTACAGATTTAGACAAAGTACAAAATAGATAAGAAAATACAACATATTTACACAATAAACATATTTCATGGATTAATTAAAATATATTTATTTTTATGATGCCTGTGTAATAAAGTTAGTTTAAAAATTGAGAAAATATTGGATATCTTTTATCGGCGACTAAAACGATATATCAAGACAAATCTGCGTGTTGCAGAAAACCATAAAAATTGGGAAGTCTTACAAACTCCTGGTTCCTTAAAGTATGGTGTGCGGATCATTATTTCCAATTTGGCGGTCGGTTGCATATTAAAGTTTAAATTGAACGAACACTGCGGCGCCGCTGTAAGTCTGCATTAGGGCCCCCTGGAGGCGGCGGCGGCGGCGGCGGCGGCGGCGGACAGGCGCGGGGCGGGAGCGGGGGCGATTGTAGCATATGGTTATCATAATACTGCTCTATTCACGATCATCGCAAAGTTATATTATTTACATACCGGATTTTTTTTCTAAATTATAATGTTGCTATTTATTCCCTACCTACAGTATCAATTCTTAGTTTAAAGTTAAACATACACACACTCGCTCGCCGCTCAGCTCCTCGCTCCGCTCGTGAGCTGCGAATATTCCTGAAGCGGAACAAAGTATCGCTGCAGTAGTTGCAGTCGTGTGCATTATTCAGTTTACAGACTTCGCGAGATGTTCCCGCGCGTCGCCGATCGCCGGAAGGCTCTCTTTGTTCCAGATTCAAATACTGAATCGTAAAGGGGTCACATAAGAAATGATAGGAGATACCATTACTGACAATCTCACCCCGCTTCCACCACAAACAACCAGCGTCACAATACAATCAGCAAGTGATTTCCGGAAACAGACTTCCGTGAAAATGTGTATAATGTACTCTAATTACGTATAGGTTTCAGGTCTCCAAAATTAAGTAATTAGGTTACGTATAATAAATTATATTAAATTTTGGGCCAAATCTTTAATTTATTATATTTATTGCATTGTATTTAATATTGTATTGTAATAATTAAACAACCTTTTTAAAGGGAATTAATAATAATTATAATTTGTTGAGCGTAAAGTCGACCATAATGAACTGAACTGAACCATTGGTAACTCTAGAAATGTAAATTACTAGAATGCTTTCTAGACATTTTGCACTGCTCGTGGTTTTTATCGAGAGATTTTAAAAGGTTTTCCAGCTCGTTTCTCCTCTGACTCAGTGGCTTGAAGAGCGTCGTGCACTTAGAATATCTGCAGTTATTTACCGGTTATAACGATAACTAGATATCTATTGAAAGTAAGGTCTAAAATTTGTAGTTGACCCTTAATAATTTACCAATCTAAAATTTTCTTGTAGGTTACCTATGTAATTCATATCTACAAAATAAACTACGAAAATCAGTGAATGTCGGAACGAAGTTGAAAAGTGTCGTTGAACAGAACGGAAATCCCGCACAAATCCGTTTTGGTCGTTAGCGGGCGCGGACGGGACGGCGGCGGGGCGGCGGCGGGGCGGGGAGGCGACATTGTTGTAAATTGTCGATTTTCACGGAATGATTGTAAATAGCCAATAAAATACGTAACAACACGGCTCCGGCGCCTGTGGCCTGGAAACATACGGGCGCGAATTGTGACCGGGACCGCATTCTTATTTAATACTCGACAGCCTTGCTTGGAATTAGGTACTGAATCTGAATTTCATGTTCGACTTTACGAAACGCTTTATAATCAGTTCATTATTTCTTATTGTTGAGTTATATATTTAGATATTTTGTTCAGCGCATTACCCAATTAAGACGTCGAAAACTTCTACAAACAAAAAGACTTCAGCAAATATATCAAAGTTGAAAAGATCTTGAAAGCTGCTCACCTAGATTTAAAGATTTTAAAGATTTATGTCATTTATTTACGAGCTTACCACGGGGCTAGATGTCGTTGTGTAAATTGTCCAGCAATATTTATTTATATTTATTTATTTATTATTTATTTCCATAAAATCCTAAAGATCACTTGGACAAGTCAAGTATAACAGGACATAATGAAAAGAGTTTATCTAAACTTCAGTATATTTGCTGGATATCGTTTCCCGTGTGTTTGTAAAGTGGCAGTTAGTTGCAATTCGCGCCACGGGCGGCTCGTAAACCGAGGCGCTAGTGTCGCAGGTGGCGTCCGCACACGCTGCTTCTATCGGCTTTTCGTAAAAACTTGTTGCTAATTTTGTATTTCGTAAAATAAATACTGCTGTTTTATATTTTTCTAGGTTCGTATAACGGTGGATAAAGGAAGGGTAAATACATTGTAGGTGCCTAGCTCTGGCAGGGTTGCAATACATTTTGTAAGTGTAGGAACAGTGAGATTTGAATTTCTCATATTTGTAGTAAATCACTTACTTAGATTTTTATAAATAGGTATTAGAAAATTCTCCCCCACTCCAAGGTAAAACGTTTCGTGTTCTTCTTGTCTTGGATTTTTCAAAACCAAATTCTTATATTTTATAGCTCAGTTCTGATAAACAAGCAACCTAATATGATGTGTTTTGGGGTATATTGGGGACTTTACAACAGTTACGATTTAATGGCTTCTTTCTGAGTGTTTCATATACCTATTAGAGGCGAAGTGCGCTGCCTCTGTCGCAGGCAGAACAACAAAACGGCCTCTCGAACAGTCAGTGGTTTTTTCGCGCGTGCCGGCCCGTAAAGAAGGCAATTGTCCCGAAACAGACGTGTGTGCTGATCATAGAAATCTAAAATATAATAGTGGTTGGTAAAAAACATCTCACCACTCGTCACCTTTCTCTAACACACAGTCATCAGTACCTAGACAGTAGTTATATTACTACCGCTTAAATAATTTTAAAGTAAAATCACGCGCACATTAGTGCTGCAGATTTAAACGCGAACAAGTTTTTGGTACAAACATTTTGATTACGGAATCACACAAGAGCTTTCTGATTAAATGTAGTTTGTTTCTTTCTTTAATCATAAATTAAACACAATTAGTTGGTTAGGAGTTATATTGTTTTCTGTGTCATTGTTCAATCTGTGCCAACTTACTGGTGTCCTGTAAGGCACTTAGGCGGCGACATTTCCATGCGTTAAACCGACTTCTAGAACGTTATTATTAGTAGTTGTAGGGTCCCGCTTGTGCCGACTGTGCCGTTCGCCGCGCGACTGTCAGCAGTAGCCGCGCCGGGATCTTCGGCACTCGGCTACGTAACCTTTGCAGTTATTTCTGATATTATGTAATAGGCAACTTTTTATTTTCGTTTCTTGAAAGCTAAATGATTGAACCCCAAAGCATAATAGGTTTAAAAGCTTGTTCGCTCTGTGTGTGTGTAGACTTATTTCTATGCACATAGGTGCGGGTCATAGACCTATGGTCTCAACGAGAACAGTTATTACTGTTCTTTTATTATTTATATACCTACCACTATAATTCGCTATTATCGTTAATGCACATCCACTTCTTTTAAATTTATTTCTTTTTATTAGCTGTTCCTTAATTTTTTTTAAAAAGTTCTTTGCTTTATGTTTTCTCTTTATGTGATTTACATCGCGCGGGGCCGGGCCGGGGGCCGCCCGGAGCCAATCCTTCTCGTAATTGTGAAGGGAATTGCTCTGCAGATCGACTACAATCATTTTTCAGTCTGATTGGATTGCATGCAGATTTTGAAAAGTCAAAATACTTTGCTGATAATTTTATTCGACTTTTTATACCAAACGATGATGGTTAACTTGAGCTTTTTAAACTACAGAAGTTCGATTAATCGTAAAAGCATTACAGATAACAAAAGCTAGTATAGTAAAACCATTCTAAAAATGAACTCCCCTCCACAAAACCGTGATGATTTCAACGTGTGAGAGGAAATACAAAAAAACAGAATACACAGAAAAAAAAAATCAGAATTCGGTGGAGGGGCGTTCATTTTAGAAATGGATTTACTATACTTGTGTATCTATATTAAATAGGGATATACATTTAAAGCTGCAATTTTTTGAAGAACATATAAATTAAACTTCTATTGTACTTTATTTCATATTTACTAATATTGAAGAAAGATAAAAAATAAATAAAATTGACCACGTCTAAGCATTCAAGCATTGATAATTACGACTGAATTGGAGATTGCTGTCAACCAATAATATCAAGTTCTTGAATACAAACACAAATCGAATGTAACACTTAGTAAATTGTAGAATGTTGACCCCAGGGCCAGGTGACCTCGCGGGTCCAGGGACCGCCATAACTCGCCCCACCGCACATACAATATTAAGCGAACTTCAAACGCCGCCGTTTTGAGAAGTTCGCCGGCTCTTGGCGGTTATTGAGAGCGGTGCTGGACGCCACTTGATAGCTTTAAAATCTACAAAGTACAAGTTTCCTCATGTTGATAGTCTTAAAGATTTTTTGAAAAAAATCCTTACCATAAATACTCTTTTAAGTTACTTTATATGCGGCTGGTGGGATATCTTAATTACAAAATAATTACTTTTAAAAAATAATTTTAATGCCAATATTCTATTAGACTTAATGTTGTTGATATCCTGCAAAAGGAAAAATAAATTGATGTTTGTTACTTTTTACACAAGGGCGGAAAACTAGTTTATAATAATGTATGTATTAAAAAAAACATGCATGTAATTATTTCCCCGTGCATTAGAAGCCCGGCAGACTGCACACTGCACAGTGCAGTTACTTTGTTTGCGAGCAGTTGGAGGCTGAATGCAGTTCGTCAGCGCGGCGCAGTAATCAGTTTCACGGATCTGACATCCGCGATTTGGATACGGTAGTTTAACTTTTTTGTACGTCCAGAGGTTTTTATGTCAGATAAAATTCTCAGAGTTCCTACTTAGTGTAGCCTGCCACTATGTAGCAATTTCAGTTATAAATATAAGAAAAAGGTATTGGAAAAAATTACAAGACCACAACGCAATCTTGGATCTCCAGTGGGAGTCGAACCCACGCCTTTCAGTTAAGCACATAGACACAGGGAACATAGGCACAAGAACATAGGCAGGATATCAGACGCTGCAGTTACAGAACATAGGCATATGTATATCGCTGTAGTTACGATGTATCTTTGCCGTAATGTCACAGTTGACAAGAACGGTTGAGGCGTGCTACAAGGTTTTTGGGCACTTCACTGATGTACGGCGTTAGCCTACGGATAGAACCGACGTTACTCATCTCGTGTCACCAAACTGCTATCTTCAACCCTTCTGGTAGGTTTGGTGGTGTACCAAGTACCAAATCTATAAATTGTCGTTAGGTCGATCCGTTGTCATTAATGACACGTAATATGGGTAATAGGTATGATGATGAATTCTCGGCGCCTCCGCCGCTTCGTGCCACGGGCGGGCGCGGGGGAGGGCGCGGGGGCGGGGCGGGCGCGGGCGGTGACACTTCGTTACGAAGCTTGCACAATCCGTTAGCGAGTGCCTTCACGATTCTTAATTCGCAAGTTAATTACACAGCTCATTCAATTTACACTATACTTCCTTCATTACGGAATAATTAACCAGTTCCAACTGGCTGCGCTGTAAATTATGGACAATTTGTTATTTTACTTTAAACAGATAATTTTAATAATGATTTATTAAATATTGTTGGTCAATTCACATAGCAACATCTTTCCAAATAAGATTAAATTGTTTAATTATATATGAATATTGATTTTGTGTTTCAATTAATCGAATACATTTTAGTTTTGCATGGGGCTTTGGTAATTTTACCATACATAATGTAAAATATATTATCATAGCTTTATTACTTTTATTTAACGATGTGTGTACAACAAAATATCTGCATTCGTTACTATTTCAATAGACTTTCAATCCCGTAATTACTTTACCTCAATATAATCTAAAGAATTTTAAATAGAATGAGATGAATAAAGTATGTTTAGGAGAGGAGTCGGCGATCACTAGGCCGAGCTCCGTGATCTGAGAACTTACTCTATTTCATACATTTTTAATAAACCTTAAACGTATCACTGAAGGAGCCATCCGATGGGTTCAGTCCAGTCGCAGCTCACTGGCTATGAATATCCCACAGAATGTTTTACAAAAACGATTTTCTTAAATTATTTATGTGTGTACTTATATTTTTGAAAAGTCATTGGACCTGTCCACGGTTACAATTGTAGGACGGCCGTTGAGATGTAGTATAGTATGGCGGGTCTAATATCAATTTATTTAAACGTAAATTTTGATGGGACCGACACTCCTATTCGTAACGTTAGTGTGGGCTCTCTTCTTTATGCCTATCTATCTTACAAAGCGCTTGGAAATCTACATCCTTTCAAAAACCAACGCACTCAGTAAAGCAAAAATTAATCCCGTGAATTTTGTAGAATATAACAGAAACCGTGCATATAAATAAACCAGGCGAGTTCAATATTCACGTCAGTGAGTACAGAGCTCCGAGGCTCCTTAAATCCGACACGTAGAGATCTCATGTATCGTGTAACATATCGACAAAAAACAAGAGTACTTTATATTTTCTGATCACGACTTAATCGTAAATATGAAGGGTGCGCGCCTTCTGGCTTCTATTGCAAAAAGAGCGAGATCTCCATAAAATATGCCTGCCTGCCCGCTACCTACTCGAGCCTAGCGCCGTCCCGCTCGCACGCCGCGGGAATAAGCAAGCTGCAGGATCCTCCTGAAATAATAATGCTCTAGGTGCTAGAACATTCGTAAGGCCGAGCTAAAGAACATGTTCCTGTACAGTTTCGATCTGGTTGATTAGCTTACATTAGTCGAAGATGCTGCGTCTTTGTCGTTACGGCTATGTCATGTGAAATTGGTTTTTATGTCGTCATATACGGCTATTTTGGTTTTTATGTCATTATACCTTTGCTTTTTTAACGAAAACTTGTAACAGCAGTTCTTACATCAACTCATTGGCGTTTATTTGGCGTCTCATTGTTTAGTTATGCATAAGCTAAATTCACTCAGTTGTGATGACTTGCCAAGCTGTTCTGAGCGCAGTCTCAAAGCCAATCAGATCATCTTCCAAATTTGAAAGTTAAACAAAGAGGGCGGAACAATAGAATGTTGTTGAATTAGGCTCGGGTGGTGTTCCCGCGGGCGAAGTGCGGTGATGCCTGCCCGCGGCACAATGCCGCGACGAGCGATAACCCGCCGACGGCACAATGCCGCAAACTTTCGCCACGAATAACGAGTTTTTAACTTTGTGGCAAAGTGAAAAATGTCTCTATCTCTTTTAGGAAGCGGTGTAAGTGTGACGATGAGGGCGGGGAAATAGTTAATGAACATTTGAACTGAACAGTTATTGTTTAATTATAAAGTTTGTTGTCACCAGATCAAGCAAACCAAAATCAAACAAAAATCATGAGAATGCCTTTAGTCTTGTCTTGATAATAAGACAAGTCAATTAATAAGACTATTAAAGGCATATATTTTTTTATAATTAAGTTCTGTGTTATTGACACTTTTCTCATGATTTTTGTTTAATTTTGGTTTGCTTGATTTGGTGATAACAAGCGTTATTAAGAAATTACTGATAAAATAATGTTTATTGCAAACCTTTTTACAACGGTAAAGTAGCCAAGATATTCGAGTTAAAGCTGCTATTGGACACGTCAAGTTCTCGACGAGTTCATTGTTTGTTTTGTTTTAAAAAGATCTTTATTTATCATAATAATTATTTACAAAGTTATTATAGCTAAACACAGTTTAGAATAACACACAACATAACATAATAGTAACTGTAGCAGGCTAATTTACGCCTTTATAAGTTTTTAAATAAAGGTACTTTTTAAAACATAAAATTATATGAGGGTAGTTTTATACACTTAGTTAGTTATAGTAAAATATTTTATCGGTTTACATTGTCTGCTTTCATCTTGGACCACAACCCAAGGGTATCCTGAGAAAATTACAGAAGGCAAACGGCCCTACTTTCAATAAAACTGTCGTCTTTATTTAACGGAGCGAAGTTATCTGAATCCGCTGGAACACCCTGTATATGGTTAGACACCTGTATATTTTGTATAAAAATTCTGAAAATTTTACGCTTGCATAATATATTTGCATTTAAATGAGAATGTATACATTTTTGTCTCCAGTAAAGACTTAAATTTTACACGTGTTAAAGTAAATAGAGCAATATGATGGTAATTCTTGTAAATGGTTTTAGAGAGCAACCATAACGAACTAAATGTAACGTTTAGTTCTAAATATGAATTTAAAATGTTGTGTGATTAAAATATTTAAAGCATCTTTATCAAATAATTAGTTGAAACAGTTAGGAAACCAGAGCGTAGAGGGTTATGTACCTACGTCGTAGCACTCGTAGCAGCCCGTAGACTCTTTACAATGTAATTACGTTTCTTTTATAAGATGTTTATAACACGGAGCTACTTAGTTTTTTTACTAGACACAATTACAAATCGAAAAATAAAAAATATCGTTTATAGACTAAATATACAAAAAATAAACAAAAACTGAATACCATAATGCTATGGAATGTACAAAATAATTCTCTAAGTATCGTCCAAGTCCAAACAAACGGAGTCCTGCTTTTTTATCTGTGCCGTGCTCAGAGCCTGACGTACAATTTATATCGCCGTTTAGTTACCAAATGTCCGGCAGTGCAGTGCACGTCCACCGATGCTGATTTAGGGTGCCCACGTCCACTGCACCGCTGCGCACGGTAATGTGGCTTGAGAGACGTTGTTTATGTCCCCTGGTCTTGGAACTATGGACCGTATTCTTGGAGTTACGGCCTACGGGCACGACCAAATCATGGGTTTATTAAGATTTGTCTAGAATATCTACTACTTTATTATTATCTTTATAAATAATTATATTTAATCCGTTTATAGAAGAACATTAATTACTCTTCAAATAGCATAAATTAGTTTTGTTTACGGGATTCAAACAGATTGGTCTATAATAATAAAGACACTTTTAATGCTCTTTTTGTGCCGATGTGCATTTCGTAAATGTGTGTTTGTTATTTATTTACTTTAAAACTAATGAACACGTTCGGCTTTGTATTAAAGTCAAGAACACTACGTTAACTTTGGTAAGAACCTCTTTTCTACAAGACATTTCATAACGCAAGCGAAGCCGTGGGAAGCTTAGTTAGAGATATTTATCGTTTTGTAATTTAATGTGTCTGTTTGAATATTACAATGTGTCTTTGAATGCGGCTGAAACAGCCAAAGTCACAAAAGGCGCTAATTAAAACACTCCGGTAAAACTCCTTCGTAATAATTCTCTACAGTTTTCCCAGTTCACGCAAACAAACAAAAAGTTTAGAACTAAAACATTTTTATGTTCGCGCCGAAACATAAATGGTACAAAGTAATGAAAAGTAAAATTTTAACATCTGCGCGACGACTCGTCGGCCGCAGGGGCGGACTCGGGTGTGTTCATTGTCGATTCCTCGCGCTGTATGGATTCATCGGGTTTCATTGAAAATCTAAATGTGTTCTACGATACAGGCTTCGCCTATAGACTAAGAGCCTGTGATGGCCAGACCTTCCTTTAATTCACAAGCGTGAAAATTCTTTCATGTGTATGTCTAACATAGGTAAGAATAACCCCCAAACATGAAACCTGGATCGCGGTTCCTTTGGGAGATAACAGGTAAAAGGTTGTTATTTGTTGGAAATTTTCTGTTAAATCTGAAACTCTATCAAACACAAATTGAAAAATAGAAAGACTAGTAAAGGCTTAAACCGCACAAGAATGTGTTTCCCGCGCCGCCCTAGCGCCGCCCTAGTGCCGCGCCGCGCCGCCCTCGGCTGTAAAAGTTGGGCACTTGTCACCTCTCGGCCGCTGAATAATGGAACTCGTCGCTTTGTGCAATTTGCCTATCTTGTTATTTGATACTGTAAATATTGAAGGCAGCTTACAATTCTATAAACTTTGTGTTTTGAATGTTTTTACAAATACGGGTAAATAACCAGAACAGTTAAACGAAAGAGAACAAATATTTAAATGGCAAATCCGGAACGTCGTAGATACACACACACCGCAGAGGGAAACTAGGCACTGGCAGTTTTAAAATAAAACACGCTAATATTATGACGACCTCTGTAGCGGGCAACGTTTGTACGACCTGCGGATACTGTCCCCTGTGGTGTGTTCTACAACATTCCGGAAATCAAATAAAACCGCTTTATTTTAACTTTACTATATGTGTTATTCACAGTGAAAATCCACACAGACTAAATGTTGAAAGTCGCACATCTTGTAAGAGGTTTAAACCTTTGGCGCGCCCGCCGCCGCCCCGCCCCGCGCCGCGCCACGCCGTGCGTCAACCCGTAAACATCCATCGCAAACTTGCCAAGTACGCAACTTAAGCAATTCCCCTCCACTTTAATATGCAACAGAAACTAAACCAACACGGGTATAAATAGTAACAGATACGTAACTGTTACCTTTAAAATTAAACCAACACGGATATAAATAGTTATAGTTACGTTAACCATTAAAAAACATAAGGAATCGACAAGTTTATCGTCCATAGATTGTTATACATTTATTTCTATGGAAATCAAAACGAAGAGCATAGTCACGTTAAAGTTTGTTTTGATAAATGTTAATGTGTGTTAAAGGGATCTGAGTTAATGTCCTGTCTAATGTTCTTTAAACTACGTATGTAAATAAAACATCTTCAAGAATCGCTTCTACATAATATAACAGTCTTACCTTGTGAAGAGAAACTAATACCCAAAGTAGCAAAGTTGAGCCGTTTAACTATTTTTACGTGAGCGTAGTTCCAGCGGAGGCCGACGCGCGGGACGCGGCGGGGGCTTCTGCCGATTGTGTTCCACACTCGATCAAAGGGTAGTTAAATAGCAACCTGAACTATGAAGTTCGGGTGAGATCTTTATGCGTTAAATAGTTGAATTTTACAACTGTCCTATTATTGATCTCAATACGATTTTTATCTGTACCCTTCACCTGCTTCTTCATCATATTAATAGAACTAGCAGCCCCCGCGAACTTCGTCTCGCCATATACTTTTATTTGCAACTATATCCATACAAAATTTCATCCAAATCGAATTATTCTGCGTAAGCATATATTTTCCCGCGGAAGCATTTAATTTTTCCGCGGTGAAAAGTCTCTCGCCATATACTTTTATTTGCAACTATCTTCTGCATACTAAATTTTATCTAAATCGATTTTTTCCGCGTAAGCATATATTTTTCCGCCGAAGTATGTATTTTTCCGCGGTAAAAAGTAGCCTATGTTAGGATTAGGATATTACATATTATATAACATTACATTGACTCCCCCCCCCGTACCCCAGTGACGCTTACATGGAGCCTACATCGCATGCTGGCTAGCTGAGCGCGGTGAGCGACAACCTCGCGACTTTTTTCTAATACTTGCATGTTTAAACTCGTGATATCTTCCGAATGAAATGTCCGAATTGAATAATTCAAAAAGTTATGAAAAGGTATTAAAGCCGTCTTGAATATAAAGTAACTTATTTTGATAAGGATTAATAACAAGGTACAAATGAAGACCCTTTCAAGAGGCGGCATATATAAATTAATATTTTAGAATAAAAAACTGCTTACTGTGACATAACTATAATATTTAGACATATGCTGTCGCGACATTTTTTGTAGATAATGATGAGTTCTGCAAAGTCGTAGTACATGATTTTGTTCTATCATCAATAGTTTTCGCAGCGCACGCGACGTAAGACATTTTTCAGGTCATTTTTTTACACCTTATGTTACATTATTGGAGTTTTAGTAAGGATCCCTAATTTTTTTTTAAATATAATATAGCCTATGTTACTCGGGGATAATGTAGCTTTCCAAAGGTGAAAGAATTTTTGAAATCGGTCCAGTAGTTTCGGAGCCTATTCGTTACAAACAAACAAACAAACAAACATACAAACAAATCTTTCCTCTTTATAATATTATTATTATTATTATTATTATAGTATAGACAAACCTACAACTGTTCACTACAATAAAAGCAAACATAAATAAGGAAGTATTAACTGCGTATACATTAAGATGCGGCGCGATAGGCCGCGAGTGAGCGCTCCGTCAGCTCGAATACACTTTTCAATAAGCCGAATGGGCCATAAACCCGACAATCATGCAAATAACTCCTCGCCGCCGCCACCGCGCCAGGGCCACAATCAAACAGCCAAATCACTCGCAGCACAAAGAATACACTTGAAAAAATATAAAATAACAGCCGCTATCAGTATACATGGAGTATTATTAGGGGGTATAAAACTGTAATAAACGTGTAGTAGATTTTTATGTGTTTGTAATAAAAGCTGCGTCTTCTTCCAGCCACCTGGCGGCGGGCGGGGGAGGTTCGAATGTTGGCGAATAGATATTATTAAAATACAATGAAATAAAAATGATAAATTAATCAATTTTCAGAATAAATAATGCAGTCAGATTTGGCAGCGAACTAGGCAAAGCCTGTGTCGTGGAGCCCAGAATAGAAACCAGAATCTTGCTTTAAATTTTATTTATTTGTTCATTTCGTTTTATGTTGGTGTATGACTGTATCTATATCTATTGTGATTCGGCAAGACAACCCATTTAACATTCCTGTATAGAAGTAAGAACACGTCTCCCCAATTAGTAGATTATCACGACGCCGGCCAGGCGGATTGGAGAACGTAGTATTGTTTTTATTAACAAACAGAACATATAAAACATAACTAAAGGTTAGACTAGATGTATATGCGAAAGTTACGTCGTCGACTCACAAAGACTATAAAATTATGCTCGAATACAATGAACTAAAAATAATCCTTTGAAATTCGGTTAAAAGTCATAGATTTAATAAAAAATTCTTAAAACGTAAATGTTTTATAATTTTCTAAGCGTTGCGTTTAGCGTGTTGTGGTACGCGGGCGCGGGCGGGGGCGGGGGCGGGGGAGGGGCGGCGCGCTTTCACGCGGAATCTCAATGCTCTATCGCGGAGGAAAGGGCCCATAAACATTGTCATAAATTCCCGTTATTTGTGAAAACTCCATATTGTGAGCCTCGAATTGATGTCCATTACAACATATTTATTTTTATACTTGCTTTATTGCCGGTGCTCAGACAAAATGGCGACAATCTTGGAAAAATATTCAGTTTATTTTGAATCATATTTATGCACAAGATAAACGCAATATTACAATTTTATTATTGTTAAGTACCTACGTAAACGTTTACACTCTACTCTTTACCAGTATTTTAAAAAGGTTATAAAGCTATTCATTTTATAACAACGGGAATAACTCACATTATTTACAAAGTTTAAATACTCTCGACGTTTCGACCACGACAAGAGCAGTCCTTTTCAGGAGGAGTGAGCGTTTCGCCTTGCTCCGTCCCTCTCTGCTCGCGCGTGCGGTTCTCACTGCGGGCCATGTATCGCACGGCTGCTCGTGGGAGGTGGAGGGGGCAGGGGCGGTGCGTGTGGGCGCACGCTACCAGCAGCTGTAGTTGCCGGCGTCTTACTGAGTGGAATCCGCCGCGGCTGCTGAGTCGTCGCCCGTCCGAGTGCCCTCGCCCCCCCCCCCTCCCGCAGGCCCCCCGCAGGCCCCTCGAGGCGCTGGAAGAGGCCTCAGACGGAGTCAGTAACGTCTTCAGACGGCCCTTGAATATGAATCGAGGACTCTAACCTCTTACAGATGCATTGGAGTTAAACTTAATACGCTGTAGTATCCGCACCCACTCTGGACACTAGTGGGTGGGTCTTTATCATTCGTGATTGATATAAAAGTGCGCTTCACATTAAAGTGCACTTGTCTTGCAGAGATTAGTAATGCAGAGAAAAGTAAACATGCAATTCAAATAATTAGATTAAAATAGAGTAAAAGTCCACCGTTTTATTTATGAAAGCGAAATCTATTCAAATGGCTCCAAAACATGAGCTTGTATCAAAATTTTAACTAACTCACATAACCCATAGACCTCTAATATAGGTATGTAGGCTAACTGCAGAATCGTATATTTCTATTGTAAGTTATAGTTGTGTAATGCGCTATTTGAATCGGAATAAGCACAGTATATAACGGATACTACTTTGGCCGCACATTATAACCGCCATAATGGTAATTGCGAACAATGCAAAGGGTCGTGCTAGTGGTTTATCCGAGGACATTTAATTTCGCAGCTCGTAAAAGATATTTCGGCGTCGGCCGTAAATAACTCAGATTGGTAGTGTCCGGCACGCAAGCCGTCCCGCTGCCGTCCCGCCGCCGCCCCGCCGCGCCCCGCTCCGGCCCGGCGGCCCGAGGCGCGTGAGTTATTGCCAATGACATCGTCAATACAACAGGGCTACCAATATTTTTATCAGGGCCCGCACTACTGCATGATATAGACTATTACACTATTATATTATATCTATATAAAATTGTTAAATAAATAAATAAATCTATACTAGAGAGATTAAAGTGTCAGTTAGTGTCTTATTTATGTTAAATAAAATATGAATTGGATTAGAAAATAGATTAAGGAAAGAGAAATACGTCATTTGTGAGTGAGCCCATGTTCAACACATTGAACATGTGCGTGATAATGGTTCTATACTAACATTTCCCAAAACATTGAAACATACCTAATGCAACATTTAGGTATTTTATTAGATTATGTTAACCAATTTCCATTATTATAATTTTTTGCTTATTTATTAACATAAATTATAAGTAAGTTTGCTTTGAGCCTCAACCGACTGTAAAGCTCAGCGCAGCCCTAGCGCGGTGCTTATTGACACTGACACATTTTATTACTATTGCCCGCGCCTATTGTGGCTCCATCATATTTATTTATTTTTTATAAAAGGACACATATTGACCCCATATTTTATAGCGGCGCGACGCGGGAATACTAATTTTCACCTACAAGGGTTCGAAACGAAGTTATTTGTTCTTATTTGCCTTGTCTCGAGCCTGCCAAGGGTATCGATCTTTTAACAACCCTTTTGCTGGGATATTTGCAACAGATAAGATCAGCAGAACCACATATAATATTGTATACCTACAGGCTATTAGCATCTTAGAACACATGTTGTTCATTATATTACAGAGATATGACTTTGATAAATGTACCTAATCTTTTTCCTTTCGTTGATTTAATTTAATTTAATTTTAATTTTTAATTTATTTGGAAAACCAACGGCTTAAATATACATGAGTAGAATTTTAAATAGATACATAGAGCAAGAAAATAAAAATAATATTAATTAATATTAATATTATTAAGAATATTGAAGATTAAAGATTTATGTCATTTATTTCCATAAATTTGAACACCGTCAATGGTGTAATGGTGGGCACGATGCCTCGCGACACGCGCTATGCCACGACACGCGCTATGCCGCGACACGCCCTATGCCTTGTCACACGCGCTATGCCTCGACACGCGCTATGCCGCCACACGCGCTATGCCTCGACACTTCGGAACAGATAAGCAGCTCAGAGATTCCGCGGAATCTGCGGAAACTCCGCACAAACAAAACTCGTAAAGCCTCCCTCTGTGTACTTAATTATCGCGTGTCGACGATGTGGCGACGCGCCGGGCTAATGCACCGACGCCCGCCCGACACTTAACAAACTCCAAAGAAACATTTAATGTTATGATTGTATTAAATGTATTCCCTGAAAATGTACCACAAATATTAGCATAGAAACTTTGCTTAAGATTTCCATGTAGCGTTGTTATAAGCGAATTTCATGCTCTCCCTCTTATCTGTACGCAATACGAGTCAATTTAGTCAGAGGAATACTTCTGCGGGTGAAATGTTGCGGCGTTCGCCAGATGACTCCGCTCCCAAGCGACGTAGTACAGCGCTACGCGGTACGTCGGCACGTCGGCGGGAACGTAGCGTACATTCGACTGGGAAAAGTGAGCTTGTTTATCGCCAACGAGAGAATTAGGATGTCTCCAGAGATTAAACATCAAAATAGAAAAAACTAAAACGGGAAAAAAATGAAACGGATTTCTTTCTCTCTCTCTCTTCCTCTTCCTACTTTAAGATATCTGCATATATATTATGTATATCACAATTATTGTGTGGATGTGGGTAATTATTAACCATTGTAGTAGGTATATCCGCTCGGATGCCGCTTGTTTTTGCACTTGTTCCCTCTAGTCTTACAAACACATTAGACCTAGTAATTGTACCGCATTTGGCAAACGCGATAGGTACCTGTTGATGCACACTTTCTAACTTTTATTTCACCGCTCAAATATAATTTAACAAAATTACCGTGCAGAGTTTGGCGAACATTTCAGAAACTCCGGTGAAATTCTCATACTTCTTAACTTCATTTACTTACATAATTTTGAAGAGGTTTATTAGACGCGGAATTACGAGTCCTAGATTCGACGATGTTGTACACGGCGCGTGTGGGCGTTGTCTGTGTGCGTGTGGATGTGTAGAACGACATGGAGATCATGAATTGATATAACTATTTGCAGTGGTTTGGTCTCTCAGAATATTTGGGCTGCAACTATTCTTAGACTGGCCAATCAAGCAATTTGTACATAATAACTGGAATTGGAACATTGAGTGTCTCCTGGACTCAACGTTCTGCTCGGCTCGGGGCTCAGCTGGTTAGCAACGAGTTTCCAACTAATTTGCCGTGTTTGTGTTGGATGAAACCCTTCGCGTGCAAGTTGTAGTTATCAGTAAACAGCGGATACTTGTCGATGTATTAATTATCTATCGCAAACAAGTCTGGTGTTTGGTTTCCGTCTGCGCTCGCTGAGCCCTTGCCAGCGCAGGACAGCTCCCTCATTTGTTTACTTTGTAGTGAACGCAGACACAGCTATGTCACAGACTGTTACTTTATAAGACATTTTAATTTATAAAATACATGTTACCTACTTTTTATAAGTAGAAAATATGTTCTAAATCTAAGCTTAGAATGGATATCATTGCACGTAAATTTATTTATTTATTTATTATCTATCATCATTGCAGGCACTTAACCTAAAGCGATTCCAGTCCAAATAATCTATATAGTGTTGCAAGATACAAGTATTTTCAAATTTGCGCGCATTAATCCTAAGAAAATAAAAGGATACTTGTAACGTAACTTGTATAATGTTCTGATCTGTAACTGCTATAACTCGCCCTTTTAATAAGCTTCGTGCGTTCTAACCCGTCAGAGAAGTGTGCAGGTGTCGGTCGCGCCCTCTATTGTCATGAGATCTAAGCTAAAGCTACAAGCAAGTGGGTAATTTGTATTCCGCTCTAAAGTTGTGTTAATGTATGGTGTTATTGTACGGTGTTTGTTCATTTTAATACAAAAATTCTTATTAAAATATACATAACCTATTCTTATTTTAGAACACTTCGAGTTACACTTGAGACTGAGACAATAACTGAAGGCTACAGAGCCTTCATTTGCAGCCGCGAGTGAATAATAGATGGGCTCAGCACAATACACAACACGCTCACCCGCGCCGCGCCCCGCCCCGCCGCGCCCCGCCGCGCCCCGCCGCACACATTACACGGTGGATTCAGACAACATTTGATCAATGATAGCTGGTGTACTGAGCCCGGATCCAGTCTAGGTGATCCAAGGTGGTATGACCAAGTGGCGCGCAGTTACCCTTTGTTTGAGCATGATGAATAAACAACATTAGTACATCTACAAAATACTATGTTGTTATATTCATTTATTATCTCAAAAATTGTATGTTATTAATTAATTACACCTCCTAAGGTAAAGTCTTGAATATCTTAATTATTCAGTAACTATCCTGTTATGTTGGATCGGTGGTTTAGTACAGAACTACAGACATACGGCTGCTTCGAGATGAGACACTGAGTCGTGTTTATTTGCTCTCGAGACGTGACCCTCCTCCCCCCCCTCTTCCTGCGCCCGCCGCCCCCCGCACTAAAAGTTAAAGGACATCTCAGAGATGCAAATACATAATATAGTAGGATGCACTGCACTGAACCTAGCGTTATCCGTTAGGCAGAAAGAAGGTATCTTTTGCAAAATAGCAGAATGAAGACATCTCGGAGTAATAGGTATGTACTTGCGAATGGCAGCGGAAGCCTTCATGAACGAGTCTGACTCGACTTGGCCGGTTGTTACAGATATGGACAAAAATACATTATAAAAGAAGTATTAGGTGCAGCTCAGACGAAGGAATGCAATAAATAAAATAATTACATAATAAATAAAGCGATGCTGCTTGCCGGTCACGCGGCGCGCCGTTTATTTGTTTAATCTAAATGCTAATTGGCGCCGCGCCGGGGCCGGGACGTGACGCGGGCGGGGCGGGGCTCGGCGGGGCGACCGCGATCATGCACAAAATAAACAAATTACAGGTTCATTTACAAGGCTTAGGAAACTCGTTTGGACATGCTAAACGAGTTAGGAAATACAATAAGAATGTGTGCAACCCCGTCAAATTCATTAATAAATTTAATTTCAGGAATTCAAGTTGAAAGTGTATGCAAACTAATACACATCAAATTTTTTGTTCCTTTAAAGTTCTTTTGTTCCTTGAAAGTGTATGCAAACTAATACACATCAAATTTTTCGTACCGGACAATGCTGATAAAAAGCATGCTTAATAATAACATAATATTGTAGTAAGTGCTTGGTTTAATGATATAAATCAATTATGAACTTTAATTAAAGTCAAGTCAGTTGAGAAATCGCACAAAGCTAATATCCCTCGCTGCTAACTCCTGAACTTACAAATTATTGCAGAAAACTTCATCAATTTATAAGTTAAATTTCTTCATTTGGTCATGCACACTGAACTTATTATTGATTTTAGATGTAGCAACGTTTCAACTCAACTCATCAATCTATCAAATCATTTGTTTGCTGAATATTATATAGGTAGGTATTACATTTAGGTGTTTTAATAAAAACAAAGTGTATCATAAATATTTATCATTTTAAATATCTTAACTCAACGATTTTATTGTTCCTTCATAACTTTTAAACCAATGATCCGAATTTGATGAAATTTTGTTAGATAAACATTTTGACATCTTGAACACATATAAGTTCTTGCTCCAGTTATGTTAAGACGTGGCCCCCATACAAACAGTTTAACGCGGACGGAGTCGCGGGCACAGCTAGTCTAGTAATAATAAACAGAATCATTTATCATAATCATTCGCTAAGACGATACATGTACAACTTTACGTATGCTACGAACCTCTACGAGTTTGCTACGAGGGTCTACGAGCATACTGCGAGTGTATTTAATAATAATAATAATAATAATAAATTTTTTATTCAAATATACTTAAAAAACATTTAGTAGGTAGCTTAACCTAAGTACTTAACTTAACTAATACAATAATGGAGTTTCAAGCTGAACTACTAACAATAGGCACCTATTAATTATAATTTAGTTTATATTTTAACTTATAGATAAAAAGTTTTAGATATAGTAAGTTACAGAAAAAAATGACACCATTCTAATTTGAAGGTACCTATCAAGTTTGAAAATCTATACTACCCGCGCTAGATTTAACTGTGTTACGGCGTAGTATGACTCTCGTCCCATAGAGATACGGTTCACATTAGCATGACTATTTTGTTATTTAGTTGCGTATAAGCCACTTGAAAGAGCTTGTGCATGTTCTGCACGTCAAATGTCGAAAATTGGAATATCGCTTAGTGGTCTAAAGTTGGCTTGCTAATTAGTGGGAGGGTAAATACGCAATAAGTTGTAAACGCGATGAGTTGTACTTCTGGTAAATTTATGTTGCATTGTAGAAAATACGATGGTAATTTTTTTGTGATCAGATTTAAAGATTTAAAGATTTATGTCATTTATTTCCATAAAATCCTAAAGATCACTTGGACAAGTCAATAAATACAACACAACAGAGAAAGGACAAAAACGTTATCCCTCTCAGTGACGGCGGTTACTCGACAAATTCAACAGATTGCTACAAAATTAGTTTAACACTGTAAAAGTAAGTTTTCAATTACCGAGGGGACCTAAAAACGGCGCGGCTATCGGCGCCGTACAATTTCCAGTTTCCGCGCGATCACGCGAACCTGCAATTGGTATTCCTTGTAAACTAGCTGATCCTTTTATGTAGAATGTGTAAGGGCGCTGGCACATCGGCGTAAGATTGATATGCGTCCCTTGTGCCGATAACCGGCCGGGGGCGGAGGCGCGCGCTAGTCTAGCGGGACGTGACTATAACGGCATCGCGCGTTATCGCATCACATTTGCCTTTGACTCTTGCGACTCGTCGCTTCTACACAGACCTGTAACTATAATCTCACATATAAAATCAATGACAATTTTCGTTGTAATTTTATAACTTCAGAACGGCTGGCCCAAAAAGTCGTAGTAGCCAATAGTACAGTCATTTGGTATTTTTACCTGGAAAGTTTTCCGGGAGTTCTGAAAATTAGTAATTTTATAGATTTTGATAACTCAAATTAGAGTCAATTCAATACCTACTAAATTAAAATATCATCTATTTTTTATACCTGTATCAGAAATGCAGTTCAACTTTTACTGAAACCATCAGCATAGATAAGTCTTTTTGATGTATTTAAAGAGGTTTACTAACAAATGAAGCCGTGAGTGAAGGAATATTTAAGAAGCGTTGATTAGTTCGGTGTGATCGCGGCCGGAGCGCGCAACCCACGATGGATCCTTCGTTTATTCAATTCTGAGTTTAGCATAAACTGTTTACGCAGCGCGGGCGGGGCGCGGCGAGGCGCGGCGGGGCGGGGCGCGGCGGGCTGTCAGCCGTCACTCCGGTCTTTGACGCGCCGGCCAAGGGTGAGTTATGCTTTTCAGCACGGAAATTAGTAGAACCTATATTAATAGAACCTATGGAATCGTCCACTGCTTTCAAGACGCTGTAAAATCTAGTACTGCCTTGTTGTTGATGAAGGTAAAATGTACCTATTTATTTGTAGTTAGTTTCAGATTAAACTAAATGAGGAACAAAAACGTATGCGTGAAATTCATCTAGCTCCACCGTGTTCAGTTAACTCCAGCTAATAACCAAACTGCAGTCGTTCACCACGACGCCAGCGAATAAATGTAAAGCCTTGTTCGTTGTCGAAGTACGGCTTGTTAGCGGCTGCTGGAAGGTTCTGGAAGGGCCTCAAACAGGGCCTCAAACAGGGCCTCAAATTGGCGGCGCCGTGTCGCCCCGCGGCGTACACCACCCTCCAATATACCTGCAAACCAAATATTGCTAATAATTCAACTTAGAAATTGGCCTTGTTACTTATTGAAATTGTCGGAAACATCTCAGACGAATATTATAAAGGGTAACTACTCGTATATGTTTGAATATTCTATTCCTAATTTAATGTAAACGTATTTAAACTATTTTAAAATAAATAGCTGTTTCATATTAAAATTTACAAGATTAGAACTATTAGATTAGATTCTAATGGTTGTTAGCCCGGTCAAAATAGACATTTAAGGTTACATCAATTAGCACTTCGCTGAAAATTGGCATTAAATGTTGGGAACCCTAACTTTTGACAAACAATGTCAAAAGTCCACATGAATCCCAGGTGTGGAAAAAAGTTATTCAAGTTCAAATGTTGTAAAAATCAGTTTTTTGTAAATTCAATAACATGTCTGCATATACATCTTGTATTGTAAGTCATCGCTTATCGGAACAGCCAAGCGCGTGATGTGCTGTGATGTGTCCTTGTTATTATGTAGATTACGTAAGTGACAATAATCGACGGATTACCCTTATCTCCGAGTACACTCGCACGCAGCTACTTGCTAGTACTAAACCACAGGTGCAGTCACACCTACTCTACCTTAGATTGACTTATACCTTAACCTACCTACCTACCTAATTACCCGTGGACTGCCTATGTCCTATCACTTGAACGGGTCTAACTAATGGACGGTCACCTCCAGCCAGATGGACAGTTTATTAAGTGGTCCGCGCTCTTTAAAGCTGCTTCGGACCGAAATATAAATAGATATAGATTGTGGCATAATTACCTATGTTCTTATTGCTGCTGCTGCTATTATAAAAAAAATACTATAATGTGTTTTTTGTATAGTTAAACAAAGTTATTTAGGTCATGAGATAGTAAATAGAGGTAATAAAGCAGCGATGAATAGACATGGCACTGAAAGAGATTGGCGACGGGCGAGCGGCAACCGCTCCGCAAGACCCTTAAGAAATACCTAAATCAATATTGCTCATCTTTAAACGTATAAAATATTATTTGAATAGGGTAAATAGCCCCGTTATCAAAGGAGCAAACTACCCAACCCACCTCTTTAAAAAGGGACCAACTTTTTATTCACATCCATTCGTAATCGCTTCCCCGGAACTTGACGGACAAAAAGTTTGGGCTTTAGGGTTCAACTTCGAAGACAGGTGATGTTACTATTCATCATCGGGTCTCGCGGGGGCTGCCGGGGCTGCGGGGCGGCGGGGCGGGAGGGGAATACAGGAAATAGAAAAACTTGGCTCGTTTACAGTGAGAGCCGCGGAGGTATTATTGTTTTAGAGGCTCGTCGCGGCCGGAACGACTCTGTTTGTCTTCGCTCAGTTATTCTTAACTTTATTGAATTAAGCTCCTACAAAACTATCCTTGTAAATTTTATCAGAGTGCTTTGTTAACTCTTTTAATTGGGGATATTGGTGTAATTCTGGAGAGTAGGTATTGTGCGACAAAGATACCTAGGTAGTTCCCTAAAGCACACGGGTTTTCGATCTCTGATCAACCATTTTTTAATGTGCGTTTCCTGAGTGTTATTTTTATAAGACCTTTTGTGAAAATACAGTGTGTATTTACCTACAACACGTTTTCACTTTCGTAAACAAAACAAATAAGACAGAGTTTTACTTTCATTTCTGATCCACTTGAAGAAGCTTCAAGCTCCTGATTAAGAACAAAGGCGCAGGTTGAGATATATTACATGCAATAATAATGGCAGTTACATCGGAACGGGCCGACCTCAGACAAATAAATAGGAGCGCGACGATGAGGAATAGATATGAGAAGTAATCTCCGAGAGTGCCTGCGCCGCGCCGTTTTAATATTTATTATTTGATGTATTAGTGTTCGCGAATATTTATCCGGCCCGTGCTCGCGCCGTGCCGATGATCACTTACCGCGCGTGGGCGGTGCGTCTTGCCGCCGACTGTAATCCGAGGTAGCAGAATCATTTGCTAGATGTCAAGTCACGTTTTACGAGACATCTTTTTTGGTTACGTAACCAAAAACGTATTAGGTTCGAAATCGGAAGAATACCAATTAATTATTTTTACGAGTTTTTTTGTTCGTTCCTTTGCTTTTGGCGGAAATGATATAGTGTAACATATTATTATTTTATTTTCATAATTTTAAGGAAACTTACGGTCAGTTAGCTAGACACAACAATAGTATGGGAAACATTGTCACTTATGGTAAGCCAATTATAAGTTTCCATGGCTAAAATAACAATAGGTATCTAAAGAAAGTTTAACAGACAACTTGATATATAAGCTTGATTTTCCCTTTAACCAAAACGTAAATGGTTTTTACATCGTTGATTTTCCTTTATTTAACTGATTTCCATTTAGCTATGTATACTATACCTACGTATGTCAGCTACCGTAGTTGGTGTGCGTGGATGTAGCCGCTTGGGCGCGGGTAGGTGGGTAGGGCCCGGGGCCCGCGGCCGGCTGTCGGCGCGGCTACAAGCGCGACACGCGGCGCCGCTCGGCCGTCGGTCGCCGCCATTTGCATAAAACAACCTGTGCTATGCAAATGTCGGCCGCTTTGTAAGCCCGCGCATTAACACTCGCGCCCGCCCCCGCCCTCGCCGCCCGCCGCAGCCGCCTGCTAAGATTATGTTTGTTAATTCCTATTTTTATGACGTAAAATAAACTTTTTTTTTCTTGACATTTTCTATAATTCACATCAAATGTCGTTGCTAACATATTACCCAAAGCCCGTCATCAGAATTATTATATAATAACCGTATAATGGACGACGGGCTGAGGTAGATCGCTTCAATTCTATATTTCTTAAGAGTATGTAGTTAATTAAATTATCTCTCGTGTTCTAGTAGTCTAAATCGTACTAAGCACTCAGTGCCGGTTGATGCTCTTAGATCGTTCATTATGTTAATAATCGCGCGAGCACGTCGGTCGCACGTTTAGCCGCCCACAGCCGCCGGCCGCTCGCCCCGCGCCGCTGCGAGCGGACATTATTTATGCCTCTGATGATATTAAGCCGCTCGCTCGCGCTGCGATATAAATCTTCCTTCAGGTGTGACATTACAGCGCCCAGTCGTACATGACTGGCTCGCGCCTGCGACTTTCCTCGCCGGCCGCTCTAAACTTTGCGTCAATTTCTAAGACGGTGAGGTTTAAAAGAAAGATAGGTAAATATTTTTAAAATGTTATTTATATAATATAGTTTACATGAATTTGTTGCGTTTTATAAATCTATAACTGAATAAGTAAAACTTAAATTAGTAGGAATAATAGTGTACCTCAATAAGTAAAAATAGCACAGTAAAATGTTCATACAAATAAAACTACTTACATTTAAATAATTTTCTAAATATCTCACAGGTAAGAAAACCCTGGGATCGTTGATCGAGCTTTTCAGCTCACAAATTATAACATCTTAAACTTAATTAGGTTATAATAATATAGTTTACAAGCCCCTCCACAATAAACCCTTTACAATTACGAATTACGACAATAATTCAGCGAATCTTTTAAACATTTTTTTTATATTCGTTGTGCAGGAGTCTTGTAAAAGTCGAACATTGCAGACACTTCGCTTGCTACATCTACATCATAGGTACTTTAAAACCGACTAAATCCATGTTAAGACTGTATTTATATAAAACATTGATCTGCATAAAAATTTACTAATAATTCAAATACAGACAGACAAACAAGCGAACTGTCAGCTATGTAGGAGCCCTGAAACAAGGCTCCCGTAACATAAATCGTAAAAGCTTTAACATTTAATTGGTGTTATACGCATAAATTTTCATTTAATGTTGGATAATTATCCATTGCATGATATCATTGCATGTAAATTGTTGGAACGGCGACAATCGGCATTCGCACAAACGTCATAATATACAAAACGCACCGCGGAAACGCAATGGATTTAGACACGCAAAAACTAATTTAAATATAATTTTCAAATGCAAATGTTGAGACAAATGTAAATGTTACAATGTTATCTACTTACAAGGTTATACGATTTCATTTTCCCGTATAAGGGATGAATTATATTAGACCGGGACAGGGCCGGGCCGGGGCGTGACCGTGGCCCGAACGGTGCCCGGTCGGCGCACGTTACATACATTTTATATGAACCAGTTTATAATACACCGTGTATGATCCGTGTCCCGTCCGGGCCGGTGTAATAGAAACTGGCCACGGTCACGGCCCGGCCCGGCCCCGCCCCGGTCTAATATAATTCATCCCTAAAGTTTACCACGCGAAATCCTTCTGTCCATTATCTACTTGTTGAATAAAATGTACGGTAAATATATTTTTGTATTTGCCTGTCAAATTTACCACAGTCAAAACATATAGAAATTAAAATATAGGATAAAAAGTGCAAGCTTCACAAACAGCTGGCCCGGCCGCAATGTAGCTGCGGCGAAAATATGTAAATCTCAACTACCTAATTAATTGAGCCGACATCAAACGAATGGTACTTTAATTCAATTTTATCTAACAACAATGTCAACGAATCCATACAACAATGTCAACGAATCCATACAACAATGCAACTAATGATTGAGCCTCTCGCGCTGTGCTACTGCGTCAGATATCCAACAATACTCGATAATTAATGGAAGGAATGGTTGATCAATTCATAAGCCTCTTTAAACGATATAACTGGTCTAGTAGTAAAGGTGCCGTTAATATATCAAATTTAATTAATTAATTGCAAGGCTTCTTAGCGTAAAAGACTTAGGTCACTATGATAAATAAACTAATATAAATGTACTGCTTAACTTCAAATATTTCTTGGTGTTTTATAATTAAATATACCTAATAGTTTTGTATCTTGGCCGTCTTTGTTAGGAGATAGGATCGCCTTAGTAAGGACGAAAATAAATTACAATAAAATACGTTTACTGTATAATATTCGTCCGTTTTTCTCAAGTATAATAGGCCCACAGATATATAACCACCAGATACCTCATAACAGGCGACGACCGCGCGCCAAACATATGGTTAAACCAACCATATGTAAAGCCCCGCCTCGAAACACGGCTTTAGTTGCGACCAAGTGTCAGACCCTCAGTGAACTTCATATACGTTTCTATAGTCTAACGCAAGTGAAGAGGTCAGCTTATAATGGCTACTCGTACGAAGGACGTTCACTTGTCTCTTTTCCGCATTGCGCTTATTGCATTCGTTGTCCTTCTCGGCGAAAGCACGTGTAACGTTAGTGTTGTAAATTCTAATCGATATCGTTAAAAATAATAGACGACGTATATTAGCGGGTCTCTCGGTATTATTGTATGTAAAAATAAATAAGTAATCCATAAACCGTTTAAATATGTTTATAGAGTACTTACTCAGTAAAATGAATTATTTGTGATAAATTTTTCTAATATTATTTTTAAATTTTTAAGTTCTACAGGTTTTGTGTATTCCAAAAATAAATACATAACTACCTACCTACGTGATGCTATTTTCATTTTAATATGAATTTTTAAAACGAATCATCGAAATTAATTATCGACAAATTCATTCAATGTTCCCAACCCGCGACCTAAGTGCGACCTTGAAATAGCCAATCACAACGCCTTTGTTCCAGTCCCCGCAACCCGCGCCTTCCTCCAATTTCGGTGCGTTTTAATCGGAACAAAAGTATTCATATGGGGCATCTAGTGGGGATAATCTGTGAATAGGCCAAACGAGCTCAATCTTGTGAGTAGTCCTATGACATTATTTGCGAAAGTACCAATGTGATTTTAAGTCATGTGTATAATATCAACCTTGATTGAGAAAAATGAGTTAAATTTGTTATGAAAATTAATTTATCGTAAATTAATATGAGTCTCACAATTATTGACTGACGCTCGAAAGGCCTCAACGACACGTATGCCGCACTCACCGCTCCGCACCGCTCCGCACCGCACCGCACCGCACCGCACCGCACCGCACGCACCGCACCGCACAGCCACATTGAACACTCCAGACAAACCTAATAATTATATTATTGTGTTCGCCCTCCAGCCCTACTAACCTAAGAGTGGTCTATACAGCTTACAAACTTTATAAAACTCTTAGCAATTTACAATATATTTGAATTCTGCGTTCATAATAATATAAATTTGCATAAAATCTCAGTGCAATAAATTATGAAAGAAATACAGAGAATAAGATAGAGTGACATTAGCGCCAACTTGTTCGAAGCTAAAAACTACGTCCCTAATATTATATTGCTGACACAGTAACACGTAAATATTTTCGCAACTAATATCGATATGTTATCAATTACTGTAAAGGCTACGCAATACCGACTCTTCCATAAAGCGTGTCGTCACTACCATCAGTCTATGCTTGTTGCTCGTCGCACGCGCGTTTAGATACCGTTACGTATTTTACAAATATATCTTAATTTAATTATTATCCAATTCATTGGCTCGAGCTCCATCATATTTGCAAGAATAATAAATAATATAATATAAATCGCTGGACAATTCACACAGCAATACAAGCTTAGAGCTTACCACGGAAGCTCGAAGCTTGTGTTGCGGGTGCTAGATTTATACTTTTAATATACATACATAGATTAATATTTTTTATTATACATATATAACACCCAGTTACCTGGAACAATCTGTAGATCGTAATTTTTTTTGTTCCGAGGCGGGAATCAAACCCGCAACCTCTTGCGTCGTAGGCAGACCTTCGCCCGCTGCGCCACAGAGGTCGGTGAAAATGTAAAAATGAGGCAAACTGTGTGCTTACACGACTAACTAGTACGTCTCAGCTTTAAAACAATTGGCTCTTATTTTTACAACTATCATTTACAAAATTGTTTATGTTTTGTGTCAAATTAGAGAACCGAAGTAGCTGGAGCACTCGCGTCATCCTGAGTCAAACAAACCATACGGATAAAGAGGAAAATCAACATCAAAACGTTACATTATTATTCAACATTGTGTTCGCTCCACATACCTTAAATTCTGTAACCTGATGATTTTACTATCGTTCTGTATCGCATTAGAAATAAAATATTTTTGACATAATCTACGTCTCTAAGAGAAGGTACAAATGTAGATTTACAAGGTAAGTATGTGCGTTTCGAAGTCGTCAGCAAAGATAAATGTAGACAACGTTGTGCGTTCATATCATCTAAGAATTCTAAGACATAGGAGTATCGTGTACAGTTGTGGTCTCGGTCCGAGCTGAAGGCTTCCTTTCGTTGTACATCTCCCGATCAGTGGGCAGCCAGTGACACGACTCATTTGAATGTATTCTGTCCATTATTAAGCTGCAAAAGAAAAGTAGTATTGTAGCACGGCAGATACGCCTGGCGGTTTGTCAGAGAACTAATAATTATAAAATAGTCTTTGTTGTTATAAAATGCATGCGCGGCGGGGGCACTGCAGTGCGGGGGCTCACCTGCATGCGCGGCGGGGGCACTGCAGTGCGGGGGCTCACCTGCATGCGCGGCGGGGGCACTGCAGTGCGGGGGCTCACCTGCATGCGCGGCGGGGGCACTGCAGTGCGGGGGCTCACCTGCATGCGCGGCGGGGGCACTGCAGTGCGGGGGCTCACCTGCATGCGCGGCGGGGGCACTGCAGTGCGGGGGCTCACCTGCATGCGCGGCGGGGGCACTGCAGTGCGGGGGCTCACCTGCATGCGCGGCGGGGGCACTGCAGTGCGGGGGCTCACCTGCATGCGCGGCGGGGGCACTGCAGTGCGGGGGCTCACCTGCATGCGCGGCGGGGGCACTGCAGTGCGGGGGCTCACCTGCATGCGCGGCGGGGGCACTGCAGTGCGGGGGCTCACCTGCATGCGCGGCGGGGGCACTGCAGTGCGGGGGCTCACCTGCATGCGCGGCGGGGGCACTGCAGTGCGGGGGCTCACCTGCATGCGCGGCGGGGGCACTGCAGTGCGGGGGCTCACCTGCATGCGCGGCGGGGGCTCGGGGCGCGGGGAGCGCAGAGAGTAAGTCTCCGCGTGGAACAGCGGGGGACACTGCAGGTGCGGGTAGGGGCCGGGGGCGCCGCTTCCACTCTGCAACGAGGGGACTTAGTATTACATCAACGTTTCCATTTATTGCGGTCGGACGCGACCCGCATCAACCGCGAGCCCCTTCATAGCTCTTTGAGCGACTCAGAGCTCGTTCATGAGGCCGATGGTGAAGCACCACGTTTCGAAAGACGAAAAGACGTTGCGTAACTTCTCGAACGCTGCTCATCCGAGTTGGATTCGACGAGTGACCTCCTTCTCAAAGTTGGACCTACATAATAGGACTACCTGTCCTAGGTATACATACGCGTCAATAATTTCAAGAGCCGAGTTCTCAACCATAATAGGAGAAGGCTCTACATGACGATTAGACACATGAGTTTCGTCTTGATGATGTTCATTTTGAGACCAACCCGTTGGGAGACTCGATTGAGGCCTTCGAGCATTGTGCCGAGTTCATCCATCGAGTTTGCCATGACTACGATATCGTTGTTGTTGTTGCAGTTGTTGTACGTGTACCTGTGCTCCGGCGCCGAACACGAGGCGCAGACGCGACACGGCGCCGCCGCCGCCGCCGGTGCCGCTGCCGGCGTTGCTGTTGTTGTTGTTGTTCCAGCTGGAAACAACGCTACAATTCATCATGCACATAAATTACGAGATAATACAAGGATAGACGCGGGGGGAATTTATGCAGGAAGTTCCATATGTTGCCGCTTATAAGAAGACGAGAGGTGTCCGATTTTACTTATATTTTAAAAATTATTCACAGCATTATTGATTGTCCGGAGTTATTAAGTAAATTAAATTTCAACGTCCCCAGGAAAAATACTAGATTTAGTCTTACACTTGTGGTTCCTAGAGCTTCTACTAATTATCGAATGAATACATATATGGTTAGAGCGAGCAGACTATTCAATAATCTATGTAAAGATCATAACATTGATCCATATGCCAGCAGTGTGATCAAGGCTGGGCGGGTTTTGTGTGACAGCTTTTTTGATAGTTCTTCTCCTAAAATATTAATTAGTTAGTATATAGTATCAGGTGTTTCTTATATGTACAAGTTTATTCCTAGGTTTAGTTTGATTTAGTTTAGTTGGGTTCTGTACGGTTCCGTTTTGGTATATGTATTCACACTTTTATGTATTTATATTATTTCTAATCGTGAGAACCTATTATTGGCTCTATGTTTTTTATTTTAGTTTATATTGTTGATGTTTTAGCCGTTGGTTTTCCAAATATTGTTAAATAAATAAATAATAAATAAATAACAGGCGATCGGACCGTTATGTTCTTAAACACGTGTCTCGCTCGACGAAGTCGTATTTAAGATTTTTTACTATAACTTAAAGTTTTTACGGATAAACTTTTACAGACGAAATAAAAATGCTATAAATAAACAAATATGATTTGCAGCAATAAAGTTTCAGAACGAAATAGAATAGTTGTAATAGAGGGAGAATCATAATACATAAAGTATTACCGTATCAACCATTTATTATTACTATTTATTGGTAGACTAATAGTAGACTAGACGTGTTTGTTACCTGTCGGCGTCGGGCGCGCGCTGTGCCGCGGGGCTCGCCGGCCTCGGGGCCCCCGCCCCCTGCGCCGTCCCCCGCGCCGCCCCCCGCGCCGCAGCCACCTGCAATCACGCACACACACGTACACGCACACGTACACACACACGGAACATCTCATCAAGTGCTCATCTTTACAACAATGGTGTCCTGGTATTCTGCAGCTTCGCTTTTTGTGGAAGGTTGTAATAGGAGAAGTTTGTTACGAATTTTTAGCTTGCCTCAAATACTTTCCCAAAAATGGGCAGCCAGCTCTTTGATTATAAATGTGCATTCTTAGAGATCATTGTTTTACGTTTAAAATATCCTGTACAAATCTCAACAATATGGTTATACCTTATCGTGTCTCCGCAGCGAGTCGCGCCAGCGCTCGGGGGGCGCGGGGGCGGGGGCGGAGGGGGCCTCGAGCTTCTCGTAGCTGGAACGTTATAGGAATATTATTATTATTTATTTAGTAGAGTACCATACACAAATTTTGAAAAATCAATAATTATTAATTTAATTTAATTCACATAATTACAATTTTATATCTATTACTAGCCGACTGCCAATAGCTTCGCTTGCTTTTTTTTCATAAAATATAGCCTATAACCTTCCTCGATAAATGGACTTTCCAACACTGAAATTTTTTAAACCAGCGGTTCCTGAGATAAGCGCGTTCAAACAAACAAACAATCAAACAAACTGTTCAGCTTTCTAATATTAGTATAGATTTACAATTTAATGTGTCACTCACCCGTGGTGCCTCGGGGAGTCCCTGGGGGCAGGCCGCTCGCCGTAGATGACGTCGGGCGGGGGGCAGTAGGGGGCGGGGGCGGGGGAGGGGGCGGGGGCCCCGCGGCGCTCCTCGGCCTGCTTCTGCAGCATGAACTGCTCCAAGGTCACGAGTCCGGCGCCCACTTCCAGGCCCTGGAAGGATACACCGTACTGAGCACTGTCCCGTTCCAACAAGTTATTATAACTGAGATACAATTAGTAGTAGGAGAGTGTGATATATAATACCTTAGTGCCCTTCACCTTCGGCGGGTGCAGTTTGGGCTTGGTGACGAAGTCGCTCTTCTCGAAGTCCAGCAGGTTGGGGTTGGACGCGTGGATGTAGTTGATGGGCTTGGGCATGCGGTGGCGCGCCTCGCCCACAGCTGGGCCCACGCCCACGTCGGGGCCGGCGGGGTAGCTGCGGTACTGCTCGGGGGGCGCGGGGGCGGGGGGCTGCTTGTTCTGGAGAAAGGGAGATTCGACCAGTTTTAGTAAAAATGACAATTTTAACATTCAATAATGCTCATCATATTATATTTTCCTATGCTGACGAAACTGCTGTTGATTTTGAGGGTTCCTCATGGGAGTCTCCATATCGAAGCTGAGAAGGGATTGCAAAGGATTGCTGTTTAATTTGATATAATTAACTTTATCAATTGACATTATTGCACATTATAATGTTACATACATATAATGTGCAATTTTGACTTCGAGACGATTATTAGGTTGAGTATTATTGTTGTACAAGCTGAAACATTATGTATAGTTTGTTTTGAGTGTTTTGAGGTATTTAGTCAATAGACGATTGCAGCAAGCAAGATATTTTCCGATGTGTTTCGACTTATATTGTACCTTGGACTTGGAGTCGTCCTTCTTGTTCCTGGAGAAGAAGCGCAGGTACTTGCGGTCGAGCGAGGCGGCGGCGGAGGCGGGCACGTGTTCCTGCTCCTCGCTGCGGCCCGCGCGCGCCCGCAGCGAGCCCCCCGACCCCCCCTCGTCCGACTCCGTCTCGGAGTAGTCCGTCTCCGAGAACTGGCTGGTCGCGTCCGACGGCGACTGCAGCGGCGGCAGCAACGTCGCGCGGTGGATCAGCTGGATCCAGGCTATAGTAAAAACGATTCATTATGTTTATTCTTATTTAAATGAATAATAAATAATGTGTAGGTGTAGTTTACCCAGCATGGCGTCCCGGGTGTCGCAGGCGAAGTAGAAGGCGGTGCCGGTGTGGTAGACCTTGAAGGCGTGCGCCCGCGACTTCACCTCCCCCGCGGCGCTCGCCGTGCAGCCCGCCAGCTGGATCATGCACGAGGCGCGCGCGCACTGCGACAGACACTAGTGTACACGAGACTGTAAGTACAAGGCGTGCGCCCGCGACTTCACCTCCCCCGCGGCGCTCGCCGTGCAGCCCGCCAGCTGGATCATGCACGAGGCGCGCGCGCACTGCGACAGACACTAGTGTACACGAGACTGTAAGTACAAGGCGTGCGCCCGCGACTTCACCTCCCCCGCGGCGCTCGCCGTGCAGCCCGCCAGCTGGATCATGCACGAGGCGCGCGCGCACTGCGACAGACACTAGTGTACACGAGACTGTAAGTACAAGGCGTGCGCCCGCGACTTCACCTCCCCCGCGGCGCTCGCCGTGCAGCCCGCCAGCTGGATCATGCACGAGGCGCGCGCGCACTGCGACAGACACTAGTGTACACGAGACTGTAAGTACAAGGCGTGCGCCCGCGACTTCACCTCCCCCGCGGCGCTCGCCGTGCAGCCCGCCAGCTGGATCATGCACGAGGCGCGCGCGCACTGCGACAGACACTAGTGTACACGAGACTGTAAGTACAAGGCGTGCGCCCGCGACTTCACCTCCCCCGCGGCGCTCGCCGTGCAGCCCGCCAGCTGGATCATGCACGAGGCGCGCGCGCACTGCGACAGACACTAGTGTACACGAGACTGTAAGTACAAGGCGTGCGCCCGCGACTTCACCTCCCCCGCGGCGCTCGCCGTGCAGCCCGCCAGCTGGATCATGCACGAGGCGCGCGCGCACTGCGACAGACACTAGTGTACACGAGACTGTAAGTACAAGGCGTGCGCCCGCGACTTCACCTCCCCCGCGGCGCTCGCCGTGCAGCCCGCCAGCTGGATCATGCACGAGGCGCGCGCGCACTGCGACAGACACTAGTGTACACGAGACTGTAAGTACAAGGCGTGCGCCCGCGACTTCACCTCCCCCGCGGCGCTCGCCGTGCAGCCCGCCAGCTGGATCATGCACGAGGCGCGCGCGCACTGCGACAGACACTAGTGTACACGAGACTGTAAGTACAAGGCGTGCGCCCGCGACTTCACCTCCCCCGCGGCGCTCGCCGTGCAGCCCGCCAGCTGGATCATGCACGAGGCGCGCGCGCACTGCGACAGACACTAGTGTACACGAGACTGTAAGTACAAGGCGTGCGCCCGCGACTTCACCTCCCCCGCGGCGCTCGCCGTGCAGCCCGCCAGCTGGATCATGCACGAGGCGCGCGCGCACTGCGACAGACACTAGTGTACACGAGACTGTAAGTACAAGGCGTGCGCCCGCGACTTCACCTCCCCCGCGGCGCTCGCCGTGCAGCCCGCCAGCTGGATCATGCACGAGGCGCGCGCGCACTGCGACAGACACTAGTGTACACGAGACTGTAAGTACAAGGCGTGCGCCCGCGACTTCACCTCCCCCGCGGCGCTCGCCGTGCAGCCCGCCAGCTGGATCATGCACGAGGCGCGCGCGCACTGCGACAGACACTAGTGTACACGAGACTGTAAGTACAAGGCGTGCGCCCGCGACTTCACCTCCCCCGCGGCGTGAGCCACACGGCGCGGCGCGGCGCGGCGGCGGCGTGGCGCGCTCGCACGCGGTGCCACACGGCGCGGCGCGGCGCGGCGGCGGCGTGGCGCGCAGACACGTACCTCGGGCGTGCGGTAGGCGTACAGCAGGTTGTGCGTGAGCAGCAGCTGGCGGCGCGCCCAGCGCGGCGCGGCGGCGGCGTGGCGCGCTCGCACGCGGTGCCACACGGCGCGGCGCGGCGCGGCGGCGGCGTGGCGCGCAGACACGTACCTCGGGCGTGCGGTAGGCGTACAGCAGGTTGTGCGTGAGCAGCAGCTGGCGGCGCGCCCAGCGCGGCGCGGCGGCGGCGTGGCGCGCTCGCACGCGGTGCCACACGGCGCGGCGCGGCGCGGCGGCGGCGTGGCGCGCAGACACGTACCTCGGGCGTGCGGTAGGCGTACAGCAGGTTGTGCGTGAGCAGCAGCTGGCGGCGCGCCCAGCGCGGCGCGGCGGCGGCGTGGCGCGCTCGCACGCGGTGCCACACGGCGCGGCGCGGCGCGGCGGCGGCGTGGCGCGCAGACACGTACCTCGGGCGTGCGGTAGGCGTACAGCAGGTTGTGCGTGAGCAGCAGCTGGCGGCGCGCCCAGCGCGGCGCGGCGGCGGCGTGGCGCGCTCGCACGCGGTGCCACACGGCGCGGCGCGGCGCGGCGGCGGCGTGGCGCGCAGACACGTACCTCGGGCGTGCGGTAGGCGTACAGCAGGTTGTGCGTGAGCAGCAGCTGGCGGCGCGCCCAGCGCGGCGCGGCGGCGGCGTGGCGCGCTCGCACGCGGTGCCACACGGCGCGGCGCGGCGCGGCGGCGGCGTGGCGCGCAGACACGTACCTCGGGCGTGCGGTAGGCGTACAGCAGGTTGTGCGTGAGCAGCAGCTGGCGGCGCGCCCAGCGCGGCGCGGCGGCGGCGTGGCGCGCTCGCACGCGGTGCCACACGGCGCGGCGCGGCGCGGCGGCGGCGTGGCGCGCAGACACGTACCTCGGGCGTGCGGTAGGCGTACAGCAGGTTGTGCGTGAGCAGCAGCTGGCGGCGCGCCCAGCGCGGCGCGGCGGCGGCGTGGCGCGCTCGCACGCGGTGCCACACGGCGCCGCACGCGCCGAGGGGCACGAGCGCGCGTATCGGGATCGAACGTCGTTCTGGAACGGGACGACGTGCTTAAATTGTTTAGAAAGCGAATACTGACGTTTTGACCGCGCGATCTAGATTTTTTAAATTTTTAGAGTTTTGTAGCCAAATGGCATAAAAACAGCACCCTTATAGATATGACACCACTCCTACAGGTACTATGACTTCAATTTGACCATTTAAATTTTAAGTATTAACTACGTATAAAGCTATATTAGTAACTGACTGGCGAGGAGGGAGCTCTTCTTCTTGAGGCTGCGCGACTTGGAGGAGGGGAAGATGCCGCGCATGGAGGTGGGGGACAGCGCGCCGCGGGGCTCCGCCAGCGCCCCCACCACGATGTCGGGGGGCGGCGCGGGGGACACGGGGGGCGCGGCCGCGGGGGGCACGGGTGGCGCGCGCATGTCCAGCGCCGTCAGGTTGCGCAGCGGTGACGATATCTGGGAAGGAATATCGAGGTACTGTGATAAAGGGTTTTTATTATTTCTATATAAAATGTTACCTACGAAAAATTGGAACAACCTCCTCAGCCGTTGGACGTCCACTGCTGGACATAGGCCTCCCTATACGATTTCCAGTTATTACGCAGCGGCGTGCATCCCTCGAGAGCCAACCGCCTTCACCAGATCTGTGTGATAAACCGAGCATAGCCCTTTCCATAGCGACACACACTGGTTGAAGTCCGAGTTGGATTCGACGAGTGACCTCCTTCGCAAAGTTGGACCTACATAATTGGACTGTCTGTCCTAGGTATACATACGCGTCAACAACTTCAAGAGCCGAGTTCTCAACCATAACAGGGGAAACGCGCAGCACGCCCAGCGGGAGCGGGGCGGCGCGCGGGGAGGGGGGCGCGGAGGGGGGCGCATACTCCAGCAGCGAGCGGCGCCGGTGCTCCATTATACCTGCTCTATGTGCAGCTTGGCGCGGGCGGCGGGCGCGGCGGGGCGCGGCGCGGGGCGCGGCACGGCGCGCAGCACGCCCAGCGGGAGCGGGGCGGCGCGCGGGGAGGGGGGCGCGGAGGGGGGCGCATACTCCAGCAGCGAGCGGCGCCGGTGCTCCATTATACCTGCTCTATGTGCAGCTTGGCGCGGGCGGCGGGCGCGGCGGGGCGCGGCGCGGGGCGCGGCACGGCGCGCAGCACGCCCAGCGGGAGCGGGGCGGCGCGCGGGGAGGGGGGCGCGGAGGGGGGCGCATACTCCAGCAGCGAGCGGCGCCGGTGCTCCATCATGGCAATGTTAATGGTCTCAAGGATCTTTTCTGTCGTGGTTTCGTCTCGGGGTCCAGTGCCTGGAATACATTTAATTACATCGAATCATCAGAAAGCTGCTTGTTAGGAATGACATCCTGAACATCAAGGTCCTCGGTAAAGTAATGCCCTAGGTATTTATAGTAAAGTAGGTAGTAGGGGGGTCGAAATGCCAAGTGGGAATTTGATCGAGCGTCAAAGAGGCCTTTTTGGTTGCAAAGCTTTGATAAAAATAAAAAGAAGAGTGTGAGCCGTACCTAGCGGCGTCAGAGGCGCGGGCGCGGGGGGCGCGGGTGGCGCGGGGGAGGCGGGGGGCGCGGGGTCGCGGCGCGCCGACATGGCCTCGCCGATAACGGAGGAGGACTTCAGGAACTCGCGGATCTGCCCCGCCTTCTCCAGGGCCTGCACCGTCACCTGCAACCGCACGTAGTACCGACGTGTTAACTGTGAGAGACGTGCGGCCGGCGGCGTGTGTCGGCGCGCGGCCTACCTCCGGCGGCTCCTCGGGCGGCGGCGGCGGCGCGGGGGGCGGCGCGGGGGGCGACTCGGGGAGGGCGGGGGGCGGCGGCTGCAGGTCGTAGGCCGGCGTGCTGTGCGACTTGTCGAGGCGCGCGCGGCGCTCGTCGTCCGGCGCCGCGCCGGCGGGCCCGCGCCGCGCCGGCGTCTCCAGCCCCGCGCAGGACACCGCCTGCGATACACCAGCACTGTTACAACGGAACTGTGCCTGACAGGAACGAACAATCAAATAATTTATTAAAAAGCAAAGAACATGACTGAAAAATCTGTTTCCTTTTTTTAACACTAGGGGCGCTGTTATATGATAATAATTGTTCGCACGTACCTTGTCCCGCGGCAGCAGCGCGCCGGCGTCCCGCTCCTGGCGCGCCGCCTGCAGCGCGTGCCACAGCTGCTCGACGGCGAGCGCGCGGCCGGCGCCGGCGCCGCCGCTGAACGAGTGCCGCCGCTGCACCAGCAAGGACGGCTTCGGCGGATACATCCTGGAAACAAAGGGGGGAAAGTCGCACACGAAATTAGTACCGTACCGTCTACTCGTTAAATTCTGGAGAATCGGAATAGGTCAAATGATTCATGATAAATTAATAGAAATTATTATATGTTAATTTCGAGCATATTTAACATATCATAGCTTTTTTTAGAGTAACGCCATCTAATACGATTCTCAGTAAAACTCTCCGGGGTTACCTTCAAGTGAGGTGAACAATGTAAGTCGGAACAAGTTTATTTTTCGATTTAAGAGACATCGAGCTCAGGCAGATCGTGGACGAACCTCGTATGAGCTGAGAGATGGTCGGGCGAGGCGGGCGGCGACAGCGGCTCGCTGTCGTCTTCCGAGTCGACGGGCGGGGGCGGCGGGGGCAGCGCGGGGGGCAGCGCGCGCGCCGCGGCGGGGGGCGGCCGGGCGCCGCGCCGCCGCAGCCGCAGCGCCAGCTCGTCCCCCTGCGCGCGGCACGCCGCCAGCACCGCCCCCCCGCCCCACCCCACCACGCACTGTCCCCCCACGGCCACGATCTCGTCCCCCGCGTGCAGCTGCCCGGACGCGTGCGCGGGGGACCCGAACCGCACCGACCGCACCTGCAGACGGTCACACAAGAAGTTCAAGAAAACGACAAGAGTAAATATGTACCTTCAAGCTAGAACCTTGCGATCCATCTTCGGCCACATCGACACTTTCCATCAGGTGAGATTGTGGTCAAGCAAGGGTCTATGATCTTCACCTATTGTTACTTAAAAGATGTGCAAATTCTCTGTGCTAATTATTTTTTAGCTATTCTTTCGATTGGCATCTAAAATTGGATTGTGTTTTCGTATGTAAATGTGGACCTGAGTTGTCTTAATAAAAATGATTTTATTTATTTTATTTAAAAAGTAGGGTAATTTTTTTTCACATTTGAGTCGGTTCGATTCCCAGACAAAGCAAGAAATTTTGAGAAAATCTATGAATGCAGAATTACTAACTTTTAAAAATAACATAAAGTCTTCTTTGGACAAAATTCACTATCTACGATATTTAAGGTACTTCCCCTTCATGGCCCATAAGTTTGGGACGCCCTGTATAATAGGCTGAAATAATAGTGTAAATTAGCGAGTGGAGTGGCGGTACCTGGTGGTGTCCGCAGGGCGAGGCGGCCACGTCGAAGCCGAGCGGGCGCTGGCGCTGGCGCACGCAGACGGCGTCCAGCGCCGCCACGCTCAGGATGGCCGGGTCCAGCTCCGCGCGCACCAGGTGGTCCGCCGCCGCCGCCGCGCGCGCCGCACACAGCGCCACGGCCCGCGCCGGCGCCGAGCAGAACCGCTCCCTCTGCGCCGACGTGGCCGCCTCCAGCGCCAGCCGCAGCAGGCCCGCGCGCCGCGCCGCCACCGTGCCGCCCGCCGCGCCGCCCGCCGACAGCGCCCACCGCTCCAGCCAGCACGCCAGCGGCAGCACGGCGTGCACGTGCCGCGCCACGTCCGCCAGCACCTGCGTGTCCAGCCGCGCGTCCGAGTGCGCGCGCAGGCCCCGCGCCAGCGCGCCGCCCAGCACCGACACGCGCAGCGCTAGTTGCTGGATGCACTCGCGACCCGTCTCGAATTGCTACGAACGACGAAACGTTTACAATTAGTGATTAGATTGAAGAGTGTCATAAAACATAGGAGAATGATGTCAAAAGTTGGTGTAATTTTGCGACAAGCAGATGGTCTCGCGAGCAGCGCAGGTTGGTGTCTCGGGCCGATGGCGAAGGAAATACCCACCATACGCCATCGCGGTACTGCAAGACCCAGTCGTGAAAGGCCATTTGATTGTCGACTCTAGTTGGATTATTAAGTAATGTGTTAGTCTGAGATGTTTTCGCCTCGAATGTAGAGTATCCATATTATAATAAAGTTGCTCCGACTGAGTGTCTTTCCTATTTTATTTAATCTGTATGAGAGTGAAAGCTAGCTATTTACTAACTTTAAAGAACAAAATTGAACCTCTAAAATGAATGAATGAACACTTTATTGTACACAAAATAAAAAACATAGTAACAAAACTTAATACTATCTAAAAGTAACAAGTACAAGGTACTAAAATATATCTCATATTTTTTTTCTAAAGTATGTAAGATAAGACTCTCTAATGTTTATCTATGATTTAAATTTAATTAATCATTATTTTATTACTAATTATCCTTTTCCCAGTTACATGATAAGTTAAAAAATGTTCCATTTTACACAAATCTAAACTCGCAAAATCTGTTCTTGATGTCATCAAATTTTAATTAAAACAAATGATACTTCAAATAACAAAAGAAGTGAAGTAATTAGATTTTAAATAAAAACCAACTTTTTTTTTGATTATGAACTTTTTTTGTGTTCTAGTAATATGCCGGTGTGTGTAGTTCATTTAGACATAGACATACATTTATTTGCTACTCACACACAGTACAAAACATTTAGCACAAAAATTTACAAAAACTAGAATTAAGGAAATATAATAAAAATAATAACAAATATGGACCAAACCTGCTAATTGTTTTAAGAAACTATGTGTTAACTTACCACAAGAAGTTAATAATTGCATTTTTAAGTTTTTAAGTCCACAGTGTAACAGAATACTAATTAAAGGTGACTCACTTCATAATAACCGTTACTCCAACATTATACTTGTGCGAATAAAGAAAATTCTACCTATTCACTACTTCTCAACCAAAACAATAGACTAACATATACTTAAGAATGACTCACAAAGTTCCTCAAATGCTCCACAGCCTCGAGGATGAGTTCCTGATGGCCGATGATCTCAACTCCGAGGTACTCCAGGTCGTCGCAGCGCAGCATGAGCAGGCGCCGCCCGTCGAGGCCCCGCGCGCGCAGCCCCGCCACATACTGCACCACCGGCTCCTCTAGCCCTGCAAACAAACACACTTTTCTATACCTCCAAACAAAACTTTGCTGCTAGAGTTTCATCTGCTGCTGTAGACTGGCAACCGCACGCAGTTGCTTGTATGTTTGGTAAGCTGTTGCGGGCCGTCGGCCGTCTGAGTCACGCACATACCCGTGAGCCAGTCCGCGACCTGCTCGGGGCTCCATTCAGCGACGTTCAAACCAGCCATAGTTACAAACTTCGGGCATGTTTCCGTAGAACGCTAAAGATTACTGCTCTAGTGTTGTAGTTTTACAAAAATATAATAGAAGCCCAGCAGCGCTTTATTTTACGTTTTGTTTGTTTGACTGGGTAGCCATCCAGTTTTTTTTTTTGTATTTTTTCGGTTGACATTGACAATGACAGTCTCAATGACGTATACTATAAGTACAGTGACATTTAACCCAAGCGCTAGAGCAAAAACATGTTTCAAAGGTTGCTCGCTAGATCGCGTTAGGCGTATAGGCGTTATAACACAACCGCAGAGCAGATTGTATTGTATTTGCTTGCTCCGTGAACACAACACCAACACACGATGCGAGCGAGTTCAATCTGCAGCCCTAGACCGAGTCTGCACTGGTCGAGTATTTTAATAGAATAGCTAGTAGATCGGTACTTAATTTTGTAATGCGAACACCAAAAATGTTGTCGTGTAGGTAGTTATAGGTACCTACTAACAAGACGGGTAGCTTGATCGCTGTGCACTGAGCTAACGCGCTCTGGTAGAATGCAGCATGGTGGGCGATTATAGAGATACTTGCCAATTATAGACCTACTTGCAATAAGGTATACCGAGATACCTGCCAATGCCCTAAGAACGGTTCCAAATACAAACTACCTATTAAAGGAGGTTGTATTTGGAACTGTTCCCAGAAGTGGGTGTAGTTATAGATTTAAAGGTAACATCATAGACAAATATACCTGAATTGCTTATGGTAACATACCTTAATGCTGGCTATCCCTAGTTGTAGGACCAACCTACTTGAGTTTGCTCCCTTAACACTTGCTATTCGCTTGCTCAACACTTTGTCCGAGAACGAAGTAGATGTATTCCACCACTTTTATAAAATACTACTTTACTTTTTTTTTTATAGTACTTAATTAAAAAACGTAGGTAACGCAATGTTTATATATTTTACTTCATATAGGTATAGGTACTTATTGACGACCTCTGTGGCGCAGCGGGCGAAGGTCCGTCCGACGCAAGGGTTCGATTCCCGCCACGGATCCCCAAATGTAATTAATTTTTTTTCTTTTTTTTATGAAATTTTTTATTCATATTTTTATATATATGTAGGTATATACTTACCTAATAATTATTTTTCACTAACTTTTTAGATTTAGTTATTTTTAAGTTTTTATTTAGTTAGTTTTGTTTTACCCATAAGTTATAAGTTTCAATTTATAGAACTATTTTAAAGTTTTTTTTTTATAAGTTAAACTTTAGTTAATAAGTTAAATTAGTCAACCGCCATGAACCATGTTGTTTAAAGGTTGTTAAATCTGAATAATAAAAAAAAAAAACCATAAAATTGTCTAACACCATAGACTTGTATATTTAGTCTATGCTAACACTAATGTGCATGCTGTGGCCCCCATTAGTTGCTAAGACCTTGTGAATAATCTTTAGAGTATAAATCAATGTATCTTTTGTTGGGAGTTATAAAATAAATACTTAAATAAAATAAAAATAAATAAAAAATTGCTATAACCGATGGAAATGTAATTAATACCGTAATTTTCAGGTTATCATGTAACACATTTTTTTCCACAGTAAGGTAGGTAATCGTGTTAAGGAATTTAGACAAGAAGCTGGACCCACCGTATAACAAGCGAAGCTGTGGGCTTTTAGAGGTACTAAAATTACCATAAATTCCATCACAATCTTTGTGGCGTGAGATCGTCACCTCTTATCAGGCGGGGCGGGGCGGGACGGCGGCGGGGCGCGGCGGGCGCGATGCGATCTGGCGTTATGCGGCATCAAAGGGCCGGTGTAGCTCGGTAGCGCTCCTAAACCCGGCGGTTAATGGCTCTCGTAAAGCGGCCGCTGCTCCACCGCTACCGATAATTTCTCTTATTGTCTCGATAAATTAGCTTAATTAGGGTGTAAAAAATGTGACGACGGGCGAGGAATCTAGTGCGCGGTGGGTGGTCGCGGGTTCGAGTCCGCACCTGCCGCCTCTAATGCTCCTCATTGTCGCCGATTTATATTCTAGTGGCGGTCCGGCGGCTTCCGCGTAACAAGCTCCCGAATGTACCGACCCGCGGGAACACTGCCTCGGGCACACAGCTCTCCCGGGCGACGATCAAATATGCCGCAATTGAATCTCATCATCTGGTGATCCGAGAGGGAGGGACTTTTCACGTACCTACTAATTTTATCATGGAAGGATAGTAAGAGGGAATAACTTGGGAAGGTTGAAGTACCTAATCATAGGTAGGTACGGAATTTAACCAAACAATGTCGAGCGAGCCTAACAAATATTGTATACTTAGGCCAAACGGTTTCGGCTAAAAAGAAAACATCCACATGACTACATTCAAAACGAAGGTAGAAACTAAACCTAGATAACTAATTGTTGCTATTATTATATTAGCAATAAAAGAGCGCTTGCAGTAAAATGCCCCAGTTATAAGTAATTGAATTTTATCACAAGTAATTAGGGCCAAGGCATGCCGCCCGTGGACGCGACGGCGGCGGGGCGGGGCGGGGCGGGCGGCGATCAATCACGGCGCGACGTGAGTGCCCGTAAATACCCGTAATGACAACGTAATGGCTGTAAACGGTGCGCAGGCGCTGGCAGCTTATCTGCTAGATAAGTGGCGTGATTTAGAGTGCGCAGCGCACGTTACTGTCGTGCGTTATATTCGCTGATTCGCGCATTATTTACGGCCCTCATAAATACTACTCGGATAAGATAACAAATTGAAATACTGCTCCGAGCGTCACCTTACCTCGGCCAGGTAGTCAATTAAATTAAAATAAACAGGTAAAGCTGCTCGCGGCTCCATAAATTTGTGATTTGTGTAACTACCTACTTGTATTGGTTTTTATAGACGGTGACCCAATGTTAATTGATAACGGAAGATCAATGATAATATTATGGCTTTTTAAAATAGGGTTTTTTTCGAGAGTAAATTTATTAAATAGCCCTTCGGTAACTGTTTTCAACTGTGAATATTCAGAAACGAGCTACAAAATATAAAATATTTTTTGTAGTGATTTTATTATTAGTAACAACTTATACCTACTTCGTTTTGCGGTTCGGTCTCTGACTAAGAATAGTACTACACCTCGTCTGTGTCCCGCGAGAAGACGGCGTGTCTGGTGGCGTCTTTGAATGCAACACTAGATATTATTTAATTTGATAATACATATATAAAACACCCACCAGACACCAAAAAGGAAAAAAATAACTGCATATCGGACAAAGTTTCGTTTCGAGGCGGAAATCTAAGCCGCAACCTATTGCGTCGTAGGCTGATCTTGGTCCGCTACGCCACAGAGGTCATCAGTTATGAAAGTCTTTAGTATGTTATTTGTATAATCTATAGTGGTACTAATTAAGTTAGATAGATTAAGTTATAAGGTGCATTTTTGCGTATTGTCTGAGAGCACTACCATAAGAAATTCGAAATTTAAGAGGTATATAAAATAAATATCAAGAGTGTTATTTGAGAGCAACTCTTCTCACATTAGGTAGGTTGGTACACTGTTGGGAAACGGCCTACGTCAGATGCCAATAGGAATGTTACCTTACGACTAACGTAAACATTGTAATTAAGAAGGCGCGGGTCAGAGGGGTTCCATCTCGATCATCCGTCCTCATCGGTTACCTGTTATCTGCGAGATCGGTGGCGCCCCGCGGCTCCGCGCGGAATGCGCTGACGTCTCCATCGGGCAGCTGCCACTGCCCCGCTACGCCATGTGCACCCCGTGCCCCGTACTAACTGCTGCACTATCTAGCCGCGCCTCGACCCCTCCCACTGCTCAAACTAATATTTTATTCCACGTTGTCACATTTTTGTCCTTAATTAGTACAAATTCCTTAAATAACTAAGTGACTACAAAAGGAAATAGTTAATATTAAATTTATTGCCGTCCAAAACAGCTTTATTGTAAACTGATTGTAAAGGAACATAAACAAGGTAAGAGTAAGTATTTATTTTATTTTATTTATTTGGGAAACAAGAAGCTTATAGATACGAAAAATAGAACACAGCTTACGGGTACCGTAAAACGGGGTGACTTTGATTAATTTTGAAATGAAAATGTCTGCTACATCTTTATTTTCAAATGTAAAAATTTATAAAAAATAGTAGAATGATGGACATACTAAATACTTTATTATAATAAAGACGAAAAAAAAAAAACTTTCAATTTTAGACATAAAAAAATAAAAACCGCGTAATCAAAGTTATAATGCATTTGGGGTTACTTTGATAGCACCTGTTTTTTTAACTAATATTGATAAACACACCGAATAGGAACAAAATCCAATTAAAAAAAAAATAATGAGACTTATCGTTTTCGAAGTAGGATTTTTTAAATATTTTTGGGGCTACTTTGATCTAAGGGGCGAAATTGATAGTAAGTAAACATCATAATATTTAAATAAATAGAGGCATAGGTATCATGAATTTTTTTATTAAAGAAATATACGACACTTCAATTCTTTTTTATGAATCCAATCAACATCAGCCATAAATCAGTAACAGAGGAACAAGCTTACTAACATTAAACACTAGCTTCAAGAGATCACTTCTCCTCTTAAGTGGGAGAAAGGGGGGGATCTGCACTGACATTTCGAATTGTATAGAAGCAGCATTTATGGTCAATTCGTCATTTGTTATTTTCTCAATGGCCGCCTCCAAGGTTTCTTCCGAATAATTTTTCTAATTTCGGGACCCTGCAGTCCTATATTTTCTAACCATGATGAATTGATGAAACTGGAAACAAATAATATTTTCGTTAAAAAAAATGTGTTTAATTATGCACGCACACAATTAATTGAACAAAAAACATTCAAATAAAATTATAGGGGCGAGATTGAATACTACTACTTAGATAAATAAAACATTTTAAAAATACTGGGGCGAGAATGATAGCTATCAATGTAGCCCCGTAGGCGTATCAATGTAGCCCCGGTAAACAAAAGTACTCATTAAAATCAAAATGGCGACCGCAACTAGATCACATCAAAATATTTACATTCACAAAGAAACAAACAATTACGTTGTGCATTTACTATATATCAAATTTAAATACATACGGTTGTACATTTGAAGTTCTGCAGGTCCAATTTTCTTGCTTATTTCACCACTATCAGTAAATTATTTTTATTTTCATGCACATGCAATGGTTAAGATCTGCACAGGAAAAAGCGGAAGCCTTCGCAGAATATCTACACCAAGTCTTCACACCTAACAGTGATAATCTAAATAGGGACGAAACTGACCTTGAAACTACTCTTAATCAAGATCTGCAACTTGACTTACCCCTCAAATTAGTAACACCTAAGGAAATATACAAGAACATAGAGTGGATGAAAAACAATAAGGCACCAGGATATGACCTGATTGATAAAAAAGTTCTAAAGGAATCACCGAAAAAAGTAGTTGTATACCTAACCATGCTATTCAACGCAATCATGAGAATTGGCTACTTTCCAGAACTGTGGAAGGTATCAAATGTCATAATGATCCATAAACCCGGAAAAACGATGCACGAGATAAAATCATATCGACCGATCAGCCTTCTTCCAATAATGTCGAAGCTACTAGAAAAATCGATACTTCAGAGAATGCTAACAGTTATAAGAGAAAAGTCCATCATTCCGGACCATCAATTTGGCTTCAGACAGGAACACGCTACCATAGAACAAGTGCACAGGGTGTGCAGAGTAATCAGATCCACCTTCGAGAAAAAAGAATACTGCTCAGCAGTTTTCTTAGATATCCAACAGGCGTTCGACAAGGTTTGGCACAAAGGCCTCTTATTTAAGCTAAAAACAATATTACCACACACCTTTTATGGCATGCTGAAATCCTACCTGTCCGACAGACTATTTCAAGTAAGAGAAAACGAATGCACCTCTAAGCTATATGAAATATCCGCTGGAGTGCCACAGGGTTCCGTTCTTGGTCCTGTATTGTACACACTGTTTACATACGACTTACCTCAAAGCCCCGGAGTCACAGTTGCAACCTTTGCAGACGACACCGCACTCCTAACTTCCAACAAATGTGCAAATGAAGCAAGCAGGATCCTACAAAACAGTCTCAACATCATGGAAAACTGGTTAGCAAAATGGAGAATTGCCACAAGTGAAACCAAATCTGTCCACATAACGTTCACGCTCCGAAAAGACGATTGTCCTCCAGTCACCCTAAACGGAAAGCAACTACCACAACAACCCACAGTGCGATACCTTGGAATGCACCTGGATCGAAGACTAACATGGAGAAGACATGTCCAAGCAAAAAGAGACGAAATCAACCTCAAATACAAAGGTCTATATTGGCTTCTTGGTCGCAACTCAAAACTGTCTACTGATAACAAGCTACTCATATACAAAACGATCATATAGCCAATATGGACATATGGAATACAGCTCTGGGGTGCAGGTAGCGCTTCAAACTCAATGACCATCCAGAGAGCGCAAAATTACATGCTCAAACAGATCTCAAACGCACCGTGGTTTGTGAGAACATCAGAAATACACGAGCTTCTCAACATCCCCATGATAACTGAGGAAATAAGAACTTATAGAGACAATTATAAACTAAGATTGGAAAAGCACCCAAACCAACTAGCGGGCCAACTAACCATCCCAGAAACTATACGCCGACTCAAAAAGCGACGGGATATTTTCGACCAAGACTAAGAAGAGGTCTGCTCCAATGGGAACAGAGCCTTACACGCCAAAAATCACTCAACCCATCTGCTTATAGTCTCAACGACTGATCGCAAGATACGAACACAAAAAAAAAAAAAAAAAAAAAAAAAAAATTTTCATGCACACGCACCTTCTAGCACGAACACTTTGAGTAATGGTCGCCAGAATATCAGTCTTCCCAACACAAAAAAAACAATATTCATTGCGTTTAGTATTACGGAGAAAATTAAAAAATAGCATAAATTTTGAGTAATCATCAAAGTCACCCCGTTTCTCAAAGACACCCCCTTTTACCAGTACACTTAAGCTACATAGACAGCTTCCACATATAGCTTTGAATAAATAGATACTTTATAAAGGGTGTCCCAACAAGAACGCAAGATTTAAATTTTAAATAAAACACAGATATTTAAAAAAAACTTCGTGTAACTTTATTATATCGTAAAGTAGACAGAATGAGGTTATGTATGGAACAACATATCGGGCAGATATCCGCCGCGGCTTTGCTGGCACACACGCGATCTTTCAATGAAATTTTCAATGACCGTTTTGCATAAATGCTGCGGTATTTCATTAATGCAGCGTCCAATTTCCTCTTTTAAGGCTTGAGTCGTCGTCGGCTTATTCGCGTAAACCATCGACTTCAAAAAACCCCAAAGAAAAAAGTCTAATGGTGTTAAATCACAAGAATTAAGGGGCCACCAAATCGAGAGATCACACGACTAGGAAATGTTTCATGCAGTAATTGCATCGTTTCTCTGTCTGTGTGGCATGTGGCCCCGTCTTGTTGAAACCACATTGCTTCCACATCAATATCCTCTAATTCGGCTAAAAAAAACTTTGTTATCATGTCGCAATATCGAGCTCCGAACTGTATGCGCTAAACTTACATTACTTTTGAAATATTGTTTAATAATAAAAACGCGTCGATCTTTTATATAACCCGCCATTTTTACAAACCGTCAACATTCAGCCGTCAAATAGTATATTTTTTAGGGTTGCCAGCACTAAAATACAAAAATGGCGCCAAATTTAAATCTTGCGTTCTTGTTGGGACACCCGTTATTATAATAATTTCAGTTGAAAATAAGGACCAACAGTAACATTACATAGTCTTAATTTAGTTAGACTAACCTTCTAACGAAGTGTAGGTAGGTATAATAATCAATCCATCCGTCGCGGATTTTCTAACAGCATGGCCTCCCTTATAACTTATGAAAAGCTAACGCGATTTTCCACAATTATTCTCTAGCATAGCTGCCTACTACCTCGTAATAATGTTTGAAAAATTTGTGTTTTTTTAGTTGTAACACACAATAGCCCATTGAAATGTTCCTGAGCTTTGCATTTTACAATAAATAAATCTAAAAATCAGTAAATACTTTTTATGGCCGTAAGATAGGTTATTAGAATAATATTTTGTATGTAAGTACTTATATTAAAATTTATGGGCTATGGATTTTGTTCACTAAACAATTTTTTTCAGAGGACGTAATTTTACAATTCAATGGACTAACAGCAGAGTAGGTAGGTACGTCGATATCGGTAGACATAGGCACCTAGGCACAGAGACCTCCTAATAAGCGGTCATTCGTAAAGGCTTGAGCTTGCTTGTCCGCATGCGGCTGTCATTGCTTTAAACAAGGAAATTATGTCTATATCGGGCGCGGCATTACGGCGCATATCGGCCGCCGGAATGCGCGCCCGAACGCAATTACCTCCGTGACGCTGAATGGAGACAACTCATATTCTATGTAATTATTGTACTTATAATAAACGGCGTAATCGCACTTAGAGAACTAATAGCTTTGTAAACGGCTGTTAGAAGAATATCTAAGCCTATAGCTAATGTGTCACGTGTGATTTGCAAATCTCGTGTGATACTCGAGGGGGTGGTGTGAACCATCTGCCGGTTTTTGTATCGCAACTCCACAAAAACTGCTCGTTAAGATTCTGTTCCGTAACCAGAGAGGCACAAAAACCCTGGAAGTGGCGGCTCCCAGGAGCATCAAACGACTCGCTCGAGAGATTGTTAAACATTTATTACCTCAAATGAGATAATTAACCATAGCATATGTCACCCAAAAGGGCAACGGAGCAAGCTGATGGAACCATAACATTATGTTAAGTGTTTAAATACAGGTCTTTAATAATCAACAAGTTAGGAAATAATAATACCTAATACAGGCGTAATATTTTTTTAAATTTATTTAATACCTTCTGTTATAAGCCCGTACCATTCCATTGTTAGAGAAAAACCTCCACCATTGTTTCCAGTAATTTCGATCCCTCGAAATACCTATGCACTTTGCTCGTCGCGCCATACGCGGGGCCTCCCACGCCGTCCTCTTATTGAGTTAGGGCTCCATGTCCTACTTATTAATTATCTATCTTTTTTTCAGGCGGCGCGTATGGGTTCACACATACACAGAACAGTTGAACTGGGAGTGGTGGTCCAGCAATATTTAATACTTGTGAGTGACTAAGTGAGTAGATAGTATGGCAGCTGTCAGATACCAGCTCGGTGCCACTGCGTGACATTTCCCCAAATTAAAAGTAACGGATGGCCGTTGCGGACGGTCTATGCCGCACGCAGAGGCTATGAACTCGCTTATAACTTATACATATAACTAAATTCCTATCTAATAACTAGTACATTCCAAGAGTTACCTATCTAATTAATGATTCCAATTAACGTGTACTTAATGAGCGTCGGTCAGCAGCGGCAGAGACAGAGGGGCCGAGTGGCCGTGACGCGCCTGGTCCTACGCAACCACGTAGTTCCTTTCCTACCTAGGTAGCTAATTCTTTCCGATCATCATCATCATAGCCCTCAGACGTCCACCCAACTTTAACCAGCCAACTTTACCAACTCATCACGGCGGTGGCGGTGGCGGCGTCGGCCGGCGGACGTCCGACGCTGCCTTGTCCGAGCCGTGCTCTCCACTCGGCCTGGTTCACGTTATCAACTTTCTTTATTCTTCTAACTTCTAATGTAGAGTATTTCAACACCCTAGAGCCTATCGTGGTGAAACAAGCAATTCGGCTAGGTCACATAATAACTGTTACAATAAATTATGAAACATTGAAAATAACTGAATGAAATAAATTAAATCTGAGAATAGATAAGTGGCGTAAGAGGCGGGCGCGCGGGGTGGGGGTGCGGGGGCTGTTTGCGCACAATAATTTGTTTGTCAGAATAACAATGCGAGTATTGTGTCGAGTCAGTCCCCCCCCCTCCCCCGCCCCCGCCGCCCGCGCCCTCCCCCTCGCGGGAAGGCTCTATTGAGTCGGCGGCTACACGCCATTTTGCGGCTTATGAATTTGCTTTGTGAAAGCTAATTATTTCGTTGTGACGAAAGAAAGTTTGAAAGCTTCATTGTAAGGCGCCGTCTCGTCTGGTGGGGTTCACTGGCTATGGATAATGATATTTTATAGGAGTATTAAATATTGTGCCTAATTTTATGGAAAACCATTGCTATGCTTTTATCGATCTTAACAGGTAGGTAACATTTTATGATTCAATTACCTAATCTACCTAATCTTTTTATCCATTCAGTTAAGGACATACAATACAATAACGAGTTATACCTACATAAATGACAAGGGTAGGTACCTACATCTTACATAACATACAATGATATCTACCCACTTGATTTTTATCATAGTCTCTAATAGTAATTAAAAACCTACCTAGGTAAGTACGGGCACTTAATAAATCAGTGTCTAATGAAATGCTTGTCAACTAATTGTGTTATCTTTAGTCCTAGTACCTACCTACCTACTAGAAATATACTTTTATCTACTGACAGAAAATAATAAATGTTTTTATTAATTCCGAAAAGATTAAATTAGCTATCTATCTACTTAATTATAGATACAACAATATTATTTGAAAATGGCTACGTTAATTATTTGTGATTATTTGTAAGTCCAGAAAAGAATGTAATAAAAAGTCCCCTCTGGTCCCCAGGTGTCCTAAATCAAATTAAAAACAATATAATTTATTCAGTGGAACAATTCCAGAGCGCTAACAATGGCAGCGTATTGTTCTCTAATGTTTGCTTAATTACGGCCCAATCTAAATGCTATTTATTATCCTACTAGTGGAGATTTAGATAAAAGGTACAAAAATTTTAATAAGTCCCTGATAAAGTGGTAATTATTCATGAAAACATCAAAATATTGTAATTAGTATAATTTAGGTATTTTAAGTGGAATTTTTACGTTTATTAGCGCATACTGGACTCAAAAAGCGACGGAATTCCGTCCCCCGCGAGGCAGCGGGGAGGGGGAGGGCACAGGCTCTCAGCCATTCAAACTTATCATAATAACGTGCGCATAATTTCATTTCGTTCATAAAAATACCACATAATCTTTACAAATTACCAGAAAGAAAGTTACGGAAGAAGCATCCAGCCGCGTCACGCGTGAAACGGACGACTCGTGTGGACCCGGCGCTCGGCAGCAACTTGCTCGGAGATGCGTCTGGTAACTTTGTAATATCTCATAATCATCGCACTTAATTTAACAAGTTCAGTTCCGCCCTCGCGTGAGCGGAGGGTGATCTCAATAAGTCTCCGCGCGCTACCTGCAGGCACATACGTGTCGGGTGCGCCAACACGCGGGACCTGCGCTCCGCCCGGTCCACCACGCCGGCGGAGGTGACGCAGCGTGTAAGGACGCCTCAACAAACCAGTTATTATAATGTTATTGAACTTTGTTATTGTAAAAATATGTAGACTTATAATTATGAAATATATTTACCTCCTGCTAAACACTAATCGTTAGTATCAATACAGTCTTGTATGGCAGTGCTCGCATGAGAACCCGCCCTGTGCCGCGTCCCGCCCCGCCGCCGCCCGCCGCCCGCCCCGCGCCCCGCCCGCCCCCGCGCGCGGAGCAGATAATCGCACGCTTCATTACAACTCCGACCGACTCCACTCCACTTGATTACATCTCGTGGAGAGTTGGCAGCTCGCAGGTTCGCAGAGGAGCCGCGTGTTGCTTTGGAAACCATTTCAATGAGAACTACGAACTTGAGAACTCTTCCGCCCGCAGAACTTTAACAACGAAATAAGTTATAGAGCGAGCGCTTTTGGTAGTTTGTTGGATTTGAGCGGATATTTTCATTATTCGTACCTAATTATAGTAATTAGGAAATTGTTAACTTCATTGTGTTCTAAGTTCCTATAGTTACGAGCTGCATATGCATATAGTACGTATCGGAAAAACAAATTTTCTTCCAAGTTAACGCAATAAAATAACCAAGTATTATGATACCATCATTCTACAATTATAACATATCCATAACTAAAGTAGGTAGGTACAATAGAATACAATCAGTCGCGATCGCCAGCGGCTGCAGCACAGTACAGGTGCTAGTCGGCCCCAGGGCCTCGAGGCGTCTCACAAAAACTGTCCGCGCACGAAACTCGATGTCCAAAGTGAACGACGCGTGTGCCGCCGCCCATCTTTTATAGGGTTCCGCAGCCAAATGGCAAAAAACAAGAGTCGAAAGTCGAACCCTAAAAAGCCAAGAGAAACATTCCGTACTCCCGTGGAAATGTCACATTAGCGCCACAAATCGGAACAAGTAAACAACAGCTGTATTTACTTGGTGCTTAGGTAGGTACATACTAGGTGTACTAGGTCTGTGAATTACAATACCATACCTTATCTACCTAGCAACCAGAGTTATATTGTGGGTATGAGTGCTAGTTGAGTAACGCCGAAGTTGAATATGTGAGTACCCACACGCAGATAGCGCTATCGGCGACCAGCTTCATAATGTAGCACCCACACCCGCGAATGCGTACCTAGATACATACTAACTAACATTTAGTGCAATATTGCTGTGCTGCTACTTTGTAACTAAGTACAGTCAGCCCCGTGGCGAGCTCGTCGTTATGCGCCGTCCCTTGTCCGTTGACAGGTCCTCGCATAACGCTGAGTTATGCGCACGAGGGTCGCGAAATTTAAAAACAATAGAGTTCCGGTTCCGGCGCCGCGTGGTCTGCAGCTGACCGCCGCCTGCGCGCGCGCAGACAAACGGTCACCAACTATGTACTTTGTTTTATGGTATGCGCTGGTTAGGGATTACCTGCTGTTCAATTTGCTGGTTTATTTGTGTTAAGTAAAAGTAATTTATCAACAAAATTGTTAACTTTACAGATTTTATGTTTGTTTATTTATCCTTCATCAATAAATTAGTAGGTAGCTGCTGTAAGCTACGAGTAGAGTAGCTAACTTCTCGGGATTTACTTAAATGTGCTTGTTAAATGAGCTGTTGGCATAAATAGATAGTAATATATTTATCCATCATTGTCTGTTAGTAGGTAATACATAGTAGTTAATTTAACAAACAAAAATGTTACGATTGATTCGATTCCAGACAATTTTTCAGGTGAACACGATGCTCGGTGTAGTGTAGAGTACCTGGTGCAAAGTAGGAGAATAAGACCCCTCGCAAACTACAGACTTTCTATCGGCCGATAGTTTGGTCGGGCTTATAATCAGTATGAAGATGTATGCAAGTCCGCATACTACACGATTTGGTATCGGTCGAAAAACGTACCTACTAACAGCCCAACCCGACCAAACTATCGGCCGATAGAAAGTCTGTAGTTAGCGGGGGGTCTAAGTCGTCCGTTACGTGAACGATCTCGTCGACGTAGAAAGGAGAGGCGACGAAGCGCTGCTGTTCCATAATTGAACAATAATGATGTAGTACCTATTGGTATCGGTTCCGTGTGTCGTGTCGTGGCCGCATTAGCACACAATGAGCGGCAGCTGCGCCCGCGCCGATAGCATCACCCCGCGCACCCCCCCGCCCCGCACCCCGCACCCCGCGCCCTCACTGACCAAGTGCGCTTTGTCACCATCACCATGTAGGTAGCTTCTTCAAACTGATGCCGGTTTCCTCACGATGTGTGACTTCACCGTGACGTTAAAGCACGTGCACACTAATATTTGAGGAAGAAAATCCTTTGAAATTAATGTTGAGTGTGCACAGTTTACCCGGAAACTGGCACTGTCGATATGATACAGTAGGTATCTACAACACAACATTTTTTCATAAAACACAGACTAGGCTATTTATTGCCTGATGACTGTACATTTTTCCACATACCATTTTCTGGTTGATGTCTAGTTAAGTGAGTGCATCTATCTAGTTATTACACACACGATTGATCCTCCACGGCTGTCTGTGCCCAGCCTGTTAGATCTTCGCTCTCAGTAAACATCTAGGTACTCACTTGCACGAATCCTATCTTTTACTTGTTTAAATTATTGTTTAAATTATTTATCTAAATGTCTAGGTATTTGAAAATAAGAATGTAAATAATGTTTATACCTAATGTTTATACCTAGTAATGAGAGATATGCAGGTAGCTCTGTTTGTCATCAGAGCCATTTCGCAGAATGTATTAATTACTAAGACTTGGTTCTTATGATAATGAGACAGCTAGTAACTATTTAGAACCATAAACTAATATGTATCTATAAAAGCGAGACTAGATCTAATGAATGTACCTACTGCAGCGTGAGTACCTACTAGATGTCAGTTTGTATCTACTACGTCGGTTCTCGGAGCAGCGGCGACATTCCTACAACATTGTTCACTCAGATAACGCTTATTTATTGGCCGAGCTAGTAATAAATAAACCTAATAACCAAAGTTGGCCCACACAAATCAAACTAATGAATTACCGTGACTTGCTCACCGAAATATGCCGAACGACTTATTATAATAGTACTTACTACATAACTTGCATTACGAGTGTGCCGGTGTGCGCGGCGGGCTGTGCTGAACTTATAGAACAGCGTTAGACGGCGCGGCGTTAGACGGCGCAGCGTTACAGACAGGAAACTCCATAATATCCATATAACCACAAAGATAACTTAGACACGTCATACATAACCATAAGTCCATCACGTCATAAATAAATAAATAACGGCCTCTCTTTTTTTGACATCCCCTAACAGCAAGAGTTCCCAGGCATTCAACTCATTAAAGTAATTATCTTAATTCAGCCAGCTACGACTCCGCTAAATGACTGCTTTAATTATGTTCGTAAGTGAGCATTGGATAAGGTAGCTGGAGAGCTAGCCTCACTAAATGAACGCCACAATGACTTACCCACCGAGGTGGTGTTCTAGGTACTGTAGGTAGGTAGGTACCGTGCGAAAGCGAAATGGCACAGAGTTCGCCGACGTGCCCGCCGTATCCTGACCAAGTAATAGAGATACGCAGAAGCATCATTAGAATCATTAGGTACCTACTCAATATCGGTTCGCCGGTTAAAGTTCTATTATATGAACGTACCGTAGCTGTTACATAGTAATTATAATGTTCTGTGGCTGTGCGCAGATAAGTCCGTTAAGCCGAGGTTTATAAATGTTAATTTGGCTGAGCAGCCTTTGATATTTGCAGATTCATTGTGCGTGCGGCGGCGGCGGTCGATCGTTATGAACTATGGACGGATCAATTACACCGCCGCCCCCTCCCGCCCCGCCCCGCGCCGCCCCGCCCGCGCCGCCGCGCCTCCGACACATTCCTTGTCAATCAATGATACTCGGAAGGCCGTGACTATGGCGAGGCACATTGCACAACGTAGGTACCTAATATAGGCGCTGAAAATTCAACCCTAAGCAAAATATTTCCCTCGGGAGAGCCCGTTTCACCCCCTCGGGGGCTCTGGGGGGGCGGGGGCCCGGCCCCGGCCGAGGTTACTTCACTCAATTTGCGCCGTTAGCGAAGCGGCCTCCATTTTTCACGGTTATCGAACAATTTACCAGAGCACGCAAAATCACGTTAAATAAGAGCTGAAATTTTTCGCAAGCATTTTTGTTATGGAGCGGGATTGGCACTCGCACTGTGGCCCGCGTTGGTCGGCCACCGCTCAGCTCGGCCGGGCACCTCGCCCCGACCCGACTGACCGGCGCTCGCCCGCGGCTCCGCCCGGCTCCTGCGGCCGCGTCGCTCGTAAGTAGGTGTTGTTTGTTCTGACGGCTTAGCGCTTCCGGCTGCTGGTACTTTAATTAAACGCGCATAAATTAGCGATGTGTCGTAAATCAATCGGCGGGGCGGAGCGCGCGACTCGCGGCTATAATTACTGCGGCTCAATGGACGCGAGTCCGGCGCGGACTTCAAACGCGCGGCGCTGGGATTCCGGCCGCGCCGCCGCCGCGCCATTGAGGACGCGGGCACCGGCCGCCGTCCGCCGTCCGCCGGTCTCGCCGCCCTCCGCTGCACCACACCACACGCTACCTTACATGACGTTCAATCCATCTGACTTGTATCTCTTTACACGACACCTCATCTACTATGTTGCTGGTAAATTGTCCGACAATATACTAGGTATTCTTAACTCTAGGTACATACCTAGAACCTACTTGTCACAAATTCTTCTTGTCAATCACCTATCACTGTCTTGTCACTACTATTTTTGGAACTCATAAAATAGCAAATTCGCTCTACAGTTGAGTAATGTCGCTGTTAGCGCGCTGCCTGCTGAAACACGCCACAGGAGACGTCGCGCGTGCGTGCGACGGTGTTGTGTCATGAGTGTTCTGCTTGTAGCAATAGGTACATAGAGGGACCATCGCCGACGCGCTCTCGCCGGCTCTTGTGTAGAAGACTCGTGTGCCCCGACCGGCCCCGGCGGCCAGCGGTTCCGTCGGCCTCGGCTCGCTGCCAGCTCCGAAACGTCGAATACTCTGTTAGTCTGTAATGGCTGACACATTGATGTATCGCGCACTTCATTACATTAACGAAGGGTAATTATTTATAGGATAGAGTCGTCGCAGCGCTAACCGCCAACTTTTCTCGGAATGACCTTTCAAATAAGATAGAATAGGTAACGGGCGCGGGCGTCGATGAATCTGCGTCTCCGCGTCCGCGTCCAGCCCGCGGGCTCGGCTCGCCGTAAGGACGGGTGATGGCGCGCGAGCGACGCTAACTGCCGCGCGCCGGTCTCTCTCTACGCAGTGCAGTAGCCAGGCAGGTAGTGGGCTCGCCCAGGGCTCCGGGCGCTCCCGCGGCGGTGATCGCGCCTCATCGGCGGCCGACAATCGCCGCGGCTCCATTGCGGTTTTTCCGACGCGAATTGACTGGATTCACCTGACGTCACGCACTGAACACTTCAAATATTCACGGCTTCAATTAGATATTTGGCAAACGGGCGCATAACGACGTTAATTGAGAGCGTTCGGCGCGGGGCGCGCATTCCGCGCGTCGGAAGCGCTCGAGGCACGAATTTACAACATTTATCTGTTTGAGCGATAAATCTTGTGTCTGGAGACAAAGGCCGCGGTGGGAGTGAGCGAGGCGGAAGCGGAGGGCCCTCGTCGCATCAAAGCAAGTATGCGGCGCTCGTGTCGCCTGAAAACTAATAAAAAGAGGATATTACACGCACACACCCGCCCCGCCGCGCCCCGCCGCTCCCTCCTCGCGTCAGCCAGGACAGAGGTCCCTATAATCAGTTTATAAGGTAGGTACCTATTAAAGTAGCTCAAGTTGTGGCTTAAGAAACAATACCTAATTGAAAATAAGGTTCTCAATTACCGTTAGATATAAGTATGGACTCATGTGGCCCTGTTGGAACTCCGCATGCCCTAGCTGCGAATTATAGCTTCAATAGAGCCCAGTTCCTTACATGAAAACAAATGTTCATGTACCGTAAAACACTCCAACATTGCCCACATTTTTCGAAAAATTACAATTTTTGTTAATTTTTTGTATGGGGACACAAGTATTTTCTATTCGCATCTGCAACTATAGGATATTTTGCATGTATTATTTTATTAGATTTTGTTATTCGTCAATATTAAATCAAGTATTTTATTATTTTTAAAGGCGGGCAATGTTATCTCGACTTATTGCCAACATTGCCCACGTTGATTTTTGACGCAAATATCTCCTCTCCGGCCTCTAATCAGCTGACAGCAAAACCTGTAGAAGAATTATGACCAAAACTGGCCATTACTTTAAAACTAAAGCGAATCCATGACAGGTTTCCTACCAAAATCCATGTTAGGCTAGTTGGGCAAAATTACCCTGACCTTGTTAGCATTTTCCATACAATTCGCTTTTCGCCTTTAGTAAAGTGATAGGGTTGGTACATCTCAGTAAACTGTTCTTGACTTTTTATTTCTTTTTATGTTAATAAAAAAACAAGATTATCTTCTATTGAATTATTTAAAAAACTTTCAAGTAACATGTTTGATTCAACAGATTCACATGCAAGTATTAACATTTATTCCGTGTTATTTTTAATACATTCTGGTTCCAATCTTTCGTCTTGACTTTCTTTGACGAATTCGAGATTTGTTCTTGCTTTTAAGAAATAATAAAAATAAATTATCTAAATAATCAAGATAATAATAATTAGCAAAAAAAAAAAAAACTCGGATGTGTCAACCCTAAGCTTATTTTGACTGCGGGCAATGTTGTCAATAGTAGATCGCAAAAATACTAGATAACTTTGCCCACCTTTATAACTTTAGTTATACAAGAGCTGCATCAGTGACAATAACGGTATAATAATACCTTAAGTTTTTTGTACAACATAATATAAATTAAACTCATCTGTGTTTTCTTCATCACGCACAATCCACTTTTGAATTTTCACCAAAATTTGCCCGCAAAAATACACTCTGTCTTTGACGAGTTCCAACAAGTTACTGAGTGACGTTAGCGTTACATCCAATAGACAGTGGTGCTAAACACAAAACCTATTTTCTACCAAAGTCAATAAATGTTACCATAGTATTCAGATATTTTTGCTATTAAAAGTTTTGCTTAAAAATTGGTCTTCGGGCAAAATTACCCTCGGTGGCAATGTTGGAGTGTTTTACGGTACCTACCTAATGTTTCTGTTGGTCCTTTTATTTTCAACTGAAAGTACTATATGTAAAGTACCTAGGTATATAACTAGGTATACTGATATAGCTTCTTGTTTCCCAAATAAATAAAACAAAATAAAATAAAATTCCAAAGTATACAATTATACCTACATTTTAAGATAAAAAGAAACCCCTCCTTGATTCTATTTCATTTGGGGTTCTGTTAAACACTGCGATACGAGACCCTAAAGCTAGAGAACATCGAGAGAAGGGTCGCCGCGCCGGTCGGACTCCGGCCGGCTCATAAACGCATTCCGGACCGAATTATTGCGAATCAAATAACGCGCTCTCTGCTCCCGGTCCCTTCCCTAGCCCTCAGCCCGGACTCCGGACCCTCGCTCCCACAGAAATATACACAGAAACATCCTACAACTCACATTATAGCATGAAAGTGTCGGCGCCAGGTGACTTTAATGATATCAATGCCAAACATAACAATAAATATAATATAATAGAAAAGATATGTACAGAAATGGTGCGTTGTAGTTGTAGCATTTAAGTACCTACTTATACCATAATAATAATAACAAATTATTATTATGGTATAAGTACTATTATTATTATTTATCCTTATTCATTCATATTCTCTATCATGCAAATATTTTTACATACCTATTACTAAAACGTGTGTTTTCTAAAGTGTATATTTATATAACAGCAGCAGAATGATTTGTCTGACATTTAATAATAATGCGTAACAGTAGATGCCTACCTAGTGTGTCCGAGAAAGGTAACACATCGTTTGTAAGAAATAAGCAAACTATAATCATTTCTATGATGTGTAGTTGTCTATGGTTGGTCGGGACAGCTGCAGTAAGTCATTGTTTGCAAACAATTAGACATGCACTTGCCGCGGGTGCTTTTCAACTTTAACTCGATTACGAGCGTGTAAGTGGCACGCCAGTTTTAGGGTGACGAGACGATATTGGTTTTCGTAATCCACCGGCGCCGGCGGATTCGCTTTGACAGTTTGTGTGCTAATTTCAATAAACAGATAATATATGTTGACATCACTCTTTATAGGTAGCGGATTGTGATGGCTAGAAAATTGACTCATTTTAAAATTAAGGTAAGTAAGTTGGGTATTTAATATTATAAATGTAGCTAAATTTTGTTTGCGGTTTGATTAGTATCTAAGTACCTATTTATTAAAGCGGCTGTCTAAAATGAATAGTCAACAATTGGATGAATCCTTGAATCCAAAATTGAATAGGTACATAAGTAATATTTTGATAAGTTGGTATTCGTCCTAACAAACAGAGTAACCTTCCCAAATTATTCAGTATGTACCTACCTACATAGTGTAGAAATTCCTGTCATCATTATAGTACTCCGAAAATCCTACGTTTGAGTATAGGGTTAACTGTTGAACTTTGTCGATGGTCGGAATAACAGTGGTTGATTATTAAGTAGGTAGTACCTATCTAATATTGCATGGTTCTGTCTAACGGAGAGTAATATATTGAGAGGTACCTATGTCCACATGAGGAGGCACGGGGTTGGAGGGGGAGGGGGGGGGGGGGGGATCGGTCCACCTGCGAGAACACAAAGCAAGTGCCGACCTTTATTTAATGAAAGCGCCCCAACTCGCGCTGAACAAGTGCAAGGGTCAGGTCGTCCGACGATAATGAAAAGTTTAATAACGCGCGCACGTGTGCCCCCCCCCCCCCTCCCCCTCTCCATTGTGCCTCGCCCGGTATCTCTCAATGCACAATTTATTGAGAGCAATTTCGCATGTCATAAAACCGAATTAATATGATCCCTCCTCGCGCCGCGCCGCGGAGCCGGACTATTTGTCAAATGGCACGGACGCGCGACGCGCGTTGTCTGAAGGGAGCCCACACGTGCCCCGCTATTATGGTTCTTTATTGGCTTTTATTGCAGTGCTGGAAGAATTTAATTATTCCAGTGATGAACCGCGCGTCACGGTGTCGCGCGACCTCACCGACGAGAGCTGTCGCCGCGACCCGCGACCCGCGACCCACGACCCACGACCGGCACCGCGTCGCGTCAAGGAGCGCTCATTGCTTTAATGAAGAGCGTCTTCAACTTTGCGACACTTACTTGATGGCTAAATTATCCACTCGATCCTCTTTTACTTTTTTCCAAAGATGTTTTCTTAGAAGGAATATCGCAAAGTGATAATTATTTGCAAAATAAACTATTGCAAACATTTACTTATCTAATCATTTCAATACACTCCACTCGAAATCATTTCAAATTATTTACAGATTATTGGAGAAAATAATAAAAGACCCTTACAGTAATTACTTCAGAACCCTTCCGTTCCTCTCGGATGATCTCTCGACTTCTCGAGGGCCGGCGCCGGGCATGCGCAATCAACATCGTACCGCGTTACAAACAAACATTACACTACATGCAAATATTCTGGCGACTGCCGGAGAATAAGAAGAACATTATAGCGTTCTCAAGACGACAATCTTTATTTTAATCAACATTTGGTTCATCCGGTGGATACTTTATAAATCATATTTAAAATTTAGTTCGCTTATAATTTACGCAAGATGAAAGAACTTCGTAGTCTTCGTACTAACATGGTTGTATATTATCCAATAGTGAAGTTGTAAGAGCCGCGCCCCGCCCAGATTGTCATCTGATCGTATCTGATCTGTGTCTTTGTTGCAGACGATACACAATTTTATTCTTATATTGCAGATCTGAGATAAAAGCTTAGAGCGAGTGTCCGCTTCATTTAGAACGTGCCTTGTGCAGATGTAACAGATGATTACAGTGATATTGCAGTCCCCAGTCCTGGCCCGATCGGTGACTACTAGACGCGCACAACACGCGGCTCGGCTCGGCTCGGCTCGGCTCGCGGTCCCACGCTAGGCCCCACAGACGTGGGAACTGCCGAACTGGCTGCTCGAGATAAAATCTACAAGTCGGAGAGTTACAAGAATCATTGTTATCACATAAATCAAGGGGCGATCGTTGCCCATTACAACCTAAATGTGACTTCATCCGTTTTTGTCGTATTGTTTTGTAATAAATACTCTGTTTTTGTGTGTTTTGTTGTGGTAAGACGCAGACGCAGTGACGTGGCCGGTGACAGGAGCCGGGCGCGGGGCGGGGCGGGACGGGGCGGGGGGGTCTGACTGGAGATGCCTATCTGCGCGGCGGAGGGAGCTCGCGCCGGCGGGACACGGCGCGGCGCGTCCGTCATTTGTCTCAGCGCTCGGCCGTAATGAATGATGCACGTCCCGTCCCGCCCCGCCGCCCCGCCGCCCCGCCGACCCGCCGCACATAAATCATCTTCAATGTTCACACAAACAAACTTTTTATTATAAATTGACTATTCGACTTCCGCGGAGAGGTCATGCTGCTTTAAGAAGAAACATCAATATTTGCGTCCGCTTCTTCATGATATACCTATGTAATGTATAATATGTATACCTACGGTCGAGTTGGATAACCTTGTCAATGTGATACCGTATCTGATCATAAGGCTTGGTAGATGGTGCGAAATCGTAAGTAGGTAGAGATCGACATAGTATTGTGTAGCGCGGCGAGTTAATCACGACGCGAACAATCGGCGGCGACTTCACTGCCGCCGCCAAATTGACTCAGCTCCCGAGGCGTCTCGTTTTTGTTGTAAATCGGGCAATTGTTCACCTGTGTCCCCCTCCCGCGCCCCCTCGCCGCCCGCGGGGGGCGGAGGACGAGCCTCGCTTTCCGCGTTATTTAATCTTGGGGATCGGCGGTTGAGAGCGCAAAATGCGCGGAATCCGCGAGAAGCGGTGCGCATTCGATTCCCATCGCAGCCGACGGCCGCGGCCGGCACATCGCGAGATGTCACCAGATAAGCTCAATAAATTTAATTAAAGGTAAAGTTGATCCCTTGGCCGGCCGGCGAGCGCAGGCAAATTTGTTTCTCCCGATGCCGAGTCGCAGTCGCAGTGGAGTAATTAAGTGCGAGTCGGGCGCGGCTCAAAGACGTCGCCGCATCAAACAAACACCAGGCAAAAAGTGTCGACCGGCCGGCGGCGGGGCGCGGCGGGGCGGGGCGGGGCGCGCCGGAATAACCACACAAAGAACTTTTTCCTTCATCTCGGCCCGACCGCATGCCATTCTAAGGAATAACTCTAATGCTGCTTCTTATAGACACAATTATTTGACATCAAACTGAATAAGGTGATTGCGTATGTTCTACGGTACTTGATTATAAAATAGGTATCTCCTTCACGGAAGAACAGAGCTGGAGCATCTCAGCTCAGGTTACCAAAGCTTTCGCTAAGTGGCGACCATGTTCGTAATTACTAGGTACCTAATGAATATTTTAAAATGTAAAAGCATAACTTAGTGATTACATACATAGCTTATTAGGTGTTTAATATTTAACTTTAGTTCATGGCTCTAGCTCGAAAGAACGCATTAATTATATTATATTCAGTGAGTGATACAAGGCTCAGTGCAGGAAGTGTCCCGCCGCGACACAAACGACGCATGACTGTCACTTTTTGTGGATATACCTCACGTTCCTATACAAGGTATACCAAAAAGGGTATATGAAGCCGAGGCGTGCGTGTTGACCGCAGCAAACAAAATACAACCCCGAAAAAAGATTTCAAAAAAACGCATTTTCAGATTTTCATAAAAAATTACACCTTCGGTATGTTTACAACGCGTTGACAACCCTAGAATGTATACTCACACGCAAAGGTCATCTAAGTTCATTCATCTAAGTGGTTCACTATGATTCCAATAGATGGCGGTATGATGAGAAATAAGTTTTATGAAATCGATAACACAATAAAGCCTAAGTCTAGTGTTATTATTGCAATTTGCAATAGAACTCATAAATTATTAAATACATACATGTATAGTAGGTAGTTGCGATAAATAAGTGACATGTTTCCTCGAACTGGAGGTTATAGTGCAGTGGGCAGTGGCGGCGGCAGCTGGCGGCGGCGCGCGCGCATAGCTGCATAAATGTATTCTTATCGACTCGTTTGCCGCGTGCTTGCACAACGAACAACACCAAGGACATCCCCCTACTTCCCTCGCATCGTCCGCGGACAGGACAGTCAGTCTCCCAGGGAGCCGTGCGATCTGTTTGAGCTCGGCTCGCTCACAAACGGACAACAATGCGCGGCATGCGGTTTGTGCGACAGCGAGCGACATGAGAGGCATCGATTACCATTACATTAATATCAATGAGAGATGATGAAATTCCGAGGCAGTCAGAGGTTAGTTAGATGCGTGTTGCGACTGCGACTAGGTAAGTGGAGCAGGATGGTGTCGGCGGCGGGCGGCACGGCGCGGACGAGACCGGCGCCGCGCCGCGGGGTCCACGCCGGCGCCGGTGAGCGATGGTGACTCCGCTATCGCTCCATCGCGCCGCTCGTCTGACTGACCGTCTCACGCGCGGTGGCGCTACTTAAACCACAAGACAACCATATCAATTCTAGTCCAGCTCGGTCACCGGGGCCCGCGGTAGAAAGAAACCTACAGAGCCTATGTCCTCTAGCACAATGTAATACATTACCTAGGTTAAAATTAAGATGTAGGTAAATACACATTTTTTTATGAATTATGTTAGTTAGTTAATTATAAATTACTAGCAGCCCCTGCGAACTTCGTCTCGCCATATACCTACTTTTATTTGCAACTATATCCATACTAAATTTCATCCAAATCGAATTATCCTGCGTAAGCATATATTTTCCCGTGGAAGCATGTATTTTCCGCGGTGAAAAGTCTCTCGCCATATACTTTTATTTGCAACTATCTTCTGAATACTAAATTTTATCTAAATCGATTTTTTCCGCGTAAGCATATATTTTTCCGCCGAAGTATGTATTTTTCCGCGGTAAAAAGTAGCCTATGTTAGGATTAGGATATTACATTACATTGACTCCCCCCCGTACCCCAGTGACGCTTACATGGAGTCTAAATCGCATGCTGGCTAGCTGAGCGCGGTGAGCGATAACCTCTAGACTTTTTTCTAATACTTGCATTTTTAAACTCGTGATATCTTCCGAATGAAATGTCCGAATTGAATAATTCAAAAAGTTATAAAAAGGTATTAAAGCCGTCTTGAATAAAAAGTAATTTATTTTGATAAGGATTAATACCAAGGTACAAATGAAGACCCTTTCAAGAGGCGGCATATATAAATTAATATTTTAGAATAAAAAACTGCTTACTGTGACATAACTATAATATTTAGACATATGCTGTCGCGACATTTTTTGTAGATAATGATGAGTTCTGCAAAGTCGTAGTACATGATTTTGTTCTATCATCAATAGTTTTCGCAGCGCACGCGACGTAAGGAATTTTTCAGGTCATTTTTTTACACCTTATGTTACATTATTGGAGTTTTAGTAAGGATCCCTAAATTTTTTTAAATATATTATAGCCTATGTTACTCGGGGATAATGTAGCTTTCCAAAGGTGAAAGAATTTTTGAAATCGGTCCAGTAGTTTCGGAGCCTATTCGTTACAAACAAACATACAATCTTTCCTCTTTATAATATTAGTATAGATATAAATGGTTAAAAATAACTAAGGAATATTTCATTTAGCGATCCTAAAAATAAAATTTTTCGACGCTGAAAAAAAATGTTGTTAAGTCATTTTGATATTTTTGTGAGTATATTTCAGATAGGTTAACTGTATCTAAGCATGTTTTGATTGTGAAAATACTTACATTTTATTAACAATTTAATAACTCCGACCGCGACTCCGTTCGCGTATGTTTTGGGGCCACGCTTGGAGAACCTATATGTACCTACTTAATTACATACAGAAAAAAAATCTAAAAATCGTATTGAGCCTATAAACACAATATCCTCTGAAAACAAACTTACTCCAAGACCGACCCTTACAGATTTATTATTAGTAAGTATAGAAGATTTACAGTATTTTTTTAAATACATACATACCTACCTACCTAACATTTATAAAAATCATATAAGTAAATTCTAAATTTTTTATCCGTGCTACCAGACGGGAAAGTGCGCCGTATTATAAAAAATAAATAAAATCTGTCAATTGGACTTGTTTTTATGAATCAGTCGTGCAAGTGCTGATACTTAATCAATCAAATGGCTATTGGTTGGTAGAGCTGCCTGATTGAGATTGATGATTGTCTTATTATCTTAGTCATGATCCAGGGAACCAACATTAACTTTTGTTGATTTATGAGTCGCCTCGCCACGGAAGGGTTTGTTTGTTGTTTGGTTGGAAGGTAGGTGGTACACAGGTACAGAGGTAGGTACACTACGTACCTGCTGTTTCAGCTAAAACATTGTGAACTGCGTTTTGAACTATCAAGTTCCAGAGAGAAAAAGAGCCGTGTTGGCAAAGTGGGAGCACACTCAACTTTCATTCTGAAGGTCGTAGGTTCAAAACTCGCCGGGCACCTCTAGATTTTCTTCTTGAAAAATTAATGTGCGCTTTGATAACACGTGCTCTAACGGTGAAGGCAAACATTGTGAGAAGACCGGCATATTTTTTTTAACCTAGTAGGCCTACCTTTTGCCACATCGTGGCCGTCGGCTGAGACTAACTTATCTATAGCTATTATTAATGCGAAAACATTAAATTCAAATCATTCAATACATTAAGGGATAATAATTAAAGATAGGTAATCTAAATGACTATCTATAAGGTGAATAATGACGATCTAGACCAGACCGGCATGTTCTGAGAACTTAGAAAAGTTTTAAGAATAATAATTATGTGTCATTCTTTAGTTGCTCTTTAGTTGTTTGTGATGTGAAGAACGGCCGGTCCAAATTGACCGAATATCTCCTCGGAAGGCATGTTTTAATTTGAATAAACACGCGGCAGTAGTCGGCGGAGATGTGCTTGAGATTTCCGCTATTAAATATTGGATCCTTTAGTTGATTTACGGCGAGCGCGGCCGCGGGCGGCGCGAGTTATGTCTCTCCGCGCCGCCCTATCTGATCAAACTTAAATGTCCACATGATACTAAAGTATTTTACATTCAGTTTGTTTCCGTCTATATTTTTTGTTGAATTAGTAGATATAGATACCTACCCAAGTATTATTAAATTTATGGTATTTTGTTTAAATCAGGTAGGTACCTACCTGATATTAACGATATTGATATTAACCGATACCTATTGATACATCTTTTACCTAATATTAATGTAGAAATTAGGTAATAGATGTATCAATATCGGTTAATATCAAACAGAAATTTACCACATATCACAAAACGTGGCAAATATCCGTGAGATATTTACTACAAGTTCCTGAGTTGAAGAGGTTCTGTTTGATTATGAATAAATATAAAAATCACGAATAAAATGTAGAGTACCTAGGTACCTAAACTCTTTACTTTCAAAATTGTTATCTTATCCAAGATACAAGCTTTATGCTTAGTTTAGAAAAATATCTGCTAAAATGTGTTAGTATTAAATTCGTTATATTTAAAGGTAAACGATTTTAATCTGAACACCTTTACCTTTTATCTCTTACCTACCAACTGATAGGCCATTTTCATACATAGTTATACCTACTTATACTTACGTTTGCGGCGCAAGGACAGACGCGCACCTCTGACATCAAAGACCGCTGCCGACGTCTTTCAGCACTTCGTCCTTCCGATGAACATGAAAAGGTCTTCATAGATCATCGTTCACGTCATCGATCGATTATCTTCTATGACTATCCAATGATGTATTAGGCAGGTACTTTCAGGACATTGTTATAGTTGGAGACGTCCGTCGTCGGTGAGACGGAGGTGGGCGGGCGCAGCCGAGCGCGACACAATCACGCCGCTAATTACTGCTAATTTATGTAGCTCGTTATAAGGTGAATTAGCCACAGAAGCAGCTCCCCCCCCCCCTAGCCGTGGGAACCCGCGGCTCGCAGGTATGCGGCCTCTGTCCACTCGCTGCTGTAAATTAAATGTCAACGTTCATTTCACTAAAATAAAAAAACAGATCGTTTTCGCAAAATCGAGGACAAAACTGGCAACAAATAAATATCAGATCCGAGAATAGATGCGAGCTTTTATCCCGCGCCGCGCCGCGTCCCGCCCGACGCGCCGCGCCGCGATGCCATCATAGTCGCCTTACGAGCTAGTTACACCAAGATACCATTCGTTGGTTCGCGCACATTATCAATACCTAGTAGGTACCTACCTATACCTACCTATGAAACGGAAATTCCGTTAAGTGGTCGTCAACTCGTCATACAAGTGTTGTTTTGTACGATACCTAATAATTATTTGGTAGGTAGGTCATCTACTAGCTTCAGATCGTCAGGCGCGGCGGGGCGCGGCGGGGCGGGGCGGTCCGGCGGCGCGGCGGCGGGCGGCGGCGCTTTGAACCGCTGCATGCATATTCATTCTCGATTAGCTTCATTCCGATTGAGGGTCTGTTGCCGCGCTTTTTGTCCCGCGGTTCTCGGTAGCCGCGTATCTGACCATTGAAAGGCACTCGCGCACGACTAGCGGGTGCGGGTTCGAGTCCCGCGTGTTCGCAGATAAGGCGAGCACCTCGTAAAACAAAGACCCGTCGTCGACCCGTCTGCAATTGTCGCAATATTACAGAACTATCAACCGAAGTAAACAAACGACATTACAACAATTTTCCAAATAATTAATTCAAATAGTTTGTTGAATAGTTATGACACCTAGGAGGAGATAATATGTATTCGTATCATCGCAGAGGCAGCGATAAAATAATCATTCGTTTAAAATTCCTCGCTTTAATCAGCCGCAATTTAAATATCGTAAAGTATTATTTAATGGCATCAGAAGAATGTTCTTGTTCTCTCGCCGCTGAGACGCGCCGCAGACGCGCTCATTGCCTCGACAATCATCAATCTGTACTTCCTCGCCGCCACCACTATAAACTAGCTATAGCTATGTAGTAGGTAGGTACCTAAGCTGCCGAATTAACACGATCGTGTTGACGAAACTAGTTTGAGGAAGCGACTAACAGCAATAGAGGTGTATCACACCCTCTCCCTGCGCCCCGCGGCGTGCCCGGCGCGTCGCGCGCGGCGTGTCGCGGCGGCGGCGCGCAAGATGGCCGCTGCGGAAGCCGTAATTGCTTTCGTGGAAGCCGCCGCCGCCGCCGCCATACAGATTGCAGCGGCCGCAAAAACACCCGCAATTAGAGCCCCTCCCGCGCCCCGCGCCCCGCGCCCCGCGCCCTCCGAGGGCATTTCGCCGAACCTCGCGTGTCCAGCCGCGCTCTCCGTCGCTCGCGCGGCCCTGCCCACCGGCTGTCTCCCTCGCGCGCTCCTATCCCACCACACCACACACTACCTCCAAGGTTCCGGACAAAAACATTATCTGACTTAGATTAGGCACTTCGTATTCATAATTAGAATCATCGCAATTTGCCGGCTAACGCGTATAGAGGTCGACTCGATGGCTGAGCGGTGCGCTCGCGAATGATATTATATTGTGTAGAGATATTGTAACGTGACGTCGTCGGTTGGTATGTAGATCTACGAGTGAATGGTCTTGGGCGCGATGGAGCCGTGCCAGCGCAGGGCGCACGGCGCAGGGCGCACGCGACTGTGCGCCCTGCGCCGTGCGCCGAGGGGCGAGGGTCGCGCGCCCCTTCACTCGGAGACAGTCCTCACTAACACTTATGAGAATCGCGACATTCCATTCCAACGTAGTATGCGTCACCAAGGACGGCCAGCGCTCACATTCTGTCTACATTCGCATTTCCAACGAGATTGGTTTGACAAATAATTCACGGAGGTACCTACCTACTCCGACTTAGAATTGAATAGTTTGGACATGAGCATTCGCATTCACATTCATCAGCTCGATGACATTCCTCCACCGGTCCGTAGCCAACAGTAGATACCTACCTATACCTTACCTAGTGCCACAGAACTGACAGAACATATGATTACTACGCAACTAGTGCCTAGGAGCGCCCTTATAGGTAACACATTTGTATTTTTTTTATTAAATTAGCTTTGAAAGGATTTCTTAAAATATAACATTATCAAAGCGAGCTTTCAATATCTACCTAAGCGTCCTGCATAGATGACCCCTCTATGGCGTCCTGTTACGTTGCTTGACTCGCGCAAGCAGAGCCGGGGGCGGGCGCGGGTCGTCGGGCGTGGCGCCCCGCCCCGCTGTCGGGCGCGGCGCGTTCGGCGCGTGAGAGCGTGCGGCTGGCGGGGCGCGACGTGACGGGGACTAACACACGACTTTATCTGTCCTCGCGACTCCGTCCGCGTTAAATTGTGTTCGTACGTGGGGGTATTGTACAACGTCTTATCAAAACCTGGAAGTCCTGGAACACATCTACATTTATAATAAACTAGCAGCCCCCGCGAACTTCGTCTCGCCATATACTTTTATTTGCTACTATATCCATACTAAATTTCATCCAAATCGAATTATCTTGCGTAAGCATATATTTTCCCGCGGAAGTATTTAATTTTTAAGCGGTAAAAAATCTCTCGCCATATACTTTTATTTGCAACTATCTACATACTAAATTTCATCGAAAAACGAATTTCCCACGTAAGCATATATTTTCCCGTGGAAGCATGTATTTTTCCGCGGTAAAAAGTAGCCTATGTTAGGATTAGGATATTACATATTATATTACATTACATTGACTCCCCCCCGTACCCCAGTGACGCTTACATGGAGTCTACATCGCATGCTGGCTAGCTGAGCGCGGTGAGCGACAACCTCGCGACTTTTTTCTAATACTTGCATTTTTAAACTCGTGATATATCTTCCGAATGAAATGTCCGAATTGAATAATTCAAAAAGTTATAAAAAGGTATTAAAGCCGTCTTGAATATAAAGTAATTTATTTTGATAAGGATTAATACCAAGGTACAAATAAAGACCCTTTCAAGAGGCGGCATATATAAAGTAATATTTTAGAATAAAAAACTGCTTACTGTGACATAACTATAACATTTAGACATATGCTGTCGCGACATTTTTTGTAGATAATGATGAGTTCTGCAAAGTCGTAGTACATGATTTTGTTCTATCATCAATAGTTTTCGCAGCGCACGCGACGTAAGGAATTTTTCAGGTCATTTTTTACACCTTATGTTACATTATTGGAGTTTTAGTAAGGATCCCTAATTTTTTTTAAAATATAATATAGCCTATGTTACTCGGGGATAATGTAGCTTTCCAAAGGCGAAAGAATTTTTGAAATCGGTCCAGTAGTTTCGGAGCCTATTCGTTACAAACAAACAAACAAACATACAAACAAATCTTTCCTCTTTATAATATTAGTATAGATAAATAAATAAAAAAAATATTACTGGACAATTTTTACACAGCGACGTCTAGCCCCGTGGTAAGCTCGAAGCTTGTGTTACGGGTGCTAGATTTCTGATATACTTAATATAATATACATACATAGATAGATATTTTTTATTATACATATAATAACACCCAGACACCCGAAACAAATATTTGCAGATCATACAATTAGTTGTTCCGAGGCGGGAATCGAACCCGCAACCTCTTGCGTCGCAGGCGGACCTTCGCCCGCTGCGCCACAGAGGTCACAGAGGTTATAACTACGAAATTTTATCAATTTCGGATCATTGGTCTTAGCTTACCTTACCCTTACTGAAGAGGTACACCTATGAGTAGGTTGTGAGTTGTGAATGTCGCACCAACACCACTGGACCAAGAGCCCGTGATGGCCAGACCTTCCTTTAATTCACAAGCGTGAAAATTCTTTCATGTGTATGTCTAACATAGGTAAGAATAACCCCCAAACATGAAACCTGGATCGCGGTTGCTTTGGGAGATAACAACCTTTTACCTGTTATCTCCCAAAGGAACCACGATCCAGGTTTCATGTTTGGGGGTTATTCTTACCTATGTTAGACATACACATGAAAGAATTTTCACGCTTGTGAATTAAAGGAAGGTCTGGCCAGACCGGGCTCTTAGTATAGACTAATAACCTGTGATGGCCAGACCTTCCTTTAATTCTGAAGCGTGAAAATTATTTTATGTGTATGTCTAACATAGGTAAGAATAACCCCCAAACATGAAACCTGGATCGTGGTTCCTTTGGGAGATAACAGGTAAAAGGTTGTTATCTCCCAAAGCAACCGCGATCCAGGTTTCATGTTTGGGGCTTATTCTTACCTATGTTAGACATACACATGAAAGAATTTTCACGCTTGTGAATTAAAGGAAGGTCTGGCCATCACGGGCTCTTAGGTTACACCGTATATCTACGGTCGAATTGAGAAACCTCCTCCTTTTATTGAAGTCGGTCATAAATGGATCCTAATTTGAATCACATCCTAAGTTGAAATTGTGATTTAAGACAAGAAGCTCGAACTTGATTGAAAATGCCGAAACTCACGAGATAGTAAATTAATGATAAATGAAAGTCCCGGACAACAACTGTTAAATTAATAATTAATTTGAACAGCAACATTAGTTTGCCCTAGCAACTAACAGACATCACAGGCAGTTGTGATTACTTGTGATGAGTAGCCTCTCGTGGTCGCGGTGATGTGTCGCGCGTCTTGGCGCCGGCGTCGCGCGACTAATCATACCAACTGCTTTGAAATCCGCTTTCTTTGTAGATAATAAATGATGGTCTCGGCGACAGAACGCGGCTTGCCTCAGAACACCGACTTCATCAGGGCCGGCGCGTTGCCATGACAACCACGACACGACCGACCCAGTGCCGGCGCCGAGTTTCACTTGCATTGCCATTTCAATGACCTATGACCTCAGTTATAAAGTAGGTAAAAGACATTCAATAGTGTGCGCCTTCCTACTCGCTTAAAAAGAGAACAAGCCACACTAAATCAACCTCAACCATTATCTAAACGTGTCGCTTACAGTTACAGATGATTTCTCCAGTTGTTCGAAGTTTGTCGCTTTTCAGGGTTCTGCGGTTACTTACATAATGGTTTCCCGGTTAACTTTAGGTACCTATTGTTTTGCCAACGTCTATCTGTGTCTACCTTTTTGCGAATAGATTTTGGAGTAAACAACATAAGAAGTCGCACTTCGTGCGTTTTTGATAACGGCAAAAAGTTGCATTTGATGCGTCGAGTATGTAACCTACCTATACCTACATACGGCTACAACGTGATACCATAGACATCATCAAACAAAACAGAATTGGCAAAGGCTTATAGGTTCCGTAAAACACTCCAACATTGCCACCGAGGGTAATTTTGCCCGAAGACCAATTTTTAAGCAAAACTTTTAATAGCAAAAATATCTGAATACTATGGTGACATTTATTGACTTTGGTAGAAAATAGGTTTTGTGTTTAGCACCACTGTCTATTGGATGTAACGCTAAAGTCACTCAGTAACTTGTTGGAACTCGTCAAAGACAGAGTGTATTTTTGCGGGCAAATTTTGGTGAAAATTCGAAAGTGGATTGTGCGTGATGGAGAAAACACAGATGAGTTTAATTTATATTATGTTGTACAAAAAACTTAAGGTATTATTATAACTTTATTGTCATTGATGCAGCTCTTGTATAACTAAAGTTATAATGGTGGGCAAAGTTATCTGGTATTTTTGCGATCTACTATTGACAACATTGCCCGCAGTCAAAATAAGCTTAGGGTTGACACATCCGAGTTTTTTTTTTTTTTTTGCTAATTATTATTATCTTGATAATTTAGATAATTTATTTTTATTATTTCTTAAAAGCAAGAACAAATCTCGAATTCGTCAAAGAAAGTCAAGACGAAAGATTGGAACCAGAATGTATTAAAAATAACACGGAATAAATGTTAATACTTGCATGTGAATCTGTTGAATCAAACATGTTACTCAAAAGTTTTTTAAATAATTCAATAGAAGATAATCTTGTTTTTTTATTAACATAAAAAGAAATAAAAAGTCAAGAACAGTTTACTGAGATGTACCAACCCTATCACTTTACTAAAGGCGAAAAGCGAATTGTATGGAAAATGCTAACAAGGTCAGGGTAATTTTGCCCAACTAGCCTAACATGGATTTTGGTAGGAAACCTGTCATGGATTCGCTTTAGTTTTAAAGTAAAGGCCAGTTTTGGTCAGAATTCTTGTACAGGTTTTGCTGTCAGCTGATTAGAGGCCGGAGAGGAGATATTTGCGTCAAAAATCAACGCGGGCAATGTTGGCAATAAGTCGAGATAACATTGCCCGCCTTTAAAAATAATAAAATACTTGATTTAATATTGACGAATAACAAAATCTTATAAAATAATACATGCAAAATATCCTATAGTTGCAGATGCTAATAGAAAATACTTGTGTCCCCATACAAAAAAATAACAAAAATTGTAATTATTCGAAAAATGTGGGCAATGTTGGAGTGTTTTACGGTTCAACATTTTATGTTAGGTACTGATTCATTAGCGAGTATGAGAATTTATCATGTTGACTGCCCAGTCCCTAAATCAATACCTAGATAGATAGATAATAACTTTATTGCACACTTTATAAAAGACAAAACAATACATAATATAAGAACACAAACTAAACTAAATGTACAATAGGCGGCCTTATCGCTAACAGCGATCTCTTCCAGGCAACCTTTGCCAATAATCAATATTTCAAACAAAACTAAATCCTTTTGTTGCGTAGGTTATTTTGTTTTTAAATCCATCAAATCATTTATTTTCTGAATACAGGTTTTAATAGGTAAGTAAGTAGGTAGGTACCTACATACCTACTTAGATGGGTATGTATTTCAAATCTGGCAGCTAGCTAGAAGATGAATCAAATTATTTGGGTCTCTCTCAAGCCTACTCTCGTTGATGTTGCAATGAATGTCAGATTCCTGCAACTGTGTAGGTACCTACCTAGTACCTACCTGGGCATTGGACTCGTTCAGAAGCGCTACTTCCTCACAGCTCTCACAGCGCATCGCTGCGCCGCGCCGGTGGCGATGTACCTGCTTTAGGGTTTATCCCGAAGTACATAAATCCTGAGCGGTTTGAAGTGCGCGCGCGCCGTTATAATACAATAAACATATCAGCGGCGCAGCGCAAGGCGCACTTCGTGTCCGCGAGACACATTTCCTCCATTTAAATTAATTTATTTGTAGCACGCGCGCAGAATGCAACACGACGAGCGCGCCGCGTCCCGCCCGCCCGTAAACATGTCACCGCGGACGGCCGCGCCGCGCCCCGCCGCGCCCCGCCCCGCCCCGCCGCGCGTGACGCTTCGTACCACGCCGGTACCGCGGTCGATATTGCACCAAGGGTCGTCGAATTAACTGAACCATGGTACAATAATAAACATTTTGAATGCCAAAATTACCGCCTGGCGCAGCTGACAGGCGCGGCGGAGCGCGTCACAATTAGACGAGCCCGTCCCGCCGCGCCCCGCCCCGCCGCCGCACTGCGGAGCGCTGCATTCTTGCGGAGGATTTACGGCGACGGGCGCGGGCGCGGGGCGAGGACCGATTTACTCCCGAATTAAAAGACAAAGGTATAATGTCGTTGTATTTTTAGGCGCGATCCTGCGACTAATGCGTCGCCCCGACACCGCCCGCCGTAAATCACGCCGATTGTCGCGGGCCTGCGCTCGGCTTCACTCAAACAAATCACTTTTATATACGTAATTGTGACCGAAATAGTTCCACGTTGTTCCTGAACGCGCGTTGTCCCCGGGTGCTGGTTGCTGGTTGGTCTGGTGGGATCGAATCGCCGCTTTCTAAACTCGTCTTATAGGTAGGTTACTTTGTAAATTGATAACTTCGACGGGTATATTGTTCCAGTAGGTATGTGACAGTATCACTTCACCGTCCGTCGTTTGATAAGTAGATAAGATACAAGATTTATTTGCAACCACAAACGGCACAGACACAAAATGTGTGTGTGTGTGTGTGTGTGGTATCCGTCGTACCTACTACGGCTAAGTTATTGACTCGCCATCCAATGTTACGTTGCCATCAGCCAACATAAGTTGGCATGAGCACCGCATGTGTCACATAAAATACTTCAGATTTTATACATAATCATATTTTCAATATTTTCCAACACTTTTCCTTCTAATATCGGCGCAAATTCATCTCATATTATTATTAAAACGAATATTACAAAAAGTTAAAGCATAAAGGCATCTGCGTGCGTACGAAGTTGACAGTGGAGTAATGCGGTATGTGCGGTGTTGTGAGACTCGCCGGCTCCGCGCGCGACCCGCGCCGTGCCCTCGCTAAGACCTCGCTAAGACCTCGCTAAGCCCGCACTAAGCCCGCGCTAAGCCCCGTCGAGCACTGGGCTGGCTGCCCCGGGGATTACCCGACCAGCTCTCCAAACAGCGCCCCGTGTCAACGCCTAATCAAAACAAGGCGCTATTTATACACCTCCACCTCATTACTTATGTTTCGTTGGCTCGTTATTACTGACACGTGTTAAGTCACTATCCATTGTATAATGCGAAATGTTGCAGTATGCAGTAGTATGGCCACGTCAAACTCGACTCCGAGTAAAACTATCAAGTAATACCATATGAATGAACTATCAAGTAATATGATGTAGTAGGTACCTACTTAGCTAAATTTTATTTTTGGAACAAACTTAACTTTTAAAATTTTTATTTTTGTGTAAAAAGTTATAGGTAAGTAGGTACTTACTCAGGTACTTATAGGTACATACATAATTTGTAGGCAAAATAATTTACAACAATTACATAATGAAAATATTCCATTTCAAATGGAATATTTTGAATATGGATCAATTGTAATCTGCTCTTGTTGTGGTCGAAACGTCAAGAGTTGTTTAACTCCTGTGTAAATACGTGAGTAATTCCCGTTTTATAAAATGAATAGTACCTACCTAGGTATAGGTATATAACTCAGGAAAATTTTGAAAGTAAAATTGTACCTAATCTGAAATAAAAAGTTTATTTTTTATTTTATTTCTCTTTTTCATCGGTGACTGGACGTAGCTGTGGCACGCCACGACACGACAGAGCGAGGTGCTTCAGCCGCGTGCGCCGGCGCCGCTCTGGTGCCTCACCCATCGCCCACTCTTCAACTCAACAGAGTCAACGTGAATGACTCGGTTGTAAGATGATATCGATATTATATAGATTATGCTTCGTTAGACGTGAGCGGTCGCAGGGCTTGAGAGTAGCCGACCGCGCCGAGCCGCGGCACGGCTTACGTACTACTCGGTAGTACACATGTAGGTACTTAGATTAAGTGCGTTAAGTATATCGTTGGAAGTAAGTCCCTTACCGCTGTAGGCGCGGCCGCCCGCCCCGCCCCGCCCCGCCCGCCTTGCGGACAGCCCGCGGACGGACCGGTTGTCGGAGGCTGAGGGCTGTGCGCGGGCGCATGCACCAGTGTGCCATACCTACGCGCTACACGGTACACGAAGGTCAACTCGAGAATAGATTAGCTCGTTTGTGCTAACTCGAGCGGAACAGACAACAATCATTAATGAAAGTCCGTTCATGAATAATGTAAACTAAAGTAAGTAGTTGCAATCGATCTGGCGGTCCGACGGACCTTGAACACTCACAAACACATCTGCGATAGTCGCGCGCTCGTCGCAGGACAGCGGCACACGGCGGCGAGTCGTTCTAATGAGCGCCGTTTACTAATGACAGGCGCATGCCTACCTACATACAACATGCATTAGATGCTAATGAATGCGGGTGATTTACGTCATCATTGGTATCTATATTTTTCAATTGTAGGTTCAAGGTATCTAAATAAACAAACAGCATTTTGTATGTCTACCATACTGTCCCGCTTTCGTGTGATGTGGCTAACGTTAGAATCGATTGATCGCCTATGTCATTAGGAGTATAGAAGTTAATAGACTTCGATACGATCCGCAAAAGAAACGCCGCGGAACTGAAACCAGAGTCCCTTTGAGGCCGCCGCGACTCCTCGGCACCTAGACCCGGGGGGAAACTCACAAAAACGCGGAACCGCTCTCATAATGATCAGTGGAGTCACGGTAATGACGTTGTAGTAGGCAGCGCGTCAGTCCCGCCGCCGCCGCCGCGCTAATGAGCCGCGGCACCGCTCCGCACCGCACCGCACCGCTCCGCGCGGCTCGGGGCACAGCAGCTGCGACGAGAGCGGAACACATTTGTACAGACCTGTCACTTTTTGTCGGAGCTATCCCCGGCGCAGGCGCAGGAGCAGAGCAATGCCGTCAACGACTTACAACTGTGACTGTGTTGCTGCACGCCGTAGAGTAGACGATGTTACCACTGTGATACCTACGTTAGTATTGTACTTAAACCGTTATTATCTGTAGGATAATGTTCGGCTAAGGAGTGTTTGTTGGTTGTCGCCAAGTGCAGGAGGCTACAGCGTGGGCCGTGGGCCGTGGGCCGTGGGCCGTGGGCCGCGGGGCGGCGGGACAATGGCCGCGCGTTCCCACGCCCCGCGCATTCCGCGCCCAACGAGCTTCACACTTCGCACACTCTTACCTTATTTATTGTTCGCATTCGACAACCGCTAACAATGCCTATTTGTATACTAAATCATCCAGTAGAATGCAGCCGCCGCCGCTCGCCCGACGCGGCGTGACGCGGCGAGAATCGTCGTCATTACCTACCTCTATCTACCTACAGTATTCGTGCACGCAAAAACCGCAAGCATTATAAGTGGTTGTGTTCATCGCGTGTGCAACCGGCACCTAATTGTTGCAGCTTCGAGAACCCATCCCATTAGTTTGAAGTTTTACTACGAAATAGTCGGCGCGCTTTGAGCCGCGGCCGCGCGCGATCAAAAGAAATCGCTTGTTATTGTGACGCGCCTCCCGCCCCGTCCCGTCCCGTCCCGGCCCCGGCGCGCCGCCCGCATACGCAAGCAGCCCGCGCGGTGCCGACGCTGTAACCGATACCTACTAATTATATTGTCACTCGCCGCGTGTTTACAAACATCGCCCACTAATGGGGCTATTCTAAGATGTCTCCATTCTTCTCCAGATAATAGCCCCCTCCTCCCCCCCCCCCCCTCCTCGCCCCGCGCGAGGTGATCACTAAACAAATAAATAAGTTCCAAATACGCGTCTCCAGCTAGTTCATTAGCTGGAGACTATTTCCGATGTAACGCGCGATCCATTGGTTAGAACTTGTCCTAGGGGCGAGCGGCGGCTGCAGGACGTCCACTGCCTCGGCCCGTGCTGCGGCGTCTCGGGGTGATGCGGAGGGCGGGCGGTGCGGAGCGTGTCGCGGCGCGCGGAGCGGAGCGGACGGAGCGGACTCCGCGCTGGCCGCAAATAGCGCACAATGGCGGCGCACAATGACTGCTCTATTTCCGGCGCGGCCGCGTTCCGTCCCGATTAAATTAGTAAATTATTTCTAAAGTGCCCATAAAGACACGGCGTTAAACGCTTTACAGCTTTACGAAATTAGATTTATTTTCCTATTCTTGGGCAATTCGAATGCCCCCGGGATACATCACACCTATTTGTTATGGCGTAGTTCAGTGGGAACCGAAGAGATGGGCTTTTAAGTGCGTGGCGCGGGATAAGAGGACTTCGGCGGGACGGCGACGTGACGGCGACGGGACGACCTGGGCAGGTAGGTGCGACTACCTGAGTGTCGGAGCGTGGCGCAGCGGGACGGGGCGGGACGGGACTTACCGTCATCTTATCTACGTAATGAGTAGATGCCTTTCGTCTCTCTCGAGTCCGACTCCGTCCGCGTTTGTATGAGGGCTTCGTCCTATCATAAAAAATAAAAATAAAATAACTGGAGCAAGAAATTAATTAGCTTATCATTATGTTGCAGACCTCTAAATGTACCTCTATATCTACCAAATTTCATCAAAATCGGATCATTAGTTTAAGAGTTATGGCGGAGCATACATAGGTAGATACATTTTACATAAATTCTATACATAGGTATAGTAAAACCATTTCTAAAATGAACGCCCCTCCACCGAATTCTGTATTTTTTTTTTATTATTCTGTTTTTTCTGTATTTCCTCTCACACGTTGAAATCATCACGGTTTTGTGGAGGGGAGTTCATTTTTAGAATGGTTTTACTATACCTATATACAGAAAAAATATCTAAAAATCGACAAATTAGTATCAGTACCTATATTGAGCTATAGGCTCAACCAGGCTCAACGCAATATGTCTGAAGACAAACTAACTTACTCCATGAGATTTATTATTAGTTTAGATGTAGGCATGATAGTAGTATCATTTGTACAAATCAATGGTACCTAGGTACTATCGAATCGACACTTCGCCCATGTTTCAACAGTAGGTACCTATAGCTCTTATAGTTTTAGATAAAGTGGCCAATTTGGTTACGAAACTCTTTTACTTTTTTTATTTGGATTCGATTCAAGCTCACAGCAGCTCCGAGCTTTGCCCGCGATACAATGGATTTTCCGCGGAAATAGACCTTTTTCTGGGGTTCTAATCTAATGTAGGTAATGAGCGTTTATATCATTAATATTTATAACGCAGTTATCGCGTTTTAATAACTAATCATAATCAACCCTATTTACGATCCCACTGCTGGGACTTCTCCCATGACGATGAGAGGGCGGTGGTGGGGACGGGGTCAGAATAAAACAAGGTGTTTGAAACAATCACAGTAGATATTGGAATTGTTTTAATGTAGCGAGTCGTACGTACAGCGGGCAGCACCGCCGGCCCGCTGCGTGCGACATTGCGTGTCACATTACTATACAGTATACATTACAGCTAACTACACAATATGTACACTTACTAACTAGCTACAAGTAGTACGTGCGTCCGCTCGCGACGACGGCGCGGGTCCAGTTTTTGCGCGCGCCGCCCGCCGCGGGAGGATCTACATAAGTTATGCGTTCCATTGAACTTTACCAGCGTTAAAGCGCGGAGTTGGGGCCCTCGAGAATATCGTTCATTTCTTTAATGTAATGGTTCGTGACAGCCTCGACCGCCGCCTGCGCAGCGCACAACTAGGCCCATCTCTATAAGACAACGATTGAATAATATGTTTTAGAATTCAAGTGACGCTTCTACTCCATATCCTTTTTTAGATCTGTTGAAACTGCCTCAGTGATCCGATATAGTCATCAGATACCTATAGGTACAGTCGGCCAAGAAAGTGGGCAATAAAACGAATTATGGCAAAAGTTTCTGCGCGATGTAATGATCGATATGGTTGACTTTTCTAACATAATTTAACTGACATACAAACGAATCTGCATTCGTAGGCTGGTAGACTACACTTTTTGCTGACTGTACCTAGTTGGTTACCTACCTACAAGAATCGGGCCTCGAACGACAGCCTATTTCGCAAACTGATACAATAATAAGGTGTAGTCAATTTATAATTTAAGTAGCTATTTACAAGAATGTGTAACATATCCAAGGCCGGATTAAGAGGTTGGAGGCCTCGGGGTAACAAAGAAGCGGAGGCCCCTTTGCCTCCAATTATTGTCTAAATGAAATGAATTTTTTTTTCTGTCATGTTTTTCAATAAATCATTTATTGTGAATCCAAGTAGATTGTCTTAGTATTCAACAAACACATATTAATATTATCGTAAGCAAGAAATATCAAAAATTGAATTTTACTGATGACAAATGGATCCTTTCGAGCTTTTTTCATCGAATAATAGTTGATAATTTCGTTGAAATGAAGTTCTTGAAGTAAATCGCTCTCAATGCTCAGCAGGGCGAGCCTTGTTGGACGGTTTGTCCCGTCGGTCGGGCGGCATCGTTGTTCGAAGCCGATTTTATATCATTTTCATTTTTTTAATGACCGCTCTATGTGCAGTTTAATACCATCAACAAAACCAAATACATTCTCAGTGCAATTTCGAGTTGGAATTTGGGGAAAAAAGTTCGAAGTCATTATTGTGGGGGCCCCCCGTTTGTGTAGGCCCGGGGCATTTGCCCCGTTTGCCCTCCCCTAAATCCGGCCCTGAACATATCTATATTAGTGTACCTATTATAAGATATTTCTGTGTAAAGAGACGACCGCTGCGTTAACAAATTCAGCAAAACTTGCGGTTTACCTATAGTTGGTTTATAGTGTTGAGAGTTGAGTTCCTACGATTGCAATTTGTGAACCGGATTTAATACAAACAACAGCTAATTAATAACCTTTCTAAACTATCATGGTTTTTAACAATTATTAGAACACGAAACGGGTAGGTGACATACCTACTAATATGATTCAAATTACATGTACAAGGTACAAGAGGCGATTGAGAACTAAACCCAGGAACTTCAACCGAGAAGATGGTTCTCAATTATCTGAAACGTGTAAACCTGTAATGGCGTTTTGTAGAAATCGTTAAAGTGCAATGCCGGCCGCTCGGCCCGATACGGTCAGGTAGTGTGGCGAAATCGAGTAGAGTTAGAGAATGAAATAGGTGGTAGTAGCACTATTCGCAATAAAAGACTCAGTAAGAGGGTAGGTATCGGGAAATTCAAAAACATTTGAATCATGGTATGCTACCCGTTTCGTGTTCTAAAAAATTATCTAATAACCTGTTTAACAAACGGTTTCACTCTCATTATAACAAAATAAAATAAATTTACATTAAACTTTATAAGGTTAACAAAATTAACGGCGGTGTCGGTGTACTCGTTGTCGACGACAGAGTACAACGCCGTTACTTTCGATAACTTACAAAAACTTGCCGATATTATTACGTCTGCATAATTAACGATGATATCCAAATATATTATATATATTTATATGATAGCACGGAAACGAGTCACTGTTTTTATGTTAAGTTGGAGCGTTCTCAGCACTAGCACTAGGCCTCGTGAGCCAGTCCGGGGGTCGCGCACTGTCACACGTCACTCGCCACTGCGGCTATCGACAACCGTCCGCTGGCCCCCTGCGCCCCGCCGCCCCCTCGCGCCCCACCGCCCCCTCAGAACCAGTACAGGTCCTTGGAGGTGTCCTGCGCGGGCGCCTCGAGCCCTGCAACAAAGTCAACAACTTAATTGGACTTACAAGGAAACGAAAACTTATACATATAAATGTAGGTAGGTAGGTATAAACCTATGTACTCGTCGATAGGATAGTTAACACTATTTAGAGCAGTTATCGAAATATCTTGTGTTTTAACCAACTTCAAAACAAATGAGCTCGACCTTTTTTTTGAAGTCGGTTCCTAATTCGTCGCAACCATTTTTATGGCTTATGCCACTCAACCCCAAAATGATAAAAGGTGTCAAAATTTTAACAACAAATATCTCTACCTATACTTCGATTCCACTTGCACCCCAAGCATTACATAGGGTTAGTTTAAGCAAAATAGGTTTTACTATGTTCTAAATGCATATAAAAACGAGGTGTCAAAATCATGGACCCTCAGGTTTAACTAATAAACAAAAGCATACGTTTAAGCATAAGTTATATTACCTACCTACTTAAGAACTGTGCGTAGTCTCTTAAGCACTTAAACAACTTTATTGGTCAACTATGGACGTTAATTTTAGTTGAAAACTAAACTAAATTTAGTTATTTTTTATTCAAAACCACTGATAAAAATTGTGCCGCGATGTTTTGAAATTGTATTTTCATTTATAGATATTTATATCGGATCGGATAAAGCCACAACAATGATATGATTATGAACAATGAGGTAGTTTAAGTTGAATATTGTTTGTTAAACAACCTTAACTGACAATAAACAATTATTACTTATTTATTATTTTTATTAAATTATTATTATTTATAAGGGCTTGTTGTAGATAACATGTGATCCAAGTAACGATGTAGATACCTTTCTACTATTATCTTCTAGTATGAGGGTGTATAAAACCAAGTCTGACGGGCAACACAAAGCCAGGACGTGTATGGAAGTAGGTACTACTCGTAGTTAGCGGCAGCTGAAGTGATGAAAAAATTAGTATTCAGAAAGCTAGTAAGATTAACTGATACGCCACATCCACATCTCTTTTTAAAGAAACATAAAGACAATTAAGAATAATGAAGGTTTAAGACCTACCTACCTAAGTATTTACCTACTGCAGAAGATGGTAAGATGACTAATATAATTATAATAAATAATTATAGGTAGGTATACCTCGTATTTTGGACTAGGTACTTCCTGAGGAAACTTACTAACCATTGCACTGTGCAGTTTCATGTGGAAAAAATATATACCTAGGTATAGTAAAACCATTCTAAAAATGAACTCCCCTCCACAAAACCGTGACGATTTTGAACGTGTGAGAGGAAATAGGTACAGAAAAACAGAATACACAGAAAAAAAAATTCAGTATTCGGTGGAGGGGCGTTCATTTTAAAAATGGTTTTACTATGCCTACGTAGGTAGGTTAGGTACCTACCTAACCTTAAAAAAGATATAAATTATATTAAAAAGAAACAAAAATTAAATGATATCTTAAGGGGAATTATTGTAATTTTATGTCGTTAGATAGGTACTACTCTCCCCGGAAGCTGTTACAACTTTCCCCAATCACGGGGTAAGTTGTACCTACCTACCTAATGTAACTCCGCGTGCACTTCTTCTAGAAAATACTTGGCAATTATAAAAAAAATTGTATTATTTTTACTCGATTTTGTAGAGGAAGAGGTACCTATAGTAGGTAATAATAATAATTTATTCAAATTCTTAGTGCTGTAGATTATGGTAGGTATAATAGGGTAGAGCGGGGCTAGTTGAGCATAGGGGCAAGTTGGGCAATCGCAATATCTCGAAAACCATTCACCGCACGCGTGGGCATCCTATGGCGGAATGAAGGTGTCATGGGAGGGGTACTCATTGCGCAACCACTGGTGGTGGCTCGACGAGCGAGTGAAGCGTACACGCACATTGTTTATTTTGAAAAATGAAAATGAAAAATGAAAAATATATTTATTAACTTAAAATACAATACAAAATAGAAATATCAGCGGACTCCACACTAGGCAAAGCCTGTATCGCGGAGCCCATTAATAGGTGTGACATAATATAATATATTTCGGACTTATACTTATTATTTAGACTTATTATTAATATACATAATTATATTGTGAGCTTTGAAAGAGTCTTCTGCTTAACCTAATTTAACTAGGTATGTAGTAATAATGTAGGTAGTAAGTAATAGGTTTAAACTAATTTAAGTATGTACCTATTACTTACTACCTACATTATTACTACATACCTAGTTAAATTAGGTTAAGCAGAAGACTCTTTCAAAGCTCACAATATAATTATGTATATTAATAATAAGTCTAAATAATAAGTATAAGTATTTTGATACCAAAAAGTAAAAAAATCGTTCACCGCAAGTTTTCGTCTGTATTAGTCAAATGTTATCCGTTTTCAACCGGGTAAGTGTTAATCTTTTATAAATTTACTGTACTTTTGATATACATAGGGGTTCTGGGTATAAATCTTACCGTTTTTTCAGAATCTCGCTTTTGATTTGAAATTTAGGGGTTAGTTGAGCTAAGTTGCTCAACTGCTGAATGGGCACATACAAAACGTATGCCAGGTGCTGGTCTTACTTTCTTTTGCATGAATTGCAACAGTGATAACGATGAATAATAAGTAATAGGTTCTAGATTTAGTTAGATCTAATTAATATAACAGAAAAACTGAATCTAATCCTAAAATAAATCTTAAGATACGTTGATGTTATGTTGATTCTATTTCCAGTTAATTATTCAAAGAAAATTAGCTTAAGTTTTGTCGCTAAAAGACTTTTAGTAAAGGGTTGATTGTTAAACCGAAGTTGTATTTCATTTCTATTTAACAGTTAACCCATGGTTTGGCTAGACTTTCTAACTGCTCAACTTACCTCATACCCTTGCTCAACTTACCCCACCTATGGGGTAAGTTGAGCATGCATGACATTCTGCATTTAAACCGCTATACCTCTTAAATCCAACTTATATAAAGTAAATTACTATGAAACTTTTGCAAAAGGATATATTACTTATCCATCAGGATGCGTAAAAACACATTGAGACTTATAGTTGAAGAGTTATATCGTCTCAAGTGAAAAATTGCTCTACTAGCCCCGCCCTACCCTACATGATAATTTAGGTACGTAGGTACCCAAGTCCATATTGTTCAGCAGCAATAAATATATTTCAAAATATAGATAGGTATATACATATATAAGATATACCTAAGAATATTAGTTTTCATGGAACCTTTTAGAACCAGCCCTTCGCTCCCTAAGTCCAAATACCTAAATAAAGTGTAGGTACCCAGCCATTAGATGTGTAACTGTAACTGCCCACTGAGACGAGGGAGGTTGCTAAATGTCTATTTCGTAAAAATCGTTTGTGACCGCGAGTGCAGGGTCCCTCGGCCGGCCGGGGCGGAGCCAGCGCGCCCCGCCCCGTCCCGCCCACTCGCCCGCGGCACTAAGCACTCGCCTAACACCCGCTACTACCTACTGGCCACTTCACTACACCTTATAGTAGGCCCTACTACCTTCCTAGTTGATAGGAACCTACTTGGTAAGTATCTACTACAGGTAATTTAGGGGCTAGATGTCGCTGTGTAAAATTGTCCAGTAATATTTATTATTATTATTATTGAATTTATTTATTGCATGTCCATAATTTCATTTAATTTGCATGTTAGTAGGTACCTACCTACCTAATTCTTAATTAAAATTCATGTTTTTATTAATTTAAAAAAATATAAAATAAGCTAATTTATAAGCTTTGTAAATGCTTTTCTAAGTAGGTAATATTTTGAATTATTTAATATGCCATGACTGTAATTTCTAATTAATTTTATAAAAAGTAAATCTTAAAATTCATGTTATAGTTTACTTCTCAGGCCTGAGCAGGTATTAGGTATATCCTTGAGGAATTGGTGGAATTCATATTCAGATTCTTTTTGTAAAAAGAGTCCTATTACGATATTGAATGTATGAGCGACCGACACAGACCGGAGGAGAGTAGTCAAAGGTAAAGAGTGTTTTTAAAACTTTTTCATGGTTGTGAGATCTTTGATTTATTTATGAAAAATGACAAAAAATAATGTCATGAAAAGTAAATTTAAGATATTTTATAGAACAAACGAATCACTACGTTTTTGTGATTCTTAACCCTACGCTGCATTCAGTGCTATACCTATCACATATTTTTTTTTTATCTTTTAGTCTTCTTATTATTTTTTAAAAATGATATTATTTCCGCATGCGCTGCGAATGTTATTTTAAAATATAGGTAGGTCATGCATGCATGTTTTGCCATACCTACCTACATATTATGTATAAACTAAATATAAAATCAGTTTTTCCCTTAAACTCAATTAAAAATAACCAAATATTTCTATCTTATTTTACTTTATTTATCTAGAAAACAAATTTGACCATCTCAAATTTTTCTTTAAGGAATATAATCATGCAGTTTAGGGTTAAGGTTTAAGAACTTATTCTTTCATAAATTCACTATTATCTAATTATTGAAATATATCATACGGGTTGACGGTTGGTTTAATTCAAAAAATCAATCAGAAATAAAAGGCAGACTACAAATAATTGGCAGACTATGAATTTTATCATTTCATGTGAAATTTAGTTCAGAAAACCTGGCATTTATTTATTTATTACTAAAATCCACATCCCTTTCATTTTTCTTATTTACATTTCCATTATTTCAATTAGCATACGGCCAAAAAAACATAATAAATAAAAATAAAATCAATTAATATTGTTTATAGCTAGACAATTCACAAAGCAACACCTAGCCCCGTGGTACCTTAGCTAGAATCTTGTGTTTGTGTTACGGGTGCTAGATTATAGGTACCTACTTAATATTAATATAGGTACATACACATTTATAAAAGTTATTTAAAACACGGGAAAAGCCGTGTGTGAAAATTATACTTTTAATATCAGAATAACACTGAGGCCACTCTTTGCCGCAGAAAAATACACATATCCGCATAAAAAATTAAATTATATTTAAAAAAAATTATAAAAAAAATTAATTATTAAAAAATTAATTATTAAAAAATTATATTTAAAATTAAATTATATTTAAAATTCTACTCATGTATATTTAAGCCGTTGGTTTTCCAAATAAATAAAAATAAAAATAAATAATAAAGATTTTCATAAAGGCAAAGCAGGCGAAGCCGCGGAGCGGAACGCTAGTATTAGGTACCTAATATCTAAGGATCTAAAAAATGAATTTCAAATTATAGAAGTAATTTGATGTGTCAGATATTTATGCGTTCATTCTATTGTCAAATCATTTTGCAGCAACAGTGTCACATAATTTTGCTTTCGGGCATGTCAAATATTTATACCTGTATATTTATGCTGGTGACTGTACATAGGTCTAAATAGGGCTAACTAAAGGATACGTTTGAGTGAGAAATACCTATAGGTAGGTATAGTAAAACCATTTCTAAAATGAACGCCCCTCTACCGAATTCTGTATTTTTTTTTTCTGTGTATTCTGTTTTTCTGTATTTCCTCTCACACGTTGAAATCATCACGGTTTTGTGGAGGGAAGTTCATTTTTAGAATGGTTTTACCTACTATACCTACTAACTAACAGCTTCTGATGAACGCAGCAAGAAGCGAACAAGGATTTAAAGATTAGAGACATTGACTTCCATAAAACGTGAGCAGAGATCAGTGAACAGCCGAAAGTCCCGAGTCCCGAGTCCCGAGTCCCGCCGCAGCATCCATTACCCGAGGCATCTATTATAGAAGCGCAATGCGATGTAATGTAATAAAGCGAGGGACGTGCGGAGGGGGCGGGGCGCGGGGCGCGGGGATCCGACGGGCCCGGAAATGTTATCAATCAAGTGGATGGCTGATGGCTGCGAGACGCGGGCCGGGCCGGGGGGCGAGGGGGCGAGGGGGCGCGGGGGACTCGGCCCAAGAATTTAATTTGCGAGGGAAGGACGCGCAAATTAATTTTAATCGTCGTCATTAGAGGCCGCCGCGACCGCCGCCCGTCGCGCCCCGCCCGCGCCCCGCCGACGGGCCGCGAGACGCACTCCACAGCGAACAGGCCCTACACTAGAATAGAGTCTAAGTTCATCAAGCCAACTCTGCTAATGAACGTTGCTTCGTTATTGAATGGTGTATCGATGTTATTTTAATCACATTTAGCTATAGGTCGAGTTGAGGAGAAAAGAGATAAAACGGGTAAGACAAAAAACTTAAATACCTACTACACATGGAATGTGCGGTAGCCACATTAACGACATCACTTAAATACCGACATCGAGCAAGCATTTTTTACATTATATATTAATGGTAGATATATTATTTGGCTATTTGTGTCATCAACAACACCCTGCAAGGTGTCCGAGCCTGGGTTGGTACCGGACTCAACCATCTGCTTATGATGATGAATATAATAATGACGTCATCGTCATATTTAAAAATTGAGCTAAACATGGGCTTTAAATAGCAGAAACCACTTCCCTCAAAAGGCGCGCCGCGTTCTGAGAAGCGAGGCGAGCGCCGCGCTTCCGAGAACGCACCGCGCTGTGCTCTCTCTCCTATAGGAAAACTTACAATGATACTAGTAGGTATGTATGGACTGTACTGACCGTGCACCGGCGGGTAGGAGTAGGCGGGGCAGGCGGCGGCGTCCAGCGGCGCGTGCTGCGGCCACTCCACGGGCTTGTACTGCGGGTGCATGGAGCGTGTAGTGTACTGTACTGACCGTGCACCGGCGGGTAGGAGTAGGCGGGGCAGGCGGCGGCGTCCAGCGGCGCGTGCTGCGGCCACTCCACGGGCTTGTACTGCGGGTGCATGGAGCGTGTAGTGTACTGTACTGACCGTGCACCGGCGGGTAGGAGTAGGCGGGGCAGGCGGCGGCGTCCAGCGGCGCGTGCTGCGGCCACTCCACGGGCTTGTACTGCGGGTGCATGGAGCGTGTAGTGTACTGTACTGACCGTGCACCGGCGGGTAGGAGTAGGCGGGGCAGGCGGCGGCGTCCAGCGGCGCGTGCTGCGGCCACTCCACGGGCTTGTACTGCGGGTGCATGGAGCGTGTAGTGTACTGTACTGACCGTGCACCGGCGGGTAGGAGTAGGCGGGGCAGGCGGCGGCGTCCAGCGGCGCGTGCTGCGGCCACTCCACGGGCTTGTACTGCGGGTGCATGGAGCGTGTAGTGTACTGTACTGACCGTGCACCGGCGGGTAGGAGTAGGCGGGGCAGGCGGCGGCGTCCAGCGGCGCGTGCTGCGGCCACTCCACGGGCTTGTACTGCGGGTGCATGGAGCGTGTAGTGTACTGTACTGACCGTGCACCGGCGGGTAGGAGTAGGCGGGGCAGGCGGCGGCGTCCAGCGGCGCGTGCTGCGGCCACTCCACGGGCTTGTACTGCGGGTGCATGGAGCGTGTAGTGTACTGTACTGACCGTGCACCGGCGGGTAGGAGTAGGCGGGGCAGGCGGCGGCGTCCAGCGGCGCGTGCTGCGGCCACTCCACGGGCTTGTACTGCGGGTGCATGGAGCGTGTAGTGTACTGTACTGACCGTGCACCGGCGGGTAGGAGTAGGCGGGGCAGGCGGCGGCGTCCAGCGGCGCGTGCTGCGGCCACTCCACGGGCTTGTACTGCGGGTGCATGGAGCGTGTAGTGTACTGTACTGACCGTGCACCGGCGGGTAGGAGTAGGCGGGGCAGGCGGCGGCGTCCAGCGGCGCGTGCTGCGGCCACTCCACGGGCTTGTACTGCGGGTGCATGGAGCGTGTAGTGTACTGTACTGACCGTGCACCGGCGGGTAGGAGTAGGCGGGGCAGGCGGCGGCGTCCAGCGGCGCGTGCTGCGGCCACTCCACGGGCTTGTACTGCGGGTGCATGGAGCGTGTAGTGTACTGTACTGACCGTGCACCGGCGGGTAGGAGTAGGCGGGGCAGGCGGCGGCGTCCAGCGGCGCGTGCTGCGGCCACTCCACGGGCTTGTACTGCGGGTGCATGGAGCGTGTAGTGTACTGTACTGACCGTGCACCGGCGGGTAGGAGTAGGCGGGGCAGGCGGCGGCGTCCAGCGGCGCGTGCTGCGGCCACTCCACGGGCTTGTACTGCGGGTGCATGGAGCGTGTAGTGTACTGTACTGACCGTGCACCGGCGGGTAGGAGTAGGCGGGGCAGGCGGCGGCGTCCAGCGGCGCGTGCTGCGGCCACTCCACGGGCTTGTACTGCGGGTGCATGGAGCGTGTAGTGTACTGTACTGACCGTGCACCGGCGGGTAGGAGTAGGCGGGGCAGGCGGCGGCGTCCAGCGGCGCGTGCTGCGGCCACTCCACGGGCTTGTACTGCGGGTGCATGGAGCGTGTAGTGTACTGTACTGACCGTGCACCGGCGGGTAGGAGTAGGCGGGGCAGGCGGCGGCGTCCAGCGGCGCGTGCTGCGGCCACTCCACGGGCTTGTACTGCGGGTGCATGGAGCGTGTAGTGTACTGTACTGACCGTGCACCGGCGGGTAGGAGTAGGCGGGGCAGGCGGCGGCGTCCAGCGGCGCGTGCTGCGGCCACTCCACGGGCTTGTACTGCGGGTGCATGGAGCGTGTAGTGTACTGTACTGACCGTGCACCGGCGGGTAGGAGTAGGCGGGGCAGGCGGCGGCGTCCAGCGGCGCGTGCTGCGGCCACTCCACGGGCTTGTACTGCGGGTGCATGGAGCGTGTAGTGTACTGTACTGACCGTGCACCGGCGGGTAGGAGTAGGCGGGGCAGGCGGCGGCGTCCAGCGGCGCGTGCTGCGGCCACTCCACGGGCTTGTACTGCGGGTGCATGGAGCGTGTAGTGTACTGTACTGACCGTGCACCGGCGGGTAGGAGTAGGCGGGGCAGGCGGCGGCGTCCAGCGGCGCGTGCTGCGGCCACTCCACGGGCTTGTACTGCGGGTGCATGGAGCGCGGCAGCAGCAGGCCGCCGTACGGGTGCGCCATGTTGTGGTGCGCCGCCGCCGCGTGGTACGCCTCCGCGTGCCGGTGCGCGTGCCCGTAGTGCCCGTAGTGCGCCTGCCACGGGTCGTACTCGTACAGCTCGCAGCCCGCCCCCACCCCCGCGCCCCCGCCCGTTGCCCCCCCGCCCAGCGCGTTGAAGAACGACGCGGGCAGGTTGCGCGACACCATCGGCACGCTCTCTGCAACCAACAACCCATTCACTATTCCGAATGCATAAGCTCATAAACATGGAGAACATATTAAAGAGAGTCTTCCATTTATCTCCAAGTATCATAGAATGTATTTCGCCAGAAATGATAAGGTATAGAGTGTTGGAACTTGTAAGGATAACCGAAGGTGGTGGAGGATGACCTTGCCGGCGGCGGTGCCGGCAGCAGCGGTCGGAATGCGAGGTCGGCGCGGTCCGCCGCAGTGCGCAGCGCTAGGCGTTTTTACGGCGCGGCTCCCTTTGGGAGTCGTCCGGTGACGGCGCGGCTTTTTGCGCGCTAATCGCGGCCGCGGCCTGTTCCGGCGGCCGCTGTTGAGGACTCTCGCACGGAACCGGTCGAGCGAGGGACAACCTCGCTGAGACGCGCCAGCGCAAGGGGCGAGAGACACATTTAGCTCATATTTACACTTGTAAAACACGGTTAACTATTACAACGGACATTACCTAACCTAATATAATATATACCTACTACGTAGACGTAGACTATATCTACTTGATTGTTACTTTATTATGACATAATAATTATTATGTTCTATATTTACTTGCATCGAGAGTGGGTAAATAATTTTCTCCTAATCTAGGTATCTAATCTACTCGAACCTATTAGATACATGTAAGTACTCTTATTTTCCCTTAGATTCGTAACTTGGGTTACTAACTAGATCTAAGCTATGTAATGGTGTTGCGGTCACCGCACGCCGCACGCTGCACGCGGCGTGCGGCGTGCGGGCGAGTTGAGAGCTAGTTTTTGCAGTGCACAGCTGGCCGGTTCATGCATATCAATGAAGTGGTCACCTCCGCGCGACGAGCCCCGAGCGCCCGCGGCCCTCGCTGCGACATCGGCCGCGCACATTACTACATTATCTGTGCAATTGCGTAGGTATTTATATGATTCAGATCTCGTCAAGTCGTCATTCTCAGTCCGCGCGATCCGATTCTTATGTTCTGTTTGTATGATATACCAATGAACCGTGCCCGCTCTCATCAACACCTGTCAGGTATTGGAATAATAAGAAAAAACCTCTTTTAACAATAATACACGAGAAATTTTAAACCCTCTCTATTTACTCAGACTCGCAGTTAGGTATGTTTTCATTAGATCAGTAGGTTATAAATGTTTCAGATTTTTTTAGAACTAACATAGAGAGTGTTTCAAACTCTAAACGGCAATATCATGAGTTAACACTTAGGAGCTTGTGTGTTGATTATATCAATGATGAATATACCCTACTTATTATAAAGTTTTTACTGATGGGTCAAAAGACAATTTTGTAATCGGAGCATCATTTTATGATATTCAAAATGAGGTTTCATTGCAAGTAAAAATCTGTGCTAATATTAGTATAATGGAAGCGGAACTTATAGCAATTTATGAAGCCTTATCCTATATAGAATCAGAAGGTTATAACGAAGTCGTTATCTTATCAGACTCCAGGAGTTCGCTTCAACACCTTGCTCGGTGTACTTCGATATTCTGAATCTTACCAGTAGCATACGCGATATTAAGGCTTCTAAATAAATTGATCAATGAGTCCAAAAACATCTTTTTGGACCTTCAATGGATTGAGAGGGTATCCAAAGTAAAGGTTTAAATTCACTTTTACACAAAAGTTTTTCATATTTCTGGGCCCAATTCTGTACCTACAATAGAATTAATAAGATTGCAAATATTTTCCCACTAACTTACCGCAAGTGCTTGCTTACTGTTAAGTTAGTCCTACAAAGTATGTCGTACGATGATACCGAGAAATTGTTAGCCGTAAGTTAATAAATTTACCTAATTTAAGATAACTATTTCGATAGTTTGTATTATTTAAATGTATTTATAATTATATTTAAATTATATTTAAACGTTTTTATATTTGTAGGTATTTATATTTTTTGTAGCCTGAGACACAGGATAATCCTAGTTCAGGCTATAATTAAGTAAAATATGAACTTTTTAGATAATAAGATTCCATGTAATTTTCTAATTTTAGAAATAATTATGTTTTTAAATAAAAAATCTTTAAATGGAAATGAAAGGGCGGATATTTTAGCCAAGCAAGCCATATCAGATGGACTAGAAATTAGAATAAGCGCATCTATTCAAAATTTTATACCAATGCTTAAAAAAATTGACTTGTGTCATAAATTATAATTTGATTGGTTATTGTAATAGCATTCTATCAGATCCACTTTCAGAACATGCTAAGAAATTATACAAACAAACAAAAGGTTGTCAGGTTGTCACCCATTTGGACTAGTTACGAACTACTCACGACACAAGCAGCGCCACTTCTAACGGAAATGAGTGTTGGCGCTTCACGGTCCATCTACTCGCTTTCGTCTAAAAAAAAAGTGGCCAAGTGCGAGTCGGACTCGCCCATGTAGGCTTCCGCAGCAATTGTTTATATGAAATAGTTTAAGACGTATTATAAAAAAACTACTTGATAGATTTCGTTCAAACCAATTTTCGTTGTTAGTTTTTATGGTTATGTACAATATATATTTTTTCTAGATTTATCATCCTCTTAGTTTAGAAATTAGAGGGGGGGGACACTCTGTTTTCCACTTTGGAAGAGTCTCACGTTCAAACTATTAAGTTTAGAATTAAATGGTGTTAGAAACATTGTTATGATTTTGGAAGACCTATTCATCGATACCCCACACGTATGGGTTGGATTAAAAAAAAGTTTTTAAATTTCAGTCCTATGTATGGGGACCCCCAAATTTTATGATTATTTTAATTTTTTTCTGAAATCTCCGAGAAAAACGGCTGTGACATACGGATGGATGGACGGACGGACATGACGAATCTAAAAGGGTTCCGTTTTTGCCATTTGGCTACGGAACCCTAAAAAACTGGAAATCCTTAAAAAAGGTCTGTAATGTCAGTCTATCAACTACGGGGTACCACAAGGAAGCATCTTAGGACCTACTCTATTCCTGGTCTATGTAAATGATTTGTGTAATCTTAAGGTTCATAATGCTAACATCTTTAGTTATGCAGATGATACTGCGATTGTCTTTCACGGGTCAACCTGGAATCACTTAAAAAAAGTAGCTGAAGATGGACTCTCTTGCATCTCTAATTGGCTAGCCAATAATTTGCTAACCCTTAACGTCTCAAAAACTAACTTTATTACATTTACAAAATATCACATTTCTCAACCTAATTCTGACTATAACCTTAGACTACACAACTGCATAGATCGGGATGCTGACTGCGGCTGCCCAAAAATAAACAAAGTTATTAAAACTAAGTATTTAGGTGTAATGATAGATCAACGCCTATCTTGGCATGATCATATAGAACTATTAATGAATAGAGTACGAAAAATGATTTGGATGTTCAAAATTTTGAGGCATGTGACGAAAAAGGAATTAATAACCAAAATATACATCTCATTGGTACAGTCGGTGTTAACATACTCTATACCAGTTTGGGGTGGAGCAACTAAGACCAAATTTTTGGACTTAGAAAGAGCACAGCGCACTTTACTAAAAGTAATGTTATTTAAAAAATTTCGATACTCTACCAATTTGCTCTACCAAGACTCAGGATTAATGTCAGTCAGAAAACTCTACATTCTAAACGCTGTACTCAGAGCACACAAAGAATCAACCTTCGACTCCAAAACACAACACAAACGTAGGAATGCCAAATTAGCCAAAAAACACACATCCCAATCAACATTCGCTTCACGACAAATAGGAACGCAATCCACTTATCTCTACAACGTGATTAATAAGACTCAGAACATCTACCCTCTAAACAGTTATAATTGTCGAAAATCCTTAATCAAATGGCTGTTAACCTTAAACTACGAACAAGTTGAAAAACTATTACAAATAACCTCATAAGAAAAGTTATAACAAATTATATTTAATGAATTTTAATAATAGTTTTCTATTATTAAAATTCATTAAATATCTATCTATCTATTTATTTCAAATAATATTATAATTTATTTATATATAAATATATATATTAAATTATTTTTATTATTATTTTATAAACATATAATTATATAGTAAGTATATTATATTATTATCTCAGTAGGTACTATATTGATATATATATTTATTAATTTAAGATATTACAATAATCTATTAATCTATACCATTCATATGATATAATATTGAATATAAAAAAAGTATTTTATTTTATAAACAACAAATGTAAATTTATGGTACATCCCAATTTTTAAAACTATTGTTATTAATATAAAACAAAGAAATCCGACTCAACCTTTATTAAATGAAAACGGAAGAGCGGAATCCACTATCACAAGTAAACTGTTACTTAAAAGTGGGTTTCAAACCACAATTATGTTAACTAGGTTAAGTTAAAGAAATAAAGATTTAAAAAAAAAAAAAAAAAAAAAAAAATGTATACTCAGCAGTGCACGTCCCACGGCTGAATGACGTTGACGACATCCTTATCGATATCGATGCAATGTTGATATGCTCACCTTTGTGTTTGTCGAGTGCGAGCGCGCGCGAGAAGTGCGCGTCCACCACGGCGGCCACGTCCCCCGCGTAGTGCGTGAACACCACGCAGTTGGCGCTGACGTACTGCGCGCGCCGCCCCCCTGTCCCCCCTGACCCCGCCGCCCCCGCCCCCGCCCCCGCCGCGCACTCGCCCTCCGACTCCGACGAGCCCCCACCTGCGCAGGACCACGACACACATTAGCCACCACACACACACACACACACACCAGCCACCACTTACGATATTGTAATATCTATCAATAGTTGGACAGACAATCCATTGTCACAATATGGCATTCGTTCTATTGTAAATAAAATTGTTTGGTCCATCCACACCACAATTCGCGAGGAATCCGGTGCGCCACATGCCTAGTCGGACGGTCAGTCAGACACTTGTGGCGTAGTCAGTAGTCACCTACTGTGAATGTGCTCTACTGATTCAAAAGTGGAATTGAGAAGGTACCTCTCTCTCGTAAATTAAATTAAAGGGTTATTGTACATTTGCCACAAAGTTAATTCGTCATGAAAAAAAGGATGTGTAAATTCGTCATACATGTCTTTCCGTAGAGACAGCAGGAAAATCATTTAATAAGTAGGATATAACAAAATTGATGTTTTCACACTCATAGATAGTTTTTAATAAAATTTCATATAATATGATATTCATTTTTAATGATCAGGATTATGAAAATTTTACCTTTTTGACAAACATCTTCAAAAAGTAAAATTCTATAAATAATAAGTGCCACGGAATAGACGCAATTAATAAATAATAATTAATTATCAATCTATTGCGATACATTGCATTGGTTTAAAATTAAATGTAAAATTTCTAAAGTTTGAAACCTAAAACCGATGCCACACGAAAAATGCTTATGTACTTCGTAAACCCATTAAAAAGTACGAATAAAATAGCGATTAAATAAATAAATAATCATTGCGAGCGCTAAACACCATTCACCTTCTTACATGCAAACCCTACTTTATGATGTAGGTACTTTACCTACCTATGACGAATTTACTTTCAATGTATGGAGTTTTTAAAAACGTGACGAACTAACTTTGTGGCAAATGTACAATAACCCAAATTAAACATTATTAGGTTTAGTGTTGACATTATATTATGAAGTCTCGACTCGAAGAGCTTGTTTCTTCTCTTCAACATTAACATTTGTGAGGTGATCGTGAGGCGTGCTGAGCAGCGTGCTGTGGTGTCGGGGGCGGATGGTACAGTAACAGTACTGCGCTCACCATCGTTGCTGTGTCTGTCGTGCGCGGAGAGGTCCTCCTCCTTGGTGCGCAGGCGCTGGTGCGGCGCGAGGTGCGCGTGCGGCGGCGACGCCGGCGAGTGCGCGCCGGACGACGCCGAGCCCGAGCTCAGCGCGCCCGCCCCCGCGCCCCCCGCGCCCGCCGCGCCGTACCCCTCCGCCGCGCCGCTCTGCACGTTCAGCTGCAAGCAAGCTGCAGGTTAGCGCGGCGCTCCATCCCTCCTCCCTCAGTGAGACGCGCACGGCAGGAGATAGGCACGTACCCGGTCGTACTGGAAGTGCGGCGCGTGGTGGAAGGTCCGTGCGGCGCCGCGGCCGTACAGGTAGGGGTAGTAGGCGCCGTACATCACCTCGCCGCAGCTCACCGCCATCGCGCGCCGGCCCGCGCCGCCCGCGCCATGGCCCGCCGCGCCCCGCCCCGCCCCGCCGCGCCCCACACACCTGCTGCAACAACACAACTAAGCGTCACTCATCTGTCCCGCCGAACTAAATAATTATGATACAACTTTTACTACATAGGTAGAGTAGGTATTGTCTTCTCCTGATTAGGTAGGTACGCTAGAATGAGAAAGTAATTAAAAACTGACGTGATTTTACGATGAATGATAATAGGTACCTAGATGACAAGAAGATATCAATACTTTTAATCTCAGTTATTTAAAATAAGTTTATTTCGTTTCACGGCAGTAATATTAAGTATTTTCCTACTCTAAATATAATCACAATCATGATATAAATGTCACAATTTATAATCGAAAAATTTATAAATAGGTAAGTAGGTACCTACTATATAAAAACATTTATTTATTAGCAACAACTCAACTTGTACTTAAAGGAATTTAATGTCAATTCTTTGAAGTCGTCTGGAATTTTATTGTAAATTTTAATTCACATAATATAACTATCAATCAATCAATCAAAAACATAAAGTACGAGGTATACCTAAGTACAAACATTAACTAAAATAAAATTACATTCAATGGGCGGAATTATCGCTGAAGAGGATCTCTTCCAGGCAACATTTGGATTGAGAAGAGAGGAGTTGAGGCAAGGATGTAGGTGGTACCTAACTAGGTACCTACTAGATATATCAGTATTTTGTGTTTATATTATGCTTGCTTGCTATTAGGTGATATTGTGCTGTTAGTTTTACTAATATTAAATAAATAAATATTGTTAAAATAACATAAAAATGCGCTGTTTGTCTCATCGCCCGCGAACTCTTGCTTCAGTAGACAGTAGCTAATTATATCAGATTATTAGCAGGATAATTGTAAATACATTAATTATAAATGCATGTGAAAGCATTGAGAATTAATAATTAAACGGATAGGTACATATAACGGTGAATACGTGAAGGCGCACAACCGTTCTCTATGCAGGTACTTTTATCCCTCAGCCTAACAGGTATTTTAATTTTAAATGATCGATGTAGGTAAATTAATTTTGTTATTGCAAGTAGCTTTATCATTTTCGTATTTTAGAATAAGAGGGAGGGACACTAATTTTTCCACTTTGGAAGAGTCTCTCGTGCAAACTATTTAGGTAGGTAGTTTATATTATAGTTCGATGAAAAATAAATTAAAAGTTTTAGTTCTAAGTAGGTATGGGGACCCCAAAACGTAATTGATTTTTATTCAACTTTATTTTAATCTTAGTGCGGTCATCACAGAATACATCTGCTTACCAAATTTCAACAGTTTAGCCCTTATAGTTTCAGAGAAAAATGTCTGTGACATACGGACGGACGGACAGACGGACATTTAGCAAAACTTAATTCACATTAAGTACAAGTTATTGATTTTGGCAGAGCAAGATTCCTCTCAATGAATGTAATATGTTTGTATTCCTAGTAGGTATAAACAGGTTGTAGTCTTGTAGTTTACCAATGGGATAGGTAGGTGATTATGTAGAATTATAGTCACCTAATTAAGGTAAGTTGGAAATAATGTTAGTTAACACTTGGAATACCTACCTACTTATATAAAGTTTAAGTATAAGTAAAATCAACGTTTTGAGGCAGAGTGAAGCCTCCTACTACAACATGTAGGTACATATTATACGTACCTACTATTTTAAATTTTCTGTACAGTAATAAAATGTACAAAAATGTAGGTATCTTCTGAGTTAGGTATTTAACAAAATGTATCTAGCCGTAGACAGACGGAGTCACGGGTACCTACCGCAGACCTCTAGTTACAGGTTACATTACAACTAGCGGTGCCCGTGACTCCGTCAAGTTATTTTTGTATGTCTTATCATAACTTTAGGAACAATTTAAATAGCATTATCATGTGTCCCATACCTCTACGAGTAGGTAAATGTTTATCTACCAAATTTTATCAAATTCAAACATACAGAAGCCGACTCTTACAGATTTATTATTAGTAGGTAGGTATATATAGGTGTCTAGATGAAAACCTTATTTGTGAATCATTCCTACAAAAGTACTTTGGTATGGTTCGAAATAAAACCCTGGCAGAATGTTGTTTCCTACTTTATTTACATCTTTTGCTAGTCGCTTTGGAAATTTTATCAGATGCTTGATTTATGTAATAGGTAAACGTTGTCAAACACGAAATTGGTTCAATATCGACCTATCAGGCTAAATAATAAATAGGATAATTCCTGTTGTCTACATTTACTTTTTTACGTACCTACCTAATACGAATAGGTGTTAGACATTTGAAATACCTAAGGAAAATTCTGACAGAGCCAAATTTTGGTATATCCCTTTGTGAGGAAATCCTAAATGAGGAAATACGCACATGGAAATGATGGGAACTTTTGACACTTTATTCCTTGAGGTAATCCGGGTAATCCTAAGGTAAGTCTCTACCAAAATTTGGCTGTCCAAATTTTCCTTGTTTGAGCACCATTTTAAGGGTTCCGTAGCCAAATGGCAAAAAAGTGGCCAAGTGCGAGTCGGACTCGCCCATGTAGGCTTCCGCAGCAATTGTTTATATGAAATAGTTTATGACGTATTATAAAAAAACTACTTGATAGATTTCGTTCAAACCAATTTTCGTTGTTAGTTTTTATGGTTATGTACAATATATATTTTTTCTAGATTTATCATCCTCTTATTTTAGAAGTTAGAGGGGGGGGGGGGGACACTCTGTTTTCCACTTTGGCAGAGTCTCACGTCCAAACTATTAAGTTTAGAATTAAATGGTGTTAGAAACATTGTTATGATTTTTAAAGACCTATTCATAGATTAGATACCCCACACGTATGGATTCGATTAAAAAAAAGTTTTTAAGTTTCAGTCCTAAGTATGGGGGACCCCCAAATTTGGTCACCGGGGCAGATGGGAGTCACTCAATTTAAGTAACTTTTTTTCAATTTTTTTATGAAATCTTAGTGCGGTTAACGGAATACATCTACCTACTAAATTTCAGCTTTATAGCTCTTATAGTTTCGGAGAAAAACGGCTGTGACATACGGACGGACGGACGGACATGACGAATCTATAAGGGTTCCGTTTTTGCCATTTGGCTACGGAACCCTAAAAACGGAACCCATACCGTATGTCACAGCTGTTTTTCTCCGAAACTATAAAAGCTATAAAGGTGAAACTTGATAGGTAGATGACTAGATGTATTCCGTTAACCGCACTAAGATTTCACAAAAAAATTAAAAAAAAGTTAATTGAATTTGTACCCCATACTTGGAACGAACCGAAAATTTAAAAATAAAATTTCATTGAACCCATACGTGTAGGTACACGTATGGGTTCAATGAACCTAGACCATATAATCATAATAGATAGGTATCTATTATGATTATATGGTCTTCTAAAATCATACATATAAATGTTTCTAACATCATTTATTTCTAAACTAAATAGTTTGGACGAGAGACTCTTCCAAAGTGGAAAACAGAGTGTCCCTCTAACTTCTAAAATAAGAGAATGATAAATCTAGAAAAAATATATAATGTACATTAGCACAAAAACTACCAACGAAAATTAGTTTGAACGAAATCTATCAAGTAGTTTTTTTATAATACGTCATAAACTATTTCGTATAAACAATTGCTGCGGAAGCCTACATGGGCGAGTCCGACTCACACTTGGTCACTTTTTTTATGTCTAAATTGACTGGACTATACGGATTGTAAAAAGTCACTCTCGCTTTTTTAACAGTCTTTTCTACCATTAAATTTAATTTGGCTAACAATGTGCTTCTAACATTTTGAATTCTATTGCAAGAGATTAGATAAGATTCGCCACGTAAAACTAATTTTATTTATTCTATAATTTCAGGTCGTAAGCGCGTAACTAATAAGGTGGGCGACTTTACCTATCAGGCGGCTAGTGACAGTATGAATGAAATACATATAATATTAGGTCCTTAGTCCTTACATATGACTAAATAAAAAAAATATATATATGAAATTGGCGTTTTGCAGTAGGTACTACTGGCCTTTTCAAATCAAAATATTTTTTTTTTGGCTAAGATTTCTTATATGGATTTAATTTAATTTAAAAAACATGGCATTCTTTTCTCAAAAGCAGTCATTTTTTTATTGATTAGTGTTATTATGATTAGATTAAAACGGCACGTTTGAAATGGGATTGGGCAGGGCATGTGGCTCGAATGCAGCCAGACCGTTGGGCCGGGCTCGTCACAAACTGGGTTCCAGAAGGGCAGCGACGCCGTGGAAGACCTAGAAAGCGCTGGCGGGATGATTTGGACGTATTTGAGCCAGAGTGGTCGGATATCTCAAAAAATCGCGAAAACTGGCGAAATCAAGGGGAGACCTTTGCCCAGCAGTGGGACAGCATAGGTTAAATAAAAATAAAAAAATAGTGTTAAATTTTCATCGAAATTCAATGTTTTTCGTCATCATGTTGTATATCTACATTAAAAATTCGAGTAGATAGTTACGGAATATGAGTAGGTACTGTCGTGGCTGCAACGCGGCACAAGCGGCACCCAACATCAACGATGTTTACGGAGCTAACACTACAATCCAACAAACCACATCTTATTGGTTTGCTCTGTCCCGTTCTGAAAATTTTGACCTTAAAAATGGGCCTAGCGGTCGTCCGACCGAAGGCTTTGGTTTGCGATGATGAATTAAAAGCGATTATGGAAGCTGATGATACACAATCTACGGCTGAATTAGCAGCAACTCTCGACGCTAGCCTCAAAACAATATTGGTTAATTTGCGTCAAATTAGCAAGGTAAAAAAGGTAGACAAATGTGTGCACAACGCACTGAATGATCGACAGTGCGAAATACGCGTCGAGACGTGCCTTGCACTGCTCAAATGTCACACAAATGAAAGAATTTTGAACTCCATTGATACCTATGATGAAGAATGGATTCTGTTTGATAAGCGCAAGCGCTTACTAAGTTGGTTGGATCCTGGTTCAGCACCTAAACAATGCCCTAAACGAAACCATACCCGTAGAAAGTGATGGTTAGGTACTGTTTGGTGGTCTAGTGCCGGAGTGCGGTGGTGTGATAATCACAGCTTCTTACCAAACGAGGTGAGCATTACTGCAGATGTGTTCTGTGAAGAACTGAACACAATGATGGAGAAGCTGGCACATATCCACCAGCATTGGTCAACGCTCGTCTCCGCTGCTCTTGCGCGACAACGCGCGCCCTCACACCACACAGCAGACCGTCTCCAAGTTGTAACAACTGGAGTTGGAAGCTCTCCGTTATCCGCCTTACACACCAGACCTTGTGCCTAAAGATTAGGTACCTACTGCTTTTTGGAGAATTTGGATAACTTCTAGGTAGGAAAAAATTCCATATCTGAGAGGCAGTACAAAATGCCTTTGAAGAGTTTGTTCCCTTCCATCTAGGTGATTGAAAAAAAAAAACAATTACATTTGGGGGTACCCATACTTGGAACCGAAACTTTAAAAATAAAATATCATTAAACCCATACATGTGGGGTATCTATGAATAGGTCTTTAAAATCATAACAATGTTTCTAACATCATTTAATTCTAAACTTTGGTAATAGTTTGGACGTGAACTCTTCCAAAGGTGAAAAGGCTAATAAAAATATTATAATGTATATACCTACATTAGCACAAAAACTACGAACGAAAATTGGTTTGAACGAAATCTATCAAGTACCTAGTTTTTTTATAATTCGTCATAATCTATCTATTTCATAATATAAACAATTGCTGCGGAAGCCTACATGGGCGAGTAGGTACTCGCTATACAACTATATACGCTATACAACTCGCACTTGGCCACTTTTTTTTTATTTATTTGCATTGCTCTGATGCCTCTTTTCTGGGATTTAAAATATACCTACCTATTTTATCTTTTTCCGTTATTTAAAGCTTAATTTGAATGACACAATACAATGATACCTACTTACTATCCTATGAGCCCTATAAGCCCGGGGTAGGTACCTAGACCTACCTAATAAGGCAAGAGAGTAAGTAACCTAGCTTACCTACTTATCTACACACTTATATAGATATCGATCTACCAAACCTACTAGGTACCTAGGTAAGTGTACCTACCTATGTGGTAGGTTTGCTAGATCAGTCTTCGTGGTAGTATCCTACTCACCAACTTAATGGGTATGTAAATGGTAATAAATAGGACATTAAAAAGTTAAAATAAACCTCCTACTAGCATACCTGCCGAGGAAGTTATCACCAAAGTGTCCGTTGTCGAATCCAACAATCCAACTGTAAATCCTGTGGGCACGTAAAGAAGCACTGCACTTGAACACTAATAGGTACCGGTAACGCGCACCAAGTGTAGCACCACACCAGGCACACTCGGTCACAGTCCGCACGCACGGTCGCCGCTCGGTCCGCTCGCTGTCCGCGCTCAGGTGCCGTCCGCTCGGCGCGCCGCGCGACACTGCGCCGGCGCCCGCGCGCGCCGCCCCGCCCCCGCACGCCCCGCCCCCCGGCACCGCCCTCCAGGGGGCGGGGCGTGACAATACTGCCGCTTCTCCTACCACAAATCACAATAAACTTTTTTCTTTACCGTAGTTGTGACCGTAGTGCAATGCAACTAGGTAGGTACCTACGTAAGTTAGGTAGTTTTAAATCAAAACAACTGTGTAAAGTAGGTACATACCTACCTACCTAACCAGGTGTTTCCATTTTACTTTAATTCATGATGATTATTTTAATTTATATCCTCTTATTTCTTTTTTATTTCTATCTTACTATGTATAGGTAGGTACATATATCTAGAATTCTAGATAGGTACTATGTTATCATTTGCTTTTTGTTAATCTCAAGAATGTAATTACCTATTCTATGTTTCGTGTCACTAAAACTCGAGAACCTAGGTACCTACCTAACTAAAATTAAGGTAGGTAGATAGGTATAAATTCTCAAAAATCATCGATTTAATCGACGTGACATAGGTACATTATATGGCCCTTCGGGTGATCAAAAAAGGATTATTGGCCCTTGGACACAAAAAGGTTGAAGATGCATGAAGAGGCTTTTAAACGAAGCATTTGATGACAAAGCTTTATTTAAAATTAATGAGGAATTTTACATTTAGGTAGGTATATTTATTTAGAATTTAGGTACCTACCTAATTTAATATTTTAGTAGGTATCTCTGACATTTTATTTAATTACCTATTTTAATATTTATATAGGTACCTACACTTTACTTTTTTGACAATGCTATTGCAGCTAATGCTATTATATTTATACTAGCCGACCGCCAACAGCTTCGCTTGCTTTTTTTCATAAAATAAAGCCTATAACCTTCCTCGATAAATGGACTATCCAACACTGAAAGAATTTTTGAAATCGGACCAGCGGTTCCTGAAATTAGCGCGTTCAAACAAACAAACAAACAATCAAACTCTTCAGCTTTATAATATTACTAGCTGCCCCCGCGAACTTCGTCTCGCCATATACTTTTACAGAGTGTCCCCCCCCCCCCCTCTAATTTCTAAAATAAGAGGATGATAAGGCTATAAAAATACATAATGTACATTAGCACAAAAACTACCAACGAAAATTGGTTTGAACGAAATCTATCTAATAGTTTTTTTATAATACGTCATAAACTATTTCATATAAACAATTGCTGCGGAAGCCTACATGGGCGAGTCCGACTCGCACTTGGCCATTTTTTATTTACTATCATAAAAGTGAATCAATCTTAAACGATAGCCATATACCTACTTTCGGTTAAAGACTTTATTTTAGTAGGTAGGTAGGTACTGACTGAGTCCCCGTACCAAAGCATGATGCCTAACCGAACGGGCTGGTTCATTTCGGTACTTACATTTTTAAACTCTGATATCTTTCGAATGGAATGTCCGAATTGAATAATTTAAAAAGTTTTATAGAGATATTGAAATATTCGTAATTATAATGTAATTTATTTTGATAATGTTTTATTTGAAAATACAAATATAGAGCTTTTCCTAGCGGCGGCATATAAATTAATTATATTGAAAATTAAAACACTTATTGTGACATAACTATAATAGTTAGATATATGCTGTCGCGACATTTTTGTAGGTATTAATGTGTTCTACAAAATTGTAGTACATTGTATATTTCTAAAATGAATACTTTTCGCAGCGCATGCGATATAAGGATTTTTTTTTACATCTTGGGTTACATATTTGGGTTTTCCGTACGGATCCCTACTTTTTTTGAAAATGTAATATAGCCTATAACCTTCCTCGATAAATGGACTATCCAACAGTGAAAGAATTTTTTAAATCGGACCAGCGGTTCCTGAGATTAGCGCGTTCAAACAAACAAACAAACAAACAATCAAACTCTTCCGCTTTATAATATTAGTATAGATATAGTATAGATTAGATATAATTTGCTCATGTAAACAATTTCTTTGACTAGGTATACCTACCTACCAATTTTTTTATTGATATCATATAAGTAGGTATAACCCCCGCAATTGAAAATGAATTCTGTAAATGGCGGCGGTATGTATGGGTACGATTGGCAAAACAAGGATAAAAGTATAGACAGCGATAGAGAGTGAGCGAGAACGCATGCGAGCGGACGCCATTTACAGAACTCATTTCTAATGCGCACGTAATAGTAGGTATGTACGTACCTACTTGACAAAACTGTAGGTAAAAAGTGTAGGTACATAAATATTGTTCCTAAAGTTTGAATAAAATTAATTTGAATAATTCAAGGTTTTGATGACATTGATTAGTTATATAGGTAGCCTACGCTCGAGAAAACTGTAAATATAATTATGTAGGTTTCTATTAGGTAAGTAAAACCACAGTAAAACAAACAATTGCGGCTTGTTTCACTCGCCATTAGATATTTTTAATTATTTATGTTTGACTGAGTTGTTACAACCCATGACACAAGCTCGTATCTACGGCACGGTCGGTGTGACGATGCATGCTCGTGTCGGGCTGCAGTACCTACCTATTAATATAAAAAGTACCAAGTGCGAGTCGGACTCGCCCATGTAGGCTTCCGCAGCAATTATTTGTAGGTAGGTACTTATGTGAAATACTTAGTTTATGACGTTTTATAAAAAACTAGGTAAGTACTAACTTGCTAGATCTCGTTCAAACCAATTTTAATTTGAACGAGATCTAGCAAGTTTTTTTTTTATAATAGGTACCTAGATACCTACCTCATAATCTATTTCATATAAACAATTGCTGCGGAAGCCTACCTACATGGGCGAGTCCGACTCGCACTTGGCCACTTTTCCACTTTGGAAGAGTCTCTCGTGCAAACTATTTAGTTTAGAAATAAATGATACCTATATATTAGAAACCTTAACATAATGATAAAGATAGGTAGGTAAGTATTTACCAAATTTACCCCAAATTTTATTGATTTTTTTTCATTTTTTTTTTAATCTTTGTGCAGTTCACTGAATACATCAATTGGAAGACATTAAAACTCAACAAACAAAATACAAAAATAAATAAAAACTGTTTTACCATCAAGGGTAAGCATGGGGTCCACGTGGTGTCACCATTCATTATGTTGGTACAAGACACAGACCAGCTAACCAACTTTACATAATCTATCTATACTAATATAATAAAGCATGAAGAGCAAATTAAGAATTTGATTGTTTGAACGCGCTAATCTCAGGAACCGCTGGTCGGATTGAAAAAAATCTTTCAGTGTTGGATAGTCCATTTATTGAGGAAGGTTATAGGCTATATTTTATGAAAAAAAGCAAGTGAAGCTGTTGGCAGTCGGCTAGTACATTACATATCTATACTCCTGGTTGGTTTGAGGATGTAATAAAACAAAGCTTGCAAAAGCATTCTGATATGAATGGCGAAAGTCACTACCTTCCTTAGTTAGGTATAATAATTATAACCACTCTTTATTGACTGTAATCTCTCTAACGGACTCTCACTGCTGATTGTACTTAACAGTTCAGTAAAATCAAATATTTATTTTGCTAATTATTAAGGATACCTATGTATTCATAAGAATAGTATTATGTATTTATCACAAAAATAAAAATATATACATATATCAATATATTTATTTATTACATTAGGTTCAATAGTGAAAGTGGAAGTGTCAATGCACAAACGAGTTCAGTCCGTTGAATGTTTCTGTTTCATGAGAGGGGGACGGTCTGGAGATGTGTGAGGAGCGCGCGCTCGACGAGCGGCAGCGTGAAGCGGTCGAAGGCGGCGCCGCAGCAGACGTGCACGGGGCGCGCCAGGCGGCAGGCCAGGCGCCGCGCCAGCCCGCTCGCCGCGCCGTCGCCGCGCCCCAGCAACGCCGCCGCCCCGCGCGCCGGCGCCGGCACGCCGAGAGCTGCGTCGCTCAGTGCCGGCGTCGCGCTGCCGCCCACCCACACCAGGACCGCGCCCGGCATCACCAGCACGGCAGCTCGGCATACCATTTCCCCGGCCCATACTTCGAATTCGTGCACCCGCCATTCGCTTTTTCGATATGTTATTGTCCGCTTTGAGGTTACCTTTCGTGGACCCATCCTCTCAGCCTCGCACTCCATTTTCTAGAATGATGATCTATTGATATTAATCTCTGAAGGGTTAGCGACGTCTCCGCAGGTTTTCTTCTTATTGAATGGTTCATGCAGAACTTGGACGAGCTAACTTTTCGAAAACACCGTCATATATGACGCCGTAAAATGTAAGTACCTTCTTATTTATTGGTAGTATCTTCCATTCCACTGGTAATTTTTTAAATTACTATCTACCAAAACAAAACATTACGGTACCGAAACATTCGACAGATTTCGACAACAAAAGTCAATATCATTCTTCTTCTTTTTCTTAGTTTATGGCACAATCACAACAAACAATTTTTTTAGAGACGTCACATCTTTTTTTTTCTTGTTTCGCCCATTGGGTAGGCAGTAGTGTAGGGTCTAACAGCCGTAATGGTTTCCCGCCAAAACAAAAAAATATAACGTTACTGTTTAACTTTTAACACAAAGTTTTTTATCTCTATCCTCTCTTTCAATAGTGACCGGCAATGATTTTATTACTTATATAAAAACATTGCCGGTCACTATTGAAAGAGTAAAAGGAAAGAGAAAAAGGCAATGATTTTATATATAATAAAATCATTGGTGACCGGCTATTGATATTTTGGGGTTAATTGCCATTGTCGTGAAATTGGTCGGCATTAAAAATCGACAAGGTCTTCCACATACAATGAAGGTTAATAGATTAGAATAAAAAAATATATAGTTAATTAATCTATATTTCATAATAATTTGTGTTTTAATGGTAAAAACTAAAAATGAAAAAGTCAAGCCTGGTTCGCACTGGTCGAGTATTTTAGTCGAAATTACTCGCTATCGCTACTCGACTAAAGCTTTACATTTTGAATCTTGTAAGGATTCTTTAAAAAACTTGGTGTTTTGACTCTTCCTACTTCTTACTTTGTAGTTTTTACATTAAATAAAAATAAATAAAGAAAAAAACTTTTAATAAACTTCCGGCAGAGATAGAGATGTTTATAAATAATATAATATAAATACCTACTTAATTTTTTAATTTGTGTTTTGTATAAAATATGCGTATGTAATCAATTATTTTATTTATAAAATAATTTATTATTAATTATAAATAACCTAATTTTCTATATCTATTGGGAAATCGTGAGTAAAATGGTCGTAATGATCGCTCCATGTTAGGAATACGCCTCATACACAGGATCAGGAACACTGAAATTCGGAAACAGACTAAAGTCCAAGATGTCGCTAACCGGATCATGAGAACTGAAGTGTAGGTGGGCGCGATACTTGGCGACTAAAGTCCAAGATGTCGCTAACCGGATCATGAGAACTGAAGTGTAGGTGGGCGCGATACTTGGCGAGAAGCGGTGATGGCAAGTGGAATAGGGCTATAGCAAAATGGGATCCCAAAGAGTATAAGCTAAGCGCAGAACCGGCGGACCACCTGTACGAGGGAGAATGTGGGATATGTATGTATAAAAGAATTGAATAGCTTAAATTTAATAATTTAAATAGTTATGAACTTTTGACCTTTGAACTATAATTATGTAGGTCTATCTGTAAAGTATGTAATAAAACAATTAGGTATATCTTCAGACTAATTATAAGTAACACACATAAAACAAGACAAATAGGTTTACATAAAATCTACAAGAATAATAAGTAATTTAAAAAAATTAAGAAAAAGTATGATGACTTATCGTAAAAAAAAAACAAACATCGATGTTACCCAGTGTTACCCGATGATGTAAGTAAATGTATTTTAACCCTTAAATGCATCCTGTTGCCAAGTGGCAACGTACCATATTTTGAGGTAAAATAGTAAAAATTTACAAGTGACAGTTATTAAAATGACTTTGAAAAGATAGCCTAAATAATAGACTAAATAAAAAAAAAATCCGTGATGACATTCGGCGCGAAATTCGTGAGTTATAAAAAATATTCAAGTGAAGGGGAACAAAGTTTGTGAGAGTTGCTGTTACAGTTTTTCAAAGTTGATTTTTACTAACTAGTAATTGTTATTTGGATTGGGAAAAAATGTTTTTCGTTTGAAAATATGGTAAGTTATTTATATTTGAACCTCGAAACTCTGTATTATTATTGTTTTTTTCATTATATTGCAAAATCGATATGTTGCCAAATGTCTACACCATGCGTTCAATGTATAATTATTATGTAGTTTGTGCTTTTATTTGGTATTAGATTTTGTATGGTTTTTAGCTTATTTTTGCTTTGATTTTTAGCACGTCTGGTGAATTGTGAAACAGGGATATCGAGGAGCTTCCAGCAGCAATTATAAGACAATAATATTGTTGAAGACGGTAAAAATTTATGCAATATTCAGTAGCCAGATGTAGTTATGAGGAGCATGTTATGGACTATGAAGGTGTAGGTATGTGTTATCTGCTGGAAGGACAACAAGCTTGTTACGCTGGCATCTATGTACGTTGGAACCGAAACTTGAATCTATAAGTAGGTTCGACAAAAAAGCAAGAGGAAAGTTTCTACAGAGGGTAGAAAGATCATAAAAGACCACACGTGTTTGGTGCAGATCTTATGGACAGTTTCTTGAGGAGATACCGTACAAGGACAAAAAGTCGAAAGTGGTACATTCGTCTATCACATGATAGATATGGCAGTTGAAAATTCTTAAATAATCTATAAAAAAAACATGTAAAACAAGGGGACATAATACAATGAGTTCGGCAGACTTTAGGTCTGAGTTAGCAGAAATATTATGTAATTATATAGAAAAACTGCAGGAAATAAAAGAAGGAGACCTTCAATCTCTCATATAAACAAAGAACTGGAAGCCAAAAAACATCATGAACTAACGAAGCCTGTTCCACCTCGAGGTGTGAGGACCGATGGCGTGGATCACCAGGAGCGGAGATGTGTTAGTAAAAATCAGTGCAAACTGCCTAGGTGGAACGGCCTTTTTACGTACAGAATGTATAAATTGAAAAGTGTAGCACATATCATACAAAAATCTATATTTTTTTGTAGATTTTCATTCTTGGTCCTCTGAGTTTCTAAAGGTATTTTTGTTCCACTGACGCATATTGTTGCCATTTGGCAACGATCATGTTTTTTTCAAAATATACATTACTGAAATAAATTTTTCGCTTTTTTTACTTGTTTTCACATTTCATACCTAAATTACGACCTAAATATATTTTTTTCATTTAAAAATAAAAAATCATGCATTTAAGGGTTAATGTATGATCTTGTTTCGTATCAACTTCAATAAATATGACCAATGACATACCAACATTTGTATTTAGTTATCTGCTATTTGCCATTTTCATTGTCGTGTTAGCTAATAATTGGATAGGCGCAATCTAATACTGTAAATTCCACCAATGGAGTGATAGATGTTTCCTGGCTGTCAAAATTCACCAACCACATTCAGCCAACTGATACATTTCCAATACAAACTTCGTTCACCATTCAATTAAAATATTCAGACAGTTTCAATGTGTTGTTCATTTTAGCATCTGTGTTCTGTCTGTCTGTCGGCGAGCCCGAACAGCGAGTAGTAATTTTCAAGAGGCGGTGCGATAACTGCACTCTTTTTATAACTTGAATTTTAGAATTGTGATGCATAAAATACGTTCTTGAGAAATAATAGATACACGAAATCATGAAAACCCATCTAGTCGGGATCTGTGTGCTAATCCTAGCAGGTAAGATTATGCCGATAGAATTGCCGACGCGGCGGTGTCAATAAAAATGTTTTTTTAGTTATAAGTTTGCATCAAATATTCGAAGAATCAGTTAAAGGTTACCTTATTTGTAAGTACTATAAAATAGAGTGAAGTACATTCGTTTAAGTTCTTGTAGTTTACCCATTTTTCGACCCAGAACATTCTGCGGTCGTAAGGCGTCGATGGCGTTTGCCGGCCGTAGCTATGTCAAACTGGCTTCTATTATAGTGTGGCATGGTATGTAAATGTTGAGTAATAATATTTTTGATCTGTAATAACATTTGCAGGATGCGCCCTAGCCCAGGAGGAGGCGGCGGCGGGCTCCGCGGAGCCGGCGACGCTGGACGCGGACCTCGGCGCCTCGCGCGAGGGCTCCCGAACTGGTCAGTCCCTAAACCAATATCATGTATGCATGTGCAATATTGTAGATGCTATTTTACAGAAAAATCCCCAGTTTTTTGGCTGTCATTGAAACACATTGAATGGAAGTTCGATGTTTTTAAGTAACTGGCTGCTATTAGATTTATATCAATTAGATAAACTAATGGGGAACTACAAAATTCTTTATCTAGTTTGGGATATATGGACTTATCTCAAGGATCCGTTAAATCTGCCTGATAATTAGGTGATAAGCGGAATAACTGGATATACATTAAATTATTGTTATGATAAAATTATAATTAGGTAAGTATAAAATATAGTTATCAAAACATCAAATATGTACAGCTCTTCTCAAATAATAATACTCTTCATACTTCTCATATAATAATTATGATTCCAATCATATATATCAGGGGTGGCCAACCATGATCATGACCATGAACCATGACCGGTCGATCGCGACTGTTAGTCCAGTCGATCTTGGCAAGGCAAAAATAAATAAATAGACTAGACTGCCCAATGTAATCTACTGCTGGACGCATCATTTTGTATAATTTTTCAATCGCTGTTCCGTCAAGGTATTTAATCCTATATTTTACGCAGTGTAGTCTTTTGTTTCGGCACGCGTTGACCAATAAGAGGGAAGCGAACTGAAATATGCTGTTTCATTTTTAGGGTTCCATAGCCAAATGGCAAAAACGGAACCCTTATAGATTCGTCATGTCCGTCCGTCCGTCCGTCCGTATGTCACAGCCGTTTTTCTCCGAAACTTTAAGAGCTATAAAGCTAAAATTTAGTAAGTAGATGTATTCCGTGAACCACACTAAGATTTCATAAAATTATCGAAAAAAAATTAATTACATGTCCCCATACATAGGACTGAAACTTAAACACTTGTTTTTAATCAAACCCATACCCCCGAGATTCGTCCAACGAAATCTATCAAGTAGTTTTTTTTAAATACGTCATAAACTATTTCATATAAACAATTGCTGCGGAAGCCTACATGGGCGAGTCCGACTCGCACTTGGCCACTTTTATTCGATTTCTAGAAGTATGTAATTGGTAGATCGCACAGGGTATCTTTAGTGAAAAAGAGATCTTGGGTCCTATCAAGTTGGCCACCCCTGATATATATAATACAATGTAACTGAAGACTTAAGAAAGAACAGCATTACATTAACATTATTTGAATCAAACACTATAATCCATTGTTAATGGTAAAGTTAAATTTAAATCAATTTATATACAGTGTAAACTATAAAACAATACTGAATGGTTTATGGTGTTATAGAGAGTTGTTGTTAAATGGAGATACAATTTTTTTATTTCAAAACAGTGTTAGTAGTTATCTAGTAGTTATGTATATATTTTTGTCAGACGTCTTTTGCTGCACCAGTAATTATTTTGTACTTTTTAACTTATTTTATTTTTATAATTTTTATAATTTTATTCTATTAATGTCTTGCAATATTGAGCCATCTTAAATAAAATAAAAATAAATAAATATTGCTGGACAATTTACACAGCGACCTATTTTCATAGTTTTATCTTAGGATAAAGGAAGTAATTTTCCAATAATTTAGCTGCTTTCAGAGCTTAAAAGGTACTTTTTTACTCAATTGTGGTTGTTATAAGGAGTGGATGTAATGCTATGTAGAGTGTATTATTGTATGGTAGACAAGCTAAACCAACCAAAGCCAATTAATTTTAACGCTTTAGGGAGTTAGTAGTTAAATCAAGGGATGTTACATGGAGTTTACACTTAATAATAAATTAAGTCAGTCAGAACTATATAATAAGTTATTGTTACTTGCTCTGTTCACATGAGATCAGTATGAAAACTATTACCGAATATTTTTTGGAGGCTGCATGTAATGTACATGCTTGTGCAATGCAGTGTTGATTACACTTATACTTTTACAGTAGTCTATTTTGTGTGATAAGGAAAGCCACAATATATAATTTAACTGTGTAGGTACTCTTGAAGCATTTTGATGGCACCTGTTTAACTAACCTTCAATACAACTTGAGACTGGGTATCAGGACATTATGTACTTTGTTTATTGCTACATCAAGTGTGATAATTGATTTATTAAATATTATTCATGCAAATGTTTGTGAAAAAAATGTATGTAATGTTTGATACACTTTCCTGTAAAAACTTCTAAATGGATTTTTATGTAAATTCTCAATAATAGGTATAACTTACAAATTAGAACACTAAGCTACATTTCCAAAGATGAAAAGTTAGCAAAATTAAGTCTGTATAAAAACTCACACAAAAAAGGTTGATTGTTTGGAAATGTGACAACTGTTGCTTTTTTGTTGACGTTGCATGAATTCACATGTCAGTCCTGCTTCACGTGATTAACAACAGGATCAGTCGATACCTCGCCCGGCAGACCCACCAAGAACAAACATGTTTTGCAAACGGGAAAGGCATGAGCGAGAGTTGACATTCTTTATGTCATACAAATTCATAATTACATACCTATTTTCATAGTTATTTAGAAAGTTCTATTAATAAAATAATAATATTAAGTCAATAATATTTGTAGGAAAAAGATCAGTTCGTTTATGTTGGTATTTTTAATAATGTACTCATTAAGTATTATGCAAATGGTGGTGGCTCATCATGTGTGCGTCACAAACGGGTTTTGCGTTCCGCGCGTCACTGTCGACGCCATTGCAGTGTGCAGCACGTGCAGCCGCGCCACTAGCCACGGCGTCGTCAGCGGCGCAGGTCGGCCTGCAGCACGTGCAGCCGCGCCACCAGCCACGGCGTCGTCAGCGGCGCAGGTCGGCCTGCAGCACGCGCAGCCGCGCCACCAGCCACGGCGGGTCGCGCAGACGGTGGTCCGGCAGCGCGGCGTGGCGCGGCGGCGGCGGCGGCGCGCGCCACCAGCCCACCGCCTGCGCCGACGTGAGCGGCGCCGCCAGTCGCTCGCGCGGCCCCAGCGCGAACAGCGCCGTGATGCGGTCCAGCGCGCGCCGCTCCGCCTCGCCGTCCCCGCGCTGCAGGGAGGGAGCGCCCGCGAGCGTAGAACTTGTCCGTCACCGTGGCCGCTGTAACATAGCACACGCTACTGACTCTCGAGGCTCGCCGATGGAGAAGGCCCCGGGGCGGCGGCGGTACTCACGCAGCGCGCGCGGCTTGACGGCGGACACGTAGGAGCGGCCCGGCTCGCGCTGCGCCGCGAAGCGCAGCTGGAAGGAGCGCCCCCCGCCCCCGCGCGGCGGTGCCGGCGGCGGCGGCGGCTGCGGCGCGGGCTCGGAGCCGTCGGCGGCGGACATCGTGCGGGTGCAGCCGGTCGGTTGGTCGATACGGTCGCTCGGCAACCCCGCGCTAGGGCCGACGCTCTGCGATCCTCTTGAACTTTACGATTCGAGTCATTGAACTGGGAATAACAAATCGAATTTGTCATTCCACGCGGATAGTCGAGTCGAACGAAACTTATGAGAGATGAACTATGGTATTACTACCAGATGTATGAGGTTTTCACTATCAAATAAAACACAGGTCAAGGCGGATGTCAAAATACAAAATAAAATTTAGAGTTGGTAAAAGTACTGTAGTTTTAGGCATAATGCGTCGTTCTAATTGGCAGCGATCGTACACACAATTAGGACGACCCCTTACACTAGACAGTAAGCTTCAATAAGAAAGAAAGAAAGAATTACTTAATTGTACACCGTAATAAAATAACATAGGTAAATAATAACTAGCTAGAAAAATATTATAATGGGACAATTGGCGGCCTTATCGCTAAAAGCGATCTCTTCCAGGCAATAAAATATACAAAAAAAAATATTATCTTCAACAACGATTACAATTTACACAAACAGTATTTGAAGACCTTCTTTTAAGCATTTATATAGTTGTATTAGAAGGTCACACTCTGTCTAAGGCGGAAATAGATTAAACGAAATACCTGAATTTTGATGTGTGGGAAATTCTGCCGGCCGGCGACAATGTTGTCCACAATCTTCCGAAATCTTGCAAATCCGCTGATATTTAGATGTACCACCATTAGACACTGTGTTCATAGGTCACTGATTTTGGATGCCACTGTTTAGTTTTTGTATTGTCCACGAAAAATCCTTGTTTTTAGAAATTACACAAAAAATCATCAGTAATTAGTTCAATGACGCGCAATCGAAGAGACAGAGGTTTTCATTTCATTCGTCGTTCGAAGTTCGCACCTCGAGGGCAGAGGGCGCTTTGTGTGTCGCCATTGGCCGTAGTGTGTAGCCAATAGGAGAATGGCGCTACATTTCAAATTCAGTTCGCATCTATTCGCCATAAGACCTATTGTATTTAAGGTGTTAATTATATGGTATCACATATCTCATGACGAACAAATTAATGATTATAATGAATACTTATTTCGGTACGAAACATGCCGCTCGCCTTCAATCAATGTAATTGAGTTGAATAATTTAACTAAATGCTTGCAGAGCAATAGGTATGCTCGAATAGGTATATTGAAATAGGTATATTGGAATAAGAAATGAAAGTACATTGGAATAAGTAAGAAAAGTACATTACTTAGAAAAGTACTTACATTGGAGTAAGTGAGTGCGTCACCTGCACAATAATGTGTAAACAAACATATATATTAATATCAGTATGATGTATTATCGATATGTATAAAGAAAGATACTTAAATTAAATTATCTAATTACTATATTTTTAGGTATTAAAGTAGTTAATTTTATTTATTTACTGTATCGGAAGAGGGCAAAGTTTTACAACAGCTCTTTTGAAAAAGGGTACTTCCGGATTGTAAGGTAACTACACGAATTATGTTATCAGAACCAGGATGAACCGCGTGCATGCAAGTCACTTTCCCTTGGAGTGACGGAAGTACACATTTATATATTCGTTGAAGAATGATGTTGCGACTAGCAGATAATATCCAATAACTTTGTGATAGTAAATATTGCCTAATCTGTGCACCAGCATGTTGGTAAAACAGATGTGCGTTATCTATAATCAGGTTAGTAAACTGATGTTTTTTAGCTAAAATCATTTGATTTTTGGATTGAAATGATAATAACAATTTATGAATATGTCCTCCAACGCATAATAAATTATATTTATCGAAAAAAGAGCAAATTCGTTGAAGTTGGTTTGAAACGTATTTATTCTGAATTATAGTTTTAATATCTTCAGTGAAAGTGGACTGTTTTAGTAAATGAATTACGTTTTGTAATGTGAAATTATATTCGTGCACCGAGATGTGTGCGAAAGAAACCTGTTTTGGTGCTTTGTTAAGTTTAAATTTTAAGTATTTATATAGTCGAAAAATGTACGCGGTGATTCGAACTAATTTGTTTAAAGTTGAAAACTTGTTTATTAATTTAATGTTATTAATGGACTCAGAAGTGGTCGCGGTGAACACTATGGGAATTGAACGTCTTTCCTCTTGTGTGTCACGTATGTCCCTCCGTATAGGCCATGATGATGGGTCCTGGGATAAACATTGAGGACCGTGAAACCATAAGTGTAAAGTTGAAGATAGCATTCCGCGAAACGGAGCATCTGCCGGGTTGTCGGCCGAAGAAATGTGTCTCCACTTACTACGTGGTAGAACGGATAATATAATATAGCTAATATGTTTTGAACGTAAATTAAAGGTAATTCTATCTGAACTGTATTTCACACTAAACGTAAAATGGTCGGAATGCGAGTTCCATTGTAGTCCTAGTACTTTTGTCTGGTGATCATTCTCCATGGGTGCGAAACTAACCTCGTGGAGCCGCTCGCCGTGAGCGTCTGGCGCGTGAACTGCAGCGAGTATCGCTGGCGAGTTACTATACCACTTACGTAGCTCAAAAACGGCGGTTGGATAAATACCTACAAGTTCCCGTTGAAGAGATAGGACCTTATTCTCGTCGCGTTCGCCCGTGATAATATCGTCTACACAAACTTTATCTAATAAAACCGTTGAGGCTTGACTAAAACGCGTTGCTTCGTCACGTGCTAATTGTTGTATTATGCGTAGGGTTAAATAAGGTGAAGTACTAACCCCGAACAAATAAACAATAATAATAACTAATAACGTGATGCTTTGTAGACGAACATTTTCGATCGGATCTGGGGGTGAAGTTCGCCAGACTATACGTTGGAAATTGCGATCAGAATTTTGAACAAGAATGTTACGGTACATTTGTTTAATGTCCGCTGTGAAAATAATAGAGTGTACGCGAAATTTAAGTACTATATTAACAATATCTTGATGTAATTTCTGACTTGTTAATAAAATATAATTAAGTGAATTACCGTTTGAGGTTTTACAACTCGCGTCGAATACTACGCGCGTTTTTGTTGCTTCACTTGATTCTATGGTCACGGGATGACGTGATATATAGTAGGAATGATCAGCCTGAGTGATTTCCTCGATCGGTTCCATATGCTCGAGGTCGAGGTATTCTTGCAGACATAAATGATGTTTTGTTTTGAGATTAGGGATATGTTCCAGTCGACGCTCGAGCCTATGAAACCGAGCGAGGGCGGTATCCCTAGATTCACCTAAGGGTTCCGAGTCAGGTCTGAACGGAAGCGCGACTACGTAACGCCCGGTGTTATCTCTGTAGTGTGAGTTGTTATACATTAATTCGCATAAACGTTTCTCGGGTGTTAGTACCTTTCGTTCAGGCGCCGCCTCGAGTTCCCAAAAACTTTTCAAGTTGCCGTCATCGTAGAATGAGCTAAAACCAGCTTGAAAATTGGGAGAAAAAGTAGACTCGAACGAGAGTGAACCTGGAAATAGGTATAAGAAAATGCTATCTACCGCGATCGAAAAACCGGGAAAACCGGTAACGAAGTTACCTAGTAGTATATGGGATAGTATATCCGCTTCTACCAACATTTCGCCTAAACGTTTCTTAGGCGTTAGTACCTTTCGTTCAGGCACCGCCTCGAGTTCCCAAAAACTTTTCAAGTTGCCGTCATCGTAGAATGAGCTAAAACAAGCTTGAAAATTGGGAGAAAAGGTCGACTCGAACGAGAGTGAACCTGGAAATAGGTATAAGAAAATGCTGTCTACCGTGATCGAAAAACCGGGAAAACCGGTAACGAAGTTACCGAGTAGTATATGGGATAGTATATCCGCTCCTACCAACATTTTGCATAAACGTTTCTCGGGCGTTAGTACCTTTCGTTCAGGCGCCGCCTCGAGTTCCCAAAAACTTTTCAAGTTGCCGTCATCGTAGAATGAGCTAAAACAAGCTTGAAAATTGGGAGAAAAAGTAGACTCGAACGAGAGTGAACCTGGAAATAAGTATAAGAAAATGCTGTCTACCGCGATCGAAAAACCGGGAAAACCGGTAACGACGTTACCGAGTAGTATATGGGATAGTATATCCGCTCCTACCAACATTTTGCATAAACGTTTCTCGGGCGTTAGTACCTTTCGTTCAGGCACCGCCTCGAGTTCCCAAAAACTTTTCAAGTTGCCGTCATCGTAGAATGAGCTAAAACAAGCTTGAAAATTGGGAGAAAAAGTAGACTCGAACGAGAGTGAACCTAGTAATAGGTAGCCGAAAATGCTGTCCACCGCGATCGGAGAACCGGGAAAACCGGTAACGACGTTACCTAGTAGTATATGGGATAGTATATCCGCTCCTACCAGCATTTCGACCTCTTGTGGATCGTAGAAATACGGATCCGCTAATTTTAACCCTTTAATGTGTGGCCACTCTGATTGAGGTAATGGCACACTTGGCATTTTAGGTATTAATTTTGAAAGTATTAAAGCTTCGACCGGGATCGATGGTTGATGTTTATCGACCGGTGTTATAAAAAATGACACTACACCTTTTGGTAGCAAAGGGCGCGTCTCACCTATGCCGTGAATAGGTACGTTCGCGTTGCGTCGTTTTAACCCTAAACGTTGTGCACATGATTCCGTCAAGAAAGTAGCTTGACTACCGGTGTCAATAAGACAACGTACAGTAGCTCGCGTATTACCTACACATAGATTTACAAGTGCCGTGGATAATAGTACCATATTTGTCCGAAGAGACGAAACCGTCCTATCATCCTGTATCTTATGACTGGTTGAGGCCATGACTATATGTGGCTCGGTATCTGAACTTCCTGACGTATTTAAGTCACTTTCCTGCGTAGTAAGGGGCAAAGAAACCGCGTTGTATTCTTGTTTATCACAATGAATTAAAGTATGATGACGTTTGTAACATGAACGACATACAAAGTTTGATTTACAATCACGAACATTATGACCAGTGCTTAAACAATTATGACAAACATAATTTTTACTCTTCACTAAATTGTACCTATCGCTCGGAGAAAGGTTAAGAAATTTATTGCATTTTGTTACATAATGTGATTCATTATTGCAACAATAGCAGTTTTGAACCTTATCGGCGCTATCTTTAAAGCTCACTTTGCTTGCGTTATTCTCAGGTTGAACGGTGGCCGTGAAAATACGCTTATTTTGATAAGTATTGCTAGTCGACCGCGTCACAGGCTTGTTTGTATTTTGTTGGAATGACTGTGATTTGTTGGTATAATGTTTATTGAAATCGGAAATATCGCTCGCAGCTAATTCTCTTTCTAGAAAGTCAATCAAACACTTCACTTGGGGAATTTCTGTAGGATTTTGTAATGATAATTCAAAACGCTTACGCAATGTGTTAGGTATCTTACGTAATAAAATACTTAACATTATAAAACTCCAATGATTAATGGGAAATTGCATTCTACATAAAGCTTGTATGTTTTCATGGTACGTGGTTAGCAATTTTCGTAAACTTGAACTTGATTCTAAACACGGTTCAATATCTAAAATGCGATCTATATGTTTTGAAGCAATTAATCTTGTGTTTTGATAACGAGCGATAAGAATATCAAATGCAATTGTGTAATTCTCATCCGTAATTGGTATGGACTTAATGAGATTGAAAGGTTCTTCTTTTAATGTTAATAATAAATACCTAAACTTCTCCGCATCTGTGTAATTGCTTTTATTGTGAACAAGCGATACAAATAAATCATAATATGACGGCCAGTTAGTTTGTTCACCGTCAAATGATGGTAAGGGTAGCGTAGGTAACCTTTCGTGACTTTGTACTGAAGTAGAAATATTATGAAATGAGCGACTCGCACGACGCTGCTCATTCTGGTTTTCTTTTAAAGATTCAAGATGACTTATAATTGTATAGTATAAATCATTAAACATGTTACGAATACTCAATTCGTCTTCTTTTACGAAAGTACCATTTTTCATAAGAGTTTTCTCAATTTTAGTTTGTAATTTAAGAAACTTTCTTTGACTACATACAATATCTCTAGACCTAGCTAAAAACTTTAGATCATCTGATGGAAAGAAGTCTAATGTGCGTTTCAGCTCGTCTAAAATGACTTCGCGTTCGAACAAATCTTGCTCGGCCATGTTTGAAATGGACACGTAGTGTCCCAGCGATAATGGTCCGAAACAAATGATATGAAATGTATTTCAGATACAATGAGATAATGTGACAACACAATACAATACACCCAAATCCGGATCGAACGGATCAAATTTATGTCTAAGGCGGAAATAGATTAAACGAAATACCTGAATTTTGATGTGTGGGAAATTCTGCCGGCCGGCGACAATGTTGTCCACAATCTTCCGAAATCTTGCAAATCCGCTGATATTTAGATGTACCACCATTAGACACTGTGTTCATAGGTCACTGATTTTGGATGCCACTGTTTAGTTTTTGTATTGTCCACGAAAAATCCTTGTTTTTAGAAATTACACAAAAAATCATCAGTAATTAGTTCAATGACGCGCAATCGAAGAGACAGAGGTTTTCATTTCATTCGTCGTTCGAAGTTCGCACCTCGAGGGCAGAGGGCGCTTTGTGTGTCGCCATTGGCCGTAGTGTGTAGCCAATAGGAGAATGGCGCTACATTTCAAATTCAGTTCGCATCTATTCGCCATAAGACCTATTGTATTTAAGGTGTTAATTATATGGTATCACATATCTCATGACGAACAAATTAATGATTATAATGAATACTTATTTCGGTACGAAACACACTCTCTTTATCTTACATTTTATTTGAATAAATACAATTTCGAACAAATATTGTATAGTAAAGACTAAAATAAGTGAGAAGTAAGTGTGGTCTCTGTGTGCGCAGACGCGGAGGCGCTGCTGCGCGAGGAGGAGGCCATCGACCCCGACGCGCTGAGTGTGGCGCAGCTGCGGGAGCTGCGGGACAAGGCGCAGAACTACACCTTCCAGACAGAGGTCAACCGCATGATGAAGCTCATCATCAACTCGCTCTACCGCAACAAGGAGGTACGTCGCATCCCACACGTCTGTCCCTCGCATCGCATCGCATCGCATGCGGATTGTACTCTGAGGGTATGCTTGCCGTGTTTCAGATATTCTTGCGCGAGCTGATCTCCAACGGGTCGGACGCGCTGGACAAGATCCGGCTGCTGTCGCTGACGGACCGCGAGGTGCTGGAGACGCAGCCGGACATGTCGATCCGCATCAAGGCGGACGCGGCGGCGCGCCAGCTGCACATAATAGACTCGGGCGTCGGCATGACGCGCCACGACCTCGTCAACAACCTCGGCACCATCGCCAAGTCCGGCACCGCCGACTTCCTCTCCAAGATGCAGGACGCGGACGCCGGCGGCGCGCAGGAGATGAACGACATGATCGGCCAGTTCGGCGTCGGCTTCTACTCCGCCTTCCTCGTGGCCGACCGCGTCTCCGTCGTCTCCAAGCACAACTCGGACCGCCAGCACGTGTGGGACTCCGACGCCAGCTCCTTCAGCGTGGCCGAGGACCCGCGCGGCGACACGCTGCGCCGCGGCACGCACATCACGCTCCACATGAAGGAGGAGGCGTCCGACTTCCTGCAGCCGGACACGATCCGCGCGCTCGTCAAGAAGTACTCGCAGTTCATCAACTTCCCCATCTACCTGTGGGCGTCGCGCACCGAGGCCGTGGCGGAGCCGGCGGCGGACAAGGACAAGGAGGAGGAGGAGGAGGACGCGCAGGTGGAGGAGGCGGCGGAGGAGGAGCCGCGAGCGACGGAGCGCACGGTGTGGGACTGGGAGCTGATGAACGACAACAAGCCCATCTGGACGCGCAAGCCGCACGAGGTCCCGGAGGAGGAGTATACACAGTTCTACCGCACGCTGACGAAGGACGCGGAGCCGCCGCTGGCCAAGGCGCACTTCGTGGCGGAGGGCGAGGTGTCGTTCCGCGCGCTGGTGTTCGTGCCGCGCCTGCAGCCCGCGGACTCGTTCAACCGCTACGGCACCAAGGGCGACAACATCAAGCTGTACGTGCGCCGCGTCTTCATCACGGACGAGTTCAACGACCTCATGCCCAACTACCTGTCCTTCGTGCAGGGCATCGTGGACAGCGACGACCTGCCGCTCAACGTGTCGCGCGAGACGCTGCAGCAGCACAAGCTCATCAAGATCATCAAGAAGAAGCTGGTCCGTAAGGTGGGTTCCTGTCTTATATTCACTTGTTCATCTGCCTTTCGTGCTTCTATGTATAATATAGCTTTCCTCGATAAATGCACTATGAAAATAACAAAAAAATATGTCCACAGATTAGCGCGTTTAGACAAGCTAGCTCTATTTAGTACATTATGCTACCAAAATATTACTCAAAGCTAACGATAAGAACTAACTTTAAGATCTGTCGAATAGCAATCTAAGAATTAGGAAAATGTGCTAATAAAAAGAAGTAAATGTGAGGATCGAGAGAATGACTTTAGCGCGTCGTTCGCAGGTGCTGGACATGCTCCGCAAGATCCCCGCGGAGGAGTATTCGCGGTTCTGGAAGGAGTACTCCACCAACGTGAAGCTCGGCGTCATGGAGGACCCCTCCAACCGCGCGCGCCTCGCCAAGCTGCTCCGCTTCCACTCCTCCTCCGCTCCGCAGGAGGAGATGGTGGCGCTGGAGGAGTACGTGGCGCGCATGAAGCCCGCCCAGAAGCACATCTACTACATCGGCGGCGCCAGTCGCCAGGAGGTGGCCAAGTCCCCGTTCGCGGAGCGGCTGGTGCGGCTCGGCTACGAGGTGCTGTATCTGACGGAGGCGGTGGACGAGTACTGTCTGTCCTCGCTGCCCGAGTTCGACGGACACAAGTTCCAGAACATCGCCAAGGAGATCTTCGACCTGGAGGAGGACGCGGGCGCGGCGGAGCGGCTCGAGGCGGCCAAGGAGCGGTTCGCGCCGCTGACGCGCTGGCTCGGCGACAAGCTCGGCGCCTGGATCACGCGCGCCGCCGTGTCGCGGCGTCTGGCGCGCTCGCCCGCCGCGCTCGCCGCCACCGCCTTCGGCTGGACCGGCAACATGGAGCGTCTGGCGCTCTCCAACGCGCACCAGAAGGCGGACGACGCGCAGCGCCGCCACCAGCTCACGCAGAAGAAGATGCTGGAGATCAACCCGCGCCACCCCATCGTACTAGAGCTGCTGCGGCGCGTGCAGGAGGAGCCGGACGCGCCGGACGCGGAGCGCGCCGCCCTCACGCTGTACCGCACCGCCGCCGTGCGCTCCGGCTACATGCTGCAGGAGGGACAGGCCGTGGACTTCGCCGACTCCGTGGAGCGCATGCTGCAGGCCCAGCTGGGACTCGCGCCCGACGCGCAGGCGGAGGAGGAGGAGCTGCCCGCGGAGGGGGGCGCTCCTGTGGGGGAGGAGGAGGAGGAGGAGGTGGACGCCGACCACGACGAGCTGTAGACTGTTACCTATAAGTGTGAGCGAGCAGAGTGCGAGATGATGGATGACTTATTTTTACTACTTTAAATTTCTTCGGTGAAACGTGTAAATAAAGTATTCTATTTATTTTAAAATTATTTCATTTCGAAGCTTTGCCTTTTTCATCTAAAACTAAAACAAATAATAGAATACAAATAATATAAAAACAAAAGTTAAAAACACTTGAATGAGAGTAAAACAATAATTCTTAGTACTAAGGTTTGTTCGATTAGATTGATATTTATACAAAATATATCGCCGTTATACTGCGCAAACCAATTAAATGCCCAAAAGTTCAAAATGAGATATCGCGTTTTTAAAGTTTGAGGTGTTGAAATTATAGTTTCTAATCTCTATTGTTATTATTTATATATTAAAAAAAGTACATTTGTTCATGTTCTATTAGTATGTAACCTCAGATATATAAAAAGCTAAATGCTTTTATCAAAATTTGGAGGTAACTGTCACTAGGTCTCCTATTTAATTGGTTTTCCCTGTCAAATGTCAAATCTCTTTATTTTCTAAATTAGTAGGAATATAGCGAAACGCGAGAAATTAGTTTTTACATTTATATAATAAAAGCTACCCATGATTTAAAAACACCTACATAGCTGTCACTCGTTAAGTTACAAGATAAAAGGCGTCAAGATAATTGGTTTTCCCTGTAGAAAATTTTAAGAACTAATGAATTCTGCATACAAATTTTTGTGGTTTCAGGTCTTTCAGTTGTAATTGTAATTTTAATGTCATAAAACTATACAAACACATAGTGCCTTGGTTATTTGAATATTAATAATATCAAACTTCAATAGTCATTAATCAGTGCCAACCAATTCCAATTAGTAAATGGAGAAACTTGGACAAATACTTTATGAATGACTGAAATTCAAATAATTCAAATTAAAGTCAAAATAATCAAGAGTGAAGCTTGCTTGATGTTCTAAATTATGCCTAGATGTACCTTTGATCATACTGTACAGAAAATTCCCTGAAATTTGGAGGAACTATTTAAATACCTATACGAAGCTGGCCACTTCAGGTAGGCACTAAAGGTAATTATTATCTTACTTGCTCCTTCCCACGGATTTGCTCGCTGATGATGATGGTCATGATGAAAAGGAACCTATGTGTTAATACAAGATGTCGGCGATGTCCTCACCAAATTTCAACAAAATTGGTCTAACCATTTGAGCGTGAAGAAGGAACAAAGTCACAAGCTTTCACCCTAATAATATTAGAGTAAAAAAGTAAGGAAAAATGTTAAAGTGTTTGTAGAGAAACGTTACCATGTCCGTCCGAGACCGTCCGAGTACAAGAACAGAGTTCGGAGGCTATTCCTTTGAAAAAGGCCGTAAGACAGGGAGACGTTCTGTCTCCGAAACTGTTTACTGCCTCTTTGAAAGACGCCTTCAAACTTTTGGATTGGAAAGGATTGTGCATCAATATCAACGGCGAATACAGCACTCACCTTCGATTCGCAGACGATATCGTTGTCATGGCAAACTCGATGGAAGAACTCGGCACAATGCTCGAAGGTCTCAATCGAGTCTCCTAACGGGTTGGTCTCAAAATGAACATGGATAAGAAGAGAGTCATTTCCAATGTTAATGTAGAGCCTTCCCCTGTTATGGTTGAGAACTCGGCTCTTGAAGTTGATGACGCGTATGTATACCTAGGACAGACAGTCCAATTAGGTAGGTCCAACTTTGAGAAGGAGGTCATTCGTCGAATCCAGCTCGGACGGGCAGCGTTCGGAAAACTTCACAGAGTCTTTTCGTTAAAAAATACCTCAGTGCCTCAAGACAAAAGTCTTCAATCAGTGTGTGTTGCCAGTGATGACATACGGATCCCAAACGTGGTGCTTCACTATCGGCCTCATCAACAGTCTCAGAGTCGCTCAAAGGGCTATATAGAGGGTTATGCTCGGAGTTTCCCTACGGGATCGAATCAGAAATGGAGAGATGCGTAGGAGAACGCGGGTCACCGACATAGCACAACGGATTAGCTCTTTGAAGTGGTAATGGGCAGGCTATATAGCGAGGAGAACACATGGCCGATGGGGCCGTAAAGTCCTCGAGTGGAAACCACGGAAACAAAACGGAAACGCAGCGTTGGGCGTCCACCAACAAGGTAGACTGATGATGGATGCAGGCTGCGAACGACCGTAACGACTGGAAGTCATATAGGGAGGCCTATGCACAGCCGTGGACGTCCAATGGCTGATATGATGATGATGATGATAACATCAGGTTATTACAGCCTAATATCCTTCTTAACAAATATTTTAAGTAGGATATAAAACTGTTATAAAGTTTAGAACCATCACAAATCAGCTTAAAAATCATCAAAATCAAGCCGATAAACAAACAAACCTATTTTTAGTGGGGGTTAAAATTAATCAAAACAAATCCATGTGTGAATGTCCACTTTCAAGGAATTTTTGTTCAACTAACTGTAAATTTTCTATTTTTTGTACAGCCCAGAGCAGAATTATCTGGATATAGCATTTTTCCTAGATGATAACTTGTATTAAGACGTATGAAATTCGACAGGTAAAACCAATTATCTGGATATAGCCTTTTTTCTTAGACGATATTTGTGTTGAATCGAATGAAATACGTTGAGTAAAACGAAATAAATGGTTATCCCTGAGGAAAAAAATAAAGTATTTAAAGAGGTATCTTGGGGGTAAAATAAATTTAATCAATTTAACTGACATTCGTTGGAGACAATTGTGGTGACAGTCAAGTTAAATCGGCCTAATGTTTTGTATTTGTACACAAATCATAATTTGCTTGATTTACTTGATTATCACATTCTATAGAATCAAAACTAGAAGACATAGCAGTTAATGGGTTTTACCAGACGAAAGATCACAAAATTTTAAGTACTTTGGCATTTTTAGTTCAATTTGGACAAAATTTCGAGTTAATTGGTTTGCGCAGTATAACGGCGATATCTAAACTATATTTTATTATAGACTATTATTTATTTATTTTCACACACAACTTATCTATTATTACTATTTATGTATGTATATGAACCAGGATACCTAACCATCACGAATAAGCCAAATCTTTTAGATAAATACGACTACGATACGATACGATACCTACTTAATACGATTAGATATATATTTATAGGTATATTTAGGTTTCCGTAGCCAAATGGCAAAAACGGAACCCATATAGATTCGTCAGGTCTGTCCGTATGTCACAGCAATTTTTTTTCGAAACTATAAGAGCTAAACTGTTGAAATTTGGTAGTTAGATGTATTCTGTAAACCGCACTAAGATTTCGAAATAAAATTTAGGGGTTTATACTTGTATTCAAACATTAATAAAAATTTCATCGTACCCAAATTCAAAATTCATCATTTATTTCTAAACTAAATAGTTTGCACGTGAGTCTCCTCCAAAGTGTAAAAAAGTGGCCAAGTGCAAGTCGGACTCGCCCATGTAGGCTTCCGCAGCAATTGTTTAAGTATATTATATAAATAGTTTGACGTATTATAAAAAAAAACTACTGGATAGATTTCGTTCAAACCAATTTTCGTTGTTAGTTGCTATGGTTATGTACAATATATATTTTTTCTAGATTAATCATCCTCTTATTTTAGAAATTAGAGGGGGGGGGGGACACTCTGTTTTCCACTTTGGAAGAGTCTCACGTCCAAACTATTAAGTTTAGAATTAAATGGTGTTATAAACATTATTATGATTTTTGAAGACCTATTCTACCCCACACGCATGGGTTCGATTTAAAAAAAGTTTTTAAGTTTCAGTCCTATGTATGGGGACCCACAAATGTAATTTTTTTTTTCAATTTTTTTATGAAATCTTAGTGCGGTTTATAGAATACATCTACTTACCAAATTTTAGCTTTATAGCTTTTACAGTTTCGGAGAAAAACGGCTGTGACATACGGACGGACGGACATGACGAATCTATAAGGGTTCCGTTTTTGCCATTTGGCTACGGAACCCTAAAAATGATTGTCCCCCCTCTAATTTCTAAAATAATAGAATGATAAAGCTGAAAAGATATATATAGGTAATGTACTATATAGAATGTATACACTTGGCCACTTTTTTATCATACATACATGACACCCGGAACCCGCTGCCTCAGTGGTCGTCAATAACAATGTAGGTACTTACCGCCCACGCAGTCTACGATGCAGGTGCAATAAATGAGAAGTAAGCACTATCTAATACTGGCTGGGCTGCATAACTTCCTATGATCTACAAGACTTATCAAATGTAAACACAACTCATCTGCTGTCCATCTTGTACAGTAGGTAACTATAATGCTATAAGGTACCTACATTAAAAAACCATTTGTTTTTTATAAATTTATTTAATTACTTATAATAAATATGTATCTACATATTATAAGTTAGCTATTATCTAATATTTACAAAATAAATCTCTCTTTTGAATAACTTATTGTAGTACAGTTTCAGCACTAGGTAACAAACAATGAAGCATTTTTTGTAATTCTCGCTCTATAATAATATTCAAGTATTATCTCTTCAGGCAGTTAGTTAAACCGTAGGTAGGTAGTTCTGTAAAATCTGAGCTGAGTCTCATTGCAGTTTGACTGCATATTAATCTCGCTACAACTACTGGGCAGATACCTCATCTTCGGGTAATCACATCACACGTTATTATGACCTAAGGTGTGTCCAAACACAGCGCGCAAAGTTCGCGGCAGCTACGCGCGGCATTCGCGGGACGCAAATTTGCCGCGAAATAGTTCGCCTTAACTAGCGCGGCAGTCGTCCAATCACAGCGCGAATGGCCGCGCGCGGCCGCCGCGTTCAAATGCCGCGCTATGATTGGACACACCTTTACACTTTTAAAATAATTTATAAGTAGTATAAAAATACGTAGCACCATCTACATCTTATAAAATCAGGTTCAGTGAGTAGTAGCTCAGACCGGCAGCAGAGGGCGCGGCGCCGGCGGCAGCTTGGCGCGGTTGTAGGCCAGCACGCCGGCCGCCGCCAGCGCCATGCCCGCCAGGTTCAGTGAGTAGTAGCTCAGACCGGCAGCAGAGGGCGCGGCGCCGGCGGCAGCTTGGCGCGGTTGTAGGCCAGCACGCCGGCCGCCGCCAGCGCCATGCCCGCCAGGTTCAGTGAGTAGTAGCTCAGACCGGCAGCAGAGGGCGCGGCGCCGGCGGCAGCTTGGCGCGGTTGTAGGCCAGCACGCCGGCCGCCGCCAGCGCCATGCCCGCCAGGTTCAGTGAGTAGTAGCTCAGACCGGCAGCAGAGGGCGCGGCGCCGGCGGCAGCTTGGCGCGGTTGTAGGCCAGCACGCCGGCCGCCGCCAGCGCCATGCCCGCCAGGTTCAGCGGCGGCGCCGGGTTGCGCAGCGCCACCAGCGACACCAGCACCACCGCCACCCGCTTGGCGCTCGACGCCACCGCGTACCCCAGCGGCGTCACGCGCGACAGCACGCTGAAGGCCAGCACCGCCTGCAGCCAGGCCAGCGCGCCGTCCGCCGCCAGCAGCGCGGCCGCCTCCCCGCTCAGCTCGGCCAGCGCGGCCGCCTCGCGCCAGGCCCACAGCGGCGCCGCCAGCGCCAGCGCCAGCTGAGACAGCAGCAGCAGCAGACGCAGGTGGTGCAGGCCGGACTCGCCCAGCGCGCGCTTGCTGTAGATGTGCTGCAGCGACAGCAGCGCCGCCGCCGCCAGCGCGGCCGCCAGCCCGCCGGCGTCGAACCCGCGCTCCGTGAGCGAGGCCACGCCCACGCCGCCCGCGATCAGCACCAGCGCCAGGTTCACGCGCCGCGGCTGTCGCTCGCCGAACAGCACGAACGTCAGCGCCGCCGTCCACAGCGGCGTCGTCGCCTTCACTGGAACCAGGAATACCATTATTTGGAAGCCTATTTATTTATTTATTTAATTATTGTAAGTACAAAACACATTACAACCATAATGAAATATGCTTTTTCAAGTTAGTGTTAATAGACTAGACCAGGGTTTTTAATTTTTTACAAGGAAAAAAATAGTAGTAGAATGAAACCCATTAGAAAAGGAGGGGAATATGGTAAAAATGAAAGGAAAAATAAATTACGGTCGATCTGAGTTCGGGAAGTGGGAGGGGGTGGGCTTTTAAGGGGAGAAAATGGTTTATCTCGATTTGCGGTGAAACTACTAGTCCTATGAAAAAAATTTATATGGCAAAGTTGTAGGTAATAAAACGATCTACAACTTTTAATTCACAACTTTTATACATAGCCTCAAAACTTATGTGAAAAATTCAAATAACCAAGTTTTTTGTTTTTTTTATTTATCTTTTTCAAAAATTGTTATTTTTCTACGAAATTTGGTGAAAACTTGCCTATTTATGTCCTAAATACACTGTGATTTATTTGATTGAAAATATTATTGTTTTCACCTTATTTTGACTTAATTTTCAAAAATATAGACTAATTTTCAATCGAAAATTCACGTGTCAAAATATTAGCTTTTTTATAAAAATCGGTGTGCTTTATGTTCATTGAAATCTCTATTTTCTGATAGTTAAAAAAAATATATACATTACGATAGTAAATATTCTCAGAAAATGCACAAAACCGAAACAAAAATTTGTATCATTAGGTACAATTGCATCATAAAAATGTGATTTTGTCTTTTCAGACTATATAATAATAATAATAATATAAAAATCTGTTTGTATAATGTGCAATAAGTCGGATTATAAGCAATTATATGAAATAAAAATTGCAAAAATCACATTTTTATGATGCAATTGTACATAATGATACAAATTTTGTTTCGGTGTTTTGCATTTTCTGAGAAAATTTACTATGGTAATGTATATATTTTTCTTAACCATAAAAAAATAGAGATTTCAATGAACAAACAACATACCGATTTTTATAAAAAAGCTAATATTTTGACACGTGAATTTTCGATTGAAAATTGGTCTATTTTTTTAGTAATTAAGTCAAAATAAGGTGAAAAAATTAATATTTTTAATCAAATAAATTATAGTGTGTTTGGAGCACAAATAGGTAAGTTTTCACCAAATTTCGTAGAAAATAAAATGTTTTTGAAAAAGATAGAAATAAAAAACCAAAAACTTAGTTATTTGAATTTTTCACATACATTTTGACGTTATGTATAAAAGTTATGAATTAAAAGTTGTAGATTGTTTTATTACCTACAACTTTGCCATATAACTTTTTTCATAGGACTAGTAGTTTCACCGCAAATCGAGATAAACCATTTTCTCCCCTTAAAAGCCCACCCCCTCCCACTTCCCGAACTCAGATCGACCGTAATTTATTTTTCCTTTCATTTTTATCATATTCCCCGCCTTTTCTAATGGGTTTCATTCTACTACTATTTTTTTCCTTATTTGACCATTTTTGAAGCTAACTGCACTGGTCTAGACATAAACTTGATTGCAACGATTATTTGGTAAACAAGAAGCTTATCTTTGTGATTTTACGGACAAAATTGATTCAGATTAATCATATAAATATGTACAAAAAATAGATCACAGCTTTCAGGTACACTTAAGGTATAGACAGCTTCCACGTATAGCTTTATACATAGTTATATACTTTACATTATAGTATGACTATGAATTATAGCATAACAAATTATGAATTATGAGAGAAAATAATTATGTAACTTTTTAAACCAGCATGGTTTTTATTTAACCTTATTTGAATGAAACTCGCAACAAAAGACTCTGAAAGAGGGTGAGAGGAGATGGGTTCCTTTGTCAATAACTGTCTGTCTACTCATCGGTAACCCCGTAGTTACAAAATGATTATTATTTTATTATAGACAAGCAGCTTAGATGCATCTATGTGTCTGATGTGTCTATGTGACATTGTTGGAAGGTATTGTCATTTTTTATTTCTTGTCTTCTGTAGTTTATTAGTGCGTAACCAGTGGTTGAGTCTGTTTTTAAAGCAGTTTGTAGAGCTTGCTGTCACAACTTCTTCAGGTAGTCTGTTCCAATTCTGAATAACTCTGTTGGAAAGGAAATTATGTGCAGAGAGAGTGTTTGTATTGGCCTGGATTATTTTACAACGAAACATATAGATTATAGCATACACACCAAGCCCCATAAGTGATAAATGTAAATGTTCAGTTCTGAATACGAGGAGATCAGAGCACTCACCAGTGTGTGCGTAGGAGACGGGCACCTTCCACAGCGACACCTGCGAGCAGAGCGCCGTCAGCACCTTGGCCAGCGCCAGCGGCAGCAGCGCGCGCCACCAGTAGCGGCGCGGCAGAGAGCGCGCCGGCGGCACGCGCGCCGCCCACAGCGCCGCCGGCGACAGCAGCACCGTGCCCACCAGCTGCGCCATGCTCACCGTCAGCGGGTACGGGAACCGCGTCAGCGCCAGCTTGGCCACCACGTTGGACGCCGAGCTGGCGCAGTACCATGCGGCGCACAGCGCGCCCACCGCCAGCGCCTCGCGTCGCGACTGCATGTCGGCCCCGCCGCGACCATCCGCGACCCGACCCGCGAGTCTGTAGGGACTACGTGCAGGCGGGAACTACCTACGGCCGGACGGCCGCTTCATTACGGTTCGATGACCGATGCCTTAGCTTAGTTAGATATTGGTGCTAGATGTTGACGTTTGTTATGTTGTAGTACTAACCTAAGCGAAGCGAGGCAAATTTAGGTAGGTATTATTTTTAAATAACAATAAACTAAATATGAGATCCAAATCGCAAACGAGAGTCAACACACTGTTGATAATAAATACATAATTTAATTACACAAATGCCTAGGTTTATATTGAATGAATTAATCGAAAGGCAAGGCCAAGGCAAGACAAGCCCAAAACAAAATAAACTCAAATCATCGTAACAGCTTGTGATGTGTGTGTTAAAATAAAAGTGTGATGTGCACAGAACACTATTACTCTACTCCTACCGGAGGTGATGTGATAGTGATACACTGTTTGATAGGTTATTTTTATCTGTCATCGTCAGAATCGTCACGTCAATCCTGAGCGTCAATCCGATACACACACAGCGATGTGCAACGTCAGAAAAACGGTTTGGTTACAATGTCAAATCAAGACTGTCAATTCAATTTCTATTTTAGTTTAACTTTTTGATTAGTAGTCGATAAAAAATTATCAGTTTAGTAGTCTTATCTTTTTTTGTCTGTTTTTTATCTTCTCAACTCTCATCGTCTTTTTGTGAATGATCTTTTTGGTATTTAATAATCTAAGTCTTTTCCCTACTTTTCCTCAAATCAAAGTGATAGACATGATAGTGGCGGTTGATGGCAAAACTCCAATGGCCAGTCACGTTCGCCAGAAATAAAAGATGAAGAATTATAGACACTGGCAAGGGCTCAGAAGAAGGAGTTTATATCTAAGCAGCACGCACGGGTACGCCACGCGCGGCCGCGACGCGCTCGCGTCCGTTTCGAGCTCTCTGGCTAAGTCTGCCAAACAGCTGACACATGTCATGGGACCACAAATCTACAATAAAATTCCCTGTGATGTTAAGGAAGCCCACAGTTTACCTCAATTTAAGCGCAAACTAAAACGCTGGCTTATTGAGCAAACATTCTATAGCTATAATGAGTTTATAGCTCTAAAGACACCTTCATTATAATGATTATTATTTGACATAAGTGATTTAATTATTTGTTGTATTTGGTTGTTAATTTGTAATTTTGTTATAAACCTAACAATAACATTGTATCATACTTTTATAGTATTATGTTTGTTTATTAATATAATGTATAATTCATTGTATTTAAAATGTCTGACATGTAATAATTATTACCAATAAATACTATTATGTTGCTATTATGACTATTATTATGACTATTAAGGGCAAGGAGTCTCAGAAGAAGGAAATAATCTAAAGGTAATCAGGTAATCAGCAAAAAGTGCAACGCCTCTATCCAAGAAGACGAAACTCAATCATTCGTTCGTCACTCAGAAGAAGTTCGTCATTCCATCCATTTATTTCTCTAGAAAAAAAAAGAGCTCTGACTGACTGATTCTGATTGTGATTCTAAAAGAAAAAGTGAAAAACTTGAAGAAATATTAACTTTTTGTTCTGTGATAAAGGAACTGATTTTATGAAGAGATAAGAAATACGTTTTTGGCTTTCGGCTATTAACGAAAGTGAAGACCTTAGTAATAATACACATTGAAAAGTGCCTTTTGTAGAAACTCCCTGATGGAAATACGATTGAAGTTCCAAACAAATTACGAATTGTTTTGAAGTCGCAGAGTTATCGTGTTATTATTCAATACCAAATTCTAATCGGTAAAAGGATAAGCCCTAGCACACTACTTTTGTACTGGGTATAGAGAAAGTTGATCTACAAAGTTCTGTGGTATGTACCTTCATAACTACATAAGTTAATATACATTTTTCGACTTACTCATCTATGTATTAAAAGATGCTAAAAAGTATCCATAACATGTGTGTGGAACCTAAGAATGTAATACCGAATCTGACTAACAATAAATTTGTTGCTTTATTTCATCATACTAGCCGACCGCTGACAGCTTCGCTTAATTTTTTTGCATAAAATATAGCCTTCCTCAAGAAATGTACTATCCAACACTAACACTGATATAATTTTTCAAATTGGACCAGTGGTTCTATTTTAGATCTAAATACATATTTTCGATTACTGAATTGAGTATTTGAAAGAATATTATGCTTGGATAGACCACAGTGAAAACAAATTAGGTACCTACTTAAAAGTGTCATTAAAATGTAGCTTATGTCAACATAAATCCTGTTAAGATGATACTCATAAGGTATTGGATTTTAACAATATTTATTTAACACACATTATACACACTAGTTTGAAAAATGTAGCACAATTATTAGTTTTGTGTAAGGATGCAATCACACTAAAAGTTGGTCATTTGTGGATGGTAGGTTCCACTAATATTGTTCCTCTACATACATAATTATACCCTGTGTCCGTGGCACGGGTTATTTTGAGATATTGTGTGTCCACATGTGGGCAGATTTTACTGGTTAATAAAGAACTAACAAGTCTCTCCTGATAAATTGTACAATTTTTTAAAAGTTTTTGTTATTCTTTTATTACATAGTTGTCAAATTTGATGCTTATTTTCACACAAAGTTATTTATATATTTAATAATTACAATGGTCATCAATTATTAATTTAATTACAATTATAATAATAATTACTAAAAATATGAACAAATTAATCATTCATATTTTGAAGAATAAGAATTTTTTACAATTATCAAACACTGGCCTGTGCCAAGTGCGGGTTGGTGAATGACACACAATGTCCTGTAAACTTTGCAAAGTTCTCAGAACATGCCGGTTTCCTCACGATGTTTGCCTTCACCGTTACAGCACATGTTTTTATTTAAGTAATATTGTATAAAAATAATTATTTTACTATAAAAATATGTGGTTTGATAAATTCTATATTTTATTTACGTTGACTTTTGACGTTTCGTCCCAGAAAGAAGGACTTCTTCAGGATCACGGACACTGCAAGGACACGGATTACGACCGCTCGCCGGTCCGCAGTGCACTCCAACTTTCCGTTGCAGTGTCGTTGATCCTGAAGAAGTCCCACGTTCTGGGACGTAACTGTTAGGCGATTATCCCACTGGCGACGCTTCCCGTCGCAGTGGTCGGAGCGACGGAGGCGCAGATCTGCTGTGTCTAGCGTAGCGGCGTAGTCTGCTTGAGTACGACGGCCCCGCGCCAAATAAACGAATAATGTTCACTTCGCTGTCGATCGTCGCGGTTAATGGTCGAACTTATCCATGTTGCTGCAGTTACATAATAATTATACTTACTTTCAATTTGGTTTTTTTATTAAATTTCAATTTCAAAAATAAGTTTGTCTACGTCGAGTTCCATAATAATAATTATATAATATACGTGACAGATCGCCTCCCGGGCGGCGGCGGGGCGACGGCGGGGCGGCGGCGGGGCGGGTGGGGACATGCCGCCATGGCCATGTCGCGGCGCGTGACGCGCAAGTGGGAGGTGTTCGCGGGCCGCAACCGGTTCTGGTGCGACGGACGCCTCATGACGGCGCCGCACCCCGGCGTGTTCGCGCTCACGCTCGCGCTGATCACGGGCACGTGCGCGCTGCACTTCGCCTTCGACTGCCCCTTCCTGGCGGCGCGCGTGTCCCCCGCCGTGCCCGCCGTGGGCGCGGCGCTGGCGGCCTTCACGCTGGCGGCGCTGCTGCGGACGGCGCTGTCGGACCCCGGCATCATCCCGCGCGCGGCGCCGCACGAGGCGGAGGCGGAGGCGGAGGGCGGCGGCGAGGCGGACGTGGCGCGTCCTCCGCCGCGCGCGCGCGAGGTGCTGGTGCGCGGCCGCCCCGTCAAGCTCAAGTACTGCTTCACGTGCCGCATGTTCCGGCCGCCGCGCGCCAGCCACTGCTCGCTCTGCGACAACTGCGTGGACCGCTTCGACCACCACTGCCCGTGGGTCGGCAACTGCGTCGGCCGCCGCAACTACCGCTACTTCTACGCGTTCGTGGTGTCGCTCTCGTTCCTGGCCGTGTTCGTGTTCGCGTGCTCCGTGACGCACCTGGCGCTGGCGGCGCGCGGCGAGGCGGGGCTGGCGGCGGCGCTGCGGGCCTCCCCCGCCTCCGCGCTGACGGCCGCCGTGTGCTTCCTGTCCGTGTGGTCCGTGCTGGGGCTGGCCGGCTTCCACACGTACCTCGCCTCCACGGACCAGACCACCAACGAGGACATCAAGGGCTCCTTCTCGATGCGCCGCGGCGTGCCCAACCCCAACCCCTACTCGCGCGGCAACGCCTGCCTCAACTGTTGGCACGTTCTGTGCGGCCCGCTGGCGCCGAGCCTCATAGACCGGCGCGGCGTGCTGCCCCCGCAGGACGCGCCCCCGCCCCCGCCCCCTGCGCCCCTCGCCGCCCCCCCCGCCCCCGCGTCCACGCGCCACGTCTACATGAACCGCTCGCTGGACCTGGACCCGGTCCCGCTGCAAGGTACGTTTGGACATCGCACATTACTTACACTTAAGTTATGTAAACGGCAAAAACTAACCTATACTACGTACCTATTGAATGTTCGCTGCATGCTTTAGTGCGCATGTGCCAAAATGGATTAAGTCTCGGCTGAAAATTAACGAGGAACCTAGGGTCGAACATCATACTGTGGAGAATATGAACTATCGAAGGATCAGCTCGTAAATGATTTCCTATTGGAGTTGTAATCTTTATTTTTACTTACTGAATACGTTTATGAATGTCGTGTAATGTTGTCCGTGTGGTTGTCGCAGAGGTGGTGGTGGGCGCCGGCGCCGGCCTCAGCGCCTCGCGCCTGCGGCTGCTGCACGACACCACCATGATCGACGCCGCGCTCGACCTGGACGAGCCGGACGCGGGCCCCGGCGCCGCCCCCGCCCCCGCCCCCGTGTCCCCCGCCCCCGCCCCCGTGCACGCGCCGCGCCCCCGCGCCGCCGCCGCCGCCGCGTCCTGACGTGAACTGATGCCACATATTTTTATACAATAAATCCGATATCGAAGTGTTTTCGTCTGGTTGCATTTATTTACCTTCTTCTCATTATTAGTTAATGGCTTGCTGTTTTTGATTGAAACAATTTAGCCAGTATCCAAATGCGATTTGAGAGGCCGCTTACAAATAGGTAATCACGAAAGTTGTTTGATATTACAATAACCTCTTTGTTTTCTCCTCAACAATAATAGTAGAACACATTTGGGGAAATTGTTTGTATATTCAGTAAAAATCATTCTCCGGATACATGTTAGACAAAATGACATGACGACTCTGTGGCGCAGCGGGCAAAGGTTGCGACGCAAGAGGTTGCAGGTTCGATTCCCGCCTCGTAACAACAATTTGTATGATCTGCAAATATTTGTTCCGGGTGTCTCGGTCTTATACAGGGTGTTTGGTAGGGAGCTGTACATACGCCTAGGGTAGAAACTAGGGATGGTCTGCTACCTACCCCCGCCCATTATATTGACTTTAGCCTCAAGGTTTTTTTTAAATTAATTTTTATTTTTTATTTGACTTTTTTGTGAATTTTTGACTAAAACTACCTGTAGCTCAAAATCTATCCATAGGACAGGTCTGCTAATGGTCTTGTTTTAATCGTTAAGAGTCTTAGGGTCCTGCGAAAAATTATTTTACACCAGATAATTGTGGAGAAGAATAGTTATGGGGCCTGAAGTACCGTGGTAATGTAAAGAAAAAAATTTACGAGCAACTTTCTATGGGATTTAAAAAATAACTAACAGGTTTGGAGTTCTTCTTATTTTTTTGAAACATCCTCAGTCCATGCCCTTTCTAACGATATGCTAATAGTGTTATTATCACTTTTAGTTCTAAAGTTATTAATTAATTTCCGCAACAAGGGCACTTAATACCACTTTACGTTCTTGCCGTTAGGGGCCGTCCATTAATCACGTGAGGTCGTTTTTCTCATTTTTTACCCCCCCCCCTTCCCCTGGTGGCAAGGCCGGGCGGCCGTCGTTGGCTTTATGCGCGGACAACCCCGCAGGTTTCCATATGCATTGGCCTTTTGGACGAGAAAAAATTCTCGATTATTTGCTCATCATATAAAGATTGGGTGACGGTAGTCACTGAGAGCGTACCGGTCATCGTTGGCTGTACGCGCGGATAAATCCCCCAGATTTCTATATATAATAAATAATAAATCCCCCAGATTTCTTCAGAATCGATCGACGAAATTATCCTTCGGCGAGTATTTCACTGGTTTAACAAATTTTCTTAAAATTCTTTCTTCAACACTGCTTCAGCAACACTTTCTTCTTTGCAACGCTTCCTCAAAGACATCTCTACGTCGAACATTTCAACGAAGTAAGAAATAGGAAGCGAACGTGCGGAGCGATCGACACTAAAATCACGAATGACGGGACGGTGGGCAGTAGATAAGTAGGTCACAGAAATAAAAAATATCTTTTTACCCTCAAATAGTGATGTGGAGTGATGGTTACTGGATCATACTACTACAAGTCAAATGAAAACAATAATAATTCTTTTCAGTTACTCATTTTGAGAACAAACCACGAAGTATAATATTTAAGTATATCAGAAATCCCGAAAGCAACCGTATCACAAGCTTCGAGCTTACCAAGGGGCTAAATGTCGGTGTGTAAATTGAACAGTAATATTTATTTATTTTTTACGAGGTTTAGGCTAGGTTAGGTTAGGTTAGGTTAGGTTAGGTTAGGTTAGGTTAGGTTAGGTTAGGTTAGGTTAGGTTAGGTTAGGTTAGGTTAGGTTAGGTTAGGTTAGGTTAGGTTAGGTTAGGTTAGGTTAGGTTAGGTTAGGTTTTTTTTTTTTTGTAACTTTATTTATTTTATTATAATTTGTAAAGGGTCCAGCGCTAATGGAATACACTTCGCCCTTTACTTTAATTTACAAGTGAATTTAACATTTATTCAATATTATGATGTTTTACAATGTTTACAATGTATTGCTCTTATTATTAAAATTTTACAGAAAACTTTGTTACAATCTCAAAGTGTTTAGACATTGTGAGTCGGCCAGTGCGGCCGACACAGTCGGTATGGCCGGCAAATGGAATAAAAACGACGCTGTGCAGACTCATCGCACAAGATAAGTAGGGTGAGTCTGCACAGCGCCACCCCCGCTCCACGCTTCATCCACACCGACTATGTCCCCCGCCCTTACCGAGGGATTGTATTAATATTATACAATAATAGGGTCAACATGAAAGTTGTAGCTTAGGATAAACTTAAATCTAATTAATCTAGACATAATGAAGTAATTACGTTGGTCTACTTCTTAATTATTAGGAATTTTGTGAGAAGATTTTACATTTATTCTTAATTGTGATGTTTTACAATGTTTACTACGTATTGCTCATATTTCTTAATTTTTACAGAAAACATATTTACAATCTTAAAGTTTGAGACAATGTCGGTCAGCCAGAGCGGCCGGCGCTGTCGGTATGGCCGGCTCACGTACAGAAAACATATTTACAATCTTAAAGTTTGAGACAATGTCGGTCAGCCAGAGCGGCCGGCGCTGTCGGTATGGCCGGCTCACGAAATAATGGCGACGCTTCGCAGATTTTTATCGTGCGAGATAAGCAGGGTGAGTCCGCAGAGTGCCCCCCCCCCCCTCCGCTCCGCACTTCAACCATACCGACCGTGTCGCCCGCCCTACCCGACGAGTAGTATTATTATATACAATATTATGAACAAAACAGGATTAGCATTTAAGTTGCAGTTCAGGATAAACTTTAATTTAAATTTACAATGCCTAAAAAATTTATATTTATATTATATATATATAATTTTATATTAAATTTTTGTAATATTAGCCTAGAATATACTTAAATCTAAATTCATTAGACCTAATAATAGCTCGCGTGTTTTACAAATCAATCTTATATAGTAAACTTTGCAATTTTACTTACACTGTACGACGTACAGGATAGTATAGTTTGCGCAAATTTTTCCATACATTTTGTATAGTTGCGAATGAGATGGTGTATGTTGCTTCTGTACTGCACAGCACGGCGACGGTTAGGTTAGGTTAGGTTAGGTTAGGTTAGGTTAGGTTAGGTTAGGTTAGGTTAGGTTAGGTTAGGTTAGGTTAGGTTAGGTTAGGTTAGGTTAGGTTAGGTTAGGTTAGGTTAGGTTAGAGTAGGTTAGGTTAGGTTAGGTTAGAGTAGGTTAGGTTAGGTTAGGTTAGAGTAGGTTAGGTTAGGTTAGGTTAGGTTAGGTTAGGTTAGGTTAGGTTAGGTTAGGTTAGGTTAGGTTAGGTTAGGTTAGGTTAGGTTAGGTTAGGTTAGGTTAGGTTAGGTTAGGTTAGGTTAGGTTAGGTTAGGTTAGGTTAGGTTAGGTTAGGTTAGGTTAGGTTAGGTTAGGTTAGGTTAGGTTAGGTTAGGTTAGGTTAGGTTAGGTTAGGTTAGGTTAGGTTAGGTTAGGTTAGGTTAGGTTAGGTTAGGTTAGGTTAGGTTAGGTTAGGTTAGGTTAGGTTAGGTTAGGTTAGGTTAGGTTAGGTTAGGTTAGGTTAGGTTAGGTTAGGTTAGGTTAGGTTAGGTTAGGTTAGGTTAGGTTAGGTTAGGTTAGGTTAGGTTAGGTTAGGTTAGGTTAGGTTAGGTTAGGTTAGGTTAGGTTAGGTTAGGTTAGGTTAGGTTAGGTTAGGTTAGGTTAGGTTAGGTTAGGTTAGGTTAGGTTAGGTTAGGTTAGGTTAGGTTAGGTTAGGTTAGGTTAGGTTAGGTTAGGTTAGGTTAGGTTAGGTTAGGTTAGGTTAGGTTAGGTTAGGTTAGGTTAGGTTAGGTTAGGTTAGGTTAGGTTAGGTTAGGTTAGGTTAGGTTAGGTTAGGTTAGGTTAGGTTAGGTTAGGTTAGGTTAGGTTAGGTTAGGTTAGGTTAGGTTAGGTTAGGTTAGGTTAGGTTAGGTTAGGTTAGGTTAGGTTAGGTTAGGTTAGGTTAGGTTAGGTTAGGTTAGGTTAGGTTAGGTTAGGTTAGGTTAGGTTAGGTTAGGTTAGGTTAGGTTAGGTTAGGTTAGGTTAGGTTAGGTTAGGTTAGGTTAGGTTAGGTTAGGTTAGGTTAGGTTAGGTTAGGTTAGGTTAGGTTAGGTTAGGTTAGGTTAGGTTAGGTTAGGTTAGGTTAGGTTAGGTTAGGTTAGGTTAGGTTAGGTTAGGTTAGGTTAGGTTAGGTTAGGTTAGGTTAGGTTAGGTTAGGTTAGGTTAGGTTAGGTTAGGTTAGGTTAGGTTAGGTTAGGTTAGGTTAGGTTAGGTTAGGTTAGGTTAGGTTAGGTTAGGTTAGGTTAGGTTAGGTTAGGTTAGGTTAGGTTAGGTTAGGTTAGGTTAGGTTAGGTTAGGTTAGGTTAGGTTAGGTTAGGTTAGGTTAGGTTAGGTTAGGTTAGGTTAGGTTAGGTTAGGTTAGGTTAGGTTAGGTTAGGTTAGGTTAGGTTAGGTTAGGTTAGGTTAGGTTAGGTTAGGTTAGGTTAGGTTAGGTTAGGTTAGGTTAGGTTAGGTTAGGTTAGGTTAGGTTAGGTTAGGTTAGGTTAGGTTAGGTTAGGTTAGGTTAGGTTAGGTTAGGTTAGGTTAGGTTAGGTTAGGTTAGGTTAGGTTAGGTTAGGTTAGGTTAGGTTAGGTTAGGTTAGGTTAGGTTAGGTTAGGTTAGGTTAGGTTAGGTTAGGTTAGGTTAGGTTAGGTTAGGTTAGGTTAGGTTAGGTTAGGTTAGGTTAGGTTAGGTTAGGTTAGGTTAGGTTAGGTTAGGTTAGGTTAGGTTAGGTTAGGTTAGGTTAGGTTAGGTTAGGTTAGGTTAGGTTAGGTTAGGTTAGGTTAGGTTAGGTTAGGTTAGGTTAGGTTAGGTTAGGTTAGGTTAGGTTAGGTTAGGTTAGGTTAGGTTAGGTTAGGTTAGGTTAGGTTAGGTTAGGTTAGGTTAGGTTAGGTTAGGTTAGGTTAGGTTAGGTTAGGTTAGGTTAGGTTAGGTTAGGTTAGGTTAGGTTAGGTTAGGTTAGGTTAGGTTAGGTTAGGTTAGGTTAGGTTAGGTTAGGTTAGGTTAGGTTAGGTTAGGTTAGGTTAGGTTAGGTTAGGTTAGGTTAGGTTAGGTTAGGTTAGGTTAGGTTAGGTTAGGTTAGGTTAGGTTAGGTTAGGTTAGGTTAGGTTAGGTTAGGTTAGGTTAGGTTAGGTTAGGTTAGGTTAGGTTAGGTTAGGTTAGGTTAGGTTAGGTTAGGTTAGGTTAGGTTAGGTTAGGTTAGGTTAGGTTAGGTTAGGTTAGGTTAGGTTAGGTTAGGTTAGGTTAGGTTAGGTTAGGTTAGGTTAGGTTAGGTTAGGTTAGGTTAGGTTAGGTTAGGTTAGGTTAGGTTAGGTTAGGTTAGGTTAGGTTAGGTTAGGTTAGGTTAGGTTAGGTTAGGTTAGGTTAGGTTAGGTTAGGTTAGGTTAGGTTAGGTTAGGTTAGGTTAGGTTAGGTTAGGTTAGGTTAGGTTAGGTTAGGTTAGGTTAGGTTAGGTTAGGTTAGGTTAGGTTAGGTTAGGTTAGGTTAGGTTAGGTTAGGTTAGGTTAGGTTAGGTTAGGTTAGGTTAGGTTAGGTTAGGTTAGGTTAGGTTAGGTTAGGTTAGGTTAGGTTAGGTTAGGTTAGGTTAGGTTAGGTTAGGTTAGGTTAGGTTAGGTTAGGTTAGGTTAGGTTAGGTTAGGTTAGGTTAGGTTAGGTTAGGTTAGGTTAGGTTAGGTTAGGTTAGGTTAGGTTAGGTTAGGTTAGGTTAGGTTAGGTTAGGTTAGGTTAGGTTAGGTTAGGTTAGGTTAGGTTAGGTTAGGTTAGGTTAGGTTAGGTTAGGTTAGGTTAGGTTAGGTTAGGTTAGGTTAGGTTAGGTTAGGTTAGGTTAGGTTAGGTTAGGTTAGGTTAGGTTAGGTTAGGTTAGGTTAGGTTAGGTTAGGTTAGGTTAGGTTAGGTTAGGTTAGGTTAGGTTAGGTTAGGTTAGGTTAGGTTAGGTTAGGTTAGGTTAGGTTAGGTTAGGTTAGGTTAGGTTAGGTTAGGTTAGGTTAGGTTAGGTTAGGTTAGGTTAGGTTAGGTTAGGTTAGGTTAGGTTAGGTTAGGTTAGGTTAGGTTAGGTTAGGTTAGGTTAGGTTAGGTTAGGTTAGGTTAGGTTAGGTTAGGTTAGGTTAGGTTAGGTTAGGTTAGGTTAGGTTAGGTTAGGTTAGGTTAGGTTAGGTTAGGTTAGGTTAGGTTAGGTTAGGTTAGGTTAGGTTAGGTTAGGTTAGGTTAGGTTAGGTTAGGTTAGGTTAGGTTAGGTTAGGTTAGGTTAGGTTAGGTTAGGTTAGGTTAGGTTAGGTTAGGTTAGGTTAGGTTAGGTTAGGTTAGGTTAGGTTAGGTTAGGTTAGGTTAGGTTAGGTTAGGTTAGGTTAGGTTAGGTTAGGTTAGGTTAGGTTAGGTTAGGTTAGGTTAGGTTAGGTTAGGTTAGGTTAGGTTAGGTTAGGTTAGGTTAGGTTAGGTTAGGTTAGGTTAGGTTAGGTTAGGTTAGGTTAGGTTAGGTTAGGTTAGGTTAGGTTAGGTTAGGTTAGGTTAGGTTAGGTTAGGTTAGGTTAGGTTAGGTTAGGTTAGGTTAGGTTAGGTTAGGTTAGGTTAGGTTAGGTTAGGTTAGGTTAGGTTAGGTTAGGTTAGGTTAGGTTAGGTTAGGTTAGGTTAGGTTAGGTTAGGTTAGGTTAGGTTAGGTTAGGTTAGGTTAGGTTAGGTTAGGTTAGGTTAGGTTAGGTTAGGTTAGGTTAGGTTAGGTTAGGTTAGGTTAGGTTAGGTTAGGTTAGGTTAGGTTAGGTTAGGTTAGGTTAGGTTAGGTTAGGTTAGGTTAGGTTAGGTT